>CM064551.1:10365379-11046785 GCA_032716605.1 Paralithodes platypus
AAAGATGGGACTATGGATGAAGAGGTGCGGGAGAGGGTACAACAGGGGAAGAGGGTTGTAGGAACGCTAAAAGCAGTAACAAGAAATAGGGTGGTCAGTATGGAAGTGAAGAAGTCCTTGCATGACAGTGTGGTAATCCCGACACTGACTTACGGAAGCGAAGCATGGACGTTGGTTGAGAGACTCAGACCAAGAGTGAGAGCAGTGGAAATGAATTACTTAAGGAGTGCGTGCGGAGTTACATGGAGGGATAGACAGACTAATGAGGACGTAAGAAGGAGGTGTGGTGTGGAGGTAGATGTGCTGGAAAGTGTGAAAAGGAACAACTTAAGATGGTTCGGCCATATGGAACGTATGGAAAGCGAGAGAATAACTAAGAGGGTGTACGAGAGCGAGGTGGAGGGACAGAGGGGGAGAGGTAGACCGAATATGAGGTGGAAGGATGGAGTGAGGAAGTACATGAACGAAAGCGGTGCTGGTTGGGGGAGGGGCGTCGACTGACTGGGGACAGAGGTGCATGGGGGCGGTTCGTTCGTGGCCACCCCTTCGGGGATCACGGCGTCAGGCAATAGATAGATAGATAGATTACAGAGATGACAAGATATAGAGATGGGACGCAGGGGAGTGTACTTGATTTGATTTTTTTTTTTAGCAATGAGGAGGATATAGTGGAACATGTCAATGTGAATAGCCCTATAGGTCGTAGTGACCATGCCTGTATAAGCTTTAGTTGCAATATTAAAACAGAGAGGGATAATAGAAGCAATAGAAAAATATACATGTATAATAGAGCAGATTATGAGCTGCTGAGACGGTGTTTGGACATTGACTGGGGGGAATACTTGAACGGTGAAGACGCTGACGGAATGTGGAGGAAAATTAGAGTCAAACTGGAGAATGCTGTATCCAAAGGTTACCAGTAAGGGAATATAAGGATAAAACAAAATTGAGGGGAAAAGAACGAACCCAGAATTGCCAATGAAAAGAAAGCTTTGGACATTGATAAGAAGAAAGAAATTATTGTGGGAAAGACTAAAATTGTTAAAAAAGAACAGGGGGTCTAGTATAGAAGCTAAAGAAGTGGATCTGGAAACGCAGACAAATAAACAATAAAATAAGGGTGGGAGACAAGGAGGGGGGTGAAGGAGAGGGAGAGAGAGATTGCTAGAAATGTGAAGGATAATCCAAAAATATTCTGGAAGTACATTCAGGAAAAGTTAACAAGAAGAGTAGGGATCCCAGAGCTGGTAGGGGGGTTGGACGATGGGAGTAGAGCGGAGACTGATAAGGAGGAAAGCAAGAGGTGCTGGGGAAATTCTTTGGGGGAGGTACTAACAGTGGAGTTGGATGATGCAGTGCCTACTATTCCCATCAAACAGGCACCGGCACTAGAACTAATAGAGTTTTCCCATGCTAGAATAAGAAGGGCTATAGAAAAAATGAACAGAAGTAAGTCCCCGGGACCCGGATGGGATACACCCAAGAATCATAAAGGAAGGAGGTGAGATGTTAGTAGAACCATCGAAAATGTTATTTGAGGTATCGTTTAATACAGGACAAATCCCGATGGACTGGAGAGAGGCGAACATAACAACTATATTTAAGAAGGGAAAGAGAAATGACCCAGGGAATTATAGACCACTCAGTTTGACAAGTGTTGTGTGTAAACTAATGGAAACGGTAATTAGAGAAGGAATAATGGAGCATATGAAGTCAAACCAATTTTTCAGTGGGAGACAGTTCGGATTCTTGCCGGGGAGGTCGACGGTACTACAGCTAATTAAGGTGGTAGATGATTGGATGCAAATTCTAGAAGGCTCGGGGTGGAGGGAAATTACAAGTGGGGTACCTCAGGGATCTGTGTTGGGACCACTGCTGTTTGTTATATTTATCAACGACTTACCTGAAGTTATAACTAATGGAAGTGAGGTATACCTGTATGCGGATGACACTAAGCTGTATAGAAGAGTGAGGAGTAAGGAAGATGTGGGTTTGCTTCAAGGAGATGTGGAGGGCATGAAGGGATGGTCTGAGCATTGGTTAATGCCTTTTCATCCAAAAAAATGCAAGTACATGCGGATTGGGACAAGCAAGATAGACAAGGTAGGATACAGTATGTATGAAGCGATGGAGGAAGTGAATGCAGAAAAGGATATAGGAGTAGTGATAGACAATAAGTTAAATTTCTCAGAACATTTAGCGGAAAAGATAAACAAAGCCAATAGAATTGTAGGGCTGATAAGGAGGACATTTGTGTCACTTGACGAAGAAATCTTCAGGAATCTCTATACAGCGCTGGTTAGGCCGCACCTGGAATATGCGAACCAGGTGTGGGCTCCATATATGGTAAAGGATATAGAAGCAGTGGAGAAAGTGCAGAGGAGAGCTAGCAAGCTGGTACCAACGTTGAAGAACGCGGGCTATGAGCAGAGGTTGAGGACACTGGCATATAGGAGAAAGAGAGGGGATATGATAGAGACTTGTAAGATAGTGTCAGGAAAGTATGATGAGGATGTGTGTGAAGGTATCTTCTTGATGCGGGAGGGAACAAGAACGAGAGGACACTCTAAGAAAATTTACAAAGAAAGAAATAGGCTTGAGAAGGCAAAGAACTCATTTTGTGATAGAGTGGTAAATGAGTGGAACGCACTGCCCCAGTATGTAGTCGATTCCGAATCAATAAGGGAGTTTGAAAGTAATCTTGATAAAGCATGGGGAAGACAAGATTTGAAGTTTGATTGTAAAACAAAAATACAGAATAGTAAAAATGTTGCGTCTGCTACCGCCGCCGCCAACACCGTGAACGACTGCAGCAGTGCAAGTACTGGTACTGAGCTGGATACACAGGCCTAGTTTGCCTTTTTCCAGAGGATCTACTGTAAGAAACTGTAAGAAACTTAGTTCTTTTATACTAATATTGAACTTTTTTAGTGACTGCTTTCGGCGATTCTAGGCTAGGCGTGGGGGGTCTTTCGATCCCTTCTGTTTAGTCTGGGGGACAATGACCTTCCTTTCTCTCACATACAGTTTCTAGGGGGCATATCTCCCCCCTTGAAGTTCCTTTCCTTGTCAAATCTGACTGGGTGGGGGGCCTAGGACAAACACTTCAAAGGAAGGTGGCCCTGTCTCAAGGTTTAGTTCTCGCTCAGGAGTGAGTTCCTGTCCTTGTGCTTGTGGTTTACTTGGGGACTTTTGGATGTTTCATGCATGCTTCTCTGCCTGCTTTGATTCTGCCTCCTCCTGTCATGCTTCACTGTCTGCATTATCTGTAATACTAGCAGGCCCCACCCTATGGTGAGGTCTTTTCTTCGGTGTTTTATGGTTGGATACTCTCCATACCCCGCTCGTCATGATATTCGGTGATAGGGGGTGGGGGGAAGGGGGTGGGGGGGTGGGGGGAGATCTCCTTGTGTACCCTATGCCCTCCCACCCGGGCCTTGGCTCCGCTCAGTCAGCGCTGACTGCTTCCACCTCTCCTCTAGGTGTCTGGGGTGGCTAGAGTGGTCTGCTAAGTAGGTGGCCCTAGCCCTAGAGCCGTTTTTCGCTCTGATGCGTCTTCCGGCTCTTCTGCCTGCGGTCTAGCTCCTTGAGATTTTCGTGCTCTCTTGCATGCTCTTCCTCTGCCTTCTCGTGTCATGCCTCATGTGTCATGCCTTATGTGTGCTTCTGGCAGGCCCGGCCCCGCCTCGCCTCTAGGTGGGGCTTTTCTCTTTGGTGGTCTGCTCACTGCTAGTCTTCCGCTGCTCTCTGGCGATGTCCGACCTTTCCCGCCACTCACGCTTCTCCAGGGTTTCTGCTCCTTCAGCGGTCTCCTCTTTCTCTGCTCGTCTGTGCCATCGGGCCTTACGGTTTCTGCTTCTTGATTTCAAGGAAAGGGAGAGGGGGGAAATGACTCATGTGGCAGATGGCCCATATCCTAGGGCTGGTTCACGCTCTGGTGCCAATTCCTGCCCCATTGCTGGTGGGCTCTTGAGGCTTCAGTCCATCAAGCGTGCTCCTTCTGTCCGCCTCGCTGCCTGCTTCTTTACTTGATGCATCTTTTCCTTCCAATACGCGTTTTCCTGTCACGGCCTCCTCTTGCCCCTGCTCTCCATGCTTCTTTCCCGGCTCTCTTCGCTGTTGCTCTGGGGGCTGGGTTATCTCTTGGCTTTCTGTTGCTGCGCACTGGACTGTGTGCTCTTTTCGCCGGCGGCACTTATGGGATTAATTAGTTTGGTTCCAGGACCCCGAATTGTTCCCCTATCCATCTATATTACCCACCTTTTAGCTCAAACCAAATCATTATATGAGTATTTTATGTTATATTGCAGATGCAGTTATAACTACATCTGCAATATAACATCCAACTGGCCAATAAAACACCCACACACCAAGTTATGGGATCGTAAGGAATCAGCAAGAGTGGTGTCAATTTTGCTACTCTTCCGCTAGACCTAACTTATTCGCTAGACCTAGAGGTTTTTACTATTATATAGCGGCAAATGTTTACATCTAGCGACACAAATTCTGGTGATAATATGGAGATTCGAGCCAGATTTGATAGTGTTATGCCAGGTTTTTACTGGGGTTGATTGGTTTGAATAAGTGGATTCTTCCTAACTGGATAAGTTAAAATTGCTTTACCACAGACACAGAAAGTAATAGAGGATAATTATAACAAGACGTGCATTCATATTCTATTTATTGGCACAAGAATATCGCATACGTAAGGCTAAAATAAATGGTCAAGAACAACAATAACAGATGCACGAACGAGGCTCCACTACGTCTGACTCGTAAGACTGGGTTATTCTATGCAATATCTAGGTGAGTATCGTGGACCGCCTTCTAATCGAAGTACAGTATTACACTTGTCCTGTATTTATTTCAGAGATAAGGATAGCACTCCTTTCAATCTAGGATTTACACTTGTGCTGAGATAAGCTACGTGGTGATTATATATATACAAACTTTTGGTTTTGATATGCGTAGAGTTATTTTGAGTTGGAAGCTGAATGTAAATATTTTTCTGAGTTAATTCACTATGGTGCTTACGCATAAGTTAACTTGAATTTATTTGTTATTTTCTTTACCAGATTTATTATCAGTACTTCCCTGATTTATTTGGGCTTCACTAGTACTTTCTCTCGCTTTTTGCATAAGCTCGTAGTATCCACTGTTTCTGGAATACTTCTTTTATATAGAGGTATTTTGACTAATTTCCACTGTTGATCATTTTATACACTTTCTCTATAAATACACTAAGTATAGATCCTTTTCACAGTTATTTCTCTTGTGTATTATAATGGTATAGTAACTTCACTTTCGATTTGTAGAATAAGTAATCCTGTCTCCTGGTAGATGCAGATGCGTTGGCCGTGGGGTTTATCCTGTCGTGACTGGGTTCCCACAGTTTTACTCGAGCTCTTGGACTTGGGACCTTAAATACTATCTACCATATGCCATTGCATAAGTAAAATAGCATCGAGTTAACGCAGGAGAGAACTCACTGACTACTCTGGTCTTTATAAGAACTTTGATGCAGAACTTTTAGAACTGAGGGTTGATGAGTTTATTGTGTGTTTTGGTCTATCCCGGATAAAGCTACTATCCCATTGGTAGCGTACTTTATCCACAATAGCGCCGGTTGAGGTAGGGAAGGATATTAGTTAGCTTCTATTGAGGAGTCTAATAACCAGCCTTGTTGATACCCACTACAAACAATTTAAGCAGGGTAACTTCACTATTCCAAACTGTCTTCCGTCCATTGATCACAAGAACAATTCTTCCTACCGAGTCCTCAATTGACTAACTGGCTTCCGTCCATTGATCGCAAGAAACAGCTTTCCCATTGAGTACTGATATGAAAATCGTCGGTAGTAATATTCCCCTTTTCTCAGTGCCAGTTCGGTGGTGTGGTTGGGTGGTAGAAAGGCGCCTGGCTGCAGGATGTCCGTGGTGGTTATTTCCCTGTGGCTTTGAGTTGTGGTGTGGTGCCTTAATAGTACAGTAATTCTTAATTTTCTTCTTCAGGGCGGTGGTGAAGTTGAGGGGAAGAAGGACCCCTAGACTTCTGGTGTTGATGGTGCCATTTCTTGTGTTGTCTTTTCTTTCTCTTCTCCTCATTATTCTGTACTTCAGGATTGTCCATGTTGGTGAATAACTTCTTTCCTGTGGTTGGAGAATGTGTTATTTCGATGTTAATGACTTCTTGTATTTCTTGATAGATTGGCGGTTGTTCTCTTTTTGGCTTGGTGTGGTGGGCAGAGAAAGAACACAGGCCATTTTTTTTTTTTTTTTTTTTTCTATGTGATTGAGGGAGGCAAAAGGCATAACTGCCTATAGCGAGTGCCTCCCCCATAGTTGAAAGAGTGACAGGGCCAAAATCAAGGGACGTTCGAGCCAAAATGCCTGGACACACGGAGTTAGAAGCAATTTAAGTCATAGGAAGAGGGAAAGACTGATTATGGGAGAGAGTTCCAGAGCTCAGCTGTTGAGTAGAAGAAAGTTTGAGAGTAATGTTTCACTCTTGGGTTGGAGAGTTGCACAGAGTAGGGGTGGGATTGAGTTGCAAGACGGGTACCACGTGCCCTACGTAAAGGAGGTGGTATGCACTGGGATAGCTCTGAGGAACACTGATTATTATAGTAGCGATAGAATAGCGAGAGAGATGCAACATTGCGGCGGAGAGAGAGAGATTGCAGAGTTGGTGAGTGGACGGGAGTTAATGATACGAAAGGCCTTCCTTTCAACTTTGTCTAGGAGAGCGGTGTGTGAGAGGAACCTCCCCACACATGTGAACAATACTCAATACAAGGGCGCACTATGCCCCTGTACAGAGCAAGAAGCTGTGCAGGGGAAAAGAACCCCCTAAGGCGGTTGAGCACACCCAGCTTCTGGGAGGCTGCCTTAGCAAGACTGGTAATATGGTCCTTCCAAATGAGAGCAGAAGAAAAAGAGACACCAAGAATATTGAGAGAAGATGAAGGGTTGATTTTTGTATTGTTGAAGAATAAGGGATAGTCCGCTGGGGGATCCTGACGGGTAGATAGATGGAGAAATTGGGTTTTGGAAGCATTAAAGTTAACAAGGTTTTCTCTGCCCCAATTGGAAATAGTATTTAGATCAGAATTTAAGGCTTCATTACGTTTGTCGTTGAGGGATTGCTGGCTGGGGCGTTCTGAAAAACTAATGGAGTAGTGTAAGGTTGAGTCGTCTGCGTATGAATGGATGGGAATTGAGGTACAGTTAAGGAGATCATTTATAAAAATTAGAAAGAGAATAGGAGATAGGACAGAGCCCTGAGGAACACCAGAGTTTATAGGGTGAGGAAGTGAACAATGGCCGTCCACAACCGCGGCTATGGAACGGCCGGAAAGGAAATTAGAGACAAAGGCACAGATGGAGGGATAGAAACCGAAGGAGGGTAGTTTAGAAATTAAAGATTTATGCCAGACTCTATCGAAGGCTTTCGATATGTCTAGTGCAATAGAAAAAGTCTCATCGAAGTCCCGAAAGGAGGATGACCAAGAGTTAGTAAGATATGAAAGAAAATCACCAGTAGAGCGACCCTTAAGGAAGCCATACTGGCGATCTGAGAGCAGATTATGAGAAGAGAAATGCTTAAGAAATTTGGAAGCAAGAATAGTTTCAAAAACTTTAGAAAGACAAGAGATAAGAGCAATTGGACGATAGTTGGAGGGTTGAGAGCGGTCACCCTTCTTTGGGACAGGTTGAATGTGAGCAAACTTCCAGCATGAAGGGAAGACGGTAGAGGATAGACAGAGATGAAAGAGTTTGCCTAGGCAGGGAGTCAGCACGGAAGCACAGTTTTTGAGAACAACAGGAGGAACACCGTCCGGACCGTACGCCTTATTAGTGTTAAGCCCAGAGAGGGTAGAAAGTACATCTTTAGAAGAGATTAGGATATTAGGCATAAGTAAGAGAGAGGAGGGCGGAGAGGGAGGAATAGCACCGGAATCATCCAAGGTGGAGTTTCTAGCAAAAGTTTGAGCGAAGAGTTTAGCTTTGTCAGAGGAAGAAGTGATGGTTGTGCCATCAGAGTGGGAAAGGGGAGGGAAAGACGAGGAAGAGAAATTGTTGGAGAGGTTTTTGGCTAGATGCCAGAAAGCTTGGGAAGAGCTAGAGTTGGATAGTTCAGTGCATTTATTATTGATGAAAGAGTGTTTGGCAAGTCGAAGAACAGATTTGGCTTGATTCCGGGCAGAAACATATGAAGAATGAGAGTCTTGAGTTTTAAGGCGTCGGTACCGTTTGAATGCTTCCTCCTTATTGCGGACAGCAGTAGAACAGGCGTGAGTAAACCAAGATTTTTTAGCATTAGTTTGAGAGAAAGAGAATGGAATGTATGCTTCCATGCCCGATAGGATTACCTCGGTAATGCGTTCAGCACTCTCCGAGGGTCCTCGGCCATGAAAGCAGAAATCATTCCATGATAATCAAAGAAGTACTGCCGAAGAGCCTCCCAGTCGGCAGTGCCAAAGTGCCACAAGCGCCGCCGGCTAGGAGGATCGGGTGGCCGTACTGGAGAGATAGGACAGGTGACAGAGATAAGTTTATGGTCGGAGGAGCCCAAAGGAGAGAAAAGATCGACAGTATAAGAAGAAGGGTTAGAAGTTAGAAACAGGTCAAGAATGTTGGGCCGATCTCCGATGCGATCCGGGATATGGGTGGGTTGCTGAACTAACTGCTCTAGGTCATTTAGGATAGAAAAGACGTAGGCTTGTTCACCAGGTGGATCAGTAGTGTGAGAGGAGAGCCATTGGCGGTGGTGAACGTTGAAATCTCCTAAGATGGAGATTTCTGAGAAAGGAGAAATGGATAGAATGTGTTCCACTGTAGAGTTTAGATAGTCAAAGAATTTGGGAAAGTTGGTAGAGTTAGGGGAAAGATAGACATCACAGAAATATTTAGTAAGAGAATGACAGGAAAGTTTGAGCCATAAAGTTGAGAATTCAGAGGAGTCGAAATCGGGAACACGAGAGCAAGTGAGTTTGTTGTGCACATATGCACAACATCCGCCTTTGGCTTTGAAACTAGGATAGAGAAAGTAGGAGGATACAGAGAAGGATACATTGCTGGCCTTGCATGTTGGGGGAGTTGCTTTTCTGTTGTCTTGGCCTTGCGTGGTTTGTATGGGCTTGGTGAATGAAGGTGTGCATTGTTTGCAAGACGTGCACTTGTTAGATTTATTATCCTCATAAATGCGGTTGGAAGAAGAAGAAAGAAGAAGAAGGTGGGAATCTTGTTGCTCGGGGCTTTGGTAATTTATATTTGGCCTTCTGGATTGTTCTGGGGCAGCTTATGTGGTTTGCAGGCTGGAGGTAGATGGAGTGGACAGTGGTTGCAAGTTTGTAGGTTTGGAATGTTGCAGGAGATGTGTAATCGGCGAGAAACTGATCACATGTTTTTCTCTGTCTTGCGGGGGTATATAATTGTCTGCCCTTAAGTTGTTTTCTTTGATGCGGGAGGTTGACCTTGAGTGTGTGGGAGTAGTGGTGGAGATGGTGGAGGTAGAGGTGGAGATCTCGGTATGTTGGCTGTGGCGGTGGTGGTAGGCTACAGGCGTGGTGAGAAGCTTTTCCATTATTTCACTACCTTCTCCATAATGATAGCCACGACCCCGTGACTGGAGCTGGTAACTCCAGGCACTTTCGTGGTGAGAAACAAGTTTGCATTTGTCGAGATATTCCCACCATTTCAGTGAGCGAGCATCTGCTGGTTTGCTCAGGGTATCATTATAGGTTTGACTCCTGTAAGGAGATAAAGAAAACCTAATATTTAGTAGTGGCCCCGTAATCATTGACGAACATGCCTATTACATAAGGCATCCTCTTCAAACACTAATCCACCGTAGTTTGAATCTACCGCTCAGAGCATTTAAAATCTGAGGAGCCTTCATCATGAGTGCACGCGACCTCACTCATGGCTTCAGTCATTATAAATTGGGTTCTCACTACGAAAAAACTTCGTAAAAAATAAAAACAAAAAGAAAATAAGAATAACTATCCAATAAGCTTTCCATCATATCGTGGATGTACTTGTGTGGATATTTGACCAGACGCTGATTCAGGCGTCATTCTTCCTTCACTGACATATCAAGCAAACCAAAATCCTTAATACATCAACGAATGGGAAGGGGATGGTCGGGAGGGCCCCAGTCGTCAATGATTACGGGGCCACTACTAAATATTAGGTTTTCTTTATCTCCTTACAGGAGTCAAACCTATAATTTATTAGTGGCCCCTCCATCATTGACGAACATGCCTGATTTCTAAGACTGGAGGGGGACATTCGTAATCATATCATAACTCTAGAAAAGCAGATAATCAAACAACCACATAGTATTCTTACTTTGAAAATATATATAAATACGGCGCAGCCCATATATATACAAAAAAGGGGTTCAAGCAGGTGCTTCAAAGAAGCCTGCTTGACAAAAAAGGGTAACTCTGGAGATTCTGTGAACAGATCTGTAGTTACAAAGGCACCCCACTCAACGAGTGGTGACAAAAATAACAAGTTATAAGTTTACATGTGCACATAATAAACCCCATAATATTCGTGGAAATAATTTGCAAAAGATCTCCACTGTTTAATACTAAATTGCTTTCACAGCTAAAACTACTATAACAACCCTGTTGTTTGTACTAACATTGTATTAGCACAATTTCTCGCAGAGAAATTTTCATATCACATTATCCATAAATTGTATCACAGCTCTTACATTCCGGCGGGGTCTAGGGTGTCCTATGTTACACTGACTGCACCCCCCCCCCCCCCCTTTTTCCTTGAAAGTAAACAAAAGTGACTGAAGGGCCACCTAGACCCTCTGCCTTAAAGCTATACATGGTAAGGATGGTTTGTCTAGAGCAACTGACAAGTATCTAGTCAAAAACGTATGATTAGACGCCCACAACTGTGTGGACGAAAAATCTTCTACTGAAAAGTTCTTCAGGAAACGTAAAGAGGCTGCCCATTTGCGTAAATCGTGGGCCCTACCCACAACGCCGGGATTACTCTCTTTAATGACTTCGACCAGAAGAGAAGCTAATCTCCGTTTCAGTAAGCGTTTACCCGTACTCGCTACCCACAAAGCACTTTGGGGGTTTAGAGGAGCCACTCTCAAATATTTGGTTAGAGCTTGCACTGGACATAGATTATGGTGCACCTTTCCCCTTTTTAACGCCGGCACCGTGAACTCAGAAAACACGTGTGCACTGTGCTTATTCTTGGCTACAAATCCCGGGGAAGGTGCAATGTGAATACATTCATTAAGTCTACCAAACCTAAGGCAATTAGGTGTGTTGCTCATCGCCGCCAGCTCAGACACTCTGTTCCCGGTGGCCAAAGCCAAAAGGAATACAGCCTTTTATTAAGAGTAATGCAAAATCTTCAGTATTATGGTACAGACGAGAGTGAAGTAAAGACAATGCCTTGTCCAGAGACCAAGTAGGCATGAGCTGACGGGGAGGTGGGCGGAGTTTAAAACATGCCCTCATAAAACCTGTTTCCTCCGCTACCGGTATGGAGAGACCTGTAAGGTCTAAAAAGGGCACTCTAATCGCAGTTAAGTGATTTTTTAACGTTACCACAGATAAACGTTTCTGCTCAAACAGATAATTTAAATAATTAAAAACTAATGCGACGATGCTTTGTCCAGAGACCATGTAGGCCTGAGCCGACAGGGAGGTGGGCGGAGTTTAAAACCTGCCCACATAAATCACTTTCAGATAAATGTTTCTGCATGAACAGATAAATTAAATAATAAACAACCAACGCCACCGAGGGCACAGCTCGTTTTGTTCGAAAATCCGATACGTAAAAGCTTGCCAATGCGATGGAAACTGTCGCTTTGTGGACTGGGTATATTGATTCGTGAATATCTTGGTCACGTCGCTACCAGATGGTGCTAGCCACTTGGCCTCCTGAATGTCCAAAATGAACAAGTCCACAAGGTTTCTAGGTTGCCAATTGTGTTCTAAGTGGAACAACCCGACCAGGAGTGACACTGGGTGCGGGCACCACGTGTTCAAATGCTGGTACCCCACTGCGCCGGCCACAGGGGCGCGATTAGCGAGACTACGCCTCGCTAATCCTGTAGTTTGTGGACTACGTGGCACATTAGAGACGCGTCTGGCGGCGGAAAATAGATAAATGGAAATCAACCTGTTCTCGTTCGTCATCAGAGCGTCAGGTTCGTCCGCCGGCGTTATCGGCCGGCGGGTGAGGTATGACTGTGAGTATCGCCAAACACCTTGGCTGTGGCTGTCCCTCGCTTGCGAGCTCGGTATACTCTCTGAATGGGAGCCCTCGTCCGAGTCCCGTAAAGGTTTATGATAATTAAAAGCTCCCATAGCTCGTTAACACATTGAAAGTAGAGCTGGTGAGCAAAATCATAAAGTATACTAATTAAGTTAATTTATATTTAAGTGTATTAAAATAAATTACTATAAATAAACATAATATTATCATAATATAATCATAGAAAATATATATGTTCATTATGATTCAGCTATTAAATTATTTCATTAACAAATAGAAATAAGATAGGGCTACCTGAGATTAACCTCCTCGGCACCGTCACGTACACATGTACGTAATAAGCGCTTCAGTAAAATATACCGTCCCGTACACACGTACGTGATAAATTAAAGGAAATGCTGCCAGTCGGTTTTGCTGCCTGGGGCTCTATCTACGGTACTGTATGTCACACTGGGGATACAGGAAGCTCCGCCCCTTTCCCCAGCAGCCAACCAGAGCCCTGTGACGTCACCGAGGACCGTGACGTCACGGTATCTCTCGACTAATGAGAGGCAGATTTTTCCCCCAGGGCCCAGTCTTCCCCTAGGCCCCACCCACGCAGGATTATAGTGTTTTTGTGTCTCCGTGCATTCGCCATCTTGGTCTTCATATGCATTATTATGCCATTTATTATTATTATCATCATTATTATTATTTACGTGTATTTAGTAGGGAATATTTGATAACTTCGACTACTGATACTACTACTACTTCTAATACTTATAATACTGCTATCCTGTTGTACCTAACTACTCTACTATACAAATTAATGGGTATTTGGCAAGGTTTAGTGGGTGGATAATGCCGTGGAGCGGTATGTAGGCCTACTGAGCGGGATGGCCGCGCGGTGCCGAAGGGGTTAACGGCGTTGAACATACTGCAATGAGAGGTTCAAGTGCCGACACGACAGACTCTGGGGGAAAACTACCCCGCCCCCGGGAACTACCTGGTCACCTGGTGCAACACCGGTACTCCGCCCTGGAAAGAGAAATTTCCGGGGATTAATGCTCATAGGGTTACACCCAAAAAATGGTACAAAATATGTGCCTCAAAACCGCCGGTCAACGAACCGTAGCACTCCACCACTACTTTTCGTTGTCCCTTTAGTTTCATATTAAAGATTTCAGCATATCTTTACCCGTCCAGAAGATTTAAGCATATCTTCTGAATCCTCATAAAGATGAAGCATATCTTTATTAAAGATGAAGTCTTGCAAGTATCCCTTTACACTTGAAACACTAGTAAGATTCCGGCATCTTTTTATCCTATAAAAAGTCTAAGCCTATCTTAATCTCTAATCTGGCTTCTCCTAGAAGCCCTCATAGATCGCTGTCTTGAAGGCCGTGATACCCTATTGTATCAATCAATTGTTTGGCAAATTATCGCGAATTGCAAATCAGTTAATATAACCACCCAAAGGTACAACCGCCGGGTTTTATATGCAATGTCAAACCAATTGTACCTGCCCCAGACCTCTTTATAAAAAGGTCACCGGGAGGGAAAGACTAAACAAACAAACGGCATTGTTTCAATGGCTTATTAAAGATTTCAGCATATCTTTTACCTGTCCAAAAGAATTAAGGAAACTTCTTAATCCTCATAAAGATGAAGCATATCTTTATTAAAGATGAAGTCTTTCAAGTATCCCTTTACACTTTCAATTGTTTGGTAAATTATCTTGAATCGCAAAACCGTTAATATAACCACTCGAAGGTACAACCGCCGGGTTTTATATGCAATGTCAAACCAATTATACCTGCCCCAGACCTCTTTGTAAAAAGGTCGCCGGGAGGTAAAGACCAAACAAACAGACAGCAATGTTTCAATGGCTTTGAAAAGCAGAGAAAACTAAGTCCAACAGGTGTCAGCCTGATCACCTAGAAAACTGTGTGGAGCCCCCCTCGACGGGAATAACCCAGGAAGCCTGATCCCAGGCTCGACCATAGAAAACGCAGTTTCTGATGAGCCCTCAAGCGACCAAACTCGTCGGGGTAACTTACCTATTTTAGCCATCCTGACTAAAACTCGGTAAACAAAAACGGTGTCCTCGGAGCAACGAGAAAAACGCCGGAAAGGTAACCCACACTAAACTATACAAGACAGGAGGGCGTAATGCATAAAGCAATGAATAACACAGGAGGCCTGATCCCAGGCTCGACCACAGAAAACGCAGTTTCTTATGAGCCCTCAAGCGACCAAACTCGTCGGGGTAACTTACCTATATTGAGCCATCCTGACTCAACCTCGGTAAACAAACACGGTGTTCTCGGAGCAACGAGAAAAAACGCCGGAAAGGTAGCCCACACCAAACGAGACATGTTAACACTTTTTAAACAAAGGTTGTGCGCAAAATAGGGATACCTGAACAGGAGGGCGTAATGCATAAAGCAAAAACCGGGGCAAAGGTAGCCATGACAGAGACTGGTGGGATAATTACTCCAGGTTCTGCATAGACCCGCGGGGACCCAGCTCTGGAAAAAAATAAAATTTCCAGGAATTAATGCTCATAAGGTTAACCCAAACATGTACGCACACAAGTGTTCAAGAACCCGCCGGATAACGAGACGTAATACTCAACGACTACAGCTCACTACGCGGTGGGGTTTCCTAAGTAAAAGATTTCAGAATACTGTATCTTAATATGTCCAAAAGATTTACGAATACCCTCTGACATAATATATAAAGACCAGCATGGCGTTTATAACTGATTAAGTCTTTCCGGTGGTGTTTGTTTCAAGATGCAATTTTGGAAAAAACTCTCCTAAAAAAGACGCCGGGCCCCGGATGATCTCGTAGATCAAAAACTGGGAAGCCTGACAAATATACGAGATCTCCCGAAGTCAAAACGTATCCCTCAATTGTCTGGTTAACTAACTGAATTGTAAATTTGTTATTCCCATCCTTCCCAGGAGCACCCGCCGGGTGTGAATATTAGTTTAAAAATCGTTAACCCCAATTCTGCCCTAAAGCGCCGTATGATGAAGGAGGCGATACACAATGCATCCCTCAATTGTTTGGTCAACTAAACTGAATTTTGCAAATTCGGGCATCCTACCCTTCCAGGTTACACCCGCCGGGTGATTTAAAGTTTAAAAGTTAACACCAATTGTTCCTAACCCCACTTCTTTGTAAAAGATCGCCGGGGAGGAAAAACAACAACAGCATAGTTTTATATTGGTTTTGCAAAACCGAAAAAACTACCAACAACACGTGTCCGTGTGAACACTGTTAGATGGGTACATCCTATAAAATAGGAGATGAAATAATTAGTAAAGCTGTGAAAGCAAAAGACCTAGGGGTAGTTGTGGCAGACAGCTTGTCACCTGAACAGCATATAAATAAAATAACTGGTGAAACCTATGCAGTGTTGACTAACATGAGAATAGCTCTGAATTATTTAGATGAAGAGATGTTAGCAAAAATAATAGGGACAATAATACGACCAAGACTGGAGTATGCAGCAGTGGTGTGGTCTCCACACCTTATAAAACATAATAAAAAACTGGAAAGAGTTCAGAGAGTTGCCACTAAGATGATAGCTAGCCTTAGAGACCTGCCTTATGAGGAGAGATTGGAGAGGCTAAAGCTGCCAACGCTGAGGGAGAGGAGAGAGAGAGGTGACATGATCATGATGTTTAAGTGTGTGAAAGGTTTTGAGAAGATCGACAAGGGAGATTTTGTGGTGAGGGACGAGGGAAGAACCAGGGGTCATGATTGTAAGTTGAGAAAAGTTATATGTAAGTCTGATGTATAGAAAGTTCAGCTTCCCGTATAGAAGCATTGAGTGTTGGAATAAGTTGGATGGGGAGGTGGTGGGAGCAAGAAATATCCAAACTTTTAAAGCAAAATTGGATAAATGTAGAGAGAGAGACAGGACAACACGAGCTTAGGCTCAAATCCTGTATACTACAATTAGGTGAGGTGAGTACAGCCAACCCGCCGTGAAACATAAGGAGCCTGCAACAGGCACCCCAGAGACGCAGTCCTAGGGAGCTACAGACACCCACTCGCCGGGGAAACAAGCCTGTTTTTTAAAACCACGCGTGGCCAAAACTCGGCAACCAGCCGGGGTTATCAAGGTGAAACCGAGAAAAACCCACCCCGTCCAGATACTATCTGAACGCACCACCGGACCGAGGCGTAGCCAAAACACAACTAACGCCGGGCCCAACATAGTCCGTGGAATTAGCCAATACCCAACTAACCCAGGACACATAAATAGTCCGTGGAAATAGCCAAAACACAACTAAACCAGGACACACATCACACAGTAGTACATATTGAGAAAATAAATCAATAACACTTGTATATGTGGTAAAGCTACGAGAGGCTGGCTAGGCCTAGGCAGACGGATAACAATAACATGTCGGAATATAAACAAAAAGCACTGAATTATATCACAACAGGAACCACCGCCAACACACCACTGGAGCAAATACTTCCGGCAAAGGGAAGAACTGACTCGGGACCCAGAAAAAACTTCACTAAGTGAAGAAAAATACGCTGGGAATGTCAGCAAAAATACGCTACCTCATCAGAAAGATAAAAGGAAGCAATAACGCGTAATGAAAGCCGCCTGCATCACAAAGCTAGCTAACTGTGAAAAAGTTCACCTGTCCACAACAGGACCACGAGGGTACATCCGAAATAGATGCCCCAAACACACGACCCAAAATACACTGCACTGCGGGCAACCAGCCCAGGACACTCCTGCTACGCCTATCCTAACCTTACTCGATACATCCCGGAGTAAACAAATGAGAAAAAACTCACTAGGGACGCAGCAAATGCGGAACCAGCGGAGCGTGGAGAGACACGTCCGGGCCGGCTGATCGCAGAGCAGAGAAGAAGGAAGAATGACGCCTGAATCAGCGTCTGGTCAAAGATCCACACAAGTACATCCACGATATGATGGAAAGCTTATTGGATAGTTATTCTTATTTTCTTTTTGTTTTCATTTTTTACAAAGTTTTTTCGTAGTGAGAACCCAATTCATAATGACTGAAGCCATGAGTGAGGTCGCGTGCGCTCATGATGAAGGCTCCTCAGATTTTAAATGCTCTGCGCGGTAGATTCAAACTACGGCGGATTAGTGTTTGAAGAGGATGCCTTATGTAATAGGCATGTTCGTCAATGATGGAGGGGCCACTAATAAATAAAGAGTTATGCAAGATATCTCTGTATACGTCCCGAGGGCTGCTTCTAGTTGGTCTAGGAAACGAATAGACTTTGTTGTTCCATCTGCCTTTATCCATTTAACCTTTCGTATGAAGGGAATGTTGTAGTTGGTGAAAGTGCTTGTGGTGGTGGTTTTCTTAACCCTTGTGGAAGCAAGCGAACCCTTTTTGTTGACTGGGTTTTTATGGATGCCAGTTATGATGGATGAAGGTGTTGGAATGACGTGTGTATTGCTTGCTATTCTCAAGGTTGGAGCTAACACGGTTGATTGATCTGAGACAAAAGGGGATATATGAATTTTGTGTGCAGGCGGGTGATTTAACATGACTGTATCATAGGAGGAGAAATGAACAGATGGTTGAGAATGAGAAATAGAAGAAAAACGAGCTGGCGGTTTAGAGAGACGGTCTGATCCAATGTAAGTGGTTTTATGAATAGGAGGGGAAGATGCGGAAGGTGAAGGAGAGGGTTGAGATGGAATAGCAATAGGGATCTTAGATATAGAGGATTTAGGAAGAACGGAATTAGGCACTCTTGATGGGTAATTTGATGAGGGGGGGGCGAGGCGTTGGGGAGTGGGTGGGGAAGGTGAAGAAGGGGTGGATGCAGGAGGTTTACGGGATCTTGGAGGTGCTGAAGGTGATGTTGTAGACACGGAGGCTGGTGGTGAAGATGTAGAACAGGTTTTACAATAAAACTTGTTGAAGGTAGGTGGTCGAGGATGTGGAGGCTCCTGAGGTGGCTGTGGTTGGATGTTGACTTCTTTCTTTTTAGTTGATTTTGCTTGAGAATTGGTTTTGGCCTGATGGTTATGGCTTATGTTCTTGATCGCTATTTTGGTTCTGGGGATCGTTGTAGGGGAGTCTTCCAAAATTTGTGGATGGAGAGTTTTTTTTCTTGGTTTTGAAGGTTAACAGACGTCGACCGCAGTCTAGTTGGGCTTGTAACCTCTCCAGGACGTCTAACCCCATGTAGCCGTCATATTGGGTGCAGTCTGAGTGGAAAACTGTGAAGGAATGACGGCAAGAGGCTTCTTGTTGAGGGGTCGTGATGTGCAGGGGCGTAGATTCTCCCCTGATAACTAAAGGTGTGTCGCCTGCACTGATTAAGTTGGTGTTGGAAGCTTGAAGATTTCCTAGTTTTCTGCGATGTTTCTCATAAAAAGAATTGAAGAGACAAGATCGTGCAGCTCCCGTGTCGATGAGGAGACGTACTGCAACGCCTTCGATCTTAGCTAGGTGGTAGATGGGTGGAGGTTTCCACGGCACAGGATCCCCCGCCGAGGCCATATAAATGGGCGGGGGAGGCTCTAAAAAATCCCGAGGAGGGTCTTCAATCTCCTCTATTTTTGTCCATTATTTCAGATAGATATTCAAGAGACTTGCATTATTTTGAAGATTTTTGGCACAAATTTACTATGTAGCGGCCTTCTAGCGACATTTGAGAATGGATCTAGCGGATTATTATGTTTTGATTTGGTAACCCTGATCTTTGCTGTCGTCTGCTAGCCTACAGTTGTCGGCATAAACAATCTAGACATCTTTGTCTAAACGGGCAGACAAACGGTATTTTCGTTGTGTTCCATGGTTGCTTTAATGAATGCAATCTTAAGCTATGATAGGAATTCTAGATTGGCCATTAAATTTGCAGATCACGAAAAAAAAAATACAAATCCCAGAACAAGACTTGTAAGCAAAACAACAGTTAGGCCTAGATTAGGCTAACTAATTTAAGTCTTTCGAATTAACGAGTTGATGATGACATAAGCATATAAATTACCAACTTATGAAAACAAAAATCAGATTAGTAATGAAATGGGTAGATCTAGGAAAAAGTAATGAACCACGAAGGCACTGTGGATAGTGTGAGCGGGCAAAAAATTGGTAGCGAAATTACATTGAGGTTAGGCTAACCAATTGAAGTATTTTTCGCAACCATAAGTTAGTGCTGCTATAGCATGTGCATGACAAACTTATGGAAAAAGGTTCAAAAATAGCATTTAAATCAGCATTTCTTATGTGTTATTCAATTAAAAACTTTCATGCTAAATTGGGGAAATACACTGTGTACGAAAATTACTGGAGGTGAAATACACTGTGTATGAAAATCACTTGAGTGCATGAAACGACTTTGTAAACACCATGTGGAATCTATCATAATTTTGAACTAATAACAACGTTTAAGGAGTGTCCTCACTAGAAGTTGAGTGTTAAGAAGATTTGGGGCTAGGCTAGCCTTCGGTATAAAGTTTGTTAAAGTGATTTATAGTGTGTTAAGTGAGCAAATGGTAGTAATTTGTGATCTTCCTACAACCAAAATTTCGCTGAATGGACGTTCGCAAGTAGGGGGTCAACTGTATTATCAAAGTGGCATCCAATTCACATGACATTCCATAGGCAAGTTAATCATGCCACCTAAGATGCATTATTTGATTATTGTCGTGGTGGACGGTTGGTCCCTACAAAGGGCTTCCCTGAGCGGTAAGAGCGCCAAATATAATTATTGGCAGTATTGTAAGTCATGGATTCCGGGGTCACTTTATAAGTACAGTACAGTATTAGGTTTTCTCTTGTCCCTTTAGGGATCAAACCTGTATTTCATGACTACAACACAATTTAAGGATTGAGTGTATTTTTTAGTAACATCTATACTTGATTCTTGGTGGCTTTGAAGAGTAACTTTTAAAGACTCCACCTGTTATTGGCCTTGTTTTTGGAGTTGCAGTTCAGTAGTGTAGTTACATATTACATAAGAACATAAGAAAATGGGAGTCTGCAGAAAGCCGATTGGCCTAAGCAAGGCAGATCCCTGTCCCACACAACCCCAATTACAAAGCCCAATTATAGGCTCAACACTCTAATACCCTGAGGATCATCTTACCAAAACGGTTAGAGATTAACGCAGGATTACGGGGGTCTGCAGAGCGCTGATTGGCCCAACCCGGCTGATCCCCCTTCACACCCAACCCTTCTCGTCCATATGCTTATCCAATTTTATCTTAAAGCTCCCTACCGTTTGTAATCCCACTATAGCACTTGGTAGTCCATTCCACCCATCTACAACTCTGTTACCAAACCAATATTTGCCTATATCTTTTCTGAAACGAAATTTATCTAATTTGAAACCATTGGTACGAGTTCTTTCGCTATCACTGAGCTTTAGTACATTTGTCATTTCCCCTTTGTTGTTGTTGTTGTTGTTGTTGTTCCCTAAGCTGCCTGGCCGAACAGCCCCGAGTCCCGGAGGAAGGCCATGGCCACGATCGGGCTTTCCCACAGAGCTCTCATTGAGTGTAGATTGTGTTGTTGGCGTAAGTGGTTGTGTGAAATGCAGTCTTCTATGATGTGTTTAATGGTATGGGGTGCTGTGTTACATCCCGGGCAGGCGTCGACAACGGAGTCATCCAGTCTCTTCTGATAGCTCAGGAGAGCTGGATGGTGTCCGCATCTCAGCCTGGCCAGGTGGACTCTGTCCTCGCGAGGGAGGGAGGATTCGGAAGGATGGATTTCGGGAGGTCGTGCATGCAGCTGCGTGTTGTCTGTGAGTGAGTGGATGGATTGGCGAGAGATATGAGTATGGATGTGCTTCTGGAAGTTGGTTCAGGGTGGGCAGGGAGGGAGAGAGGATAATAATTGTGTGATACCGTGTGCTGGGTGTTGTTTTGATATTTCTTGGTGTCTGTGGGTGTTGCCATGTAGTTTAGCGGGTGGTCTTGGTTCGTGGAGGCTGCTGCCAGGAATTGAGTGCCTCTCATATCCAGATGGTCTTTGACTTTGAGGATTTTGGTTTCTTGATGTAGGTGATCTGTGGGTGCAGTAGCTGTGCAGCCTGTAATGATCTTCAGGGTTTTGTTTTGAATAGTCTGTAAGGTCTTATGATGTGTTTCAGCTAGGTTAGAAGCCCAGGCTGGGCTTGCGTATTCCATCACTGATCTTATGTATTGTTTATATACTGTGGTGGTAGTTTCTTTGTTGTGTCCAAATTTTGTGTGAGAAAGTGACCTGAGGGCATTAAGTCTGGGTGTCAGTTTCTTTAATGTTTGTGGTGTGCTGTTTGAATGTCATATGAGTATCATATGTTACTCCTAGGATTTTGGGTGTGTGTGTATGTGTTAGGGGTGTGTTGTTTATGGTGAGTTGAGGGATGTATTCGTGTTCTCCTGCCCAGCTTGTGAGCAGGGTTGCGGTGGATTTGGCTGGGGCTAGATTAAGTCTGTTTGTAGTGCACCAGCCATGTAGTGTGTTGAGATAGGGTTGAAGGAGATCTGTTGCTCTTTTTGGGTCATGGTGTGTGCATGTGAGTGTTATGTCATCTGCATAGGAGGCTAAGTTTATTTGGGGCGTATTGGGTGTAGTTATATTTATTAGTGGCCCCTCCATCATTGACGATTATGCCTATTACATAAGGCCTCCTCTTCAAACGCTCATTTACCGTAGTTTGAATCTACCGCGCAGAGCATAAAACATTTGAGGAGCCTTCATCATGAGCACACGCAACCTCACTCATGCTTCTGTCATTATGAAATTGGGTTCTCACTACGAAAATACTTTGTAACAAATAATAAATAAAAATAAAATAAGAATAACTATTCTAATAACTAATGGAAGTGAGGTATACCTGTATGCGGATGACACTAAGCAGTATAGAAGAGTGAGAAGTAAGGAAGATATGGGTTTGCTTCAAGGAGATGTGGAGGGCATGAAGGGATGATCTGAGCATTGGTTAATGCCTTTTCATCCAAAAAAATGCAAGTACTGTACATGCGGATTGGGACCAGCAAGATAGACAAGGTAGGATACAGTATGTATGAAGCGATGGAGGAAGTGAATGCAGAAAAGGATATAGGAGTAGTGATAGACAATAAGTTAAATTTCTCAGAACATTTAGCGGAAAAGATAAACAAAGCCAATAGAATTGTAGGGCTGATAAGGAGGACATTTGTGTCACTTGACGAAGAAATCTTCAGGAATCTCTATACAGCGCTGGTTAGGCCGCACCTGGAATATGCGAACCAGGTGTGGGCTCCATATATGGTAAAGGATATAGAAGCAGTGGAGAAAGTGCAGAGGAGAGCTAGCAAGCTGGTACCAACGTTGAAGAACGCGGGCTATGAGCAGAGGTTGAGGACACTGGGGCTTCCGACACTGGCATATAGGAGAAAGAGAGGGGATTTGATAGAGACTTTTAAGATAGTGTCAGGAAAGTACGATGAGGATGTGTGTGAAGGTATCTTCTTGATGCGGGAGGGAACAAGAACGAGAGGACACTCTAAGAAAATTTACAAAGAAAGAAATAGGCTTGAGAAGGCAAAGAACTCATTTTGTGATAGAGTGATAAATGAGTGGAATGCACTGCCCCAGTATGTAGTCGATTCCGAATCAATAAGGGAGTTTGAAAGTAATCTTGATAAAGCATGGGGAAGACAAGATTTGAAGTTTGATTATAAAACAAAAATACAGAATAGTAAAAATGTGCGTCTGCTACCGCCGCCGCCAACACCGTCAACGACCGCAGCAGTGCAACTACTGGTACTGAGCTGGATACACAGGCATAGTTTGCCTTTTTCCAGAGGATCTACTGTAAGAAACTGTAAGAAATAAGCTTTCCATATACTCGTGGATGTACTTGTGTGGATATTTGACCAGACGCTGACTTCAGGCGTCATACTTCTTTCTCTGCTCTGCGCTCAACCTGCCCTGACGTGTCTCCCCACGCTCCGCTGATTCCGCATTTGCTGCGTCCCTCGTGAGTTTTTTCTCATTTGTTTATTCTGGGATGTATTGAGTAAGGTTAGGATATGCGTAGCAGGAGTGTCATGGGCGGGTTTCCCGCAGTTCAGTATATTTGGGTCGTGTGTTGGGGACACCTATTTCGGGTGTACCCTCGTGGTCCCGTGGTGGACGCGTAAAACATTTTTCGCGGCTAGCTAGCCTAGTTATTTAGTTGGCTTTAACTACGCGTTATCAGGCTTCTTCTTATCTTTCTGATTAAGTTGCCTTATTTGTTTGTATTCTTACGTTCCTAGCGTATTTTTCTTCACTTAGTGAAGTTTTTTCTAGGTCCCGAGTCGGTGCATCCCTCTCCCGGGATTTTTTCTACGATGTTGTGATGGCGGCTGTTCCTGTTGTGATATGATACAGTGCTTTTTGTTTTTATTACGACATGATTATGTGATTTTTCCGTCTACTTGGGCCTAGCCAGCCACTCGTAGCTTTTTTACATGTACAAGTTTTATTGATTTATTGTATAAATATGTACTACTGTGTCATGTGTGTCCTGGATTAGTTGTGTTTTGGCTTAATCCAGGGACTATTTGTGTATATCAGTCTGCGTCTGGTTTGTGTGGGTTGCCTTTTCCGGCGGGTTTTCTCGATTGTGCCGAGAAAATCCGGCTGGTTGCCGAATTTTAAATCACGCGTGGTTAAAATAGGCTAGTTTCCCCCGGCGAGTGGTGGCTTGAGGGCTCTTCAGGAACTGCGTCTCTGTAGTGGAGCCTGTGTTCAGGCTTACTGTGTGTTTCCCGGCGGGATGGCTATACCCATTTAACTAGGTGTTCATGCGTACACCTGTTGGTTTAGTTTTTCCCGGTTTTTGCAAAGCCATTAAAAAACTAGGCTGTTGTGTTTGATTGGTCTTTCCATCCCGGCGATCTTTTGCAAAGTCGTGGGGATAGGAACAATTGGGGTTAACATTAAATTAATTTCACACCCGGCGGTTGAACCTTGGGAGGGTGGGATTAACGGATTTGCAATTCGGTATGGTTGGCCAGACAATTGAGGGATACAATTGGGTATCGAGGCCTTCGAAATACGGCGATCTATGAAAGCTTCGAGAGAAGTCAGATCAAAAGAAATTAAGATAGGCTTACCCTTTTAACTGCGATATAATAAGGAGGCCGGCGTCTTAATATGGGTTTCCGGTGAACAAAAACCACTGGGAAGACTGCGTCATTTATAAAGATATGCTCGTCTTTATATCATGTCAGAGGATATTCTTAAATCTTTTGGATAAGTAAAGATATTCTAAAATCTTTACATATGAACCTACAGGGTAGCGAGAGGTAATAGTGGTGTATTACGTCTCGTTGCCCGGCGGTTCGTTAACACTTGTTTTAGAACATTTGGGGGTAACCTTATGAGCATTAATTCCTGGAAATTTTCTTTTTTCCAGGGCGGAGTTCCGGCGGGTCAACAGAGGACCAGGCGAAGCCCGGGGGTGGGTTAGCTTTTCTCAAGTCTCTGTCATGGCTACACTAGACCCTGTTTTTGCTCTGTGCTTAACACCCTCCTGTTCAGGGATCCCAATTTTTGCTCATACACTGTGCATCAGATGCGTCAAATGCTTAGACTGGTCAAGGGGTTTGTGGGTTACTAAGAATTGTACTTTTTGTAGTCAGTTAAGTATCAAAGTCTTACAGCACAATAATCAGGCCGCGGCGGTTGCATTGCGAGAAGTCAGACAACTCCTAACTACTTATGCTACATCAGTGGCTCATAAAGCTCTTCAGTGCGATAACATAGTTCTGTGGGAACGATTGAGTGTTGAGCATCCCCCAATTAAACGTACCCCTTCTAAAAGTAGAGTAAATGTGCGTAAGTCAGCAGAGACTGGGCAGGGTAAAGGGCTTATTCCCTCCCCCGGCACATCTAAGAGATCTCGAGCGCCGACACCTCCGGCGACAGCTTCCAAGTCAAGGTCCAGGTCCAGGTCACGGTCTCCCCTCCGACAGCAGACACATAGTCACTCTACTTCACCTTCGAGGAAGAAGAGCAAGGAGGAGAAGACCAAGGACAGTCCTAGTGTAAAATCTAAGTCAAGACGAAGTCACAAGTCTTCCAAAAAGGATACTCATGTACGCAAGGCCTCCCGGCGTTCGCCGGAGCCTCGTACCTCGCTTTCTGCCTCTACTCCCGACATGTCTAATGTCCAATCTGACAGGTCGGGAGTGGAGTCAGAGGTTATGGTGGAGGATATACCGGCGGACAGGTTGTCACCAGATATTATTCCCAGTTTACATGTACCAGCTTTAGACTTAGAGAGTTCTGCCAGAAGATATAACCCTCTAGAGGGATCGAGTGAGGGCTCGGTAATTGATGTGGTACCTAGCTCACAAGTGAGTTCCGGCCAATGCCAGGGAGTTTGGAGGTACTCCCAGCCATGGAGTGAAGGCTCACGTCTTGTTCATGCAACACAGGTAGTGGCAGACGTCCACCGGGACGCTGCGATCCCATCGTCCATCCCGGATTTAACATGGCAGCATGAGGGGGTCCCGGCTTCGGTGGGATCCTCTCATGAGAGGCCGGAGGACAGGGATGAGGATTCTATTATTTCTGAGATGGAGGTTCAAGAGTCAGGTTCATTGATAGACGACTCTCAGAGTAGGAATGATTCGCCACATAGTTCATCCTCTGCTAAATTTGTCACAGCTGATGAAATTAATGGGTTACTAGCGAATGCACTAACTAAGTTTTTTGGCCAGCAGCCGGAGACTCCTACAGTTGGTTTGGGAGCTTCCACGACAGCATCGAATGTCCGACCTCTGGCTACTTCCATTGCTTTGGCACAAATTCCGCACCCTCCCCTTGTATCACCTACTATTGTTACTAGGCCAACTTCGGCGGCACTGACTACTTCCAATGTGAGAGTAGTAGCAGATGTAAATCCTCCCCCTTTAGATAAGGCCCCAATCAGAAAGGGAGCTATGTCCCTCTTATACGGGCCAGATGAGTCATGGGTAACAATGTTCCCAGCAAAGCCAGAGGTAGCACAATCCACTATGTCAGGGGAGCTTCCGGTACCACGTGAGTGGGTAATCCAGGGTAATAAATCTAGGAAGTTACGTGCTTTAGATATTATGAGAAATATACTTGATGTTAATATTAAGGCCATTCCTAACTATTATCACCATGATTATTTTGTGTATACTTCTACACCTGCCCTACCCCCTGCGTCAGCTTCAAAACTGTTTTCGGACTGGACCAAGCATGACGGTTTCAATGATATAAAAGCACTGTCAGCTCTAACACCAGAGTTAGATTTAAAGACGTTCACAGACACAGCCGCAAATCCAGTTTTGAAGGTGGGGCAGTTGGGTCCGGGACCTTGGGTGGAATGGGAAGTGGAGGCTCAGAACTTTGCAACAACTTTTACCTCTAAATCTTCACACCAAATTCCACAAGAAAGCCATTCTTGGTTCTCTATGCCGGTATTCTCTGCCGGCGGAGTTCCCTCTGCTTTATTCGCATTCTTAGCTGCCCCTAAAATTAATCTATGCGAGCTTAAAGATCCCTTTTCTACACCTTCCACAGCTCACCTAGACCGGGAGTCTAGGCTACGTGGGAAGGCATATAGACTGTTTTCCCAGTATATTGTCACACAACAGGTAGCAAAGTCAATGCTAAGATCTGCTCAGGCAATCGCGGACGCGGAAGTCCGAAAGGCAATCGAACTGTCTAGACGCTTGCTACTCCAGACTTCTATACAGTCACTGGGAGATATCCGTACAGCCTTGCTAGAGGCGGTGCGGGCAAGACAAGATCTAAGGATGTTGCTAGTGAAGAAGCTCCCGGATAGGATTGCAAATCAAAAGTAGTAATGTCCCCAGTTCTAACTGCCTCTTTAATGTCCCCGGATGTGTGGAGAACAGTGTTCAACATGGCTCAGGCCTTTAAGCACAGTCCCGCCCCATCTAAGAAACCTGCTTTAAATTTTACCAAGCCCAAACCAGTCGCAAAAGCTCAACCTGGTGGGGCAAAGCCCTTTCATCTGCCTAAGTCCTCTTCCACCCAAGGTCAGGCTCAGTACAGATACAAGCAAGGAAAGTTTTCAGGTAATCATAAAGGACAAAAGTATCAACGACCGGGCCAGGGCCCGTCTCCTGCCAAACCCGGCCAGTCATCTAAGCATACACCACCACCACCACCAAAAAACTAGGATCTCTCTCACTCCCAGGGCCAGTCTTACGGCGGGTGGATCAGAGGGTAGTCGAGCCGGCGAACCCTTGTCTGCTAACTGGGTCATTCCGGGCGTGTCATCGCGCATGGCCATTAAACACATGGGCGAGGATGGTGGCACGCAAAGGCATCACCTGGCAGTGGCTCCGGCGACCTCGCTTACGTCAGCCGACAAAGGCAAATTTTGTTTCATTAGAGGTGGAGTCACTGATCCAAGAGATGATCGCCAAGAATGTCATCATCCCGGTCCCTCAAAATTACCCAGTATTTACGTCCAAACTTTTTCTAGTGCCCAAAAGGGACAGTGTTCAGATGAGGCCGGTCGTAGACCTGTCTTATCTGAACCTCCACATTCACAACGTTTCCTTCCGGATGCTGACGTGAATCAAATCAGGCTAACACTTCCGCCGGGAGGGTGGATGTGTTCTTTAGACCTGACAGACGCGTATTGGCACGTCCCGGTCAACAAAAGGTTTCAACGATTTCTGGCCTTACGAATAATGCATCAGACTTATGTCTTTCAGAGGATGCCGTTCGGATTGAACCTAGCACCTCGCTTATTCACAAAATTAGTCCGGCAAGCCCTGATGCCCATGTTAGAACAAGGGATCAGGATTTTGTGGTATCTAGATGACTGGCTGGTGGTGGCAGAGACGGAACAGTTATGCATCAATCATGTCAACATAACATTAAATCATGTAAAATCTCTAGGATTCAGGGTAAACCCGGTAAAGTCAAACCTTGTTCCCTCACGAGTGGTCCAGTGGATAGGGCTGGTCTGGGACACAGCTGCTCTCACTCTGATTCAGAGTGTGGACAATCGGAACAGGTTCCGCAAGAAACTGTTTATGTTTCTTCACAGTCTGACTACGACACGGAGAGTCTGGGAATCTCTGGTCGGCTCTCTCAACTGGATTCAACTAACTGTAAAGTTGGGCCGGTTGAAAGTCAAACGTTTAATATTGGAGGGCAACAAATTTTTTCCACTATTGCCGGCGGAAACATTATGGCCCATCCCAAACTTAATACACAGCTTACTAGCGGTCTGGGCGAAGAGGGAAACATTGCACTCGGTCATGTCATGGATCTCTCCTCCGCCGACGGTATGGGTAGACACGGATGCGTCAGGAACGATAGGTTGGGGCTTTCAGTCAAACCACGGGCATCAGGGTCAAGGGCTTTGGTCCCATTCAGAAACCTCCCACATCAATGTCAAAGAGTTACTAGTCCCCTTGTATTTCCTTCAGGCTCACGGCTCTACTTTACGGGACAAATCGGTGGCCTTCAGGATGAACAATCTGAATGCGGTTCACTGCATTCAGAAACAAGGGTCAACGAGGTCTCGGAAGTTGCTAAACGTGTCAGAAAAGATTTTTGTTCTAGCCGACAAGCTGAACATTCATCTTCACGCATCTTATCTCCCAGGCGTAGCAAACGTCTGGGCAGACGCTCTGTCTCGGAGACAGAGCACAACAGTAGAATGGGCGCTCAAGCAAACCATTTTCGACCAAATGATTGCGGAGCCTTACCGTCCACAAGTGGATCTGTTTGCGTCCGAGGAGACTCACAAACTCCCGCTGTACCTCACCCGCCGGACAATAACGCCGGCGGGAGGACCCGACGCACTGGTGACGGCCTGGAACATGTGGAGTTCCGTTTATCTGTTTCCGCCACCAGACGCTTCTCTAATGTGCCACGTAGTGAACAAACTACAGGATTATCGGGGCGTAGTCTCGTTAATCGCGCCCCTGTGGCCGGCGCAGTTGTGGTACCAGCAATTGAAAACGTGGTGCCCGAACCCGGTTGTCGCTCCCGGTCGGGTATTTCCACTTAGACACGATTGGCAACCTAGAGACCTCGCTGACTTTTGCATTATGGACATTCAGGAGGCCAAGTGGCTAACACCGTATGGTAGAAACGTGACCGATAAATTCATGAATCAATATACCCAATCTACAAAGAGACAGTATCAATCGCACTGACAGTCCTTTACTTCTTGGATACTTAGAACAGAACAAACCGTACCTTCGGTGGCTTTGGTTTTTAATTATGTAAACTATCTGTTCGAGCAGAAACGTCTATCTGTAGTAACGTTAAAAAATCACTTAACAGCAATTAGGATGCCATTCTTTGACCTTACAGGTCTAACCATACCACTAGCAGAGGAAACAGGTTTCATGAGAGCATGTTTTAAACTCCGCCCACCTCCCCGTCAGCTCATGCCTACCTGGTCTCTGGACAAAGCGTTGTCTTTACTTCATTCCCGTCTGTACCAACATACTGCAGATTTTGACTTACTTTTAAAAAGGGCAGTATTCCTTATGGCTTTGGCTACCGGGAACAGGGTATCTGAGCTGGCGGCGATGAGCAACACACCTAATTGCATAAGGTTTGGTAGGCTCAATGAGTGTATTCACATTGCATCTTCCCCAGGGTTCATCGCCAAAAATTAACACAGTGAACACGTGTTTTCAGAGTTCACGGTGCCGGCGTTGAAAAGGGGAAAAGTGCACCATAATTTATGTCCAGTGCAAGCGCTAACCAAATATTTGAGAGTAGCACCTCTGAATCAACAGGGTGCTTTATGGGTATCAAGTACGGGCAAACGCGTAATGAAACGTAAAATAGCTTCTCTCCTAGTCGAAGTCATTCAAGAGAGTAATCCCGGCGTCGTGGGAAGAGCCCACGATTTACGCAAATGGGCGGCCTCTTTGCGTTTCCTTAAGAATTTTTCTGTTGAGGACATAGCGTCCACGCACCTATGGTCCTCTAATCATACGTTTTTGACTCGATACCTTTAAGTAGCTCTAGACAGACCTTCCATGCCATGTACAGTAAACTTCCGTTAATCCGAAGGGCAGCGGACCGGCTCTCGTTCGGATTAGTGGATTTTTCGGATTATCGGACTTTACCCCTATGAACCTGTGTATGACGAAAACATTGAGACATTAGGCCACCCAAATGACACAATGGTGCACACACACATATCATTTGTTCATGAAAACACTTCCAAAGTTTTCCCTTTTCATTGTAGCCTATTAACTACTTCAAAACATTCAGATTAATGGTCAAAGGGATCTGCTGATATAAACGTCTTCTTCTTCTTCCGTCTACTAGCGAGTTTGTCTTGCTCTTGAAGATCAGATGTGGTTCGGGAAGTAATGCCTTAACAACGGCACTTCCCTGAGAGGTTCTTGTAATTTTCCTTTGTGATTTTCCTTTTGTGACGTGCTCTGTTATATTATATTGTATTGAAAGCACCCTTGTCTTGTTGTCTTGAAAGCACCCTTGGGATGCTCCGATCACTGAACTATAAATAGTAGCGTATCGGAACATCCAAGTGCGTTTTCAAGCTCAAGACTAATACGTCCAAAGGTGCGTTTTCAAGCTCAAGACTGAATGCGCTTGCAGAAAATGCGGTGCAAGCCAGTAGCGCATCGGAGCGTCCCAAGGATGCGTTCAAGAGCAAAACAAACTCTCTAGCAGACGATGTGGAAGAAGAAGAAGACGAAGGTGTTTACGATTATATCAGTAGCTTCCTTTGACCATTAATCTGAATGTTTTGAAGTAGATAATAGGCTACAATGACAATGGTAAACTTTTAAAGTGAATTCATGAACATATGATATGTGTGTGCTCCATTATGTGTCATTTGAGTGGCCTAATGCCTCAAAAAGGGGACTTTGGGACTTCTTGAAATTCTGGGGTGAATTCGGATTTGGCCTCAAATTGAAAAATTCGGACTATTGGGAGATTCGAATCATCGGTCGTCGGATTAACGGACTTTTACTGTATAGCTTTAAGGCAGAGGGTCTAGGTGGCCTCTAAGTCACTTATTGTTTAGATTAAGAAAAGAGGGGGGGAGGGGTGCAGTCAGTGTTACATATGACACCCTAGACCCCGCCGGAGTGTGTGTACGGAGCATACGAGCTGTGATACTGTATGTAGGTGTTGTGATATAAAATTTCTCCGTAGTATTCATTACAGGAAATTGTGCTAAAGTACAATAGTAGTACAACAACAATTCTTGTTGTATGTAGTTTTGGCTGTGAAGCAATATAATGTTAAGAAATCTCAGTAGTTGCGACTGCGAATTTTATTTTTGATGTAAGTACAGTACTTCTGCATAAGTACAAGAGTTCAGTACTTCTGCGAAAGTACAAGAGTTCAGTACTTCTGCGAAAGTACAAGAGTTCAGTACTTCTGCGAAAGTACAAGAGTTCAGTACTTCTGCGAAAGTACAAGAGTTCATTTTATGTTTGGGTATATTTTTAGGAATATATCCACTAGTTTAATAAGAACATAAGAACATAAGAAAATGGGAGTCTGCAGAAAGCCGATTGGCCTAAGCAAGGCAGATCCCTGTCCAAACACTCAATTACAAAGCCCAATTATAGGCTCAACACTCTAATACACTGAGGATCATCTTACCAAAACGGTTAGAGATTAACGCAGGATTATGGGGGTCTGCAGAGCGCTGATTGGCCCAACCCGGCTGATCCCCCTTCACACCCAACCCTTCTCGTCCATATGCTTATCCAATTTTATCTTAAAGCTCCCTACAGTTTTAGATCCCACTATAGCACTTGGTAGTCCATTCCACCCATCTACAACTCTGTTACCAAACCAATATTTGCCTATATCTTTTCTGAAACGAAATTTATCTAATTTGAAACCATTGGTACGAGTTCTTTCGCTATCACTGAGCTTTAGTACATTTGTCATGTCCCCTTTGTTAATCCCACTAACTAACTAATAGGGTTTATATGTGCACATGTAGACTTATAAGTTTTTATTTTTCACCACTTACTTTAAGTGGGGTGCCTTCTTAACTAGCAGATCTGTGTACAGTACAGAGTCTCAGAGTTAACATTTTTTTTTTTTTTTTTTATCAAGCAGGCTTCTTCGAAGCACACTCCTGCTTGTACCCCTTTTTGTATATACAATATATGCTGTATAAAGTTTATGTGCAAAAATATATCTTTTTTACAAAGTAAGAATACTATGTGGTTGTTTGATTATCTGCTTTTGCTAGAGTTATGATATGATTACGAATGTCCCCCTCCAGTCTTAGATATCAGGCATAATCGTCAATGATGGAGGGGCCACTAATAAATTATAGGTTTGACTCCTGCAAGGAGATAAAGAAAACCTAATATTTAGTAGTGGCCCCGTAATCAATGACGACTGGGGCCCTTCCGACCGTCCCCTTCCCATTCGTTGATGTATTAAGGATTTTGGTTTACTTGATATGTCAGTGTAGAAGGAAGTATGACGCCTGAAGTCAGCGTCTGGTCAAATATCCACACAAGTACATCCACGAGTATATGGAAAGCTTATGAATAGTTATTCTATTTTCTTTTTATTAATTATTTGTTACAAAGTTTTTTCGTAGTGAGAACCCAATTTCATAATGACAGAACCATGAGTGAGGTTGCGTGCACTCATGATAAAGGCTCCTCAAATTTGTTATGCTCTGCGCGGTAGATTCAAACTACGGTAAATGAGCGTTTGAAGAGGAGGCCTTATGTAATAGGCATAATCGTCAATGATTACGGGGCCACTACTAAATATTAGGTTTTCTTTATTTCCTTGCAGGAGTCAAACCTATAATCGTGCATGTACAGATTGAAGAGTGCGGGCGATAGGACGGATCCTTGTGGGACTCCGTTTGGAAAATTTCTGATTTTAGATGACTGACCGGCAAAAGATACGTGTGCACATCTGCCTGCTAGGAAGTTGGCCAGCCACCTTTTTGTGTTGTTGTGCATGTTTGTGTTGTAGATTTTGTTTGTTAGGTTGTGGCGGGGGATGGCATCGAAGGCTTTACTAATGTCGAGTGTGGCTAATAGTGATCTGTGTGGTGGTCTAGCTGAGTTGATGCCGTCAAAAGCTCTTTGTGTAAGGTCTGTGAGAAGAGTGTTTGTGGAGTGCAGTGGCCTAAAGCCATGTTGTGTTGGAGCTAGGGGTAGGTCGGGTGTAATTAGTTGTAATACTAGGCGTTCCATGACTTTGGAGGGGGAGCAAAGGAGTGTGATGGGGCGGTGCGAGGAGGGTAGCGTGGGGTCTTTGTTGGGTTTGGGGAATGTGATGATGATACCATGCTTCCAAATGTCTGGTATTGTGTTGTGTGAATAGCTGTAGTTTGATATGTTAGTGAGTGCTTGTATGCCTTGTGGTCCCAGGTGTCTGAGGTGTATGTTGCTTATGTTGTCTAGGCCACAGGCGGGTGAGTGCTTGAGATTGTTGATGATATGCTTTGTCTGGTGATTGGTGAAGGGTGTATAGTCAGGGTCTGTGGGGAATTGTCTCTTACGTCGGATGACACGTCGGTCGTCTTTGTGAGGTTTTAGGTGGCTGACATGTGAGAAGTGATTGATGAGAGTGTTTGCTTGTTGTGTACATGAAGGAGTAGAGTCTGTTGTTGTGATTGCAGCATGTGATTGTGTTGTGTTGCTGTTGGAAAGTGTGATGCTGTTTAGTGTTTTGTAGAGTTTTTTGGGGTTTGTTTTGTGATCAAGTGTTTGTAGGAAGTTATTCCAATTTAGTTTTTGTTGTTCTTGTATTTTGTTGTTAGTTTGGGTGTTGAGTGCTTGAATTTGTTGTGTGATGTCTTGTGTGTGGGGTGCTGGGGAGTGTTTCAGTGTGTCGCGTTGTCTGATGAGGTTTTGAATTTCTGGTGTGAAGTTGGGGTTGTGTCTTTTTCTGTTACCTCTTGGAATGTGTTTCTTGTCAGCGTTTTGGATCGTTTTATTGAGTATGTGTACAGCATTGTTGATGTTAGTGATGGGTGTACTGTTTAGAGTTGTGAAGTGTTGTTCTGTCTCATTTGTGAATGCTTCCCAGTTAGCTCTTATATAATTGGTGTATGTGTGTTTGTGGCTAGCTGGGGTGAGTCTGGTTTTGGTGGTGATAATGATCGGGAGGTGGTCAGAGCCTAAGGTTCTGACCACTTTCCCCTTTGTTAATCCCACTAACCCACTTAAACACCTCTATCATATCCCCTCTAACTCTGCGTCTCTCTAACGAATGTAAACCTAATTTCTTCAACCTTTCTTCATACGGAAGATTTCTAATATTTGCTTGGGAAACAGATTAACTTGCTCATGTAGTGATGTACACCCTATGTGGTGGATTGTGTTCTTTTATTTAATAATTTTCATTTTAGTAAACGTTGTTTCCACATAGCGATTTTGATAATTTAATTTGACTTTATATTGTCCTTGTCCCAATTTTGGTTTGTTTAGTTTGCAAGTTTTACATTTTAATTTAAATTATGGATAATTTTTGTCATTCTACGCTGAACTCTCTCCAATGAATCTATGTCCATTCTGTAATAAGGACACCAAAATTGGACAGCATAATCCATATGGGGTCTCACTAATGACAAGTAAAGTTTTAAGATAACATCAGCAGTTCTGTTACTCACACTCCTAGAGATGAACCCGAGAATCCTGTTTGCCTTATTACGAACGCTTATACACTGTTTTCTAGGCTTCAAATCATTGCTAACAAACACACCTAGATCTTTCTCGCAGTCTGAATTTTCTAATTCTAAATTAGCTAGTTTATATTTAACATTTGTTTGCATCCTCCCTATCTTTAATACCTTGCATTTGTCAATGTTAAACTTCATCTGCCAATTTACTGACCATTCATGTAAGGTATCTAGATCCCTTTGGAGGCACTCTATATCACTATCTGAATCAATTGATCTCCCCATTTTAGTATCGTCTGCGAATTTACTTATCCTACTAGTTATACCTAAATCTAGGTCATTTATGTATATAAGAAACAACAGGGGACCTAATACCGATCCCTGGGGGACACCACTTTTGACTGCTCCCCACTCTGACTTGGTACCATTTATGCTGACTCTCTGTTTCCTACCAATTAGCCATGACCTAATCCATCCCAACAACGACCCTCCTATTCCATGTGCCTCAACCTTTCTCATCAATCTCTCATGAGGGACTCTGTCGAAAGCTTTACTGAAATCTAAATATATAATATCATATGACTTGTCACTATCTACTGCTTCATATACCTCTGAGAAAAAGCTAAGCAAATTAGTAAGGCAAGAACGTCCCTGAGTGAATCCATGCTGAGAAGAATTTATTAAGTTAAATTTTACTAAGTGGCTTCTAATTTCCTAGCAATAATAGACTCTAGCAACTTTCCTATGATTGATGTGAGACTAATGAGACGGTAATGGATGCTATCGATTTATCACCTTTTTTGAAGATCGGAACTACATTTGCAAGCTTCCAAGCTTCTGGAACTAAACCTGTTTCTAATGACTTGTTAAATAAAAATGCTAATGGCTACTTAACTCATCTCTGCATTATTTTAATACTCTAGCATATACCTCGTCAGGACCAGGCTATTTTTGAGGTTTCAGTCTGTCAATTTCCTTAAGCACATCATTTCTACTTATACTAACTGTACTTAACATATTTTCTATACTATCACTATATACCATATTGACTTCTGGAATCTGTGCCAAATTTTCATTAGTGAAAACAGAAAGAAACTGACTATTTAATGTACTGCACATTTCTAAATCATTTTCTGTTATTTCTCCTATTGAAGTTTTTAGGGGGCCTATTACATCTCTAACTTTAGATTTATATAGTTGGTAAAAAGCTTTAGGGTTATTTTTTGAGTCACTGGGTATCCTTATTTCATAATTTCTTTTTGCTTTCCTGATTTCCTTTTTGACCTGTCTTGATAGTCTGATAGTATACTATGTAAATGATTTCGCCTTTCTTTATTTTTCGATATAATCCTTTCTTTTTTCCTATAAGATCTATTAGTTATTAGTCATCCATTTTGGTTGGTTCTGCGTTGATCTAAATCTTCTTTTAGGGATACATTATTTTGAGCATTGTGGAGTGAAGCAATAAACTGGTTATATGTAGGTGGCAAGTTTAACTCTGGCATATCCTGACTTAATTGCTTAACAATAGGGTCCACCCTTAAGTCTCTTCTTAGCCCACCATAATCGGCTTTTCTGAAATCTGGGATAAGTGTCGTATTCTCTTTGGCATTCCCTGTCCATTGTATATTAAAATAAATAGATTTATGATCGCTATTTCCTAGGTGGTCACCAATCTCTACATTATTTATCATATGTTCATTGTTACTGAAAACTAAATCAAGAATATTAATACCTCTAGTCGGCGTATCTATGAATTGAAATAAAAAAAATATCTTGTACTACCTCAATAAACTCTACTGAATCGAGTCGCCTATTTGGTGCTGCCAATCAATGTTCGGAAAATTAAAATCCCCCATAATGCACACATTGCTAAACCTTGATGCTATTTTAATTTCCTCCCATAACGATGTTCCGCCATTTCTACTCATATTAGGCGGTCTATATATAACTCCAATAACTATGGTCTCACTACCTTCATTAACCTCTACCCAAACACTTTCATTATCATTATTTAGTCTAATACCTGATTTAACCCTTGTCTAGCGGGGGGTCTGTGGCCGTTTTGGGCCTTTTCAGGCCATTCTGACTGCTATATCAACCATCAGCATGAAAGGAACTGTATTGTGCCGAAAACTAGGCGGAAATCGCTACACAATGACACCACATACAGCTACGTAGCACTCGTGGAGCCCTGACAGTGTTACCTCAAAGATGGAAGTTTAGCTGATTTTGCTACATTGTTCACTTTTCGCTAACTATTGGTCACACTGTCATCCACCCGTGCGGTGGGGGAACTGGAGTTAGTGTGGGCCGGGAGGCCACAGATGTCGGACGTATGGTTCATTACTGTTCCACCCATTTTCACTCGATCTTCACCCATTTTTCACCCGTTTTCTCCCAGTTTCTTTCACTCGACTTAAGTCGAGCGCCGTTAGTAAAGGGTTAATACAGCTTTTTAATGTACTCCTGACAAACACTGCTATACCCCCGCCCCTCCTACTTGTTCGGTCATATTTAAACAAACTATATCCTGGAATATCAAATTCTGCTAAAAAATGCCTAGATTCTGTATTAATCCACGTTTCAGTTAGCGCTATTATGTCTATATTTTCTGTGCTAATGAGTGTTCTAAGTTCGTTCATTTTGTTACATAAACAGATTACAGAGTAAATAAACTCCTAACTGTCTGTAAATACATATTCTAACTCTCAATGAATTTACATACTGGCTATAATGGCCAATTATCTCTACACACTGACTGTAACTCCCTAGTACATACATACCTGTGAGACCTCCTCGGGTAGTGCCTGGGTGTCGGTGAAGGGCGTCCGTACACTATTATTGTCAGCATCCAATATCACCGCCTCACCTACATCATCCATTTGTACTCTCTGAGGGAAGGAATAGGAGAACATTTTAAAGTCTGGGATTAATGCCCTTAAAATAATATGACACCCTCTTTCTGTGTTATATATGTTTACACTACAGTATAGGAGGGTAACAAAACTCAAATAAAGTAAAAATTTGTATTTTATTCCACTACTACTTACCGAGAGAAGTGAAGTGTTAACGCCAATAACGAAGGGCATGGGGGCGGTGAGATAGTCTGTAAGGTGTTGGGGTAGGACGGGTATAAAGATGTGTTGCCACTGCATGGGGTATATGAGAGCGTTGGCCGCCTGGACACACGCTGACAGTCTCGACACTCGCTTAGACACCACGATGATCCGACGTTCGTGTAGCATGGAGGCGAAAATGGCCACCATGTTGTTTGCGTCCACAGCATTGAAATATTCAGAGAGATTACGCTGAAAATGTGCAATGATACATGTCAAATAGCATTGAAGTAAATGAGATACATTACTAGTAACTTTATAATTATTTATGGAGGCAAAAATATTCACCAACTTACTGCCATCCACTTCATTACAGTATACAGTACTGTACATACAAACATATACTGTACTGTATACATACATAAATTTAAAGATCAAGTGCTCCACACTAAAGGCAATTCCGGTCTAATGTCCTAATGACGATGCTCCAGGCAGCCCTGTTCAGAGCTGCCTCACTTGTCAGGTTGTAAATTCAAGATCAGACCGTATGGTTAGATCCCACGTCTTTTTGGTCTACTCCATGGTGCAGCTCCCTCCACGTTCACGGACTTGCATATTTTCCCCCAACTTAGTTCATACATCCTCTCTCCACAAGCCCAAACCATCCAAACCTTCTAGTATGCATCTCATCACTGATACTCTTGATACCTTTACTAGATATCCTATATTCCAGTTTGGCAACACACATCAATCTCAACACTCGCATCTCGTTACGTTCCATTCTGTTGATATAATCCACTTTGACAGGCCATGTTTTAAAGCATATGTCATTGTGCTTCTAATACATGAAGCAGCGTGCACCTTTCCCTTCAAGGGGAGAGGGAGTCTTCTCATGGTTAGTATTGGCATCAGTTCTCTGAACTTTTCCCAGCGCATCTAATTCTGGCGATAGTGGCGGCCTCAGCTCACCACCGGCAGAGATGGTATCTCTAAAGTAGCAAATCTTGTCTAACATTCCAGTGACTCATTGCCAAATTTAACATTATCGAATCAGTCATTCAACACGAGCTCACTCTTGCATACTAAACGTACAGTACAGTGCTTCTTCCTATTGTTTACCCAGCAACGGCAGACGCTTCAATTAATTGAGTTTGCGCCCACCCCTTTTCTGCATACTGCACATGGGTATACACCACTATCTGATGCACTTCATTGTAATAGTGTACAGTATTCAGAAAGGTTAAGCTGAAGATTACATTTCAAAAGACCACATTAGGAGTGTAAGTGAAGTGATGCACACGAGCCGACTTGGTTGGTTTGGACATGTGGAGAGCAGGCTGGGAAATTAGTGTTGCGGATCTACTTGCCCCGGGCTAGTGACATCTGAAATTGACTTGCCCTGACAGTCTTTTCACTTGCCCTGACACATTTTGTACTTGCCCTGATACATCGTAAGGAATTTCACTGGTTAAGTACCACATACATTCACAAACATGCCACCAGCTTCTATAAATTGGATGTTATGTCCACACTACTTATTGAATTTTTGGGAAACTTCATGCATTACTAATGTTATGGAAATATCAAGAGTTTTTGGTACATCACGTTGATGGTAAAACATTGAAACTAAGAAGAGGACAATGAAGGTGTCCATTTATTTACCTATCTCTTAAACCTCTCCTATTCTGGGGTGCTCAGGGCTCTTCAGTTTAAACAAAAAAAAATCTCCACTCTCTTTCCTCTTCCTTCCTTGATTTACGATACTACCAGTTTATCCCCTAACCCAATATAAAATATATTGCATTTAACCAGATTCTCTTTTCAGGGGGCCTTAGGAATGGCATAATTATGTCACCAAGTGATATGTTCTCAAGTGTTCTAATAATATATTTATGTTCTAAAATTTCAATCTTTCCCTATTGGTTTGTATTGTCAAGCCATCTTCCTTTATCAGGGCCTCAGACTTTATCCTTCGACTCCTTGACACTTTTACTGTCAAAACCAATAGCACTGAAATTGCATTTCAAATTTTCCCTTGTAAGCATTAATCTCTCGTTATACTGTGTGCATAGTGTGATAGGATATTATCAGTAAATGTACCTTCTCTCACCTAATCTTATCTTCAACTTCCTTCCCTTACATGATTTTGTTAAAGTCTATTCTCAGTAAATGTTCCTTCTCCCACCTAATCTTATCTTCAACTTCCTTCCCCTACATGATGTTTTAAAAGTCTATTCTTGGGCAGTTTCACGTCTTCATTTTTCTCATGAACCTGAAACTAGTGCATTGTCATCATCGATTGGCTTTCTTATGGGATGAGGGGCAGACTACTGATTCTCTTACTAGTCCTTATATATTTGTCTTTCACTCTTTGTATCATACTGTAAGTAATCTTGTCCTCAATTTCTTCCTCTTGAATCTCAGTTCTTGAATGAAAATAATCAATAAATTAGGGTGAAACAATTATCATGAAGACATGCATATCATTATCTTTAAACTAGCTTAATAAGTGTTTGTAAAGCAGGGGATGAAAATGGTTATTTCTTAACTATTTTGATATGAATTAACCAAAATGTTTGTGAGATACAGCCGGCTGCTACTTTACTGCTTTTAATGCCTCTTATAAAACTAAAAAAGGATGAAGCTTAATATCGGAGAGATAACCCGTTCATATGACTTCAAATTGGATAGGTTCCGCTTTAGAAACTATTTACAGTAGTAAGCACTGGTTGGGAAACAAGGTTGTGGATATGTGGAATAGATTGTCTAGTGCAGCGATTAGCTAAGGACGGTAGGATATTTCAAAAGCAAACTGGATAGTCATATGAATGATATGGGCTGGGTGTAAATGGGATCTACCTCGTGTAGCCGGTCAGCTTTATGTAGACTTCCGATTTCTTATGTTCTTAAGTCCCTTTTGATAATGAACACTACGTATTGGACTATTGGTGTAACACAAGTTGTTTCATGTTTGCTTTTATTGGAATTTAGTTAGACAGAGATTTTTTAATTTTCGACTTATCTTTTTCAAATTTGTCTTACTTATTTGGCTATCACATCCTTAACATATTAGATCATATTTTTACCATTTCATGAACGATTTTAATTTACAGCCAAATCTACCCCCTAACCTATCTTGATCAACCCAAAACAATTGTATAGTATTGTAATGCTCACCTTAAAATAGCCCTACCTAAGCTATCCTAACCATATAACTTCTCTAATTTCCTCCTCATGTCCCTGTCCTCTTTCGCGGTCATCTGTGCATGAACATTATGAAAGCTAATTGAAGACTGGCAAAAGAGATGTGAAATAAAGCTAAAAGGTATATATTTCTCTTTATGCCTCATTCCCATAACCTTCATTGATATTTACCATGCTTCAATCTTGATTATTGTTAAAACAGGCAAACTAATACGTAAATTTATATTTTCAAATAATCTATAAACGATAATCTTACTGCTAACCTTTTTGGTTGACAAGTCTAGCCTATACAGTTGAATACGGGGGATTTTTTTTTTTAGACATTTCTTGGAACAGGCAGTCTTAGTCTATGTAAACAAAAAGACATAATTTAGAAATATAATACTGTTCATTATCAATACAAACCAGAGAAAGAGAGAGAGAGAGTGAAAGTGGGTGAGTGAGTATATGGGAAACCACAACATTGATTAACGAAGATACGTGTGTCTGTTATAGCAAAATTCCGATAATTTGAAAATCCCAAAAGTTCGAGTTTTTGAAGATCAGTAATATTAATATCAAAATGGGGAAAACTGAAAAAAAAATAAAAAAATGCGCGCCAGAATCGGCGAAAGGGAGACATGGCTAGGTGCAGACGATGACAATTTGCTACCCCCAACCACCTACTACGAACTTTTACTAATTATCGTATAACACTGTGACCACAGACCAACACCTACAATCTTCAAATTGTTTGCCACCAACATCTAAAAGCTTAGCAAGCTTTACTATCCCCAAGTAAATTCTTAAGCTCACAACATTACGAAATTCACGGCCCAGCAATAACAACAAATCTTAAGCCATGCATCCGGTACATGGTTACATTGTTTTAGCCTAACTAGTTGTATTCAATGTTTCTCTGTTACCGGTATGTTATATTTATCCATTTATTGAACTTCTCTATGTTATTGTATCCAAGAGAAACCAATATTGACAGTATATGACGAACTAATAATACCTGCCGAAAATATTACGAAATTTACGATCGATCAGCTGCGTCGTCTTTGTTTATTAAAGGGTCACCGCAGCGAGAAGTGTCGGTCTCTGTTTTACTAAAGGCCCACCGTTTTACTAAACGCCCACCGCATCGATGTTTTCGTAAGCTAATTATCTATCAGTATTTGATATTATATGACAACTATTTTTTTATTTTTTTTATTGAAGCATCAACTTAAATAGTAATACAAAAAATAGCTTGTCCCCTGGGCAACTGCCGGGCAGACTAGCGTTGCAAATCACTAGCCCGGCAACATATCCGGGCTAGTCTGGGCTGCCGGGCTATACCTAATTTCCCAGCCTGGTACTGGAGAGAATGGATGATCAGAACTGGGTGAAGAAATGCCGGACTGTGAACGTGGGGGGAGCTGCGAGTAGGGGTGGACCTAGAATGATGTGGGCTCGGGTACTCTGGTCCGATCTCAAAATAAAGAACTTGAAAACAGAGGCAGCCCTTGACAGGGCCACCTGGAAAGCCGCCATTTAGGATGTGAGACTGTAACTACATTCTCTGTGGACAAAACGGTCTTTAAACTTGTTTGTATGTACTTAGGATAAGTTAGTTAAAAATATTGCGTATTTTCAGCCTTATTGGCTGCCGGCCCAAAGTAAACCAATTATTTAGTAGTAGCCTCTACGTCTCCAACGTAGAGCTATATACTTATCGTATAATTCCGTTCCGCTCTGGAGCGGGCAATTATCGTAATCACTAGCGCGATTAAATCGATAACATCTAGAGTAGCACCTTACTCTCTCTACTAGGTACGTTGTGCACACTTTTGAGGCTAGTATTTTGAAGGAAAATGAAAATATTGATGAGAAAGAAAAGAGAAAATTGTAGAACATTGTCCATCCTATCTGGCTCCTTAACCCCTCAGACCCGGATGGGCTCTGAGAAACCCATAAAAAAACACACCCCGCGCTACCCGGTAGGGCTCTGAGGCTCCGGCAGCTTGAAAGCCTGTAAGCTTGGTGTGCGAGGCATCCGTCCGACGCATGTAAACAACAGCCGGCTGGACCGACGCTGCGCATCTCCGACCACAAGAAGGAGTGCGTCGCTTGTTCGTGTGTGCCTGTATGTTATTGTTAAGTAGCGAAAAGTAGTGTCTGTTTTTGCCACAAAGTTATCTCCAATGAAATCGTCATCACAACTGAACCAGTTGACTTAGAGCTCTACTTAACGCCATTCTACAGGTACGAAACACATCTACACTTGGGGATGCGCGGGAATGCGGAAGCAGTCAAAATAACAAAGATACGGTAGCCTAGGCGTAGACGTTTTTCGGCCAAAACCCCCGGGTTTTTGGGAATATGTATGGAATACATAGCCGGGGCTGGAGGGTTAAGCCGCTGTCACGGGTCCACCGCACAACCCGACCGGGCTTATTAGATCATCCTTTTCGCGCTACACTCACTGACAACACGCTTTTTTCTGGTGCTCTGTTTTTGTGCCTACCACACCTGTTACCTTCCCTTTGGGGGAGTTGTGGGCCTTATTTAAGGTACCTGTGATTCTAGACAGATGATCCGTGCTGTAGGCACACTAAATATTTGGGCTCAAATGTTTTTTTTTCTTGGAGTGTAGCGTCAAAACTGGAGGTTACTTAATTTTTTGCCATCTGCGCATGCGTCGCCGCTTGGGCGACACTCGTTCAATTAGGCTTTGCCTTTTGTATTCATTTCACTTGCGGTGGATTTAGTTTTGTCTTTAGTAAGATTCTTGTCATTAAAGTTTTTTGCCACTGCCTTCATTTTGCTTTTCTTTTCGTGTTCTAAGGCCTAGGCTTACTTGTGCCCTTCTAGTTGGTTGGAAGGGGGCGCTGACCCTTGTAGGGCCGATCCCTTTTCTGGTCTTTTTCTTGTTGCTTACTCTCATCAAGAGTACAGGAACTAGTGTGCCCTGTAATTTCATATATTACTGACTCAAGTACCGTTTCGGCTACCTTCCGTTTTTAGCCTCGCCTAGAAGGGGGGCGTTTTGGTTTAGACTGCGACTCTGCGGCCTCCTCAATCTGGCAAAATCTGCCCCTGGATTGTTGGGCGGCCCCAGTGCTCTGTCTCCCTGACGCTTCGGTCCCTTGTTGCTTCCCCTCATCAAGGGTACGGTACCTGATGGCTCCCTGTAATTTCATATATTACTGACTCAGGTACCAAATAGGCTAACTTCAGTTTTTTAGCCTAGCCTATTCAAATAACTCATGTACCGAATAGGCTAACTTCCGTGTTTAGCCTAGCCTAGAAGGGGGGCGTTTTGGTTTCCGACTCTGCGGCCTCCTCAATCTGGCATAATCTGCCCCTGTATTGTTGGGAGGCCCCAGTGCTCTGTCTCCCTGACGCTTCGGTCACTTGTTGCTTCCCCTCATCAAGGGTACGGTACCTGGTGGCTCCCTGTAATTTCATATATTACTGACTCAGGTACCGAATAGGCTAACTTCCGTTTTTTAGCCTGGCCTATTCAAAGGACTCTAGTACCGAATAGGCTCACTTCCGTTTTTAGACTAGCCTAGAAGGGGGGCGTTTTGGTTTCCGACTCTGCGGCCTCCTCAATCTGGCATACTCCGCCCCTGTATTGTTGGGCGGCCCTAGTGCTCTGTCTCCCTGACGCTTCGGTCACTCGTTACTTCCCCTCCTCAAGGGTACTACAGTGACTGGTGACTTCCTGTAATTTCATATATTACTGGCTCTGGTGCCGAATAGGCTAACTTCCGTTTTGGCCTAGCCTGGGGGGGGGGGGGGGGGGGGGGGGGGGGGGGCGGCGTTTGGATTTCACCACTGTGGCAACCTCCATCTGGCTTATGCTCATCTTTTGATTGACGGCCCCAGTGCTCTGTCTCCCTGGTTACAGTCCCACAAAACCGCGACCGTAGCCCATTCTGATGAGTTTTTGTATGACAGTTTTTGTTCGGTCAACTGCCCCCCTTACGGTCGTGCTTTGATTACCCACAGGCTCTCCCGCGCCTGTTGTGACTTGAGGAGGGTTACCATTGGGCCCCTCCGCTTTTGGAAGGGACTTTTATTTTACTGGCCTTCCACCTTCATGGGTGCCACAGACCTATCAGACATGTACCGGTGGGTTTCCACCCTGGGTCGGGAACTCCCCGCTCTAGGTCGGACCTTTCATTTACGGTCCCATGGTCTCATTGGGCCCCTCCGCTCTAGAACGGGACTTTACGTTCTATGTCGGAGGTCTGTTTTCACACTGACTGTTACCCACAGACGCTCCCACGTCTGCTGTGACTTGCCAGGCTACCTTTCCTGGGTCCTCGGCTCAAGGAGGGGCCCATCTGGGCCTCTCCACTCTCGGACGGGACTTTTCACTCACGCACTACTGAAGTCTCATACCACTTCCCGCGCCTGAACGTACGAGTCCGTCTACGGACGATTCCGCCCGCCTTGGAACGCGGACGTTCCCGCTCGATGTCGGTACTTTTCCGCTCTCGAACGGACGTTGCCGTTTACGGTCGCGCTACTCTTGACTCGGTTTAGGCTTAGACTGGTAGTCCTACACTTCCATTAAGTCGTATTTTTACGCTCTTCTCCTGGTTTCCCTGACTGTGCTTTCTGTCCTACAGGACCTCTTCACTGGTACCGGCCTTAAGGTATTAGTCTCCATTATATTTTGGGGTGGGGTTTCCTTCAGTACTTCAGAGGGTTGAGCCTACCCCTTGGTTTTTTCTGCCCTGGGGTTTGGGGCTCTTTGGAATGTTGCTGGTTCACCTATGGACTGCCTGCTCCTCCTTTTGGAGAGTTCTCTTCGGCTTTCACTTCCAGGGGAACATGGGGGAGGGGGGGGGCACTCTCCTTCATTGGAAGGGACTCCTGTCTCCAGGCCTAGTGAGAGCTTTTAGGCTACTCCCTGACCTGGTGCCTGTAGCCTATTCTGGGATCTCTGATCTTTCTTTTGTGCATGACCTCATGACTGATACTCCTGCCTGGCCTCCCGTTTTCGGGGGCGCTCTTTGGCCTTCACCTTCTTCAGGTTTCATCGACTTTCAGTGGTTTTTTCATGGTGCTTCCGAACAGGCTTTCGTCTTGTCAGTGCCAATGACATACATGCGTGTCTTCCCATGGCCTTTATTTTCATGGTGCTTACAACCAGGATTTATTCTTGTTACTGTCGATGACATACGTGCATGCCTTACCATGGCCTACACGGGGTCTTCACAAGGGTTTTTACTTCTGGTTCCAGTGTAGTATGTCTACTTCGCTCTGCTCTCGCCACGGGTGTCCTCACCGGGTGGTGAGTTCCAACCATCCTCCATTCCGCTCCAGAGCAGATTTCCGCCCCCGAGCGGAGCGGACCATTCTGGTCCACTCCTCTCTGGGTCGGTGCTAGGGTGCTATGCTTTGCCTCTGTATTGGGACTCGGTTGCCGTAGTTCACGGACTTCTCCTTTTCATCATCTCCTCTTCCGTTATGAGGCTTTTCATGCCTTCCTTCTGGGGACTTGCATAGGGTTCTTTGCACTTGCTGGTTCTCCTGGTCTCTCCCTGACCCTCCGCATGGGGGGTCCCTCTTCACCCCTCACCACGCACATGGCAGATGGGTGGACTGCGTCTATTTAGACCTTTCCAAAGCATTCGATAAGGTACCACATAAGAGATTGTTATCTAAGCTTGAGACGCTAGGATGTGTCAGGGGGAGTTTGCTGAAATGGATGGAGAGCTATTTAACAGATAGGGAAATGAGGACCAACATTAGAGGAACTTACTCATCGTGGCGGAAAGTTGAGAGTGGTGTGCCGCAGGGATCTGTGTTGGCACCTCTCATGTTCCTTATGTACGTGAATGACCTGCCGATAGGCATAAACTCCTACATGTCAATGTTTGCAGATGACGTAAAAATTATGAGACAAATAACAAATAAAAGTAGTTGTGAGGAGCTGCAAGGGGATTTAGATAAAATATACGAATGGAGCACCAAGTGGAAAATGAAATTTAATATAAGTAAATGCCATGTGTTAAATATGGGAAGAAGTGTGAACAGACCAAATTGGGAGTACAGGATGGGAGATAATATAATTAGCAAGGCCGAAAAAGAAAGGAATTTAGGGTTGATTAAACAAGATAATTTGTCGCCAGAGAAACATATTAACAAGCTCTTTAGCGGAATGTATGCAATGGCCGGGAATATGAAAGTTGCTCTGAACTACTTGGATGAGACCATGGTAGCGAAAATTATGAAGAGTATGATTAGACCAAGATTTGAGTATGCAGCAGTGGTGTGGTCCCCGCATCTAAAGAAGCATATTCACAAGTTAGAAAGAATCCAGAGAGCAGTTACTAGATTGGTTCCAAGTCTCAGAGAACTGCCATATGAAGGGAGGCTAGACAAATTAAATCTACCGAGTCTAAAAGAGAGGAGAGAGAGGGGAGACATGATAATGATGTACAAATGCACCCGGGGGCTGGAGAGGCTGGATAGGGAGGATATATTAATTATGGATACAGGAATAACTAGAGGCCACAGCTACAAAGTAAAAAGACCTACCTGCAAGAACGATATCAGGAAGTTTAGCTTCCCCTATAGATGTATTGACAAATGGAATGGGCTGGAGGAGGAGGTGGTAGGGGCAAGGAACATCCATATTTTCAAGAAAAAATTTAATAAAAAGTAGACTGAGAGACGGGACAACACGAGCTTAGCTCAACTCCTGTAATCTACAATTAGGTAAATACAAGGGGGGGGGGGGATACTCACTTTCATGAAAGGTGCTCCAATTGCAGGTGTAGTGACCACTTTTGTGCGCCTTTCTGCCCTTGTGCCTGTTCTTTTTCAGGAGTTTCTTCAAGTTTTTTGGTGCATCCTACCATGCATTATACTCCTGTATAGCCCTCATTTCGAAGGGCCCCCCTTTTTCGTCCTTCCCTTCCTCAACAGGGGAAGGGGGTACTCTCCTGTCAAGGATTCAAGGGTTTTTACCTATATTGTGCTTGCACACATTTCCTGTGGTTCCATGTCATCTCAACCAGTGCCAAATTAACCCAGGCCAACCAAACCAGTGCCAAAATATAGTACTAACCTAACCTAACCTAACCGTATTGGTTGATTTGGTACTGGTTGAAATAGTCTACTGGTTGAGTTGACCGGTCACCATTTCCTGTGCTTCATACATGGGACATCAGTATCTTTTCCTTTCCAATTGCAACGTGGATGTCACTTCCTCCTTGCTCACGCCAGAGGTGTGCACGTCAGATGTCTACAAGGCGCCAGATCGCCTTTCCTCCAAGTGCCTCGTTCGGGCGTCCTTGCTGTTTCCGAGGACTCCGAAACGGAGGTGGGTCGTCGCTCTCCTTCACCGTCCCACCGACGATCTCCGACTCCTCTGTACGGTTCAGGCCATCCATGTGGCTCCACCCCAGGCTCAGGAGGCCACCGCTGACCGGTTTGCCTCCATCCGCACCATGCTTATGACAATGGCGGTATTCTTGGGACGCTCTACTACCGTTCCTCCTATATTACCTGTGGTTACTCTTTGTGGCCCACCTGCCTTCTTCCCCTGCTCTGCCTGGGGCGCTTCATATGTGGGCCATCGGTATAATTTTCCTTTCCGATTGCAGTGAGGATGTCATTTCCTCCCTGCGCACACCGTGGGGGTTCCCATTCCTGCCATGCCCGTTTGGACATGGAGAGTCCTACCCATGTCTCATGCTCCAACCGCGATGGGTTTAACTTTCGGACGTGTAGACCGTGTCTCGTCGATATTGACCTTTGGGTCTCGTCCTACATTCCCAAACGCTGTAGAGGCACGGTCTCGTCTCTGCGCTACATGATCGGGGTGTCGCTCTCTATGTCAAGGACCACCTCCAGCGGTTTCCGCGCTTCCTAGTCGAAGGGGTGCGTGTCATGCTTCCCCTTCCCTCTGTTGTCTACCAGGCGCCAGACCGCCTTTCCCCCGGTGCCTCGTTCGGACGTCCCTACTGTTTCCGAGGACGCCGAGACGTAGGGGAGACGCCGCTCTACTTTACCACATCGCCGTCGATCTCCGGCTCCACGCCGCCCTGTCTCTTCCCCTGTACGATCTCCAGGCATGCTTACGTGCTGGGCGGTGTTCTTGGGGCACTCCACTGCCGTCCCTCCTGTTATACCCGTGGTCCCTCCTCTTCCACCTTTTTTGGTGGCCCTCCTGCCTACGTCGCCTGCTCTACCTGTGGTTGCTGCTCCGGTTGTCCTTCCTCCCGCTCGCTCCCAGGCAGCATCGACTTCTTTTGTATTTACCTAATTGTATTTACCTAATTGTAGTTTACAGGAGTTGAGCTAAGCTCGTGTTGTCCCGTCTCTCAGTCTACTTTTTATCCAATTTTTTCTTGAAAATGTGGATGTTCCTTGCCCCTACCACCTCCTCCTCCAGCCCATTCCATTTGTCAATACATCTATAGGGGAAGCTAAACTTCCTGATATCGTTCTTGCAGGTAGGTCTTTTTACTTTGTAGCTGTGGCCTCTAGTTATTCCTGTATCCATAATTAATATATCCTCCCTATCCAGCCTCTCCAGCCCCCGGGTACATTTGTACATCATTATCATGTCTCCCCTCTCTCTCCTCTCTTTTAGACTCGGTAGATTTAATTTGTCTAGCCTCCCTTCATATGGCAGTTCTCTGAGACTTGGAACCAATCTAGTGACTGCTCTCTGGATTCTTTCTAACTTGTGAATATGCTTCTTTAGATGCGGGGACCACACCACTGCTGCATACTCCAATCTTGGTCTAATCATACTCTTCATAATTTTCGCTACCATGGTCTCATCCAAATAGTTCAGAGCTCCCTGTCATGCTCCCTGGGTGTGGCCTGGGGCTGGTTGGTCGGTCGGTCCACGTTCCGTCCCTCAGGACCGTCATCGTGGGGGTACGTGGCGGCATCCCGCCCGGAGCGAGCTCTTACACATGCACAAGGGGTGCAACCGGTGCCTGCGAGTTGGCAGGTGTAGTTCAACGCCTTTGGGCACTTTCGGGTTTTTGGCCCTGGACGGCCTGGTACCAGAGGTGGACGTCAGGGCTCATCCGGGGAGGGCGGGTCTATAATTTTACTTCCCGTCCTCAGGGTTCCCCTCTGGGTCTCCCACGTTCTGGTCAGCCTTTGCTCGACACGACGTACATGTCGACGCGCCCACTCTGTCGGCCTCGTATGAGTTTCAGTAGTGTCATTCCATAGTTTCTCTTTTACTGTTCCTTGTGGCTGACGGGAGGCGTCGCCTTCGGGGTTCGGTCGGAGATGGGTTCTTCACCACTCCCTCCGGTCGGCTGCTCCTCCGTGTCGAGCCTCGTCATGACTTCATCCGGGGTATCACCTCCATTTTGGGCCTGCTTCTTTGCCACTACGTTATCTTTCTGAACGTAGGCCACGCTCCTTCACACCACCAGCGAAGAGTGCCCTGGAATGGGTTCACGAGCTCTGCTGGCGCACTGCTCGCATGCTCTCCACCCTCTTCAAGCGACTGCACCTAGCTCGGCTTCCCCTCAGGCTTATCGTGGCCCGACCGACTAGGGTGCTCGGGAAGGGTGGGGACCAATTCGGGCGAGTGCGTCTGCAGCTCGCCGTAGCCTCCGTCGGCGACCTTCAGTGTCCCTTCCATGGGGCTGCGCGTTGTCGCCAGTCTCTGTGGTTTTCCTTCTGTACACTGGCGCCGGCTGAGATCCGTACGTCGCTGTTGCTTTCTGTGCTCCCTCCGGAGGAGCTCTTCTCTGCCCCTGCATGGCAAGGGTCTTCCCTCTTTGCTGCTGCGGGGCTCTTCGCTCCCCGTCCGCCTGGGGTGTCACGACTCTCCTCAGCCGCTTCCTCTTAGTTGAGGTCGGCAGACCGGCTCCTCACGAGGCCGCCAGGCTCGGTGCCCCTACCGGCTCTTGCGTCCCCACTCGGTTTAGCTTCGCCGTTCGTGAGCACACCGGGTAGTACGGCGGGGTCTGTCCTCAAGGTGTCGGTCCACGTTTCCACTCCGACGACCTGCATGACATCGGCCTGTCTCCCCAGACGTCACCTAGGTTATTCTGTCCATGCACGTGGATGGTATTATTCGGGAAGTCTCGCCTCAATAGCGGGGCTTCCTGTCGCATGTCTTTCTGGTCTCCGTGGCGGACAGCGAGGTGTTATGACCGGTGGTCGACCTGTCGTGCCTCGTATTGAGGACTCTCATTATGTCACGTTCGGCGGTTTGCCCTTCGGTCTCCATGTCGCACCTCGTGTCTTTACGACCCTCGTCGGACGGGCCTTGCCTCCCCTGCTCCATCAGGGTCTTCCGCTCCTATTTTTCCTTGGTGGGTGGGATCTTCTCCGCGTACTCTCCCACACACTGTATACACGACACTCTCCTTGTTCCTTCTCGTCCCTCGGTTAGGTTTACTAGTCACCGTTCCCGAGTCTTGCCTTCCACCGTCGCACGTTGTGCCGTGGGCGGGCCTCGACTGGGACAGGACGAGCGCGACTGTCACCCAGAGTCAGGTGACTGCGTCGTCTTTTCGTTCTTCAGGACCTGGCGGGGTACCTGTTTTTCCGCGCACACCTTTACACCGTCACACTGCGTGCAACCTACCTACCCGGGACTGCCAACCTATGGGCGGTTGCTCTGTCGATGGGACAGAGCACCCGGGTAGTATGGTCTTTCCAACACACCGTATTCGATGTGTTTCCGCCACCCGACGCCCTTTTTGGTGTGCAAAGTCCTCCACAGTGGTTGCTTTGCATGTAATTTTGCTGTGTTTTTGACTGATAAATGTTTGTTTATCGAGACTGCTTTTGTTTACATTTGTACCGGTTAGTGACGACCGACGCTCTAAAGTAAACAAACTATTTGCTTGTTTCATATTACAGTAAACTTCCGTTAATCCGAAGGGCAGCGGACCGGCCCTCGTTCGGATTAGTGGATTTTTTGGATTATCGGACTTTACCCCTATGAACCTGTGGCCTGACGAAAACATTGAGGGATTAGGCCACCCAAATGACACAATGGTGCACACATATCGGCTCATATGTTCATGAAATCACTTCAAAAGTTTACCATTGTCATTGTAGCCTATTACCTACTTCAAAACATTCAGATTAATGGTCAAAGGAATCTGCTGATATAAATGTAAACACCTTCTTCTTCTTCTTATTGTCACATGTCCGCATCGTCTACTAGCGAGTTTGTCTTGCTCTTGAAAGCACCCTTGGGACGCTCCGATCACTGAACTATAAATAGTAGCGTATCGGAACGTCCAAAGGTGCATTTTCAAGCGCAAGACTGAATGCGCTTGCAGACGATGCGGTGCAAGCCAGTAGCGCATCGGAGCGTCCCAAGAATGCGTTCAAGAGCAACACAAACGCTCTAGCAGACGATGTGGTGTTTACGTTTATATCAGTAGCTTCCTTTGACCATTAATCTGAATGTTTTGAAGTAGGTTGTTGTTGTTGTTCCCTAAGCTGCCTGGCCGAACAGCCCCGAGTCCCTGAGGAAGGCCATGGCCACGATCGGGCTTTCCCACAGAGCTCTCATTGAGTGTAGGTTGTGTTGTTGGCGTAAGTGGTTGTGTGAAATGCAGTCTTCGATGATGTGTTTAATGGTATGGGGTGCTGTGTTACATCCCGGGCAGGCGTCGACAACGGAGTCATCCAGTCTCTTCTGATAGCTCAGGAGAGCTGGATGGTGTCCGCATCTCAGCCTGGCCAGGTGGACTCTGTCCTCGCGAGGGAGGGAGGATTCGGAAGGATGGATTTCGGGAGGTCGTGCATGCAGCTGCGTGTTGTCTGTGAGTGAGTGGATGGATTGGCGAGAGATGTGAGTATGGATGTGCTTCTGGAAGTTGGTTCGGGGTGGGCAGGGAGGGAGAGAGAGGACAATAATTGTGTGTGATACCGTGTGCTGGGTGTTGTTTTGATATTTCTTGGTGTCTGTGGGTGTGTTGCCATGTAGTTTAGTGGGTGGTCTTGGTTCGTGGAGGCTGCTGCCAGGAATTGAGTGCCTCTCATGTCCAGATGGTCCTTGACTTTGAGGACCTTGGTTTCTTGATGTAGATGATCTGTGGGTGCAGTAGCTGTGCAGCCTGTAATGATCTTCAGGGCTTTGTTTTGAATAGTCTGCAAGGTCTTATGATGTGTTTCAGCTAGGAAACATTTGGTCCTCATTTGGAAGGACCATATTACCAGTCTTGCTAAGGCAGCCTCCCAGAAGCTGGGTGTGCTCAACCGCCTTAGGGGGTTCTTTTCCCCTGCACAGCTTCTTGCTCTGTACAGGGGCATAGTGCGCCCTTGTATTGAGTATTGTTCACATGTGTGGGGAGGTTCCTCTCACACCGCTCTCCTAGACAAAATTGAAAGGAAGGCCTTTCGTATCATTAACTCCCGTCCACTCACCAACTCTCTGCAATCTCTCTCTCCGCCGCAATGTTGCATCTCTCTCGCTATTCTATCGCTACTATAATAATCAGTGTTCCTCAGAGCTATCCCAGTGCATACCACCTCCTTTACGTAGGGCACGTGGTACCCGTCTTGCAACTCAATCCCACCCTACTCTGTGCAACTTTCCAACCCAAGAGTGAAACGTTACTCTCAAACTTTCTTCTACTCAACAGCTGAGCTCTGGAACTCTCTCCCAGAATCAGTCTTTCCCTCTTCCTATGACTTAAATTGCTTCAAACTCCGTGTGTCCAGGCATTTTGGCTCGAACGTCCCTTGATTTTGGCCCTGTCACTCTTTCAACTATGGGGGAGGCACTCGCTATAGGCAGTTATGCCTTTTGCCTCCCTCAATCACATAGAAAGAAAAAAAAAAAAAAAAAAAAAAAAAGTTAGAAGCCCAGGCTGGGCTTGCGTATTCCATTACTGATCTTATGTATTGTTTATATACTGTGGTGGTAGTTTCTTTGTTGTGTCCAAATTTTGTGTGAGCAAGTGACCTGAGGGCATTAAGTCTGGGTGTCAGTTTCTTTTTAATGTTTGTGGTGTGCTGTTTGAATGTCATATGAGTATCATATGTTACTCCTAGGATTTTGGGTGTGTGTGTATGTGTTAGGGGTGTGTTGTTTATGGTGAGTTGAGGGATGTATTCGTGTTCACCTGTCCAGCTTGTGAGCAGGGTTGCGGTGGATTTGGCTGGGGCTAGATTAAGTCTGTTTGTAGTGCACCAGCCATGTAGTGTGTTGAGATAGGGTTGAAGGAGATCTGTTGCTCTTCTTGGGTCATGGTGTGTGCATGTGAGTGTTATGTCATCTGCATAGGAGGCTAAGTTTATTTGGGGAGTATTGGGTGTAGTTATATCGTGCATGTACAGATTGAAGAGTGCGGGCGATAGGACGGATCCTTGTGGGACTCCGTTTGGAAAGTTTCTGATTTTAGATGACTGACCGGCAAAAGATACGTGTGCACATCTGCCTGCTAGGAAGTTGGCCAGCCACCTTTTTGTGTTGTTGTGCATGTTTGTGTTGTAGATTTTGTTTGTTAGGTTGTGGCGGGGGATGGCATCGAAGGCTTTACTAATGTCGAGTGTGGCTAATAGTGATCTGTGTGGTGGTCCAGTAGGTAATAGGCTACAATGACAATGGTAAACTTTTAAAGTGAATTCATGAAAATATGATATGTGTGTGCTCCATTATGTGTCATATGAGTGGACTAATGCCTCAAAAAGGGGACTTTGGGGCTTCTTGAAATTCAGACCATCGGGTGAATTCGGATTTGGCATCAAATTGAAAAATTCTGACTATTGGGAGATTCGAATCATCGGTCGTCGGATTAAAGGACTTTTACTGTATAAAGTTCTAGCACTTATTGTAGATATTTTAGCCCTCACTGTAGTTAAGTGCTTAGCAAACCACCCAGTAGTTATCTTGCATGACATTGTACTGTAGGTTTGACTGATAAAAGTTTGTTTTTCAAAATTCTATTTGTCAAGTTAGTAGAGACGCCGCCGATACCAGCGCCACATGTGTACGCAAAAACAAACCTTACCTTTGGACCTTTGGATGTGTTCACCGCTCCTCTAGCGACACCAAGGAGCACGACGCCCCTCGTTATGGGTGGTGATTTGGTGCAGTAGACTGTTTGAAGCGACAGCTCGCTCCCTTGCGAGGATGGGCTCGTCTGGCACTTTTTGCAGTTCGACATCTAGGGCTCTCTTGAAATTGTCTAACGAGATGTCCCTCATGTCTCTTACTCGCCGTGGGAGTTTGTTGAAGAGACGTGGGCCTCTGTGTGATAACCAGCCCTCTCGCAGAGAGCCCATAGCACCCCTGTTATTCATCCGGGGGATTTCGCATTCCCAGCCTCTCCTATCATTGAATTTCATGACTATCGGAGTATGTAGGTTTGGTACTAAACCCTCTGCGATTTTCCACGTGTATATTATTAGGTAACGTTCTCTTCTACGTTCCAGTGAGTACAGATTCAGTGCTCTTAAACGCTCCCAATAGTGTAGATGTTTTATCGAACTTATATGCGAAGTGAAATTTCTTTGTACACTCTCTACGTCATTTATTTCACCTGCTTTGTATGGGGATGTTAATACGCTACAGTATTCAAGCCGCGGTAGCACTAGAGATTTGAAGAGCGTTATCATAGGCAATTCACCGCGTGTTTTAAAAGTACGCAGAATCCAACCCGTTAGACGTTTCGCAGCCGCCACTTTGACCTGGTTATGTACTTTGAAACCCATATTTTCAGACATTAATACCCCAAGGTCTTTCACACTGTCTTTCCGTTCTATTATGTGGTTAGATTCTGTTAAGTAATTTGTAATTTCTTTAACACCATTATTATCTCCGTACCGTATTAATTGGAATTTGTCCTCATTGAATTGCATGTTGTTTTCCCTGGTCCACTGGAACACTACATTCATGTCTTCCTGCAGTCGGCCCGTGTCCTCTTGTGTGTTTACTATCTTGCTTAATTTTGTGTCATCAGCAAAAGACGACACCGTACTGTGTCTGGTATTGGTATCTATGTCGCAAATTAGTATGAGGAACAGAAGGGGCGCTAGCACTGTTCCTTGGGGCACTGAGCTTTTGACATCCGAAGGCTCGGAAGTGACTTGGTTTACTGCTACCGATTGTTTTCGGTTTACGAGGAAATTGTATATCCACCGTCCGATTTTCCCAGTTATACCTTTTGCTTTCAGTTTGTGGGCTATTATACCATGGTCACATTTATCAAATGCCTTAGCAAAATCGGTGTAAATGACATCCACGTTTTTCTTTTCTTCTAGCGCTTTAAGAATTTTGTCATAGTGTTCCAAAAGTTGTGAGAGACATGATCTTCCCGCTCTGAACCAATGTTGACCGGTGTTGTGTAGTTCATTTGTCTCCATGAATGTTGAAATTTTGCTTCGCAGGACTCGCTCGAAAACTTTAATGATGTGAGAGGTTAGAGCTACCGGGCGGTAGTTTTTTGGTAGTGCTTTACTCCCTCCTTTATGCAGTGGGGCAATTATTGCATTTTTCAAGCTATCTGGTATGTCACCAGTGTCTAGACTCCTTCTCCACATTATAGCCAGGGGTTTTGAGAGGTTTTCCTTACATTTTTTCATTAGGATCGAATTCCATGAGTCCGGGCCTGGTGCCGAGTGGGATGGCATGTTGGAAATGGCCTCTTCTATGTCTTTTGGACCGAAATCAATATCCAGCATCTGAGGGGTTTCCGTGGGGGAGGTTTCCATGAAAAATATATTTTGGTCTCTGATGACTTTTGTTTCATCAGGCTCACTGAATGCCATTTCATACTGCCTGCTTAAGAGTTCGCTCATTTCCTTTTTGTCCCCTGTGAAAGAGCCATCCCCTTTGCTCAGTGGGCCGATGTTTGATGTTGTTTTAGCCTTTTGTTTGGCGTATGAAAAGAAGTATTTGGAATTTTCCTTTATACCTGCAATAGCTTTCCTCTCCTCTTCCATATGTTGTAGTTCATATGATATTCTTAGCCTTTGTTCAATTTCCACAATTTCTCTATCTATTTCGACCTTTTGCCTATCCTGTAGATTTTGATGTGTGCGTCTTTGTGTGAGTAATGTTCTTCTGTAAAGCCTCCTCCTTTCCCGATCTTGTTTGCTTCTTCGTTTTGTTTGTCTTGCAGGTATATGGTGGCTACAGATTTGGGTCATGGTTTCTGTTATTAAGACTAGACATTCTGCTGGTGTCAGGTTATCCATTAAATCTTCCCAGTCTATTTCCTCCATTTCTTGATTTACCTCTTCCCACCTAATGTTTTTGTTATTGAAGTTAAATTTACTGAAGGGGCCGGTTTTTGTTCTCGATTCTGAGGTTGTCTGTACACTTTCTAAGGTTGTTTTGATCTCAATTAATTTATGATCTGAGTATGTTGTGTCCGATATGTTAATGCTGTGTACTAGAGAGTCGTTGTTAGTGAAGACCAGGTCTAAGATATTGTTTTCCCGTGTGGGTTCAGCAATATGTTGGGTAAGACTAAAAAAATCACAAAGTTCAAAAAGCTCTCTCGTATTAGTATTTGCTTCTCCGGTGTTATTTGCCACTAACTGGTTTTCTAGTTGTCTCCATTTAATGTTTGGTAGGTTAAAGTCTCCTAGCCATATAATATTTGGTGTTGGGTTCCCCAGGGTTTCCACTTCTGATTTTATTTTGTTGAGCTGGGTTTTGAATTCTTCTCGGGATGAGTCTGGAGGCCTGTATGTAACAATAACTGCTAAATTTAGGTTTTCTATTTTAACTCCAAGTATTTCCACCACTTCATTACTGTTATTTAGGAATTCAGTACATATCAGTGAGTCATGTATGTACAAGGCTACACCTCCATGTGATCTATGCGTTCTGTCCGCCCTATGTAGGTTGTAACCAGGAATCCATACCTCACTATCCATCCATCCATCCATCCATCCATCCATCCATCTATCTATCTATCTATCCATCCATCCATCCATCCATCTATCCATCTATCTATCTATCTATCTATCCATCCATCCATCCATCCATCCATCCATCTACCACAATCACTACTACCATAATCACCGACCTCGACCTCCCTGTGCCTCATTAAACGGCGACCTCGATTTCGGCCGCTAAATGACCTCCGATTTTGGATCTGACCTCATCCTAAACAACATCAAACATCGGCCCACTGAGCAAAGGGGACGGCTCTTTCACAGGGGACAAAAAGGAAATGAGCGAACTCTTAAGCAGGCAGTATGAAATGGCATTCAGTGAGCCTGATGAAACAAAAGTCATCAGAGACCAAAATATATTTTTCATGGAAACCTCCCCCACGGAAACCCCTCAGATGCTGGATATTGATTTCGGTCCAAAAGACATAGAAGAGGCCATTTCCAACATGCCATCCCACTCGGCACCAGGCCCGGACTCATGGAATTCGATCCTAATGAAAAAATGTAAGGAAAACCTCTCAAAACCCCTGGCTATAATGTGGAGAAGGAGTCTAGACACTGGTGACATACCAGATAGCTTGAAAAACGCAATAATTGCCCCACTGCATAAAGGAGGGAGTAAAGCACTACCAAAAAACTACCACCCGGTAGCTCTAACCTCTCACATCATTAAAGTTTTCGAGCGAGTCCTGCGAAGCAAAATTTCAACATTCATGGAGACAAATGAACTACACAACACCGGTCAACATGGGTTCAGAGCGGGAAGATCATGTCTCTCACAACTTTTGGAACACTATGACAAAATTCTTAAAGCGCTAGAAGAAAAGAAAAACGTGGATGTCATTTACACCGATTTTGCTAAGGCATTTGATAAATGTGACCATGGTATAATAGCCCACAAACTGAAAGCAAAAGGTATAACTGGGAAAATCGGACGGTGGATATACAATTTCCTCGTAAACCGAAAACAATCGGTAGCAGTAAACCAAGTCACTTCTGAGCCTTCGGATGTCAAAAGCTCAGTGCCCCAAGGAACAGTGCTAGCGCCCCTTCTGTTCCTCATACTAATTTGAGACATAGATACCAACACCAGACACAGTACGGTGTCGTCTTTTGCTGATGACACAAAATTAAGCAAGATAGTAAACACACAAGAGGACACGGGCCGACTGCAGGAAGACATGAATGTAGTGTTCCAGTGGACCAGGGAAAACAACATGCAATTCAATGAGGACAAATTCCAATTAATACGGTACGGAGATAATAATGGTGTTAAAGAAATTACAAATTACTTAACAGAATCTAACCACATAATAGAACGGAAAGACAGTGTGAAAGACCTTGGGGTATTAATGTCTGAAAATATGGGTTTCAAAGTACAGAACCAGGTCAAAGTGGCGGCTGCGAAACGTCTAACGGGTTGGATTCTGCATACTTTTAAAACACGCGGTGAATTGCCTATGATAACGCTCTTCAAATCTCTAGTGCTACCGCGGCTTGAATACTGTAGCGTATTAACATCCCCATACAAAGCAGGTGAAATAAATGACGTAGAGAGTGTACAAAGAAATTTCACTTCGCATATAAGTTTGATAAAACATCTACACTATTGGGAGCGTTTAAGAGCACTGAATCTGTACTCACTGGAACGTAGAAGAGAACGTTACCTAATAATATACACGTGGAAAATCGGAGAGGGTTTAGTACCAAACCTACATACTCCGATAGTCATGAAATTCAGTGATAGGAGAGGCTGGGAATGCGAAATCCCCCGGATGAATAACAGGGGTGCTATGGGCTCTCTGCGGGGGCTGGTTATCACACAGAGGCCCACGTCTCTTCAACAAACTCCCACGGCGAGTAAGAGACATGAGGGACATCTCGTTAGACAACTTCAAGAGAGCCCTAGATGTCGAACTGCAAAAAGTGCCAGACGAGCCCATCCTCGCAAGGGAGCGAGCTGTCGCTTCAAACAGTCTACTGCACCAAATCACCACCCATAACGAGGGGCGTCGCGCTCCTTGGTGCCGCTAGAAGAGCGGCGAACACATCCAAAGGGAGGGAGGGAGGGAGGGAGGGAGGGAGGGAGGGAGGGAGGGAGGGAGGGAGGGAGGGAGGGAGGGAGGGAGGGAGGGAGGGAGGGAGGGAGGGATGGATGGATGGATGGAGGTCGAGGCGTAGCCGAGACAGCGCCCTGGGTACTGGAGGGTCGAGGCGGAGCCGAGACAGAGCCCCGGATACAGGGAGGTCGAGGCGTAGCCGAGACCGAGACTGCGCCCTCCGGATACAGGGAGGTCGAGGCGTAGCCGAGACCGAGGCAGCGCCCCGGGCACTGGGAGGTCGCGGCGTAGCCGAGACAGCGTCCCCCGGATACAGGGAGGTCAAGGCTGAGCCCGCCCCGGGCAACGCCGGGTACCCCTGCTAGTTGTTTATACAGTCGACGCTCGATTTAACGGACTAATAGGGGGTAGACCGAGTCCGTTGCTGGAAAAAGTCCGTAGCTGGAAAATTGCCTTAGTTTTTTTTTTTTTTTTTTTTGTGTGATTGAGGGACACGTTGTGCTGTACTGTCCCTGAAAACATAATAAAGGTCTTATTTGTCATTAATATGATAAATTTCACATGGGGAAAAAAAAAAAAAAAAAAAAAAGGAAGGATATCCCCGCCTCTGTAGGCCTACTCCCTCCCCTCCCCGTCCCGGCCTCAACCCCGACCCCGTTACTGTGATAATGTTGATAAGCCTTGTGCTACACCCTATTGATAATGCAAAACTATTGAACACACTTAAAAGTGTATGTTATTTGGTCTCTATATAATCTGTGAATCATTTCCGATATGATAGAATTAAAGACATTTTTTTCTACCAACTCATAATCAGCAAAAATGACACAAATGTCAATTAAAAACATGTTATAATATTTCCCCATCATTTTGTGTATACCGTGGGAACCAAAAAAAACAAAAATCTATCAAACGTAAATCTCCCGTCTCGGAAGCTCGGCGCCTAGACGGATGGGAGGGTTGAACTATTTTTTTGACTATCTTATTTATTGTTTATCTATGTGCTGGAAGGATATTATATTTTTCAATTCCATCGCATTAGAAATGATTCAAAGATTACAAAAAGTCCAAATAACACATAGTTATGTTAATGTATAAGGGATTTAGGTAGATGAATTAGAGAGATAGATAGATAGAAAGAGAGTGTATATCGAGGGAAAAAACAAAACAAAAAATCTATCAAACATAAATCTTCCGTCTCTGCTCGCAAGGAGGGGAGAGTTGAAATATTTTGTTGACTATCTTATTTATTATTTATCTATGTGCTGGAAGGATATTATATTTTTCAATTCCATCACATTAGAAATGATTCAAAGATTACAAAAAGTTCAAATAAGACATAGTTATGTTAATGTATAAGGGATTTAGGTAGGTGCATTAGAGAGATAAATAGATAGAGCAACGGACTTTGCTCCAACTTTTTTTCGAGCAACAGACTTTGTCCGTTGCTGGGTCCATTGTCCGGCTACGGACAGAGTCCGTTAAATCCGAAATCCGTTGTATCGGGGTCCGTTAAATCGAGCGTCGACTGTATACAGTGGTGGTGGTTTCTTTGTTGTGTCCAAATTTTGTGTGAGCAAGTTGTTAACATAGGCAAATATGTTAATGTGTGTGGGAGTGCAAACTGGTTATATATGTGAGCAGACGATCGACACAGGAGTTTGCCCAACTAGTTTCCCGCCAAATTGCGTGGTCTACTATATGCTGACGTGTAAGAGATGACGTCACAACCGGACCGATTAGGCGGGCTAGCTGTCAGGACGGAGTCAGTCGTTTACATACGGGTGAGTGGTGAACACGGCCATTGAGCTAATTAACATTGGTAGCAGAGCGTAGTTCGGAAAACAATGGCATGTTCAACTAAGTGGCCACCGAAACTGGAGAATGAGGATGGGTATGAAAACTGGAAAAAAGATATAAACATTTGGTGTGAGTTGACAGATTTGGCCAAGAAAAAACAGGCATTGGCGATCCACTTGTCTCTAACAGGGCGGGCAAGAGAGGCCTCGTCCGAAATACCCGCCGCGGACTTAACCCTCTCACCACGGAAGGCCTCTTGAACGCCCATAAAAAAGCATATAACAGCTGCCCGGAAGGCCTCTTGAATGCCCAGTGGTTGAAAGCCTGTGAGCTTCGTGTGCGAGGCGTCGGTCCGACGCATGTAAACAACAGCCGGCTGGACCGACACCCCGCATCTCCGGCCACAAGAAGGAGAGCGTCGCTTGTTCGTGTGTGCCTGTATGTTGTTGTTAAGTATCGAAAAGTGGTGTAAAGTGGCTGTTTTGGCCATAAAGTTATCTCCAATGAAATCATCATCACAGCTCAACCAGTTGACTTAGAGAGCTCTACTTAATGCCATTCTACAGGTAAATAATACAGCTACGCTTGGGGATGCGCGGGAATGCGGGAAGCAGTCTGATTAACGAATATACGGTAGCCTAGCCTAGACGTTTTTCGGCCAAAACACCCGGGTTTCGAGGAATATATATATAATACATAGCCGGGGCTGGAGGGTTAAACAAAGACGACGGAGTTGAAGTATTGTTAAAGAAGCTTGATGAGTTGTTACTGGTGGACAAAGGAAGACGGCAGTTTGCGGCGTTCCATGACATTTATAATCTACGGCGGCCTAGTGACATGAATATGCGTACCTTCGTGTCTAAGTTTGAGCATACGTATTTTAAATGTTCGGAACAGGATATGACATTACCGGATACAGTAAAGGCTTTTATGCTGTTGTCCGCTTGTAATTTGTCTGATAATGAAAGACAGTTGGCCATGTCTGCAGTTACTGAAGTGAGTTATGAACATATGAAGTCAGGTCTGTGCCGTATTTTTGGTGGTGAGACAGCAGCTGTTGGGACAAGTGTTGTGAATGTTAAAAGTGAACCTGTGTTTGTTACTGAAGGTAAAAGTGACATGAAGGAAGAGGAAGCATTGTATACAGGCGGTGTGGGTCGAGCACGGCCTTTAGCTAGAAGAGGTGCTATGAGAAGCCGTGGTAGAGGTTTTAATCATAGATATGGCAGGAAACAAAATCCTTTGGGGCCTGATGGTAGAGTGTCAAATTGTGCAGTTTGTGGTTCAAAATTTCATTGGGCTAGAGATTGTCCTGATGCATATGAGAATAAAGGGAATTTTTGTGAAAGGGATGATGCGGAAGAGACAGTGCATTTATCCATGTTTATGGGTTATGCTGGTGAGGATGACAAGCACAGTGGCAAGTTGCAGAAGCTTGTTGATGAAGCTAAGGGTTGTGCTGTACTGGATACTGGATGTTCTACAACTGTGTGTGGATCAGAATGGATTGAAAATTACATTCATGAGTTAAGTGATTATGAAAAAGCTCAAATTACCGAAGGCACTTCAACTTCGACTTTTACATTTGCGGATGGAGCCACAGTGCCATCGATGAAGTGAGTGACCTTGCCATGCCAGGTGGGCAATATGCGTGCGACTATCGTGACGGATGTGGTAGAGTGCAACGTTCCTTTGCTTTTGAGTAAAAAGTCAATGAAAAAGGCGAAAATGGTGTTGGATTTTGAGACGGACATGGTGAGAGTTTGTGGACAAGACATTCGTTTGGAGTCTACGTCATCGGGACACTATCTGTTGCCCATTTCGTTCTGACTAAGCCAGAAATCCAGGAGTATGGTTACACTGGCATCATTAGAAACCGGTGGAAAAGGAACTGCACTGAAGCTTCATAGACAGTTTGGTCACCCTACGTCGGCTAAGCTATTGAAACTTGTGAAGGATGCGGGAATTAACAATGCTGACTTGGAACGGTCAATAAGTGAAGTGTCTAAAACATGTGAAGTTTGTTGCAAATTCAAGAAGGTTAGGCCTCGTCCTGTGGTGTGCCTGCCTATGGCGAATAAATTTAATGAGACTGTGGCTATGGACTTGAAGGTTTGGGGGAGACAGTATTTTTGGTTATGGTTGACTTGGCCACAAGATATTGCAGTGCGGTAGTAATTAATGATAAGTGTGCCTCTACCATCCTTCATGGAGTGTTTCGGAGCTGGATTACTGTATTTGGCCCACCAAGGAAGTTTCTTACCGATAATGGGGGTGAATTTAACAATACTGATATGCGTGCGCTAGGTGAGGCTTTTAACATAAAGATTATGGCCACAGCTGCTGAGAGCCCTTGGAGTAATGGGGTTTGTGAACGTAAGAATGCGGTGATAGGTGATACTGTGAGGAAAGTCATGGCAGATACACGTTGTAACTTAGAGGTGGCTTTGGCTTGGGCGATTTCTGCGAGGAATGCCCTTACGAACTATTCGGGCTTCTCGCCTAACCAGCTTGTTTTTGGCTACAACCCTGTGTTTCCTAGTGTATGGGCCAATGATCCTCCTGCATTGGGGACGCCTCCATCCTGCATTGTGAGAGATAACTTGAATGCTCTTCACACGGCGAGACAGGAATTTCCGAGGATAGAATCCTTCTGAGCGGTTGACCAGGGCTTTGCGGCACAACGTGCGCCCAAGTGATTCGCACATTGTACAGAATGGTGATGAAGTATTTTATAAGAGAAATGACGGTCATGAGTGGCACGGCCCTGGTATCGTAATCGGCAGAGATGGGAAGCAAGTTTTGGTAAGACACAGGGGCATCTATGTGAGAGCTCACGAGTGTCGTATAGCGCCGGCTCCGGGAAAGGATACAGTGGTTGAGGTTTCCAATACTGAGTTGGGTGAGAAGGAATCCAGTGAAGAGTCTTCGGGAGCTGTGTCGCAATACCCTCCAGATGATGAGTCCGAGGATGGTGACATGGTGGACATTCAGCCTGCAGTAGCTGGTAAAGCTGCTGATCAGGCTTCTAAGGTCAAGATTGGCCAGCGGATTAGAGGTATTCATGCAGAGAGTGGAGCGTCGGTGTCTGGAAAAATTGTGAGTCGTGCCGGCAAAGCAACTGGGCAGTATAAAAATTGTTACAACTTACAAAGAGACTCTGATGGCGGTATTGGCTGGGTGGATGTGCAGAAGGATTTTAGCACATGGGAAGTGCTAGATGATGATGTTGAAATGTTGATTCTGTTCCATTCTGAGGATATTTTAATAGCCAAGGACAGTGAGATTGAGAACTGGAGGAGTAATGATATGTACGAAGAAGTTAATGACGTTGGACAGGATACTATTTCTGTCCGTTGGGTGATGACTGAGAAAATAAAGAATGGCAAGCCAGTTGTTAAAGCACGTCTAGTAGCCAGAGGATTCGAGGAGGCCACTGAGGATTTATGAACGGACTCGCCTACGTGTTCGAAGGAAGCGGTACGTCTGGCTCTTGCGTTTGCCTCGGGTAACCAGTGGGTTTGTCACTCTATGGATGTGAAGGCGGTCTATCTGCAAGGGAACATGATTGAACGAGTGATTTAACTACGCCCTCCTCCAGAGTATGCTGATGGTAGGCTGTGGAGGTTAAAGAAGACAGTTTACGGTCTATGTGATGCTGCCAGGCACTGGTATCTGCGGGTTAAGGATCAGCTGTTGTGTCTTGGAGCTCAAATGTCGTCCTTGGATTCAGCATTGTTCTTCTGGAGTAATAGGGGCAACGTTGATGGCATCCTATGTATATACGTGGACGATTTTCTCTGGGCCGGCACACAGGAATTTGAGCGACAATTGATAGAACCAGTGAGTCAAGCGTTCCTGGTCGGCAGCTTGGAGTCAAGAGCCTTTCGATATGTGGGTTTGAACATCATATCTGAAAGCGATGGCAGCATAACTCTTGATCAGTTCCAGTACGCTTCATCCTTATTACCAATCACAATCAGCAGATAGCGCGCACTGGTGAAAACGGGAGAATTGTCTGAATCAGAGAAGTCTGAGTATAGAGCGCATTAATTGGACAGTTGAGTTGGATAGCCACTCACACTAGGCCTGACATCGCCTTTGACGTGTGTGAGTTAGGTGTGGCCAGAAAACAAGCTACTGTTGCAGAATTGCTCAGGCTCAACAAGGTGATTGACACGGTGAAGACAGATAACATGAAGCTGTATATTCCTAGATTGGGACCCATCCATGACTGCCATCTGGAATGTTTCTCGGATGCCTCGTTTGCCAACCTCGCAGGTAACGGTTCCCAGGGTGGCTTTGTGATCTTTCTGAGAGATGCCGATGATAAGAGATGCCCAATATTTTGGCAGACTAGGAAGATAAGAAGTCGTCAAGTCCACTTTATCTGCAGAGACGCTAGCATTACTTGAGTGTGCGGAAGCTGCTGTTTACCTCCCAGCATTTTAAGTGAAATATCTGGGGGTGGAAGCTACAGAATAAAATGTTATGTAGATAATAAGAGCTTAGTAGACGCACTTCACTCATGCAAAAACGTAGATGACAGGAGATTGAGGATCGACATTGCAGTGCTGCGGGACATGGTGGACAGGGGAGAAATTGAAGAGGTATCTTGGGTGGAGACGTCACAGCAACTGGCTGATTGCTTAACGAAAAAAGGCGCCTCACCCGGGCGGCTGCGGGCTGCAGTCAGCCGGGATTAAATGGGATAACTTCTTTGTGGTATCACATATTTGTATGTGGCTGTACTACATACCAAGAAGGGCGAGTGTGATTTATATGTCGCCCACATTAAAAGAAGAGGACGAGAGTGTTAACATAGGCAAATATGTTAATGTGTGTGGGAGTGCAAACTGGTTATATATGTGAGCAGACGATCGACACAGGAGTTTGCCCAACTAGTTTCCCGCCAAATTGCGTGGTCTACTATATGCTGACGTGTAAGAGATGACGTCACAACCGGACCGATTAGGCGGGCTAGCTGTCAGGACGGAGTCAGTCGTTTACATACGGGTGAGTGGTACGGGTGAGTGGCCATTGAGCTAATTAACACAAGTGACCTGAGGGCATTAAGTCTGGGTGTCAGTTTCTTTTTAATGTTTGTGGTGTGCTGTTTGAATGTCATATGAGTATCATATGTTACTCCTAGGATTTTGTGTGTGTGTGTATGTGTTAGGGGTGTGTTGTTTATGGTGAGTTGAGGGATGTATTCGTGTTCTCCTGTCCAGCTTGTGAGGAGAGTTGCGGTGGATTTGGCTGGGGCTAGATTAAGTCTGTTTGTAGTGCACCAGCCATGTAGTGTGTTGAGATAGGGTTGAAGGAGATCTGTTGCTCTTTTTGGGTCATGGTGTGTGCATGTGAGTGTTATGTCATCTGCATAGGAGGCTAAGTTTATTTGGGGCGTATTGGGTGTAGTTATATCGTGCATGTACAGATTGAAGAGTGCGGGCGATAGGACGGATCCTTGTGGGACTCCGTTTGGAAAGTTTCTGATTCTAGATGACTGACCGGCAAAAGATACGTGTGCTCTGCCTGCTAAGAAGTTGGCCAGCCACCTTTTTGTGTTGTTGTGCATGTTTGTGTTGTAGATTTTGTTTGTTTGGTTGTGGCGGGGGATGGCATCGAAGGCTTTACTAATGTCGAGTGTGGCTAATAGTGATCTGTGTGGTGGTCTAGCTGAGTTGATGCCGTCAAAAGCTCTTTGTGTAAGGTCTGTGAGAAGTGTGTTTGTGGAGTGCAGTGGCCTAAAGCCATGTTGTGTTGGAGCTAGGGGTAGGTCGGGTGTAATTAGTTGTAGTACTAGGCGTTCCATGACTTTGGAGGGGGTGCAAAGGAGTGTGATGGGGCGGTGCGAGAAGGGTAGCGTGGGGTCTTTGTTGGGTTTGGGGAATGTGATGATGATACCATGCTTCCAAATGTCTGGTATTGTGTTGTGTGAATAACTGTAGTTTGATAGGTTAGTGAGTGCTTGTATGCCTTGTGGTCCCAGGTGTCTGAGGTGTATGTTGCTTATGTTGTCTAGGCCACAGGCGGGTGAGTACTTGAGATTGTTGATGATATGCTTTGTCTGGTGATTGGTGAAGGGTGTATAGTCAGGGTCTGTGGGGAATTGTCTCTTACGTCGGATGACCCGTCGGTCGTCTTTGTTGATGGTCCTCATTGAAACCAGAGAACACAGAAATATTGTCCATCATATCATTATCATCATCAGACTGGTTGTCACTATTAGGGACGCTCCCTCCCTCCCCCTCTCTTTATTAGGCTATGGTTCAATAGACCAGAAAGTAGAGAAGTTATAACCCTACTGATAATCCAAAACTATTGAACACACTTAAAAGTGTATGTTATTTGGTCTCTATATAATCTGTGAATCATTTCCGATATGATGGAATTAAAGATTTATTTTCTTCCACCAACTCATAATCAGCAAAAATTACACAAATGTCAATTAAAAACATGTTACAATATTTCCCAATCAATTTGTGTAGACACACTTTCAAGGCGAAAATAAACCGTGGGAAAATAAATAAATAAATCAAATTAAATCTCCCGACATTCTGAGAATGGCTACGTGGAATGTTAGTGGCATGAATGATGGCACAAAAGAGAGAGAGATTCTGGAAGTGTTAGTGAATGCCAGGCTGGATGTATGTGGAATGACAGAGACCAAATGGAAAGGTTCAGATGTGAGAGAGTGGGAGTGTGGAATGGGTGTGTGTGCTGGAGTGAGTGAAGGAACAGCGAGAGAAGGTGCATGTTTGTTTGTAAGTAGCAAATGGAAGGAATGTGTAAGAGAGTATGGGTCTGTGGGTTCAAGGATTGTGTGGGTGAGAATGAAAGTAGGAATACAAACGTGGGTGATTGTATGCGTGTATGCCCCGACAGAGGATATACTTGAAAGAAAGAAAGAGGAGTTCTGGATGAATGTGGAGGCGTGCCTGGAGAAGTTTGACAAGAACGAAAGAATATTTCTGATTGGGGATATGAATGGTAAAGTGGGTGATAGGAAAGTTGAGGGAGTGGTGGGAGGGTGGGGGGTACCATCAGAGGTAAATGGGAATGGTAGTGCACTTGTGGACGTATGTGTGGGGAGGAGGCTGTGGATAGCCAACACCTTCTTCCGACACAGAATGATCCACAGGTACACGTGGAAACGGATGTTGACGATGAAGGATAAGACAGTGGTGGAACGAAAGTCATTGATTGATTATGTATGTGTGGATGAACAAATGAAGAAATCTGTGATGGATGCTAGGATGTATAGGGGTATTGGAGGGGGTCTGTCTGATCATTATGTAGTGGTAGCTAAGGTTAGGATACAAAAGAAGTGGGTGAGGAGAGCGGGAGGGAGGCGAGAGGAGGGTGGAATGGTGAGGAGGGTGGAGAGGTTGCAGGAGGAGGAAATCAGGGAGGAGTACAGGAGAGCAGTGGAAAGACGACTAGGTGGGTTCGACCTGGAAGTTATGGAGGAAGTGGAGGAGATGAGCAAGGTGTTTAAGGATGAGATCTGTGCAGCATGTGAGGAGGTGTGTGGAGTGAGGAGAAGAGGGAGGGGAGTGAAAGGTACAGCATGGTGGACAGAAGAGGTACGAATAGCTGTGGAAGAAAAGAAGAAAGCATATAGAGAGTGGTTGGGTAGCAGAGGGAATGAAGATTCCGAGAGACAGAAACGAGCGAGGTACGTGGAGAGTAAGAGGGTGGTGAAGAGAGTAGTGAAGGAAAGTAAGAGAAGAGTAGATGAGGAATTTGGAAGGAATCTGAGTGTAAAATGGAGGGAGAGTAAGAAACTGTTCTGGAAAGAAGTCAAGAAAGTTAGGGAAGGTAGCAAGGGAAACAGTAAGGGTGTGAAAGATAAGAATGGGAGAATGCTAGCCGAGAAGCAAGAGAGAGTCGAAAGATGGAGGGAGTACGTCAGTGAGTTGCTAAATGAAAGGAATGAAGAGCCAGCAAACATAGCTGGATATGGTATGGGAGGGAGAAGAAGAGAAGTAGTGGAGGAGGAGGTGGGGATCAGGAGGTCAGAAGTGTGGGAAGCCATGAAAAGAGTGAAGTTGGGGAAAGCACCAGGAACAGATGGAGTGTGTGGGGAAATGTTGAGGTATGGTGGTGAGATAGTGATAGAATGGGTATGGAAAATGTGCAAACTAGCATGGGAGAAGGGGAGTGCACCCGATGACTGGAAGACTGGCATAATAGTCCCCCTATATAAGGGCAAAGGGGAAAGAGGAGTGTGTGGTAACCACCGAGGAATATGTCTTCTAAGCGTAGTAGGGAAGGTATACAGTAGGGTAGTGATTGAGAGAGTGAGAGTGAGAACGGAGAAATGGATAGGCGACGAGCAGGGAGGTTTTAGGAAGGGAAGAGGATGTGTAGATCAGATTTTTACCCTGAATTGTGTTGTGGAGAAGTATCTGGAGAAGAAACAAAAGGTGTATGTTGCCTTTATGGACTTGGAGAAGGCCTATGACAGAGTGGATAGAGAAGGTTTGTGGAAAGTACTTAGAATATACGGAGTAGAGGGCAAGTTGCTGAAAGCAGTGAAGAGCATGTATGAGGGTGCAAAGGCGGCAGTACGTGTGGAGAGTGAGCAGAGCGAGTTCTTTGACCTGAATGTTGGTTTGAAACAGGGGTGTGTGATGTCCCCGTGGTTGTTTACTGTATATATGGATGGAGTTATGAAAGAAATACTATCAAGAGCAGTGGATGTTGGTGTATCGCTGAAAAGGGAGGGAATTGAGTGGAAGCTACCTATACTGCTGTTTGCGGATGATACAGTTCTGATGAGTGATAATGAATGGGAGTTGCAGGGTCTGGTAAATGAGTTTGGAACAGTGTGCGAAAAACGGAATTTGAAGGTAAATACGGGGAAGAGCAAGGTTATGGTCTTCGAAAGGGGTGAAGTCACAGAGTGTGAGGTGAAGCTGAACGGTCAGGCTATGGAGATCGTCAACTCTTTTAAGTATCTGGGCAGTGTGTTGAGTAAAGATGGGACTATGGATGAAGAGGTGCGGGAGAGGGTACAACAGGGGAAGAGGGTTGTAGGAACGCTAAAAGCAGTAACAAGAAATAGGGTGGTCAGTATGGAAGTGAAGAAGTCCTTGCATGACAGTGTGGTAATCCCGACACTGACTTACGGAAGCGAAGCATGGACGTTGGTTGAGAGACTCAGACCAAGAGTGAGAGCAGTGGAAATGAATTACTTAAGGAGTGCGTGCGGAGTTACATGGAGGGATAGACAGACTAATGAGGAAGTAAGAAGGAGGTGTGGTGTGGAGGTAGATGTGCTGGAAAAAGGAACAACTTGAGATGGTTCGGCCATATGGAACGTATGGAAAGCGAGAGAATGACTAAGAGGGTGTATGAGAGCGAGGTGGAGGGACAGAGGGGGAGAGGTAGACCGAATATGAGGTGGAAGGATGGAGTGAGGAAGTACATGAACGAAGGTGGTGCTGGTTGGGGGGAGGGGCGTCGACTGACTGGGGACAGAGGTGCATGGGGGCGGTTCGTTCGTGGCCACCCCTTCGGGGATCACGGCGTCAGGCAATAGATAGATAGATAGAAATCTCCCGACGCTCGGAACCTCACGCCTATTTGCAGAGAAGACGGGGGAATATTTTTTGTTGACTGTATCTTATTTCTTGTTTATCTATGTGCTGGAAGGATATTATATTTTTCAATTCCATCGCATTAGAAATAATTCATAGATTACAAAAAGTCCAAATAAGACATAGTTATGTTAATGTACAAAGTGGTTAGATATATAGATAGAGAGAGAGAGAGTTGCAGAGGGGGAAGTGATCGATAACATAAAAACTATTATGAGACTTATGAAACGGACTCAACTTTCTGAAAAGACAGAGTAGACATTTTTATTGACTCTCTTTTTAATTTTATTATTTGTGTGTTTGAAGGATAATATTGTTTTCAATTCCATCGCATTAGAAATTATTCATAGATTACAAAAAGTCCAAATAAGACATAGTTATGTTAATGTATGCAGTTTCTTACAGTCGATCCTCTGGAAAAAGGCAAACTAGGCCTGTGTATCCAGCTCAATGCCAGTACTTGCACTGCTGCGGTCGTTCACTGTGTTGGCGGCGGCGGTAGCAGACGCAACATTTTTACTATTCTGTATTTTTGCTTTATAATCAAACTTCAAATCTTGTCTTCCCCATGCTTTATCAAGATTACTTTCAAACTTCCTTATTGATTCGGAATCGACTACATACTGGGGCAGTGCGTTCCACTCATTTACCACTATCACAAAATGAGTTCTTTGCCTTTTCAAGCCTATTTCTTTCTTTGTAAATTTTCTTAGAGTGTCCTCTCGCATCAAGAAGATACCTTCACACACATCCTCATCATACATTCCTGACACTATCTTAAAAGTCTCTATCATATCCCCTCTCTTTCTCCTATATGCCAGTGTCGGAAGCCCCAGTGTCCTCAACCTCTGCTATAAAGGAGATACATAATGTATAGAGAGAGAGAGAGATAGATAGAGGATATAGTTGCTAGGGGCAAATGATCGATAACATACAAAATTATATGAGACGGATTTAAGTTTCTGAAAAGACAAAGGAGATATTTTTATTGACTCTCTTTTTAATGTTATTATTTGTGTGTTGGAAGGATAATATTGTTTTCATTTCCCTGTATTAGAATTATTCATAGATTAAAAAAAGACCAAATATTGAAATAAGACATTATATTATGTATAAGGGAGATTAGATGCATTAAATAGATAGCCAGACAGACATTTGATGGATAAAAAACATTCTTAAAAAAAAAAAAAAAAAAAAAATAATATAATAATAATAATATATACCTAGGCTTGGGCCGCCACTGTATATGATCCCGACTTTTCCGTGTTTGTGGCCGACTTTGGAAGTTTTGAGGTTACCGTGTCCAAACGAAACCGTGTATATAAACCTGTATATATCGAGACCTGACTGTATACATAATACGTACAGCCTTTGAATAAGTGGAATTTATCATTATGATTGAATTGTAACACAAGAACTTGTTTTTCTATATTTTATACGAAAAACTATAAAAGAACGCAGTATTTTTTTCATGGCGGTTTTTTTCCACCGGATTATTTTTGTTTTTTTACGTAACTAGCCGGGAGTCTAGAAATCCTCCTCCCCTTATAGACTTCACCTACTAGACGAGACAGAGGAAGGGGCGAGGGAACGCGAAAGTGGTCCCGGACCCTAAAAATTGGAACTTTAAATGTTGTTTCTGTTCGGTCTGTCTTGAGTCGGCCTCCCTCAGCTATGTTATATGTGCCTGAGTATATATATTATATATACAGTACATACATTATTGTTATTACTAAGTGCCAGGTCCGTATATACACAGGGTGGCTGCTCTCAACCCTTCCAACTATCATCCAATCGCACTTATTTCTTGCATCTCTTAAGTTTTTAAACTATTCTGAATTACAAAATTCTTAAGCATCTGTCTTCCCGCTCTACTGGTGATCTTCTTTCTTATCTTACTAACTCTTAGTCATCCTCCTTTCGGGACTTCTGTGAGATCTTTTCTATTGCGCTAGACATTCGAAAGCCTTTGATAGAGTCTGGCACAAATCTCTCCACTCATAAGCTGATGACTCTACCTTACACTATTCAACTAGTTTCCACAACGACCAGCATGCAATCACTTAAAAAACTCAAGTGATGAGGCCATAGCACATCTTTCATCTACCAACTATTTCTGATTGGGGCAGAGACAATCTTTTTACTTTCAATGCTTCCAAAACCAAATGTCTTCATCTATCTACCAGACTGAACTTCCACATGTCTATTATAATGTAAAACTTGCAACAATACACAAATCAACCATTCATCTCTCAGTATTCTTGGTGATTCTTTTTCTCCTGACCTTTCTTGGAAAGATCATATTATACATTTGCTAGAAGAGCTTAGGTGTGCTCAACCGTCTTCGTGGGGTCTTCACCCCCGGACAGCTTCTTGTTCTGTACAGGGGCCCAGTGTGCCCACGTATCGAGTTTTGTTCGCATGTTTGGGGAGGTTCCACCCATATCGCACTTCTCGAAAGGTTAGAACCAAAAGAATTTGTTCTCATCAACTCACCTCCTCTTACTAATTCCCTATAATCCCTCTCTACACGCCGCAATGTTACATGTCTCTCACTCTTCTACCGCTATTACAATAATTAGTGTTCCTTAGAGCTTTGTTCATGTATACCTCCTCTCATGCGGAGTGGAGGGCACACGCCTTTCAATTTACTTCCACCCTTATCACATCCAACTCTCTAACCAAAGACTGAACCAATTTTCCTAGTCTTTCTTTTACTAAACAAGTAAGATTTGGAACTCTCTCCCCCGATCTGTCTTTCCCTCATTCTATGACTTAAACTGCTTCAAGCTCCATGTGTTCAGATATTTTACCTCTAATGTACCTTGAATTTTGCTGTGTCACTCTTTCAACTTTGGGGAAGACATTTGTTATTGGCAGCACTGCCTTTTGTCTCTTTCATTCACATAACAAAGGCTAACAGAAATGTATCTAGAGGTGCGGGTCCGTATATACTGTATACCGACTAGACTTTCAAAATTCACAGAGATATTAATACTCGAGTGAGCCCAACGAATCCATACCACAAGTACCGTAAAAACTGTACAGTGGTGGCAACTCAAGAGAGCCCAAACAGGGAAATTATAACGCAACAGAAAAAACAAAACACAAAATCATACACATCTAGGTCGTCCAGGAGAAAGAAATACCCCAGACCCAGGACCATTTGGGGTCCCCAGCTAGATTCCATGTCCCAGATCCCCCGGAGAGGCTCCGATTTTCGCAGGCAGATATTGGTACAGTATTAAACCCTGTGATACGGCGGGTCGCCCTTTTGTATTTTCGCGGGTCTCCTGGTACCGAAATATTGAATTCTCAGGATTTTGGCGCGCTTATATAAGCCAAAAATGGCCTAAACCTAGGTTATATATTATAATTATAATCTAATAATAATAATAATACTAATAATAATAATAATAATCGTCTGGTTACTTACTGTATATAGCGCCCGTATCTCCTCCTTCGAGGATTCTCAAGCACTTGACACTTCTTTAATCAAACAAAGATCATTACCCATCTCCCTTGCTCATGAGGAGACGGTAACCGCCGGCTATATCTCAGAAAACCTTTCAATCTGAGCGGGGATTGAACGCGAGACCTGCAAGATGGGAAGCAGGCACGCTATCAACTGAGCCAGCCAGACGGCTATATTTATTAGTGGCCCCTCCATCATTGACGAACATGCCTATTACATAAGGCATCCTCTTCAAACACTAATCCGCCGTAGTTTGAATCTACCGCGCAGAGCATTTAAAAACTGAGGAGCCTTCATCATGAGCGCACACGACCTCACTCATGGCTTCAGTCATTATGAATTGGGTTCTCACTACGAAAAAACTTCGTAAAAAATAAAAACAAAAAGAAAATAAGAATAACTATCCAATAAGCTTTCCATCATATCGTGGATGTACTTGTGTGGATTTCTGACCAGACGCTGATTCAGGCGTCATTCCTCCTTCTTTGCTCTGCGCTCAGCCTGCCCGGACGTTCCTTTCAGGCTCCGCTGGTTCCGCATTCGTGGCGTCCCTAGTGAGTTTTTTCTCATTTGTTTACTCTGGGATGTATCGAGTAAGGTTAGGATAGGCGTAGCAGGAGTGTCCTGGGCTGGTTGCCCGCAGTGCAATGTATTTTGGGTCGTATGTATGGGGCATCTATTTCGGATGTACCCTCGTGGTCCTGTTGTGGACACGTGAACTTTTCACAGTTTGGTTTAGTTGGTGATGCAGGCGGCTTTCATTACGCGTTAATTATTGCTGCCTTTTATCCTTCTGATGAGGTAAGCTGTGTGTTTGCTTACGTTCCCAGCGTATTTTCTTCACTTAGTGAAGTTTTTTCTGGGTCCGTGTCAGGCTTCCCGGGGTTGGGAAGTTATCGCTTCGGTGGTGTGTTGGCGGTGGTTCCTGTTGTGATATTCCAGTGTGTGTTTATATTTCAACTATTTTCTTGCCGTCTACCTAGGCCTAGCCAGCCGCTCGTAGCTTTGCCACATGTCTAGTGTTATTATTTATTTTATAAATATGCCCTACTGTGTCATGTGTATCCGGGTTTTAGTTGTGTATTGGCTAATTCCTCGGACTATATTTGTTTCCTGGTTTAGTTGTGTATTGGCTAATTCCACGGATTATGTTGTGACCTTGGTTAGTCGTGCGTGTCTCTCCTCGTGTCGTATTGTTCAGATGGTGTCTGTTCAGGGTGGGGTTTGCCTTCCGGCGGGTTTTTCTCGGTTTCACCGTGAAAAATCTGACCGATGAGCAGTGTTAGGCCACACGTGGTTGTTAACACTGGCTGGTTCCCCGGCGAGGGGAGGTGTCTGTGGCTCTCCAGGACTGCGTATCTGTGGGTGCCTGGTTTCAGGCCTCCTTTATAATTCCCGGCGGGATGGCTGTACCCATCCTTACATATATATTTAGTTATATATAAAGAAACGACGTTCGTGAGAACACTCGTTTTTTATAGGTTTTTCTACCTGGTTTACGACAAACCACGGGGAAAACCTAGCTGTTGTTTAGGCGTTCCTCCCCGGCGATCTTTTACAAAGTAGTGGGGTCAGGAACTTGTGGGGTTAACTTTTAGACTTCTCACCCGGCGGGTGCACCTTAGCAGGGTGGGATAAAACGACTTAGGTCTCTTATAGTTAACCAATCCATGTGAGTGATACTCTGTGTATCGCCGCCTTTACTCTTACGGCATTTGAAGGATCAGTGAGGTTTAACCAAATCGATTTCCACACCCGGCGGGTGTCCCTAAGTAAAGGAACTAAGGAATTTATAAACAAATTCAATTTCGATTAACCTTAATTGGGTGATACTTTCAGTATCGCCGCCTTCTATTTTTACGACGATCGTTTGGGACAATTCGTTAAAAAATCAGATCTCGTATATTCCTGCCCTGGGCTATTCTACTAAAATATTTCAAGGGCCGGCGTCTTTATGAGGGGGGCTTTGTTACAAAATTGAATCTTGAGACAGTCACCACCTCCTACAGACTATTAGTGCCATACTGGACCATTATATCAGAGGGTATTCTTCATGTTCTTAGCTAAGAAGACTTGTTTAGCCTCTTTATACCCAGCCGCGTGGCGAGATGTGTTAGCTGTGTCTTTGCATCCCGTTACCCGGCGGGTTATTAACACTTGTATGCGAACACTTGGGTTAACCTTATGAGCATTAATTCCTGGAAATTTTCTTTATTTTTCCAGAGCTGAGCTCCGGCGGACCAATACAGACCCGGCGGTAGTTCCTCTCACCAGTCTCTGTCATGGCTAATGTCACCCCAGTTTTTGCCCTGTGCATTACCCCTACTTGCGCGGGTATCCCAATTTTTGCACATACCCTTTGCATAAGGTGTGTTAGATGTCTAGACCGTTCAAGGGGTCTCTGGGTTACACGTAATTGTTCTTTTTGCTCCCAATTAACCAATAAAGTCCTGTGTGACAATGACAAGACCGCGGCGGTAGCGTTGAGAGAGGTCAGACAACAAATGTCGGCCTACACTACCATTGTCGCACATAAGTCACTTCAATGTGACAACGTCCCACTTTGGGATAAGTTGCTGTCAGAGCACCCTCCCCCTAAACGTACCTCTAGAGTAAGGGGTTTTAAGCCGACAGAGACTAGCCAGGATTCTGTATCGTCTGTGGAGACGTTTAAACGCCCGAGAGAGCCTACTCCCCCGGCAGCCACCTCCTCGTCGCAGGCGAGATCGAGGTCAAGGTCTCCCCTCAGACAACGGTCTTCAAGTCGGGCCTCTTCCCCGGCTAGTAAGAAGTGCAAGACTGAAGCTTCCCCCAGGGACCATGGTGGTGATTCTTCCAAACCTAGGTCCAGTTCGCGGTCACACCGTAGCCACAAATCCTCCAAAAAGGATTCCCATAAGAAGTCCTCTCGACATTCTTCTAAGTCTAGTGCATCTCATCGTACCTCTACACCTGACAATGTTTCTGTTACAGCCTCAGAGTATAGTGAAGCGCCTGTCCCTAAACAAGATTTACCTATTGATATTTTAACCCTAGAAATGGAGAGTTCAGGATATTCAATAATTGAGAATGTTTCAGACTCTCAAGAGAGCGTAGGCCAGAGCCTCGGTGTTTGGCGTTTTGCTCAGCCAGGGTCTGTCCATCCACGTCCGACTCATACGAGTCACACAGTAGCCGATGTCCACAGGGACGCGGCGACCCCATCCTCTATCCCTGATTTATCTTGGAAACAAGGTGCCCCTGCCTCGGCGGGGTCTTCTCAGGAGGATCGGGAGGGACAAGATGAAGTGTCATTAATTTCAGATAGGGAAGGACAAGGGTCAGGCTCAGGCCTGGACGCCGCCCATGATAATACTAATTCACCTGAAAGTTCTGCACCTAACCAGTTTGTTACAGCACAAGAAATTGATGGGTTACTTACTCATGCTCTATCAAAATTCTTTAATCAACAACGAGAAAACCCCACAATGGACTTGGGGGCTCCCTTGACAGGTTCTGCGGTACGGCCTCTGATAACGTCAATCGATTTATCTAAGATTCCTAACCCTCCTACTTTGTCACCGGCAGGGAGCTCTAAGCCAGCTACGGCGGCATTCACTACGTCAAATGTCAGGGTCATTACGGATGTTAATCCACCCCCTCTAGACAAAGCGCCTCTTAGAAAGGTAGCTATGCCCCTGCTTTATGGGCCAGACGAGTCATGGGTCCCTTTGAACCCCTCTAAGCCAGAGCTTGCCCAGCCTACCTTGTCAGGGGAACTCCCGGTACCACGTGAGTGGTTTATCCAGGGAAATAAGTCTAAGAAATTAAGGGCATTGGATGCCTTGGGTAATGTTTTGGATGTAAATATCAAGGCTATACCTAGTTATTATTATCAGGATTATTTTGTTTATGCATCTAAGCCTGCTTTACTACCCCCTGCCTCAGCTTCAAAACTTTTTTCAGACTGGTCTAAGCTGGATGGGTTTAATGATATTAAGGCTCTGTTGGCTATTACTCCTGAACTAGATTTACAGACCGTCACAGACGAGACAGCTAATCCAGTGTTGAAGGTGGGACAGTTAGGACCAGGACCTTGGGTGGATTGGGAGGTAGAGGCTCAAAACTTTGCAACCACTTTCACTTCTAAATCTTCCCACCAGATCCCTCAGGATACACATTCATGGTTCTCAATGCCGGTAGGTTCTGCCGGCGGAGTTCCGTCAGCTTTATTTTCCTTTTTAGCTGCCCCTAAGATTAATCTTTGTGAACTAAAGGAACCATTCATTACCCCTACCCCTTCTCACCTAGACAGAGAATTTAGGCTTAGGGGAAAAGCTTTCCGCCTGTTTTCACAGTACATAGTTTCTCAACAGGTGGCTAAGTCTTTACTCAGGTCTACTCAGGCAATCGCAGACGCGGATGCTCGAAGATCAGTTGAATTATCCCGGCGTCTGATTCTTCAGTCGTCAATTCAATCCTTAGGTGACATACGCACAGCCTTACTTGAGGCGGTGCGAGCACGACAGGATCTTAGAATGTCATTAGTTCGCAAGCTGCCTGATCGCATTGCTAACCAGGTGGTTATGTCCCCAGTACTTACACCTTCTTTAATGTCCCCTGATGTATGGCGAACAGTGTTTAACATGGCACAGGCCGTGAAGCACAGTCCCGCACAGGCTAAGAAACCCGCATTTAACTTCCCCAAACCTAAGCCTCCTACTAAAGCTCAGCCAGGGGGTTCTAAGCCGTTTCTTCCGCCTAAGTCCTCCCAATCCCCCCTGGGTCAGTTCAGGCATAGACAGAGAGGGTTTTCAGGACAGAGGGGACGCGGCCAGTATAAGCCGGGTCAGGGCCAGTCTTCGGCCCACACCAGCCAGCCGGCGAAGCGGCCAACACCACCAAAACCACCATAAAAAAACTAAAGTCTTTCTCACTCCCAGTGCCTACCTTAGAGCCGGAGGAACCGAGGGAAGTACAGCCGGCGAACCCTTGTCTGCTAACTGGGTCGTTCCGAACGTGTCACCAAGCATGGCCGTTAAAAACATGGGCACGGATGGTGGCACGCAAAGGCATCACTTGGCAGTGGCTCCGGCGACCTCGCTTACGTCAGCCGACAACGGCAAATTGTGTTTCATTAGAGGTGGAGCTGCTGGTCCAGGAGATGATTGCCAAGAATGTCATCATCCCGGTACCCCCCAGATTACCCTGTATTCACGTCAAAACTGTTTTTGGTTCCCAAACGGGACAGTGTTCAGATGAGGCCGGTCGTAGACCTGTCGTATCTGAATCTTCACATTTACAACGAGTCTTTCAGAATGTTAACAGTTCATCAAATCAGGCTAACACTTCCGCCGGGTGGCTGGATGTGTTCCCTAGACCTGACAGACGCCTATTGGCACGTGTCGGTCAACAAAAGATTTCAAAGGTTTCTGGCCTTGAGGATCAGGCACCAAAATTTTGTTTTTCAGAGGATGCCGTTCGGTTTGAACCTAGCACCTCGATTATTCACAAAACTAGTCAGGCAAGCCCTGATGCCATTGTTAAAACAGGGAATCAGAGTGTTGTGGTATCTAGACGACTGGCTGGTGGTGGCAGAGACACAACAATTATGCATAAAACATGTCAATATCATTTTAAATCCTGTCAAAACTCTAGGCTTCAAGGTAAATCTGGTAAAGTCAAACCTTGTTCCCTCAAGAGTAATTCAGTGGATAGGGCTGGTCTGGGACACCGCCGCTCTCACTCTGAGTCAGAGTGTGGACAATCGCAACAGGTTTCGCAGGAAACTGTTCAGGTTTCTTCACAGTCTGACTACGACACGAAGAGTCTGGGAGTCTCTGGTCGGCTCTCTCAACTGGATTCAGCTAACTGTCAAGTTGGGCCGGTTGAAAGTAAAACGATTAATATTGGAGGGCAACAAATATTTCCCACTCTTACCGGCGGGAAAATTATGGCCCATACCAAAATTAATCCACACCTTACTAGCGGTCTGGGCGAAGAGGGAAACATTGCACTCAATCATGTCATGGACCTCTCCTCCTCCAACGGTATGGGTAGACACGGATGCGTCAGGCACCATAGGGTGGGGATTTCAGTCAAATCAGGGGCACCAGGGTCAGGGACTTTGGTCCCACTTAGAAATCGCTCACATAAATGTCAAAGAGTTACTAGTCCCATTGTATTTCCTTCAGGCTCACGGCTCGGCGTTACGGGGCAAGTCAGTGGCCTTCAGAATGGACAATCTGAATGCAGTTCACTGTATTCAGAAACAAGGGTCAACGAGGTCAAGGAAGTTGCTACTCGTGTCGGAAGAGATTTTTGTCCTAGCCACCAGTCTAGATATTTATCTTCACGCATCTTATCTCCCAGGCGTAGCGAACGTCTGGGCAGACGCTCTGTCCCGGAGACAGAGCACGACAGTAGAATGGGAGCTCAAGCAACCCATTTTCGACCTAATGATTGCGGAGCTCTCCCATCCACAAGTGGATCTTTTTGCGTCCGAGGAGACTCACAAGCTCCCTCTATACCTCACCCGCCGGACGATAACGCCGGCAGGGGGGCCAGACGCCCTAGTGACAGACTGGAACAGATGGAGCTCCATCTATCTGTTTCCACCGCCAGATGCGTCACTAATGTGCCACGTAGTGAACAAACTACGAGTTTATCGAGGCTTAGTCTCGCTAATCGCGCCCCTGTGGCCGGCGCAGGTGTGGTGCCAGCAGTTAATAATGTGGTGCCCGGACCCGGTATCGCTCCCGGTCGGGTACTTCCACTTAGACACGATTGGCAACCTAGAGACCTCGCTGACTTTTGCATTATGGACATTCAGGAGGCCAAGTGGCTAGCACCATACGGTAGGGATGTGACCAATAAATTGCTCAATCAATATACTCAGTCTACTAAGCGACAATATCAATCTCATTGGAAAGCTTTTACTTCTTGGATTGTTAGAACGGAACAAACTGTACCCTCAGTGGCATTGGTTTTTAATTACTTGAACTATCTGTTTGAGCAGAAACGTTTATCTGTGGTTACTCTGAAGAATCACTTAACTGCGATTAGAGTGCCCTTTTTCGACCTTACAGGTCTATCCATACCGGTGGCGGAGGAAACAGGATTTATGAGAGCGTGTTTTAAACTCCGCCCACCTCCCCGTCAGCTCATGCCTACTTGGTCTCTGGACAAAGCTTTGTCTTTACTTCATTCTCGTCTGTATCAAAATACTGCAGACTTTGCTTTAATCTTAAAGAAGGCAGTTTTCCTTTTGGCTTTGGCCACCGGAAACAGAGTGTCTGAGCTGGCGGCGATGAGCAACACACCTAATTGTCTTAGGTTTGGTAGACTTAATGATTCAATTTCCATTGCACCCTCCCCGGCGTTTGTAGCCAAGAATGAGCATAGTGCACACGTGTTTTCTGAATTCACGGTGCCGGCGTTAAAAAGGGGAAAGGTGCATCATAATTTATGTCCAGTGCAAGCTCTAACCAAATATTTAAGAATAGCTCCTCATAACCCCCAAGGTGCTTTATGGGTAGCGAGTACGGGTAAACGCTTACTTAAACGGCGATTAGCCTCTCTTCTGGTAGAAGTCATTAAAGAGAGTAATCCCGGCGTTGTGGGTAGGGCCCACGATTTACGCAAGTGGGCGGCCTCTTTACGTTTCCTGAAAAACTTTTCAGTTGAAGATATTGCGTCCACACAGTTGTGGGCGTCTAATCATACGTTTCTCTCTAGATACTTGTCAGTTGCTCTAGACAAACCTTCCTTACCATGTATAGCTTTACGGCAGAGGGTCTAGGTGGCCCTGCAGTCACTTATGTTTATTTTCAAGGAAAGGGGGGGGGGGGGGGGGTGCAGTCAGTTGACATAGGACACCCTAGACCCCGCCGGAGTATGAGAACTGTGATACAATTTAAGGTTGAAATGTGATATGAAAATTTCTCTGAGAGAATTTGTGCTAGTACAAAGTTTAGTACAAAACAACGGTGTTGTTATAGTAGTTTTAGCTGCGAAAGCAATGTAACATTAGTTCAATGGAGTTCATTAGCAATTGATCTCCACATGTATTTTGGGGTTTATGATGTGCACATATAAACTTATAACTTATTATTTGTCACCACTCGTTGAGTGGGGTGCCTTTTGTAACTACAGATCTGTGTTCAGAATCTTCAGGGTTACCTATTTTTGTCAGGCAGGCTTCTTTGAAGCACGCACCTGCCTGAACCCCCTTTTTCTTGTATATTTCCGGCCTACGCCGTATTAAATACATTTTTCAAAAGTAAGAATACTATGTGGTTGTTTTTATTATCTGCTTTTCTAGAGTTATGATATGATTACGAATGTCCCCCTCCAGTCTTAGATATCAGGCATGTTCGTCAATGATGGAGGGGCCACTAATAAATTATAGGTTTGACTCCTGTAAGGAGATTAGAAAAACCTAATTTTTAGTAGTGCCCCCGTAATCTTTGACGACTGGGGCCCTCCCGACCGTCCCCTTCCCATTCGTTGATGTATTAAGGATTTTGGTTTACTTGATATGTCAGTGAAGGAGGAATGACGCCTGAATCAGCGTCTGGTCAGAAATCCACACAAGTACATCCACGATATGATGGAAAGCTTATTGGATAGTTATTCTTATTTTCTTTTTGTTTTTATTTTTTACGAAGTTTTTTCGTAGTGAGAACCCAATTCATAATGACTGAAGCCATGAGTGAGGTCGCGTGCGCTCATGATGAAGGCTCCTCAGTTTTTAAATGCTCTGCGCGGTAGATTCAAACTACGGCGGATTAGTGTTTGAAGAGGATGCCTTATGTAATAGGCATGTTCGTCAATGATTACGGGGCCACTACTAAATATTAGGTTTTCCTAATCTCCTTACAGGAGTCAAACCTATAGTCTTGCCAGACTAAGTTTCTGAAGACCAATCGCCCCCCTAGATCTATGTATTCAATCCTTAGGTTAATTATCTTTAATTATCTTTTGACTATTCTGTGTCATCCTGGTACTCTGCATCATCTAAATCAGCACAGCACAAACTTCAGGTCACTCAAAATAAAATGGTTAGGTTCATGCTGAACCTAGGACCCAGATCACATGTTGGCCAGGAACAACTTCAGTCACTAGGTATGCTCAATGTCTCTGACAGGGCCAAACAAATCAGGCTAACTAATGCCTTCAAAATTTTCTATGACAGAGCTCCAGAGTATCTAAAGAATTATTTTGTTAAAGCAAATGAGAGGAGTGGACATAATACAAGAAACAGGATGATTAATTTTAAGGTCCCGAGAATCCAAGGACAGGGTAAGCAAACATTCTTCTTCACTGCCATCAAAGACTGGAACGACCTACCCAGTCAGTCCGTGAAAAGAGAACACTGTATTCCTTCAGACGTAGCCTGAAGGAACACCTGAACCGGACAGCTGCGAGAAGGGAGCACCAAGCTTATGTCTACTACTAAATACGACATAAGAGATAGACAAACCAAACTGAAATGATTACTGATTACGGATTACTGATATTACTATAGGATGTAAGGTATCTTAAAATAACCCCCTAGAAATACTTTTTCTAAAGTATCCATTTCTTTATCCTCCCCATTTTTCCCCAGCTAACCTAATCCCACAAGGACCCCAATGGAAATACGCCTAACGGCCTTATTGGGCTATCCTTAGTTGGAATTATGCAAGGCTGGTACATGTCATATTTATAACATACTATGTGGTACCAACTCTGTAAATTGCTAACTGAATAAATATTATTATTATTATTATTATTATTATTATTATTATTATTATTATTATTATCCGCCATTGTGTTCATCTTTTCCATTTACTTTTCCACAATTGTTATACGTCTTCCACTCACCTCCATCGTATCTACAGCCCACACTACTCCAATTTGCTTCGTGTTTTACACCTCTTACCCGCCCGACTCTACCTACATGATGATGAACAGGAATATACATTCATATTAAAAACACCCATGCCCTGTCCCTCGGTTGAGCCAATGCCAACCAAATCTGACAGCCATATATCTATGTATGTTCTTCCATCCGAGAAATAGATGTTAAAACCCCATGTCCAAATGAATAAGAGATTAAGATACCCACGGGTACACCAGTGATCTAGAACCATTGCCCCCGTAAGACCTAGACCGCCGTGACTACAGATGTTAGCCACCCTGCTATAACTTAATGCTTACCCCAACCAGAGATTGTATATATATAACCTTTTCTTTGTCCATTGCCATCATAGTGTCACGAAACACTAACAAAGTACCCCTACGAACCGCTGCTTTTCCTTGGTCTATATTTCATAGAAAACGCAGTTCCCAGGGACAACTAGACGTACAAAAACTTGTGTCAACTAATAGTGTCCATAACCCCTTGTATTGATGAGTAATAATACACCATGTTTTTCCCTACTTTATCCACAGTCAAGCACACACCTACAGTTAACCTCCTTCTCCCCCACAGCCCCACAGTCCACATGATTCTATCTTTTCCAGACTCATATACCACCCCATAGTTGCATCCCCCGGTAGCATTTGGCCAACGTACTTTCACTGTCCTTTTCCAACTCCAAAATCAACTGTAGCCTAATGCCACCCCCATGCCCGGAGACCTTAGGGTCAAATTTCCACGTAGCCCCCTGAACTCCCCCCCTCTCATTAACACCCCGCGCTCCTCGACTCTTGTCCGACCTAGCCTCTCCCTCATACCTCTTGAAGATCCTGGATTTTTCCGTTGCTAAAGCTCTCCAACCTTTTATATAATTATATACTCCTATCCAGCCTACCTTTCCTTCGTAGGCCGGAACAACATTAGAACTTTACTAACTCCTTGCATGCCATCTATTCTCTTACAACCCATTCACAACCCTGCACCCCATGGTCGTCGGTGCGAGGCTAGCCGCCTCGCCAGTAACTAACTTCTATTGCCATACTTCCAGATAAATGCGGCAGAGTTAGCAACCCAGTCTCCACCACATCCAGCAAACCATACAATTAACAACCAATCGATTAAAACCAGCTAGCCAAGGCACCTTCGGTTTTGGTATTAAGGACACCCACATCTGTCTCATAAACAGAGGGTTATTACAAACACTGGTGATATGGCAAGCCCCTAGCCACAGCCGCCGGACGACCATCCCAGAGAGAGGGCGCCCAGCTACCCCTTTTTACCCACCCGAGGAGGGAGACCCCCACCCCTGCGGAGGTATACCTGACCCCTGTTTGGACTCCCGGGTCATTGCCAGGTAGCACAGGAATTCTTCCGATCAATGAACTAACCATGCATGTCTAACCCCCTTCCTAACCTCTATTTACCCACAATAACCCATTCATCTTTCTTGCATACTCGGATAATCAAATTAGCACCTCAGCTATACCATAGAATGAAGACTGAACAATATAAGAGAGACGCCCCTATCATAGCTGTCCCAGTCCTCCCCGCAAAGTAGATCCAGTCTCCCTCCCCTCAATACTTCCAGTATAGCCAAAATAGTACCTCTTACTAAGGCTCAGTTATATTAAAATATGAAGGCTTCCTATAGCCATGTGCCACAACAGTAATCACCACCTTACCCAGGCCCCATAGCTATTGAGAGCTCAAATCATTCCATAAGACTCGAGATCCCTATGGCCTACAGGGTCCCAAAACCGAGCCTATAAACCCAGCTCCAGCCCCCAGTAAAATCAGTTGAAAGTTAGACACCAACCAGTGGTCAACCCCCTGAAGTTAACCTCTAGCTCTGCCCTTGTGTTGTTCCTGAGTTGAGAGATTCCCGAGCCAGCAGACTCCGTGGCAGATATAAAATAGAAGCATCTGTCCACGTACAAGTATCTACGTGCACCTTATAACCTTCACACACACTAGTGGGTATATAAGCGTGTAGCCAGCACCGATCGCCAAGAGATCCAACTTGAGAACTTCCTACATTTGGACCACCTGGACGGCCGAGGAACCAGTCGTTAGCCCCCAACATCACGGACGCAAGATAACTAGGACCAGACCAACAAAATACTATCCAAGATTCACTTATTAGGACTAACGTGTTATAGTCCTTATTCGAAATTCACTTATTAATCTTTCTATGAAGTGGCTATAACTTTGCCCAGTGTAATTCATATATATAACCATTCAATTTGGGAAGTACTAAGCGTATCAGTGTTCATTAATTAACAGGCGACATTAACTCTCGTAATTACCATTATCTAGATATTAAAACCCTAGTGATATCTAACGTTCGCCCACTGATTTGTGTTCTACGTATTTCTGCCATAAGAATATAAAACTTAGATCAGTACCCCCCTGAGGTTACTAGAATTCCCGTGTTCTATAACATACGCGTGTCTCATTCTAGCTGTAAACTACTACTTGTGCACCAGACCTGCCAGTGATAAATCTAATTAGTGAAATAGAATCCATAAGTAACATTGAGGTCTTCCAGTATATACACTTGCGAACCAAACCAGTGATCAGAAGAGTATACCTGAACGTTGGAAGTGGGAGACTAGGCTCCATCCAGATCCACTAATGCTAGCGGTTCATTTCTATCATTTGTCTTGTATGAGTATTCCTATTTTCCTATGCTCCCTATTCATCTACTTAAATAAACGTGATCGTGTGTCTTGTTACCGTGTGTTTATTTTGTGTTCTCTATTCCTCATACCTTGTATTGTGCATGCAGCCTTATATATCCAGTCAGTTAGAGCCCACATTACCCAAGTTAATCCTGTAGAAAAACAGGGCATAACATTGGCGGCAGCGGTGGTTCTTGATTCGGATAAAAGGTTGCATTACATTGCAAGTTTGGAACAGCCAGAACACGATAACATCATGGCGCACCGTTCTCACATTCCCATCCCACATTATGATGGAGAAACTTACGAGATCGAAACGTTCATGGACATAGTGAAACCCGTACTTGACCTAGTATATACCACGGATGCAGAAAAAATAGCCGTGACATTAACGCACCTGGGAAAAGCCGTTTCCCTAGTTGCCTATCAAGTGCACCCTGCTCTCACATGGGACGAATTTCGCCCAATAGTGATAGAAGCCATTAAGCCTTCGTTGGGCGTTTTCGTGGCCCACACCCGTATCCAAGACACTAAATTCGAAGGCGATCTAGATGCCACAGTGAATAAGATTGCCCAACACATAAAAGTTTCTTTCCCCACATTGACCAGAATCCAACAAGAGCAGCAGATTCTGGTCAACCTTGTATCTATATTGCCCTCAGCAGTAAAAGACCATTTCTGTGTGCACGATTTCGTCGGATACCAAAAAGATCTCATCACGATCCGACGTATTTTGGCCGTGCGCACAGAAGCACCCACCCAAATCGCTGTAATCAAGAGGTTTCCCACGCACCCGCAGCACCCCGACCACCAAAACTCCAAGAATCCCTACCCAGCCTCATCCTTCCACAACAGACCCACCTACCCTTCCGGCAAGCCCCAACCCAGTAGACCCCGGTTCCAACCTACTCAGCCACGCAGAATCTTCAACCGGAACAAAACCTACAACACCTACCAAAGTAAAAACCCTACCTTAGTAATTATCAACCCCTATGATTTCCCTGCCTGTAATGCTCAGTGTGCCTTCCATCAAATTCGTGACTCTGCCAAACCTCGCCCCTTTACTCCTCGCATTTTTGTAAATGAAGAGGAGTTGGGACAAGAGGAAGATATGGAGGAAAGACACACTGGGGAAATAGCCCCTATCATGACCTCAGAGGATACCGAGGAAACCCTGGAGGAGGTAGATACCGATCCCCAGGATTTTTAAAGTACCCCCCGCCCAAGATGGCCTCGGCGGGGGACGCCATAACTGACCGCACTTCCCCCATTTATTACATGGCCAAAATCAAGGACATTCCTGTCCGCTTGTTAATCGACACGGGAGCTGCCAAGTCATGTTTGTTCAAGTCTTACTATGATCAACACCACCGACTATTTGCCCCCTTGTTAACCACCAAAGCAGAACTAATCTCAGCTGCTGATACTTACTTAAATCTCCTAGGAGACACTTTGCCCCTATCAGTAACTACCCCTGCCCCCCATGCTCGTTGTTATCACACGTTCACAGTATTTTCCTCCCCCTGTAAACATTACGATGGTTTCCTTGGACTTGACCTCCTTCAAAAACTCCAGGCCCAGGTTGACTGCGGCCAAAGGCTGATCTCATTTAAAAACAAATTCCAACCCAAAGCCTCTGACAAACCCATCATGCAGAAACCCATTCACCAGAAGAAAAAACACTTTCCCCCTCAACAAACCCTGAGTCAGGGTTACCAAGTTGCAGCTAGCACTAAGGTGACTCCTAAACCCTCCCCTTGCCCAGAGTTCCCTCAAAATATCACCCCTCTCAGTAAAAAAAGGCCTCAACAAACGAAAGAAGACAAGTCCAAGCAACTCCCTCTCGGTAATCCCCTCCATTCTCGTAATTCTGTCCAGGATAAATCCTCCCATGTTTTCAGGACAGACTCTGATATATGTAACCATAATTCTATCAAATGTTTATGCACACATGTTTCCAGGGAAAATGCCGACCAATGTACCCCACAATGTTTTCCCCATGCCCCCAGAAATGTTCAGCTATCCCACAACCAACAACAATTCCCTTGTGACAATTTTCCGTCAGTAGCTCCCTTCCCCCCCCCCCACACAATTCACACCCCTAGAAAATTTCACAACCCCACACTTGACTCGCCCTCTCCTGACAAACAAACTCACCAGTCCCACATAACCTTTAACCAGACCGTTACTGCCACCAAGAAAATTCCCCACATTCGTCCTGTTAACAACCCCAAATCAATACACCACTCCTCCACCAATAACCCATGTTCTACACCTCACTCTTCCCCCACCAACCCTCCGCAGTCCCACTAACAAATCCCGTTTTCTAACTCGCTCACCTCTCACCACCCTGACCCGCCCGCACGCGCCATTAATCCCCCCCTCACGCGTGCCGACCGAGGGACACAACCATGTTCCCACCATGCCCCCACAAATGTCCAGCTATTCCCCACCCACCCCAATTCCCCTTGTGACAGTTTTCCGTCAGTAGCTCCCTTCCACCCCCACACAATTCACACCCCTCGAAAACTTCACAACCCCACACTTGACTCGCCCTCTCATGACAAACAAACTCACCAGTCCCAGATAACCTCTAACCAGACCGTGACTGCCACCAAGAAAATTCCCCACATTCGTCCTGTTAACCACCCCCAATCAATACCTCAGTCCTCCACCAATAACCCATGTTCTACACCTAACCCTTCCCCCACCAACCCTCCACAGTCCCTCCGACAAATCCCGTTTTCTAACCCCCTCACACCGCGCCCCACTGATCCTCCCACATGCGTCGTTAATCCCCCCCTCACGCGTGACCCCCACCAAAGTGCCCTTTCCCCCCTTATGCGTACCAAGCACCTGCTCACCAATCAATCCCCCACCATCATTAGCCCAGCTGTAGTTCAGGATAAATGCCAAATTCCCCCCCGCCATCAAAAATGGGTGAACCTTCGACCCATACCCCAAACTCACACGATATTTCCCCCCACTACCACGTCCACCAACCCCAATCGTTGCCTCTTACAACCCGCCATCATTTCCGCTCGCATCAACCACATCCTCGTGGCAAATATCTCAGAGGAATCCCTGACATTACCAAAAGGTCTCATTTTAGGAGACCTCGAAATGTTTGATGACCTCCCCATGGATTTTAATGACACCCCTACCGGCCTCCAATTGCCCCCTCTCCCGGACACATTATCCGACCACCAAAAAAACGGCATGTACGACCTATTGCTAGAGTTCAGTGACGTGTTTGCCCAACAACCCGCCGCAATCGGACAGACAGATGTAGAACAACACATCATTAACACCACAGGCCCCCCCATACGACAACCATCCCGTAGAAAAAATCCCATACAACGTCAGGAAGAGGAACGCCAAGTCCAAGAGATGTTAGAGGCCGGTATTGCCACCCCGTCCATTAGTCCCTGGTCTTCCCCTGTTGTCCTAGTCAAAAAGAAAGATGGGTCAACCCGTTTTTGCGTCGATTACAGAAGGTTGAATGACGTAACCATTAAAGACGCTACGCCCTTACCCCGGATAGACGATTCCCTTGACTCCCTACACGGATCCAGATGGTTCACTACCCTCGACTTGCAAGCAGGGTATTGGCAAGTGCCTATCAAGGCCGAGGACCAAGAGAAAACAGCATTTTCCACTAGCGGTGGCCACCACTACGAATTTAACGTCCTACCTTTTGGCCTCTGTAACGGACCCGCCACTTTCTCCCGTTTGATGGAAGCGGTACTACATGGCCTAACCTGGGAAACCTGCCTAGCCTATCTCGACGATATTATTGTGTACTCACCAACCTGGGAAGAACACCTCCTCAGGTTGAGACAAGTCCTTCAAAGAATCCGAGCCGCAGGGTTGAAATTAAAACCCTCAAAGTGCGAGATTGCCCGAAATAAGGTAGACTTCCTCGGCCACGTAATATCTGAACACGGTATTGCACCAGACCCAAAGAAACTGCAAGCCATACAAAACCAACCCCCACCCACCACCGTTAAAGGAGTACGTTCGTTTCTAGGTTTAGCCACATACTACAGACGTTTCGTCCCCCATTTTGCCACCATAGCCAGACCCCTCCACCAGCTCACCCACAAAGACACCCCGTTCACCTGGACGCCTGAAAGAGACCTCGCGTTTAACACTCTGAAACAAAAGCTAGTCCAAGCCCCTATTGTCGCTTTCCCTGATTACCATAAACCGTTCCGTCTTTATACCGACGTATCTCTGTACGCCATTGGTGCAGTTTTAGCCCAAGTCAGAGACGGAGAGGAACATGTTATAGCGTATGCCAGCTCCACCCTCAACCAAGCACAACAGAACTATGCAGCCACCAAGAGAGAGTGCTTAGGGATCATTTGGGCACTCAGCCACTTCCGGTCATTTGTTTTGGGCGCAAAACTCGATATAATAACCGACCATCAATCGTTGCAATGGCTGCGTAAGTGCGAAACCAACTCAGCCATTTTGGTACGTTGGAGGGAGACACTAGAGGACTATGACTTTACAATACAGTATCGTCCAGGCAAACTCCACACCAATGCAGACGCCCTGTCACGTTTGCCAGTACCAAAAGACCCCCCCACCAACCTAGCCGCCTTACAAAACACTGAGTTGTTATCTACCCCCATCCCCCAACATAATTCCCCCTCAGCCCCCTCCCTAATTCAATCTTCGGAAGCAAGAATCAGACCACCCTGGATACCGTTAAATGTCTTCAGGAAACTGACTCGCTGGGGAGATCAACTTGCCACAGACTCTGGTCACATAATCTTAGACCCCACCATTTCCCACAACTACATGATTGCCATCCACGAGGGAAACGGCATACACCTTGGACAAAAGAAGATGTTGAAAATCTTCACAGACCAATACTGGACCCGCAACCCCTCCAAAATTGCACAACGAGTGACAGAATCCTGCAAACCGTGTTTATTGGGGAAGGATAGATCACGCACCCCAGGCCCAGCTGGTACCATGTCAGCTACCAAACCGTTCCAAGTCCTATCCCTCGACATCATGGGCCCGTTTCCTTCTTACGCTGGCAAACGCTATATCGTCACATTTGTTGACGTATATTCAAAATTTTTAATAGCCTGCCCAGTTAAAGACCACACAGCCACCACAGTCGCCACACTGCTTGCCACAGAAGTATTCCCTATATTCGGCCTTCCCCTTGCTCTTCTATCCGACAATGCCCCCGAGTTTAGTGGACACGTTTGGCAACAGTTCACCCAACAATGTGGTATTAAGATTAAACACTCATCCCCGTACTGGCCTCAAGGAAATGCTATATGCGAACGCAGCCATCGCACCATCAACAATCAGTTACGGACAAAAATGATTGCTCTTAACACCTCAGACTGGCCATCGCAACTAAAGATGATACAATGGGGCATGAACACCTGTCCCCGAGAAGACGGTATTTCCCCTCATGAACGTGTTTACGGCGTACCCCCCCTGTTATTCCCGTTCCACCATCACGCTCACCTCCCCTCCACCACCTCCACAATTGACCTATTGCAACATCTGCAAAACACCCTCCATACCGCCCAAACCTGTCAAGACACCAAAACTGATAACCCCGATGACAAAAACCCTTTCGCCATCCATGACACCGTAATGGTAGCCAACCTCCCTATAACCAACAAATTAGGCCCTCGCTATGTCGGGCCCTACACCATCACACAAGTCCCAAACGCCTATCAAGTCACCATCGATTATCACGGCGTGACTCGCACGTTCCGAACTAGATTCGTCCGAGCGTTTTAACCGCTCCAACCACAAGACAATACCCCACCCCACACGTCTGAACCAGAATTAAACACCCCTACTAAACCGTCCACTCAGGCTATGAATATTCCCACACAAACCCCTAAGGACCTAAACCCTCCGACACCGTACAGACAAATCATTCCTCAACATACCCCCAAACTAACCTCCACAAACCCCAAGCCACCACTATCACACCCTCCTCCACCATGACACCGTCTTTCACTTCTGATAGTCAAGTACCTCCCCAACTTATCCAAGTACGAAAACCTCCACCCACAACAGAAACTCTCCCGTCTAGCCCTGAGATACCTCCCCCAGGCACCACAGTAAGAAAACCACCCCCCTCACCCAAAACCAAGTACACACCCAAACACACCACACAATCTACCTCAGTAACCTCACGCTACAACTTACGCCCACGACAAAAATCTTTTAAAACCTCCAGAAAACACACCCTGCTAACCACCGTAGGGCTGCCAGACCACTGCCCTCCTCCTCCTCTTCTTCTTCTTCGTCGAATTCTCCTCCACAAAAGGAAAGAAGACGAATAACCACCAGTAAACACCCTAAACTCTCCAACTATATTCCAGAAGTAACAACCCCCACCCCCCACGAAAACACATACCTTCCTCTTCAACCTCATCCCCTCTCCACCCCCACCTCATTACCCCGAATGACCTGCTAGATCGACCCCCCCACCACACACCCATAAAACCGCCTACTTCCACCACCAGCAAATCACCGACCTCACCAAAGAACACACCCCACACACGTTCCTACCTCCAACCCTCCAACTTAATCTACACTCCCTACCCACCCGTCTAGCCCCCCCCCATCCACCCCCTTCCCCTCCACTATCCCTGCAACCCCACCCACACATCAACCAACCTTCTCATCTCATCGAACACCCAACCAACCAACCTCTAAAAAATCCCCCCCCAAAGTCACCCCTGAGAGAACCCCCATACATACCCCCACCAAATCCTCTTCCATTCCGCCTACCACCCTCACCCAGCAAAATCCTCCACACGCATCTACCTCTCAAATAACCCACGACCTCGCCCCCAATAGACGCCCTTCACCTGTAAAACGTTCTTCCCCTCAATATAAAACATCGTCGAGCGACTCAAGTCCCACGACAAACATCTACCTTCCCACCAGGACCGCCAGAGGTAGAATAATCAACAGACCCATCAGATTTAAAGACAGTTATACAAAAATAACACCCCGTTCTGACACTAAAGACCCAAGCCACACAACACACACACCCCCTCCTTCTCACACACCTCCTTCACCCACCTTACCTAAACCGATCTTGCGCATTGCCTCACTATATTTTCCCAGCCTACAACACCGCCCAAGAAAACCCCAAAAACCCCAGACTCATATTCCCCCTTCATCCACAGCTCCGTTTTCGCGCGGTAATCCCTCCCCTTCGGTTAGTAACCCATTCACCACACTAAACAGACCTCCTGTCAATCCCACACACCTCACTCCGACCCCCACGGGGGAAAACTACAAACCATTCATACGAAAGGTTAAAGTAAAAACCCCCACTGGACGTTTAGCCCGTCTACAACGCCCACATCAAGCCCGGGCAACCGCCCGCCACAACACAGAAGACACATTCTTACAGGTATACCTTGACCTGCAAAAGAAACCTGACCCTCGCTCTCTTGCTTGGTGGGACCTTCTAAATACCCTCAAAATGACCCACCATGACTATGCTTCTTTTTACTTCACCCTTGAAGCTCGGGGACGAGCCTACAATGAAGGAGAGGGAAGTAAAATGCCCCAGAACGAGAAGCCCACCACAGAAGCCACGAGCGAACATCACACAGAAACACCCGAAAGAAAGGTCCACAGAACGAAAGGACCAGCTGACCGAGCCAACCAATTCCGACAGGCCCAAGCCCGCAGGGCTAAGCAGCTCCAAACCCCACATACCTACCCCTTCTAAACTGACCGTTTTCCACACCTCACATACACTACTCCTCGTGTCCTACACCTCTACCTACATGATAACGAACATAAATACATCTTAAAGTTAATACACCCATGCTCTGTCCCTAAGTTAAGATATTAATATCAACATACCCTAACATACCTTGGCTTGCCAGACTAAGTTTCTGAAGACCAATCGCCCCCATAAATCTATGTATGCAATCCTTAGGTTAAGTATTAATATCAACATACCCTAAAATACCTTGTCTTGCCAGACTAAGTTTCTGAAGACCAATCGCCCCCCTAGATCTATGTATTCAATCCTTAGGTTAATTATCTTTATCCGCCATTGTGTTCATCTTTTCCATTTACTTTTCCACAATTGTTATACGTCTTCCACTCACCTCCTTCGTATCTACAGTCCACACTACTCCAATTTGCTTCGTGTTTTACACCTCTTACCCGCCCGACTCTACCTACATGATGATGAACAGGAATATACATTCATATTAAAAACACCTATGCCCTGTCCCTCGGTTGAGCCAATGCCAACCAAATCTGACAGCCATATATCTATGTATGTTCTTCCATCCGAGAAATAGATGTTAAAACCCCATGTCCAAATTAATAAGAGATTAAGATACCCACGGGTACACCAGTGATCTAGAACCATTGCCCCCGTAAGACCTAGACCGCCGTGACTACAGATGTTAGCCACCCTGCTATAACTTAATGCTTACCCCAACCAGAGATTGTATATATAACCTTTTCTTTGTCCATTGCCATCATAGTGTCACGAAACACTAACGAAGTACCCCTACGAACCGCCGCTTTTCCTTGGTCTATATTTCATAGAAAACGCAGTTCCCAGGGACAACTAGACGTACAAAAACTTGTGTCAACTAATAGTGTCCATAGCCCCTCGTATTGACGAGAAATAATACACCATGTTTTTCCCTACTTTATCCACAGTCAAGCACACACTTACAGTTAACCTCCTTCTCCCCCACAGCCCCACAGTCCACATGATTCTATCTTTTCCAGACTCATATACCACCCCATAGTTGCATCCCCCGGTAGCATTTGGCCAACGTACTTTCACTGTCCTTTTCCAACTCCAAAATCAACTGTAGCCTAATGCCACCCCCACGCCCGGAGACCTTAGGGTCAAATTTCCACGTAGCCCCCTGAACTCCCCCCCTCTCATTAACACCCCGCGCTCCTCGACTCTTGTCCGACCTAGCCTCTCCTTCATACCTCTTGAAGATCCTGGATTTTTCCGTTGCTAAAGCTCTCCAACCTTTTATATAATTATATACTCCTATCCAGCCTACCTTTCCTTCGTAGGCCGGAACAACATAACTTTACTAACCCCTTGCATGCCATCTATTCTCTTACAACCCATTCACAACCCTGCACCCCATGGTCGTCGGTGCGAGGCTAGCCGCCTCGCCAGTAACTAACTTCTATTGCCATACTTCCAGATAAATGCGGCAGAGTTAGCAACCCCATCTCCACCACATCCAGCAAACCATACAATTAACAACCAATCGATTAAAACCAGCTAGCCAAGGCACCTTCGGTTTTGGTATTAAGGACACCCACATCTGTCTCATAAACAGAGGGTTATTACAAACACTGGTGATATGGCAAGCCCCTAGCCACAGCTGCCGGACGACCATCCCAGAGAGAGGGCGCCCAGCTACCCCTTTTTACCCACCCGAGGAGGGAGACCCCCACCCCTGCGGAGGTATACCTGACCCCTGTTTGGACTCCCGGGTCATTGCCAGGTAGCACAGGAATTCTTCCGATCAATCAACTAACCATGCATGTCTAACCCCCTTCCTAACCTCTATTTACCCACAATAACCCTTTCATCTTTCTTGCATACTCGGATAATCAAATTAGCACCTCAGCTATACCATAGAATGAAGACTGAACAATATAAGAGAGACGCCCCTATCACAGCTGTCCCAGTCCTCCCCCGCAAAGTAGATCCAGTCTCCCTCCCCTCAATACTTCCAGTATAGCCAAAATAGTACCTCTTACTAAGGCTCAGTTATATTAAAATATGAAGGCTTCCTATAGCCATGTGCCACAACAGTAATCACCACCTTACCCAGGCCCCATAGCTATTGAGAGCTCAAATAATTCCATAAGACTCGAGATCCCTATGGCCTACAGGGTCCCAAAACCGAGCCTATAAACCCAGCTCCAGCCCCCAGTAAAATCAGTTGAAAGTTAGACACCAACCAGTGGTCAACCCCCTGAAGTTAACCTCTAGCTCTGCCCTTGTGTTGTTCCTTAGTTGAGAGATTCCCGAGCCAGCAGACTCCGTGGCAGATATAAAATAGAAGCATCTGTCCATGTACAAGTATCTACGTGCACCTTATAACCTTCACACACACTAGTGGGTATATGTAAGCGTTTAGCCAGCACCGATCGCCAAGAGATCCGACTTGAGAACTTCCTACATTTGGACCACCTGGACGGCCGAGGAACCAGTCGTTAGCCCCCAACATCACAGACGCAAGATAACTAGGACCAGACCAACAAAATACTATCCAAGATTCACTTATTAGGACTAACGTGTTATAGTCCTAATTCGAAATTCACTTATTAATATTTCTATGAAGTGGCTATAACTTTGCCCAGTGTAATTCATATATATAACCATTCCATTTGGGAAGTACTAAGCGTATCAGTGTTCATTAATTAACAGGCGACATTAACTCGTAATTACCTTTATCTAGATATTAAAACCCTAGTGATATCTAACGTTCGCCCACTGATTTGTGTTCTACGTATTTCTGCCATAAGAATATAAAACTTAGATCAGTACCCCCCTGAGGTTACTAGAATTCCCGTGTTCTATAACATACGCGTGTCTCATTCTAGCTGTGAACTACTACTTGTGCACCAGACCTGCCAGTGATAAATCTAATTAGTGAAATAGAATCCATAAGTAACATTGAGGTCTTCCAGTGCTAGCGGTTCATTTCTATCATTTGTCTTGTACGAGTATTCCTATTTTCCTATGCTCCCTATTCATCTACTTAAATAAACGTGATCGTGTGTCTTGTTACTGTGTTAATTTTGTGTTCTCTATTCCTTATACCTTGTATTGTGCATGCAGCCTTATATACCCAGTCAGTTAGAGCCCACATTACCCAAGTTAATCCTGTAGAAAAACAGGGCATAACAAAAGGTGTGGAAGAACTGCATGCATAATCGTATTTTGGATGGTGAACTAAAAAGCCTGCTTACCGGTACCGGTCTATATTTTAAAAGTCAGCAGTATTGGTAGGGAACACTGCTGTAAGACAAGTGACAAAAGCTGGAGTTTATAGGCCTATCCTATTGTAGTTGTTGTTCCCTAAGGTTCTGCGAACTGTCTCATTGCAGTTAAACGCATCTGCTGCGAATCGTCTCATTCATTTGCTGCGAACAGGCATAACCGATTCTGACCGAACCTGAGGCGAAACGTCACTTTCTGCGAAACGTCTCGACCCAAAATTAAAAACCCACATTCATCACATACAAAGTCAGACAAACCGCACACTAGGGTTCTTGAGGAGGAATTTACACAATTGTACACGAGACATCAAACACATAGCTTATAACACCCTTGTTCGCCCAACACTGGAGTACTGCGCCGCAGTATGGGATCCATACACACAATCTAACATTAACACACTTGAAAAAATGAACACAAAAGCAGCCAGGTTCATCACACACAATTACACGCAAACCCCAGGCATCACAACCCGTATCAAAAATCAAATAAACTTGGAAACCCTTTGTTGATATGGGTATATATATCGGGTTCTTAATGAGACACACTGGATAGGGGTTCACATATATTGGGGGAGTCTGGTTACATGCTTCTTGTCGTCAAGGGAGGTTTAGGAAGCCATGCCTTGATATCGGCTCGCCTGTAGATTATATATTTAGCTTACAATATTATTACCAATATTGTAACATCCTCTCTCTTTTGAGAAGATAGCTACCAGTGAAATTGGTATTATAAGAATAATTATAATTTGACATTTTGAGGTCCCCTAGGATTATTAAGTAATGCTTATTCTATTATGGCACATGAGCTAGAGTAATAATAGTACCAATATGATTTATAAAATTGTACAGTACTATGATTTGTTAAGTTACTGGTACTGTACTGTATACAGTATGTTACCGGTACAGTAATTAGTATTTTTAGTACAGTATGGAATGTGATTAATTTTGTTAGAATATTAATCTATTAGTATGTAAATATGAGATATGAAGTAGATGAGGTATATTAGTAAAATCTATTGATATGGTATTACAAGACTAGGTGAGGTAGGTTAATTATTAGTTGATAATACTGTTCTACATGAGAATATCCACAAATAGTGAATATATATGATACAAAAATATATTGTATACCCTTGTGCCAACTAAACATAAAGAATTTATTTTATGAGATTATATGGGATTAGTAATTGTTGGTATATTAGTACAGTTAGTACATAAGAACATTTAATATTCAATGTTCTGAAAATTACAAAAAAATGTCATGCAAAGTTATTGGTTATATCATGCAGGATTAGTAAATTAGTAACAAAGGTTATATGATTGACTTAAATTTATAGATCCTGATACCCAGTACCGTACTCAAAATCATCCAATCTCTTTCCTTTCGCATTACAATTTCTTTGCATACCGATCTGCATTATAATATCCTTACACTCCCATTCACATTACAAAACCTGTATCATTCAGACTGTAATGTTAGGTTACTCCTCATTCAGTGGCTTCAGTCGTATTCTCACTCACTTACTCCATTTAGATAATCTTTCTCATCCTGTAACATTCTCATCCAGCATTTACATTTCTGCCAGTGCCTCATCTCATACCAGTATTGGACTGTTAGCCAGACATGCAATCAGTCATACCGGTACTGTACTCTTATCTGGTCATGTCAAACTCTCGGTACCTGGTAGGTAATACATTCCTATTCCGTCTCACGCTCGTCCTGTTCTCATGTGTAGTGACAGGTTCATCAAGTCTACTGTGTACCGGTATGTCTCTCACGTGTCTGTTGTTTGTGTAGACTGGAACACATATGTTTGTAGAATTCCTATCTGTAGATCTAATGGTTGTGGTGTTGTCTGTATTAGTGACTTTTCCATTATTTCTTATGTCAGCGTTTTCACTTGTCATCCGTAAATGACCTCTATTCCGTCTTATCGCTCCATTTTCTGTCTCCACTTCATACGATCGCTCGTCTAATCTCCTGGTTACAACTCCTCGTTCCCACTTCTTCTTGCCTAGTGATGTTGGCTTGATTCGCACCACGTCTCCTTCAACCAATGGTTCCAAAACTCTCGAACCTTTGTCGTAGTACTTCTTGCTTTTGAGATCTTTCAGCATCTTCTTCCGCTTCACTCGCTCCAACATAATTCCTTTCGGCTCCAACAACTTGCTAGTAGTCGGCAGTAACGTCCTCGTACGTCGACCAAAGTTGAGTTGCGCTGGACTCTCTTCCAAATCTTGCATAGGTGTATTTCTGTAGTCTAGAATCGCCAAAAACGGATCTTCACCACTCTCGACAGCTTTCTTGATTAGTTTCTTCCCCGTCTTGACCGCTGATTCTGCTTTACCGTTAGACTGGGGATGATGTGGGCTGCTCGTTCGATGTTCAAAGTCATACTTCTCCGCGAATTCTTGAAATTCTTCACTGCTGAACTGCGGACCATTGTCACTAACTAGTACATTTGGCAGTCCATATCTTGCAAAGTGCGCCTTCAACTTCCTGATAACAGCGCTTGACTTAGTGCTTTCCAGGTAGTCAACTTCCCAGAAATTACTGAAATAGTCCACTGTAACAAGATAGTTGTGACTCTTGATTGTCATAAGGTCTACACCTACTTTCTCCCATGGTCGGCTGGTTTGCTCATGAGTCATCAAAGGTTCTTTTTGTTGAGCTGTAGAGTATGTGTTACAAATTTCACACTCTGAAATGAATTGCTTCATCTCTGCATTCATTCCTGGCCAAAACAAACATTCTCTTGCACGTCGTAGACAACCTTCAACTCCCATATGTGACGAATGTATAGCAGACTTCATCTTCTGACATAGACTGGTAGGAATTACAACACGTTCTCCCTTGAAGATCAATCCATCTTGAAATGACAGTTCTGCTCGTACATTAAAGTATGGTTTCAGTATGGTCTCTACTTCACTCTTGTCTTCTGGCCATCCTTTGAGAATTATCTCCTTCAATAGTTGCAATGCTTCATCTTCCTCAGTTGCTCGACGGATTTCTTGCAATCGTTCACTTCAGATGGGTACGTAGTCTGTCATGTTGATCTGTTCAAACACCTCTTCCTGCATATCTCTTGTGTTTTGCAGATAAGCTCTTGATAGGGTGTCGGCTAGATACATTTCTTTGCCCTTCTTGTGAACAATCTCAACATCATACTGTAGTATCCTCATCAACATCCCTTGCAGTCGTCTTGGTACACTTGACAACGGCTTATTTTGGATAGCTTCTAGAGGTTTATGGTCGCTCTGGATTGTCGTCTTCCTCCCAAAACAATACTGATGAAACTTGTTCAGTGCAAAGACGATTGCCAAAGTCTCCTTCTCTATCTGCGCATATCGTGTCTCCGTGTCAGTCAGTGCTCGACTTGCAAATGCGATTGGTTTACCCTCTTGAAGTAACGCTGCTCCTAAACCTTTTTGAGATGCATCACATTGAATCTCCAACTTTTGCTCTGGGTTGTAGTACTGTAAGATGGGTGTTTGGGTCATCATCTTCTTGATCCTCTTGAACGCCTCATCGTGTTCTCTTGTCCACTTCCACTTGGTGTCCTTATGGGTCAGCTTCCTCATAGGCTCCATGACATCTGATAGACTGGGTACAAATTTACTCAAGTAGTTCACCATTCCAGACAGTCGTCGTACTGCAGTCACATCCTCTGGTGCTTGCATCTTCACGATTGCTTCAATCTTCTTTGGGTCAGCCATCAGACCATCCCGCGAGATCTTGTGACCTAGAAATGTGATTTCTGTACTACCAAGCTCAGTCTTTGCTCTGTTCAGCCTCAGACCCTCTGCTCGGCATCTGTCCAGTAGGTTTCTCAGCTTTGAGTCATGATCCCTTGCAGCTTCTTCATCAGTGTCACCAACTCCAAAGACCAAAATGTCATCAGCAACACAAATTACGCCTTGTAGATCATCCAGAACCAGTTGTAGCTTCTTCTGAAAAATTTCGCTGCTTACAGCCAGACCAAAAGGAAGTCTGTTCCACCTGTATCTCCCATACGGTGTTTGAAATGTTGTCAGCTTGCGTGATTCTTCATCCAACACACAGTGCCAGTAGCCATTCTTGAGGTCAAGCTTGGAGAAAATTTTGGCTTTTGCAAGGTCAGGCATAATGTCGTCGATTACCGGTAGAGGGTGCATCTCTCTTATGAGTGCTTTGTTCAGAGCTTGAGGGTCAATGCAAATTCTCAGATCCCCCGACTTCTTGGTTCCTGCTACCATTCGACTTACCCATTCTGTAGGCTCGTCGACCTTAGTAATGACATTTTCCTGCTCCAACTGCTCCAGTTTCTCTTTAACCTTCGACTTGATGCTCAATGGTACTCTACATGAAGGAATTGCAATAGGTTTCACCGACTCATCCACTGTTAGATGAACATTTCCTGGTATCTTGCCAACTTCATCAGCAAATACGTCTTCGTAGTCTGTTAGGATGTCATTCATTGCACAGATGTTTTCATAGTTAACTGTGATGAATCCCATCTTCTCAGACGCTCGCTTACCAAGAATTGGTGTAACAACCTGTTTTACAACAACAAACTCAACAGAATAGTACCTTTGTGGTTGCTTGCAGTTGCGGACATCAATCCTACACTTTCCCAACGGCTGAATTGTAGTAGAGTTCCACATTTGAAGAGTTGACTCACACGGCTGTAGCTCTGTGTCCGGTACCAGATGACTTGGAATGGCATTCACACTTGCCCCGCTGTCGATCTGGAACTTCACTTTATTACCGTTGACCATGAGATTAGCCATTATGTGTTTTCCTCTGGATCCGGTCGATACGTTCATTATGTATTCCCGTCCTCTTGAGTTATCTTCTGAGTCGTCGCTTTCTTCTGTGTCTCCATCTTCTACCGCATGGACTCTGCGCGATGTCTTCTTTTTGCCTCCTGTCGCTGCGCTTCTTGGTGCTCTGCCGGTCGCTGCATTACTTGGACATTTCTTGGCATAGTGTCCCATTTTCTTGCATTTATGACATTTGGCATCAGTTGCAGGACAGTTCTTCTTACCCCAATAATGTGCTAAACCACACCAGTCGCACTGCGTGAGGTTAGGCTTAGTCTTTGTTGTTTGTGGATTACTCTTCTTCTTGGGTTTTGCACTGAGTTTGTGTAGAGACTCCTGCTTGTCACTTCGAAATGCTGTCATTGATCTCCTTGAAGTTTCATAGGCAGTACACATCTTAAGTACAACATCTAGAGTTAGGCTATCCTCCCTAAAGAATTTTTCCCAAAGTGTATCCTCTTGGCAACCAAAAACAATTTTATCCCTCAGAAGTTCATCTTGAAGTTCTCCATATCCACTGTCGGGAATAGGGTAATGATCCCGACAGATTTTGGTCCAATAGGATATTTGAATTTGGCGGTATCGTATCGCTTGTACGATTTCGGCTGGTTCTTTGTGTATTGTAGTTTATTCTTAAGTTAGGTTAAATATTAACTGTAATGTATAAATATCTACATCAGATCTAGATGTATTATGAAACCAAGTTATGGGTTATAATTATTATGAGCCGGCAGCCATATGTAATTTCGCGAAGCGATCGGACGCCGGCCCTTTAGTCTTTCAATCAACACCATACAGTCAACATCTCCTCCCCCGGCTCTGACTCAACCCACAGTTCACCATGTGCTACAAATATTAATCTATAACAATATTAACAACAGTCCTACATCACCAGTCCTCTAAGCTAAGTTCATTGTATCGATATTGTATTATGTGAACATTCCTACATGTCATGCAATTGAATTAGCCGCGTGTGGGGGACTGGATTACACCCATCGAATACCTCGTTGGTAATTATATTATAACTATTTGTTGGGTTATTTCATGTACCAGTGATATGTAATTTAACCTCTTTATCTAAATTCCCGACAAATAATGGTCCTTCGTGCCCTAAAGCTTTCATACCGTAGTCATTCATTCATTTCATTTTCTATGGAGCTCGTCCTGGAATCTTTACGACTCTGAACCTCACGATTCTATACAGGACTGGCCATTTGTATCGGCACTAGCTCAGAGAAGTGTGTTGAGAGGGGAGAGTGTGTTGAGTTGGAGAGAGAGGAAGCTACCGTTTTGTTTGCTTCCTTGACGCTTGTGGGCTTACCAATGGCTGCCGCCTCGCGCGTTGTTGGCCGACTGCCATTTCCCTAGTTTAGACCCAGCTTCTTCCCTCGTGTTTTTTACCGTTTCGGCGCCGTCCCTATCATTTTTGGGGCTAGTTTCCAGGTTTTTTTGGGCGTGTGATCCTTGGCGTTTTTTGGTGGGTTAGCTGGGCTGGAGATTGGGGTAGGGGTAATTTCGTCGGGCAGTCTGGGCCTGCAGGTGTCTGTGGTGGCTATTCATTTCGCTTTGGTGGTGTGCCTGTGGTGTTAATTGTGTTTTGTCATTGTGGGACTCATTATTAATTGTGCCGGTGGGGAAGGTTCTCATGTGACCTTTTATATTTCAATTTCATAATAGCCTAAGCCTAGTTGCTTAAAGTGGCGGTCATGAGTGTCGGTCTTTGTTAATTCCTAAGCGATTGACAGTTAATAGTCAGACCTCATGATTGTAGCTTAACCAACTAGGCTTACCTATAAAGGGCTTTAAATAATTAGAGCTTCACCTTACCCTTTCTTTTAATGGATGTAGTATTTAATTCTTTTGTCTAGTTAGATAATTTCCTTTCGATAGTTTATGTTAAGGGGGATGTAAGTACTATGTAATTCTTAAGTAATGGGGGTTTGCCGCTGTTGATTCCTAAGCGATTAACGGTTTGTAGTCTGACCTCATTGTAGTTTAAGTTGCTTAAAATTAGACCTTAACGATGACAGATTTAAAGAAACTTAAGATTCTTAAGGGAGGGATGAAGGGAAGTTTAAATAGATGTTTAAGAGATCTTGATGAATTTTTAATAAGTGCCACGGCTGATCAAATAAAGGGTAAATTCACTACTGTTACTAAATCGCTAGCTACTTATGATAGTTATGCTCAGCAGGTATATGGTTTATTGACAGTTACTGACGATGTGGAAGAAGAAATGTCGGCAGATCTTGAGTACTTTGAGGACGTTAATACAGCCTTAGCCAGACTATCTTCCACCCAAGAATCAACCTCTGTTAAGGATACCGGTACACCAAAGGCGACTGGTTTTAACCTGCCGAAGCTTACTTTGCCTACCTTTTCCGGGGATTCGGCTACCTGGACTGGATTTTGGGATATTTTTGAGTGTTCCGTCCATCATAATAAAACACTCACATCCATCCAAAGGTTCACATATCTCCGTGGTCAATTGAAAGGGGAGGCATTGAAGTTAGTCGATGGGTACAAGCTAGAAGCTACCAGCTACGAGTCTGCAGTGGAGTTGCTGAAGAGAACTTACGGGAGAGTGGAAGTCATCAAGACCGCTTTAATTACCAAATTCTTCACACTAGATCCTCCATCCTATGATGTGGCGGACCTAAAGGAGTACTATGCCTCCTTTGAGAGCCTCCTCCGATCTATGGAGACAATGGCCGTCACCAAGGAGGAGATATTTAGTGTGAATATCTTGAATAAGATACCCTCTCCCCTAAGGGAAATCTTACGACGACAACTAAGCGACTCTCCACTAAACTTGGAAGCGTTGGTGCAGGTGTACCAGACTGAAGTCTTCAATATGGAGAGTACTGGACACTACCGACAAGTGGAGATGTCGCCATCTACTGCAGCTTTCCCGGTACAGACTTCTCCTAAACAGAAAAGGCCAATTTCATTAGGTTGTAAGTTGTGCAGTGTCCACGGTCATCTGTGGTATCAGTGTCCTAAGTATCCTAAGGCTACACAGAAGGTTAGCAAGGCTAAATCGCTTAAGTTATGTACCAGCTGTCTGGCAAGAGACCACTTCAACAGTACCTGCACCAATTCCTACATCAAACCTTGTAAGTATTGCAAGGGGAAACATTGGTTTTCCCTTTGCACCCAGTCTGATCGGCACGACGGCAAAGAAAAGGGGAGAACCCCCAAAGAGTCACATGAGAAAAGTAGGAGCGAGGGTGATAAAGTATCTGCCATGTCCATTGCTTCTCGAGAATGTCAATTGCTTCCTACTATGATGCTGCCAGTAGTGGGGAGTAATAATAATACTATAATGACGCGCACCTTACTTGACCAGTGCTCACAGAGGTCATTCGTTCTGCGGTCATCATTACCCCAGCTCAAGTGTACCAGCAAGGGTCAAGAGAACTTGCGTCTCCATGGTTTCACTGGTGAAATAGATTCCAGTGACTATGATATCGTGGAGATTTCCTATGTTTGTAGAAGAAAGGTATGTCCCATCAAGGCTGTTGTGGTCGACACACTACCCAGTTTCTATATAGCATCAGAGATTCAACCACATTTGAAATATCTCAGAAGCAAGGGGTATAAACTGGCTGATGATCAACTCTCTGCTAACAATGGTATTATGCTACTGGTCGGAGCTGATTATTACTACGACCTGGTTCACCCTGGATATCGGCAGGTAGATAAGCTAATAATGCTCCCCACGATCCAAGGTTATGCCATTTCTGGATCCTATGCCACTTCCTCTCAAGACACAGGTGGAGGTGGTTACGGTCCTCAAGGTAGCAGTAAGCCCCATAGATAAATATATTAGGCCAAAGGTGCCTGATAATACATGTACTGATATAGATAAGCTATGGGACTTGGACAATATTGGAATTGACCCACATGAACTTGATCGTGAGTCCAAGCTAGCGTTAAGCTCGTATGAAGAGACTGTAATGTATGACTCTGGCAGAGGTCAGTATGTGGTAAGGCTCCCTTGGAATGATAACAAGAGTAAATTACCTACTAATTTCCATCTAGCACTTGGTAGGTTACGTGGCCTTCAGAAGCAGTTTGTCAAGGATCCAAGTTATTGCGAGACTTATGCGGAAGTTTTAGCCGAGCAGGTACAACGTGGATTTGTGGAGAGAGTAGGTCTCAGTGAATATGGGGATAACATCCATTACCTTGCTCACCATGGGATTAAAAAGGACAGTTCCACCACTCCTGTTCGTATTGTGTATGACTGCTCTGCTAAATCCAGTGATCGCTCCTATAGCCTGAATGATTGTCTGTACACGGGTCCGTCCCTGGTCTCTGATCTAGCGCAAATTATGTTGCGCTTCAGATGTCATAAGTTTGCATGGGTCGCCGATATTGAGAAGGCCTTCCTGATGCTTCAACTCCATTGTGAAGACAGGGACTCGACAAGATTTTTATGGCCACGGGACCCAATGGATCTAGATTCAGAGTATCTGGTCTACAGGTTCAGAGTCGTCTTATTCGGGGCGACCTGTTCCCAGTTCCTTCTCAACGCTACTATCTTGCGTCATCTTGAGGAGGCTGGACTAGATCCTGACTTCAAGAATGAGATCAAGCAGGGGATCTATGTGGACAATCTTCAAGGCACCGGAGACAATGAAGATTTATTGCTCAAGAGATGCTGGGAGATCCACGATATATTTGCCAAGGCTCATTTATACTTAAGAGAATGGGCCACTAATAGTGATCTTTTGAAAGGTCAATTTACTTCTGACGGTGTAGCTACTGAGGATAGTGAGGTGAATTTTTAGGTCACAAATGGGACACTACCACAGATTGTATATCCTTCTGTCACACCCCATGCGGCAGTGAGCTTATGACCAAGTGAAACTGCTTAAGCTTGTCAGCGAGGTTGTTTGATCCCCTAGGTTTTTTGCTGCCTGTAACAATCCGTGCTCGTATGTTTTTACAGCAACTGTGGCGGCTAAAACTAGATTGGGACACGCCCCTCCCGATTGAGTTACAAGATACTTGGCGGTTGATTCGGTCGGACCTTTCCACATGTTGCAAGGTCCAACTTCCTCGTCAGGTTATTAGTGGTCACCAGGTGGATCTACATGCCTTTTCTGATGCTAGTAATCGTGCGTACGGTACTGCCATATACATATGTAATGGTAGTGAAGCGACGCTGGCTATAGCGAAGGCCAAAGTAGCCCCTATAAAGAAGATTACAGTTCCTAAATTAGAACTTACTGCATTGCTTCTGTCTGCTCGACTAATAAAGTTTACACTGGATGCTTATACAGACATACTACAGATTAATAACGTCTATGTCTGGAGCGACAGTCAAATAGCGCTTTCATGGGTACACAGCCAGAGAGTGTTACCTGTTTGTTTCTAATCGCACTGATGAGATACATAACTTAGTTCCTACAGCTAAATTTCGCTATGTGAGCACCAGGGATAACCCCAGTGACATAATTTCCCGGGGGATCTCGGCGCAACAGTTTATGTCGTCCTCTATTTGGTGGCATGGACCTCCATGGCTTACATCTCCAACTGAATGGCCTCAGGATTTCAGGGAATTCATATCTGCTCCTTCAAGTCAGCCCCAAGATGATGTGTTAAGTAGTTCGAATGTGAGTACTACACGTCAGGATAACAAGTTGGTAGAGTGGGAACGTTACGGCAGCTATGATCAAGTAATACGGGTATTTGCATGGATATACCGTTTCATTAACAACATGAGAAGTCGGGCTCACGGGTCTTTCCTTAGTGAAGATTCGAAGCATATCAGACTCCATGAATTGAGATCAGCAGAAGCAAAACTAATATGTTTAGTACAAAAGGAATCTTATCCTACTGAACATCAAATCCTGAGCAAGGAGTCAAAAGCCAAACCCTCAAACTTAATGAGGCAGCTAGGATTATATATGGAAGGAGGCATAATTAAGTGTAGAGGCAGGATACTAAAAGCGGACATTATTGATTCTGCGAAATATCCTGTCCTCCTTAGCTCCTCTCATTTGATTACCAAACTGTTGATTCGCCAATGCCATAGGACCTGCCTACATTTTGGCGTAAATTATGTTCTGGCGTATATGCGACAACGTTGGTGGATCCCTAAGATGCGACAAGCAATTAAAGGGATCCACAATAGCTGTAATATCTGTAAAAGATTACAGGGTAAGTCTTACTCCCCAGTTGATCTACCTCCCTTGCCTGAGTTCAGGGTACAAAGGACTGAACCATTTCAGGTAACCGGGGTAGACTACACCGGAGCGATTCATGTTAGAGAATCGCCCGGTAATATCATAAAGGTATATGCCATCCTATTCACATGTGCGGTAACCAGAGCGATTCATATTGAATTGATTGACGACCTATCCAGTGAGGGGTTTTTGCATACTCTAAGATGCTTTGCAGGCCGCAATGGTTTCCCTCAAATTATTATGAGCGATAATGCGACTTGTTTTGTCGGGGCCTCTAAATATCTCCGGAGTTTAATGGATGACCCGCAGGTTGTGGCTACCCTCACTGGAAAGGGTTGTAAGTGGAGATTTATACCAGCACGTGCACCATGGTTCGGGGCGATTTGGGAGAGAACTATCGGTATCGTCAAATCTGCCATGAAGAAGGTATTAGGAAGGGCACTGGTGACCAGACGGGAGTTGCAAACCATCTTAATAGAAATTGAGATGTCAGTCAACGACAGGCCCTTGACCTATACCTCGGCAGATGTTGATGACCTCTAACCCCTTTCGCCTTCTATGCTAACACGTGGACGAACCCTTAATACCTTTCCTAGATCGTCCGTAAATGACGAAGATCTGCAAGACCCTACGTTCGGCAATGCTGACACCACACGTCGTCGCTTCCAGTATGTAAACAAGGTGTCCGACGATCTATGGAAACGGTGGACCCAAGAATATTTGCTGTCTCTTCGCGAGCGTCACTCTCATAAGATCAAAGGGACGAATCAACGATGGCCTCGTATCGGGGATATCGTCCTGATTCATGATGAGCGTCCTAGGTTATTTTGGAAGCTTGGGAGGATTATCGATTTGTTCCAGGGCATTGATGGTCTTATAAGGGTTGCTAGAATACGAACTTCGACTGGGGTTACTACTCGCCCAGTCGTAAGGTTATATCCCTTGGAGCAGGATGTAGAACTGCCGGATGATCCTGGCGTCTCTACTGATACCCCTCCGCGGGAGAGTGCTGGTGCTGGTGACAGTGCTCCTCAAGGTGGGGCAGCTGATGAGAAGGATGATCCTCCTCAGGCTTCAGGTGGCGCTCGTCCCAAAAGGAGGGCGGCTATGAGTTCTGTGGATCTTTGGAGATCAAAGATCAAACAAGGTGATCTTTGACTTCGATGTCCTTTTTTTGTTCTCTGTATATAGCTCCTGTATATCATTTTTGGTGGCGGGCAATATGTCGGGAATAGGGTAATGATCCCGACAGGTTTTGGTCCAATAGGACATTTGAATTTGGCGGTATCGTATCGCTTGTACGATTTCGGCTGGTTCTTTGTGTATTGTAGTTTATTCTTAAGTTAGGTTAAATATTAACTGTAATGTATAAATATTGTTACGTATCTTGATCCTCAAGTGGTTAACTTGATGAATCTAGATAGCACAGAGATATATATTAAGGTATCAGTCAGCTGAAGGCAAAACAAAAGTAAAATCTAATAAAATTATTTCCTGTTGTTGCTTCCTTTCCTTTTGGATCTTAGGACTTAGTATCCTTATTGACTGATACTCTTAATTATGAAAAATACTGAAACTAATTAAAGTCATGTAGTATTTATAAAGAATTATTATTTAACCGAAGCTTAGTAGGCTATGGTTATGAACCGAATAAGTTATAGCTAAAGAAGGACTATTAATTTTATAAAAAGTCTTGAAAGATAAATATTAAAGTAAGAATATTTCTGTCTCTTACCCTTTTGAAATGAATAGATAGTTTTCTTATGTGTCCTTTTATTTATATTTAATGTAATTATTCTTGGTTCTTGTCTTACGTTAATAGTATTATATTATTATTATCATCAGGATTAATATCAAAGTCACATAAAAAGTTAGATATATATTTAATAATTAGTTAAATGTATTTCTTAACCACGTAACAATGAGGTTTAATTAGGAGTAAATTAAGTTACAGGATCGCTTCATAGATTCGATTCAGGTCTCACTCAAATAATATGAAAAGCAAAAATAATATTTTGAAGCTAAAAGAATTTTCTTCAGCTTAGGAAATCACTAGAAGTAATATTAACACAGCCATGTTAGTCTAAGGCGATATTACTAATACGAGACAATAGCATCACCGTACTAAGCACCGTTAAGCAATGTAAGCTTAATTCAAAGAAAATGAAAGAACTCGTAAGTATTAATATAAAACAATAGTATTACTTTCATCATAACCCAATTACTTAAAGAGTTGCTTTAGTCCACAAGTTGGTCAACTAAAATAGTTAAGTACATAATAATAGCGTTAACGTTAAATCCCAATCAAATAGTTAAGCACATAATAGTAGCGTTAACGTTAATTCCCAATCAAATAGTTAAGTACATAATAGTAGCGTTAACGTTAATTCCTAATCAAATAGTTAAGCACATAATAGTAGCGTTAACGTTAATTCCCAATCAAATAGTTAAGCACATAATAGTAGCGTTAACGTTAATTCCCAATCAAATAGTTAAGCACATAATAGTAGCATTAACGTTAATTCCCAATCAAATAGTTAAGCACATAATAGTAGCGTTAACGTTAATTCCCAATCACATATCTCACTAACCAACATAACGTAAGTGTTTACACCGAATACACTTAACACACATTTATATAATCTGACTGACAGTCACAATCCCATTATAATACTTCACCCCGTCTTCCTCCAGCTGCAAGTTCACCTTCCCCAACTCCAAATGAGACTGATTTGAATGCCCACAACTCAGGTCTTATATACTAAACAATGATGGTGTAGGAACGAATCAGGAGGCGGGGGGTGGTGCCCGCTCCAATCATAGCTCCTCGAGTCGCATAACAGGTGCCTGGTCCATTCACAGCTCCTGGCGTCGATCATACGTCATAGCGTCGGGTAGTTTGCAGGGTCCCCTATGACGCACGCAGGTGTGAAGGCTAGTTTGCTGGTATGGGGCGAGCTGGTTTCCACACTCGCTAGTTCGCTCGCTAGTCTGCTTCACCGTTTGGGTAGTGTGACTCCTTCAACTCTAATTCTAACTCTTAAATTAACATACAGGGCTCCGTATGTCAGAATATCTACATCAGATCTAGATGTATTATGAAACCAAGTTATGGGTTATAATTATTATGAGCCGGCAGCCATATGTAATTTCGCGAAGCGATCAGACGCCGGCCTTTTAGTCTTTCAATCAACACCATACAGTCAACATCTCCTCCCCCGGCTCTGACTCAACCCACAGTTCACCATGTGCTACAAATATTAATCTATAACAATATTAACAACAGTCCTACATCACCAGTCCTCTAAGCTAAGTTCATTGTATCGATATTGTATTATGTGAACATTCCTACATGTCATGCAATTGAATTAGCCGCGTGTGGGGGACTGGATTACACCCATCGAATACCTCATTGGTAATTATATTATAACTATTTGTTGGGTTATTTCATGTACCAGTGATATGTAATTTAACCTCTTTATCTAAATTCCCGACATCCACAGTGTCTTACCAAAGTCTTCAGCCTAAGATTCCAAGGATTCATCTTTCCTTTGCATGCTATCATGAAAGTTGTACCTCGCCATCAGCTGCTCATCTCTTGGTGAAAAATGCTTGTCAAATTTCCCAATTAATGTTGCATAAGTCAGGGCAGATTCATCTTCTATGCCAAAAGATTCGTAGATATCTAGCAGAATGTCACCTCCAGTCAACAATTTCGCTATTTTAATATCATCACTCTTACCCTTCAGACCGTTGCCAATGATGTAAAGATCGAGTTTCTTCTTGTAACGCCTCCACGCCACTGCTTGCTCAATCTCAGACTTGCAGACGAATAAAGGCTGTGAAGTAGATGCCACGACGTCACTCATATCTTTCGACTTTTTGAGGTTAAATCCAAGGATAACTCACTATTTCAGCTGTAGAACTTAGTCAGCAGTACTTCATTCACACGTACACTGCTTACCCAGCTGCCACCATGTTGATATGGGTATATATATCGGGTTCTTAATGAGACACACTGGATAAGGGTTCACTTAAGAATTGCTCCTTGGTGCTCGCTCCTGTATTGGCAAAATTTTTCCGTCTGTGTACTCATACCTCATGCTTCCCAGTACCCTGGAAAGAAGCAAACATCCATCCAGTTCCTAAAAAAGGTGCCTCTTCAGATCCATCAAACTACAGACCAATAGCTATAACTTCCACTCTTGGCAAAGTTTTTGAAATTATATTAAATAATCACATAATTAAGCATCTGGAGAATAATAAATTAATCAGTGATAGGCAATATGGTTTTAGACGATGTCGATCAACTGCAGACATTCTTTGCCTTCTTACGCATCAAATCAACCAAGCTACAGACCAACATGGTGAAACACATACAATAGCACTGGATATATCAAAGGCATTTGATAGAGTCTGGCATCAATCCTTATTGTCGAAGATGTCACACTACGGCCTTGCATCATTAGTTCCACTAATTTCTTCTTATCTTCATAACAGAAAAATACGTGTAATGGTAGATGGCCTTTATTCTCAATTTCACTCAATAAATGCTGGTGTTCCCCAGGGATCAGTTTTGGCCCCAACTCTGTTCCTCATTCATATCAATGATCTCATATCTACCACTCATAATCCAATACATTCCTACGCAGATGACTCAACACTCCACAGTTCCTTCACATTTACCAATTCTTTCACCCAACCCGATCTTATAAATTCAAAAATAAACACTGCAATTTCTCTGAACCAGGACCTTTCTAGAATTAATGAATGGGGACAAGAGAATCTAGTTTCCTTTAATGCACAGAAAACCAAGTACATTCAATTTTCTAACAGACAGAATCTCACTGACTCCCATATATTTTTTAATGATGTAAATATTCCCACTTCCCCTAGTATTGACATTCTCGGTGTAACATTAACTACTAACTTGAGCTGGACACATTATGTTAGAAGCATTGCTAAGAATGCCTCTAAAAAACTGGGACTCCTGTACAGAGTTCGAGAATTCTTCACTGACGAGCAGTTGGCCGTAATATATAAAAGTCATGTGCGCTCTCAGATGGATTATTGTTCCCCTCTGTGGGGTGGAAGTGGAGTGGTTGCATTGAGGCAGTTGGACAAAATTCAAAATAAAGCTATTAGATTAATCAATAACCCTGCAATCACACAGGACCTTCCTACATTAGCCATACGAAGAAACGTTGCATCCCTTGCATTATTCTACAGATATTTTCACAGCAATTGTTCCGAGGAACTTGCTTCAATTGTGCCGCCTCTCCACATCTTTCCCCGTAGAACTAGGGCAGCTGAGAGCGCCCATGAATTTACACTTTCTCCTCCACAATGCAGAACTTCTGCTTATCAGAATTCATTTATCCCCAGAGCTACTACTCTTTGGAATTCACTTCCCTCGAATTGCTTTCCACAAACTTACAATCAACAAATGTTTAAATCCAGTTGTTACAAACATTTTATGAATGGAGGATGCCTTTAGGCACATGGACCTTTTTGTTTTATCTGTGTTTTTCCTTCCTCCGTTCATTGTCTCTTAAAAAAAAAAAAAAAAAAACATATATTGGGGGAGTCTGGTTACATGCTTCTTGTCGTCAAGGGAGGTTTAGGAAGCCATGCCTTGATATCGGTTCGCCTGTAGATTATATATTTAGCTTACAATATTATTACCAATATTGTAACACCCTTAACACACGAAGACTCAGGCACAGACTCACAGTAATGTATAAAATCACACACAATTATATTGACATTAAAAAACATGAATACCTACACAACTCAAACACCCACAACACTCGTAACACACATTCTCATAAGTACCAAACATGCCACACTAATACTGACTTCTACAAACACTCATTCTTTCCACGAACCATACGGGATCGGAAGTCTCCCAGAAGATACAATAAATAGCCCTACACTAGACACATTCAAACACAGAATAAACTAACATTTCGCCCACATCACACACACACCATAAACCCTCCACTTAGCTCCCCCCATCCTATATCTTGAGCCCCCCATCCTCCACCCTAATACACTTATATGTGTGATATGCGCAAGTCCAGCACCCTACACATTATCAATCGAGATCGAGATTGAGACATTAGTGTTTACACACGTTTTTTCGCCACACAGGCGGGGGTCTTCAGGTGTCCTCAGCTCCTTCATCTTTTTTAGATTTCCGCTATACAAGCGAAATTCTACTTTTGATGTGCCCTGTACTGCCTTGTCAACTTTAAGGAATCAGCCACATAGCCTTTTGCCTTGGTTTTTGTGTTGGCACCCTGTTATACCCCTTTTTAAATGTACCTGGACAGGGCTCCTTGGAGTCCTTGGACACAGCTACTTGGCTGTTTCCTCTCCCTTGTGTCCTCCTTCTGTACCTAGTTTCCGACCTACAGGCGGCCTCCTAGTATACTAGGTGGACCCAAGGACCTCTTGAAAAGTCCTAGGACTCGACCCAAAGTGGTGATTGTCCTGTGTGTATTGGATTCCCTCCCCTCCCCTATTTCCACTAATAGGGTACTGTTGGGTTGCTCTGTGAGTGTGAGCCTTTTCAGGCTGTTGAGGTTTTATAGAAGGCCACGTTTTAGTGATGTAGGCAGCACTTTTTCGTATTTATAGCGTGGTTTTGGTGTGCTCTTAGTGCTGGAGACGTGTTGTTGTTGTTGTTGTTGTTCCCTAAGCTGCCTGGCCGAACAGCCCCGAGTCCCTGAGAAAGGCCATGGCCACGATCGGGCTTTCCCACAGAGCTCTCATTGAGTGTAGATTGTGTTGTTGGCGTAAGTGGTTGTGTGAAATGCAGTCTTCTATGATGTGTTTAATGGTATGGGGTGCTGTGTTACATCCCGGGCAGGCGTCGACAACGGAGTCATCCAGTCTCTTCTGATAGCTCCAGGAGAGCTGGATGGTGTCCGCATCTCAGCCTGGCCAGGTGGACTCTGTCCTCGCGAGGAAGGGAGGATTCGGAAGGATGGATTTCGGGAGGTCGTGCATGCAGCTGCGTTTTGTCTGTGTGTGAGTGGATGGATCGGTGAGAGATATGAGTATGGATGTGCTTCAGGAAGTTGGTTCGGGGTGGGCAGGGAGGGAGAGAGGACAAAAATTGTGTGTGATACCGTGTGCTGGGTGTTGTTTTGATATTTCTTGGTGTCTGTGGGTGTGTTGCCATGTAGTTTAGTGGGTGGTCTTGGTTCGTGGAGGCTGCTGCCAGGAATTGAGTGCCTCTCATGTCCAGATGGTCTTTGACTTTGAGGATTTTGGTTTCTTGATGTAGGTGATCTGTGGGTGCAGTAGCTGTGCAGCCTGTAATGATCTTCAGGGCTTTGTTTTGAATAGTCTGTAAAGTCTTATGATGTGTTTCAGCTAGGTTAGAAGCCCAGGCTGGGCTTGCGTATTACATCACTGATCTTATGTATTGTTTGTATACTGTGGTGGTAGTTTCTTTGTTGTGTCCAAATTGTGTGTGAGCAAGTGACCTGAGGGCGTTAAGTCTGGGTGTCAGTTTCTTTTTAATGTTTGTGGTGTGCTGTTTGAATGTCATAAATTATGAGTATCATATATTACTCCTAGGATTTTGGGTGTGTGTGTATGTGTTAGGGGTGTGTTGTTTATGGTGAGTTGAGGGATGTATTCGTGTTCTCCTGTCCAACTTGTGAGCAGGGTTGCGGTGGATTTGGCTGGGGCTAGATTAAGTCTGTTTGTAGTGCACCAGCCATGTAATGTGTTGAGATAGGGTTGAAGGAGATCTGTTGCTCTTTTTGGGTCATGGTGTGTGCATGTGAGTGTTATGTCATCTGCATAGGAGGCTAAGTTTATTTGGGGCGTATTGGGTGTAGTTATATCGTGCATGTACAGATTGAAGAGTGCGGGCGATAGGACGGATCCTTGTGGGACTCCTTTTGGAAAGTTTCTGATTTTAGATGACTGACCGGCAAAAGATACGTGTGCACATCTGCCTGCTAGGAAGTTGGCCAGCCACCTTTTTGTGTTGTTGTGCATGTTTGTGTTGTAGATTTTGTTTGTTAGGTTATGGCGGGGGATGGCATCGAAGGCTTTACTAATGTCGAGTGTGGCTAATAGTGATCTGTGTGGTGGTCTAGCTGAGTTGATGCCGTCGAAAGCTCTTTGTGTAAGGTCAGTGAGAAGAGTGTTTGTGGAGTGCAGTGGCCTAAAGCCATGTTGTGTTGGAGCTAGGGGTAGGTCAGGTGTAATTAGTTGTAATACTAGGCGTTCCATGACTTTGGAGGGGGAGCAAAGGAGTGTGATGGGGCGGTGCGAGGAGGGTAGCGTGGGGTCTTCCAAATGTTCCAAATGTCTGGTATTGTGTTGTGTGAATAGCTGTAGTTTGATATGTTTGTGAGTGCTTGTATGCCTTGTGGTCCCAGGTGTCTGAGCTGTATGTTGCTTATGTTGTCTAGGCCACAGGCGGGTGAGTGCTTGAGATTGTTGATGATATGCTTTGTCTGGTGATTGGTGAAGGGTGTATAGTCAAGGTCTGTGGGGAATTGTCTCTTACGTCGGATGATTCTTTGTGAGGTTTTAGGTGGCTGACATGTGAGAAGTGATTGATGAGAGTGTTTGCTTGTTGTTTACATGAAGGAGTAGAGTCTGTTGTTGTGATTGCAGCATGTGATTGTGTTGTGTTGCTGTTGGAAAGTGTGATGCTGTTTAGTGTTTTGTAGAGTTTTTTGGGGTTTGTTTTGTGATCAGGTGTTTGTAGGAAGTTATTCCAATTTAGTTTTTGTTGTTCTTGCATTTTGTTGTTAGTTTGGGTGTTGAGTGCTTGAATTTGTTGTGTGATGTCTTGTGTGTGGGGTGGTGGGGAGTGTTTCAGTATGTCGCGTTGTCTGATGAGGTTTTGAATTTCTGGTGTGAAGTTGGGGTTGTGTCTTTTTCTGTTACCTCTTGGAATGTGTTTCTTGTCAGCGTTTTGGATAGTTTTATTGAGTATGTGTACAGCATTGTTGATGTTAGTGATGGGTGTACTGTTTAGAGTTGTGAAGTGTTGTTCGTCTCATTTGTAAATGCTTCCCAGTTAGCTCTTTTATAATTGGTGTATGTGTGTTTGTGGCTAGCTGGGGTGAGTCTGGTTTTGATGGTGATAATGATCGGGAGGTGGTCAGAGCCTAAGGTTCTGACCACCCTCCAGGATGCTGTGGGGGCGAGTTCTGGGGAGCAAAAGGTGATGTCTGGAGATGATGGGTTATAGAGGGCTTGGTGAGGAATATGGGTATGTTGATGGATGTCATTAAGGATGATGAGGTTATCGGTTTGGTTTTGTAGTACCAGCCCTCTGTCTGTGTCGGGGTTGTCGACAAACCAGGCCGACGTCTTGGCGTTGAAGTCACCACCCAGGATGATGTGTGGGGTGTGTGGGGTGTTTGTGATGTGTTGTAAGTGTGGTCTGTATTCATTTGGTACTGTAGGGGATGTTTGGTGAGGGATGTATGTGTTTATGATGGTTATGTTGGAGTTGTTGCCAGTGCGTATTTTAATTGACTGTATTTCTGTTGTGTTATCATTTGGGGGGAGGTGGGATTTGGTTTGTACACTGGTTACTATGTATGATATTTCTTTGTGTACCAGGGTGATGAGTCCACCGTCCCCGCCGACAGCCCGGTCTTGTCTGATGGTGGTGAAATAATGAAATGTGGGTGTTTTTTGTGTTGTGCAGAGTTTTGTTTCTTGTAAGATGGCAATGTTTATGTTGTGTTGTTTGATGAAGTGTGAGAGTTCGTGTTTCTTTGTGTTGATGCCATCTATGTTCAGTTGAAGAATGTTAATGTTATGTGCACGATGTATGTTGGGTGCTGCTGCACGAGGATGGGGTGGGGATGGGGGTGAGGGAGGGGCTGGGGGTTGGGATGGGTGAGGTGGGGGTGGGGATTGGGGAGCAGGAGACGGGGGTTGGAATGGATTAGGATGGGGTGTGGTGTGTTGAGTTGAGGATGTGGATGGTATGGGAAGGTTAGGTGGGTTAGGGAGGAGAGGTGGACGGGTTTTAGGGGGGGGGAGTGGATGATATGGGAAGGTTAGGTGGGTTGGGGAGGAGAGGTGGACGGGTTTTAGGTGGGGGATTTGACTGGGAGAGGGAGGGGCATGAGGAACAGGTCCAGGTGTTTGTGTAGTGTTTCTTGGAGGCAAGTGTTGTGCAGGTGAAGTGGGTCCAGTTCCCGCATGAATTGCAGAGAACTGAACCCTTAGTATGGCGACTCGAAGTGATGGGTTTTGAGCAAGTTGGACATAATATTATGTATGTGTACGTGGGTCCTGGGTTGCTCTCAATGTCTCCGGCTAGAAGAAGTCTTCGAGAAATGACAGCCGGAGAGTCATTTCTCGGTGTAGGAAAAACTGTGTGATGTGTGTGTGTGGTGTGAGAGGTGTGGAAATTCCCGGCGCGACCGAAGCCGCTCCAAGGACCCGTGCCCCCAGGGAGGGGGCAGGGGATGGTTGTGACGGTTTGGCTCCCGAAACTGCTGGAGACGTGTTGAATTATATTGTTTACTTCGGGGGTGGTTGGTCCTCGGCGCCACGTAGCTGTCGATGAGTGCGCTATTCTACCCTTGCTTTTTGGGTTCGTGTTCACTTTAATAACCCTTAACGTAACTTGGGGGGGATGTATGCTTCCCGCGTGATGCATTGTGTTTCTTTTCCCCTTTTTCGTGTTTTTTGTTGTATTTGATTTTCGTATGACTACGTGTCGAAGTTTTACAAGAATTGAGCATGAAGTTTCTCCGGATTCTGCTTTTGTAAGAGCATATATAGGGCATACAGCCTTTATTCTATTTCAAACATGCTGGTTATAATTTGGTCTCCACTTGACCTATAAGCCCTTCTGACTTGTTTTTCAACATGTCCATAGTTGGTGGTCTTGTAATTCATCGCCTGGTTCACACTTTTGTCAGTTCCTTTTAGTTTCCCCGGGCCTACTTGACTCGAGGATACGTGGTTCTGGTAACAGTGTCAGTCGCCCCCTAGGCTAACCTAACTTTTATTTTATTCCTTTAACTCACAGATACTCACAAAAGATTCCTGGAAGAGGCTAATGAGCCTGTGACTCCAGCTCTGGATCGCTAAAACTGGGTTCTGTGGTCAAGTGGTCATTGTGGTTGAGGCATTGATATTCTAGCACTGCAGTGAAATCAAATTTAAGTGTCTGGTTCTTCCACACCCGGTTTAATTTTCTTTCAAAATCCAGCACAGATTTAGCATTCACTAAAGTCTACAGAATCCGGGAGCCTGTTCCAACTGTTCACCACTCTGTTACAAAATGTGTATTTTCTGATGTCTAACCTTGGCCTTTGCTTAAATATCCTCTTCCCATGTCCTCTTGTCACCGATCCCTCCTGTTGCGTGAATAATCCTTCGCTGACGTTTCTGTCGTACACACCGCTCATTATCTTGAAGGTCTCCACCATATCACCTCTTGATCTCCGGTAGGTCCAACTTCCTAAGTCTGTCGTGATACGGGGAGTCCTTCAAAGTTGGCACCAGCTTCGTTGCTCTCCTCTGCACCGCTTCCACTGCCTCCACATCCTTCTTTTTGTATGGGCACCATACCTGGTTGGCATATTCCAGTTGCGGTCGTACTAATGCCACAAACAAAGCCCTGAATATTGATTCGTCCAACACCGTGAATGTTCTTCTTATCAGCCCAACCATGCTATTTGCCTTGTTTATTTTCTCAGCTAAGTGTGTGACGAACTTCAATTCATTATCAATTACAACCCCCAAATCCTTTTCTACCTTTATTTAATTCAGGTCCTCATCCGTACTATATTGAAAATCTTCCACGTTTGATCTGCCAATCCTCATTAAACTACATTTGAGGAGTTCTCAGGCAGTGTTTAGCTTTGGTACTAGGTTATTTCACTCAGGGATTGATGCTGCCCTATAGTGTTTTATCTTTTTCTGTGTTTTGTGTAACTAGCTAGGCCTGCTTTTTACCTTGAGCGGACCAAGTCGGAATGGGCCACACAGGTCCTTTCCTTCTATTTACCTCTTGTCTCTACTGACTTGGTGGTTATGGTCTTACATGCTCTTGTTAAAATTCTCGCCTTTATGTTTTGTGTAACTAAGCTAATCGTTTTTTTGCCTTGAGCTGACCACAGTTGGGATGGTCCATACAGGACCTTTCCTTCTTCTCCTCTTGTCTCAACTGACTTGGAGGTCTCGGTCTCGTCGCTCTTGTTAAAATTCTCGCTTTTCTTACATTTTAACTGTTTCTGTTCTTCCCCTGCCTGTGTTTACTTGAGCATAGGGGAGGGGGGGGGAATGTCTGGAAACTGTAAGGGCCCCACTCACAGGGAGGCTAGACCTGGACAAGTTGACTCGTCATTCGTGTTTACACACATTTTTTCGCCACACAGGGGTTGGGGGAGGCCATGCACGCAGCCGCATCCCATGCCTTGGCCCCGCCCACTGCCCAATATGTATAAATATTATATTAGATTAACCTAACTTAACTTAACCTAACCTAACCTAACCTAACCTAACCCTAATATAATATAATATCATATAACATAACACAAATAACAAAATAAAAATATAAAATACATTCGACCCGAGTGGGATCGAACACTGGATTATCAGATTCAGGTGCGGGAGCCATACCGACTGAGCTACGGAGCGACTTTGCAGAAGCGGTTTGAAGGCTATATTTAAACGCGGTTGGGCAGAGGGGCGGAGCCTTCTTCTTCTTCTTTAGAACCCGCCCGCAGACCGTGCAGATCCACAGGGCTGACCTTTGAATCGGTACTGGCTCAGAAACGTTAGTAGGAGGGAAAGTTTAGAGTAGAAGGATAGTTTAAGGGACAGTTTTTTTTTGTTATAGACCTATCCCTCACTTCCTCCCCCCTCCCTCTCACCGCCGGCCCCCCCCCCTACCCATTTCTCTTCCTCCACATCTTTTCTAGTATCTTCTTCATCATCTCCATGTCTTGTGTTTCCATCTCTTGTGTTAACCCCAACAGTGCCCCTACCCCTCTATCGTCTCTCTGCTTTACCTCCTCCCACCCCCTCTCCCCAACTCTATTCCTCATGTATCCCTCCAACTCGTCTCTCGACTCCTCATCATATCTTGTACATTCCGTTATTATATGCTCTATGTCCTCTACTATTGGGTCTCCTCCCATTTCGCATTGATTGCAGTGGGGTCCCATTCCATTCCATCTCCTTGTTCTCTCATTCGTCTCTAGCGATCCTGTCCTTGCTTTAAACAGCAGTTTAGATCCCCATCCTCCATAATAGAAAAGCTCTCTAGCTGGTTTCCTTCTCTCTGTAATATGACAGCGTGGCTTTGTTTTCTACCCCTTCCCTCCTCTTTTATCCCTCTCTCTATCTCTCTGATACATCCTCTCCCATTTTCCAGTATGACCCCCTCCTCTCTCCCATTTCGTTTTCTAAATTCCCCTCCCACACGGTCCTGTTTTATATTTATCCTCCCCAACCTTCTTTTGCACTCTCTGTTCCATTTACTTTCCTCGCTCGCCTATCTGTATACCTTCTTTGGCCACCTACTTTCCTCCATCCCCTCTAGCCTCACTTTGTACTTCCCTTTTGCTTTCCCTATCCTTTCTTCAAACGTACTCCACCCCATCTCCCCTCGGATTGCTTCTTGTGCTACGTATTTATTTGCCCCCAATCCTGTCCTCCCGATTTTATTCTGTACCGTTTCTAATTTCTTCGTTTCTGTCTTTGTCGTTTCTACCGCCTCCATGCCGTACATAATTGCAGGTACTCCTAGTCCTTTCCACAGCCCGCGCACTATTTCATAGCTATTCGCTCTTAACCTTATCGCGCTCCATAATCTCCCATGCCATTGTTGCATTTGTCCAATCTTTTCGCTTTTCGCCTTCTCAAACCCTTTCTCCATAATTGTTACCCCCAGGTATTTATTAGTGGCCCCTCCATCATTGACGAACATGCCTATTACATAAGGCATCCTCTTCAAACACTAATCCGCCGTAGTTTGAATCTACCGCGCAGAGCATTTAAAAACTGAGGAGCCTTCATCATGAGCGCACGCGACCTCACTCATGGCTTCAGTCATTATGAATTGGGTTCTCACTACGAAAAAATTTCGTAAAAAATAAAAACAAAAAGAAAATAAGAATAACTATCCAATAAGCTTTCCATCATATCGTGGATGTACTTGTGTGGATTTCTGACCAGACGCTGAATCAGGCGTCATTCCTCCTTCTTTGCTCTGCGCTCAGCCTGCCCGGACGTACCTTCCAGGCTCCGCTGGTTCCGCATTCGTTGCGTCCCTAGTGAGTTTTTTCTCATTTGTTTACTCTAGGATGTATCGAGTAAGGTTAGGATAGGCGTAGCAGGAGTGTCCTGGGCTGGTTGCCCGCAGTGCAGTGTATTTTGGGTCGTGTGTATGGGGCATCTATTTCGGATGTACCCTCGTGGTCCTGTTGTGGACACGTGAACTTTTCACAGTTGTGTTAGTTGGTGATGCAGGCGGCTTTCATTACGCGTTAATTATTGCTGCCTTTTATCCTTCTGATGAGGTAAGCTGTGTGTTTGCTGACGTTCCCAGCGTATTTTTCTTCACTTAGTGAAGTTTTTTCTGGGTCCGTGTCAGGCTTCCCGGGGTGGGAAGTTATCGCTACGGTGGTGTGTTGGCGGTGGTTCCTGTTGTGATATTCCAGTGTGTGTTTATATTTCAACTATTTTCATGCCGTCTACCTAGGCCTAGCCAGCCGCTCGTAGCTTTGCCACATGTCTAGTGTTATTATTTATTTTATAAATATGCCCTACTGTGTCATGTGTATCCGGGTTTTAGTTGTGTATTGGCTAATTCCTCGGACTATAATTGTTTCCTGGTTTAGTTGTGTATTGGCTAATTCCACGGATTATGTTGTGACCTTGGTTAGTCGTGCGTGTCTCTCCTCGTGTCGTATTGTTCAGATGGTGTCTGTTCAGGGTGGGGTTTGCCTTCCGGCGGGTTTTTTCTCGGTTTCACCATGAAAAATCCTGACCGATGAGCAGTGTTGGGCCACACGTGGTTTTTAACTCTGGCTGGTTCCCCGGCGTGGGGAGGTGTCTGTGGCTCTCCAGGACTGCGTCTCTGTGGGTGCCTGGTTTCAGGCCTCCTTTAATTCCCGGCGGGATGGCTGTACCCATCCTTATATATATATATAGATATATATAAAAAACGACGTTCTTGAGAACACTCGTTTTTATAGGTTTTTCTACCTGGTTTACGACAACCACATGGAAAACCTAGCTGTTGTTTAGCCGTTCCTCCCCGGCGATCTTTTACAAAGAAGTGGGGTCAGGAACTTGTGGGGTTAACTTTTAGACTTCTCACCCGGCGGGTGCACCTGAGCAGGGTGGGATAAACGACTTAGGTCTCATATAGTTAACCAATCCATTTTAGTGATACTCTGTGTATCGCTGCCTTTACTCTTACGGCAATTGAAGGTTCAGTGAGGTTTAACCAAATCGATTCCCACACCCGGCGGGTGCTCCTAAGTGGAGGAACTAAGGAATTTATAAACAAATTCAATTTCGATTAACCTTAATTGGGTGATACTTTCAGTATCGCCGCCTTCTATTTTTACGACGATCGTTTGGGACAATTCGTTAAAAAATCAGATCTCGTATATTCCTGCCCTGGGCTATTCTACTAAAATATTTCAAGGGCCGGCGTCTTTATGAGGGGGGCTTTGTTACAAAATTGAATCTTGAGACAGTCACCACCTCCTACAGACTATAAGTGCCATACTGGACCATTATATCAGAGGGTATTCTTCATGTTCTTTAGCTAAAAAGATTTGTTTAGCCTCTTTACACCCCGCCGCGTAGCGAGATGTGTTAGCTGTGTCTTTGCATCCCGTTACCCGGCGGGTTATTAACACTTGTATGCGAACACTTGGGTTAACCTTATGAGCATTAATTCCTGGAAATTTTTCTTTATTTTTGCAGAGCTGAGCTCCGGCGGACCAATACAGACCTGGCGGTAGTTTCCTCACACCAGTCTCTGTCATGGCTACTGTGGCCCCAGTTTTTGCCCTGTGCATTACCCCTACTTGCGCGGGTATCCCAATTTTTGCGCATACCCTTTGCATAAGGTGTGTTAGATGTCTAGACCATTCAAGGGGTCTCTGGGTTACACTTAATTGTTCCTTTTGCTCCCAATTAGCCAATAAAGTCCTGTGTGACAATGACAAGACCGCGGCGGTAGCGTTGAGAGAGGTCAGACAACAAATGTCGGCCTACACTACCATTGTCGCACATAAGTCACTTCAATGTGACAACGTCCCACTTTGGGATAAGTTGCTGTCAGAGCACCCTCCCCCTAAACGTACCTCTAGAGTAACGGGTTTTAAGCCGACAGAGACTAGCCAGGGTTCTGTATCGTCTGTGGATACGTCTAAACGCCCGAGAGAGCCTACTCCCCCGGCAGCCACCTCCTCGTCGCAGGTGAGATCGAGGTCAAGGTCACCTCTCAGACAGCAGTCTTCAAGTCGTGCCTCTTCCCCGGCTAGTAAGAAGTGTAAGACTGAAGCTTCCCCCAGTGGTCATGGTGGTGATTCTTCCAAATCTAGGTCTAGTTCGCGGTCACACCGTAGCCACAAATCCTCCAAAAAGGATTCCCATAGGAAGTCCTCTCGACATTCTCCTAAGTCTAGTGCATCTCATCGTACCTCTACACCTGAAAATGTTTCTGTTACAGCCTCAGAGTATAGTGAAGCACCTGTCCCTAAACAAGATTTACCTATTGATATTTTAACCCTAGAAACGGAAAGTTCAGGAAATTCAATAATTGAGAATGTTTCAGACTCTCAAGAGAGCGTAGGCCAGAGCCTCGGTGTTTGGCGGTTTGCTCAACCAGGGTCTGACCATCCACGTCCGACTCATACGAGTCACACAGTAGCCGATGTCCACAGGGACCCGGCGACCCCATCCTCTATCCCTGACTTATCTTGGAAACAAGGTGCCCCTGCCTCGGCGGGGTCTTCTCAGGAGGATCGGGAGGAACAAGATGAAGTGTCAATAATTTCAGATAGGGATGGACAAGGGTCAGGCTCAGGCCTGGACGCCGCCCATGATAATACTGATTCACCTGAAAGTTCTGCATCTAACCAGTTTGTTACAGCACAAGAAATTGATGGGTTACTTACTCATGCTCTATCTAAATTCTTTAGTCAACAACGAGAAAACCCCACAATGGACTTGGGGGCTCCCTTGACAAGTTCTGCGGTACGGCCTCTGATAACGTCAATCGATTTATCTAAGATTCCTAACCCTCCTACTCTGTCACCGGCAGGGAGCTCTAAGCCCGCTACGGCGGCATTCACTACGTCAAATGTCAGGGTCATTACGGATGTTAATCCACCCCCTCTAGACAAAGCGCCTCTTAGAAAGGTAGCTATGCCCCTGCTTTATGGGCCAGACGAGTCATGGGTTCTTTTGAACCCCTCTAAGCCAGAGCTTGCCCAGCCTACCTTGTCAGGGGAACTCCCGGTACCACGTGAGTGGTTTATCCAGGGAAATAAGTCAAAGAAATTAAGGGCATTGGATGCCTTGGGTAATGTTTTGGACGTAAATATCAAGGCTATACCTAGTTATTATCATCAGGATTATTTTGTTTATGCATCTAAGCCTGCTTTACCCCCTGCCTCAGCTTCAAAACTTTTTTCAGACTGGTCTAAGCTGGATGGGTTTAATGATATTAAGGCTCTGTCGGCTCTTACTCCTGAACTAGATTTACAGACCGTCACAGACGAGACAGCTAATCCAGTGTTGAAGGTGGGACAGTTGGGACCAGGACCTTGGGTGGATTGGGAGGTAGAGGCTCAAAACTTTGCAACCACTTTCACTTCTAAATCTTCCCACCAGATCCCTCAGGATACACATTCATGGTTCTCCATGCCGGTAGGTTCTGCCGGCGGAGTTCCGTCAGCTTTATTTTCTTTTCTAGCTGCCCCTAAGATTAATCTTTGTGAACTAAAGGACCCATTCACTACCCCTACCCCTACTCACCTAGACAGAGAATTTAGGCTAAGGGGAAAAGCTTTCCGCCTGTTTTCACAGTACATAGTTTCTCAACAGGTGGCTAAGTCTTTACTCAGGTCTACTCAGGCAATCGCAGACGCGGATGCTCGAAGATCAGTTGAGTTATCCCGGCGTCTGATTCTTCAGTCGTCGATTCAATCCTTAGGTGACATACGCACAGCCTTACTTGAGGCGGTGCGAGCACGACAGGATCTTAGGATGTCATTAGTTCGCAAGCTGCCTGATCGCATTGCTAACCAGGTGGTAATGTCCCCAGTACTTACTCCTTCTTTAATGTCCCCTGATGTATGGCGAACAGTGTTTAACATGGCACAGGCCGTGAAGCACAGTCCCGCACAGGCTAAGAAACCTGCATTTAACTTCCCCAAACCTAAGCCTCCTACTAAAGCTCAGCCAGGGGGTTCTAAGCCGTTTCTTCCGCCTAAGTCCTCCCAATCCCCCCTGGGTCAGTTCAGGCATAGACAGAGAGGGTTTTCAGGACAGAGAGGAAACGCGGCCAGTATAAGCCGGGGCAGGGCCAGTCTTCGGCCCACACCAGCCAGCCGGCGAAGCGTCCAACACCACCAAACCCACCATCAAAAAACTAAAGTCTCTCTCACTCCCAGTGCCTGTCTTAAAGCCGGAGGAACCGAGGGAAGTACAGCCGGCGAACCCTTGTCTGCTAACTGGGTCGTTCCGAACGTGTCACCAAGCATGGCCGTTAAAAACCTGGGCACGGATGGTGGCACGCAAAGGCATCACTTGGCAGTGGCTCCGGCGACCTCGCTTACGTCAGCCGACAACGGCAAATTGTGTTTCATTAGAGGTGGAGTCGCTGGTCCAGGAGATGATTGCCAAGAATGTCATCATCCCGGTCCCTCCAGATTACCCTGTATTCACGTCAAAACTGTTTTTGGTTCCCAAACGGGACAGTGTTCAGATGAGGCCGGTCGTAGACCTGTCTTATCTGAATCTTCACATTTACAACGAGTCTTTCAGAATGTTAACAGTTCATCAAATCAGGCTAACACTTCCGCCGGGAGGCTGGATGTGTTCCCTAGACCTGACAGACGCCTATTGGCACGTGTCGGTCAACAAAAGATTTCAAAGGTTTCTGGCCTTGAGGATCAGGCACCAAAATTTTGTTTTTCAGAGGATGCCGTTCGGTTTGAACCTAGCACCTCGACTATTCACGAAACTAGTCCGGCAAGCCCTGATGCCGTTGTTAAAACAGGGAATCAGAGTGTTGTGGTATCTAGACACTGGCTGGTGGTGGCAGAGACACAACAATTATGCATAAAACATGTCAATATAATTTTAAATCATGTCAAAACTCTAGGCTTCAAGGTAAATCTGGTAAAGTCAAACCTTGTTCCCTCAAGAGTAATTCAGTGGATAGGGCTGGTCTGGGACACCGCCGCTCTCACTCTGAGTCAGAGTGTGGACAATCGCAACAGGTTTCGCAGGAAACTGTTCAGGTTTCTTCACAGTCTGACTACGACACGAAGAGTCTGGGAGTCTCTGGTCGGCTCTCTCAACTGGATTCAGCTAACTGTCAAGTTGGGCCGGTTGAAAGTAAAACGATTAATATTGGAAGGCAACAAATATTTCCCACTCTTACCGGCGGGAAAATTATGGCCCATACCAAAATTAATCCACACCTTACTAGCGGTCTGGGCGAAGAGGGAAACATTGCACTCAATCATGTCATGGACCTCTCCTCCTCCAACGGTATGGGTAGACACGGATGCGTCAGGCACCATAGGGTGGGGATTTCAGTCAAATCAGGGGCACCAGGGTCAGGGACTTTGGTCCCACTTAGAAATCTCTCACATAAATGTCAAAGAGTTACTAGTCCCCTTGTATTTCCTTCAGGCTCACGGCCCGGCGTTACGGGGCAAGTCGGTGGCCTTCAGAATGGACAATCTGAATGCAGTTCACTGTATTCAGAAACAAGGGTCAACGAGGTCAAGGAAGTTGCTACTCGTGTCGGAAGAGATTTTTGTTCTAGCCAGCAGTCTAGATATTTATCTTCACGCATCTTATCTCCCAGGCGTAGCGAACGTCTGGGCAGACGCTCTGTCCCGGAGACAGAGCACGACAGTAGAATGGGAGCTCAAGCAACCCATTTTCGACCTAATGATTGCGGAGCTCTCCCATCCACAAGTGGATCTTTTTGCGTCCAAGGAGACTCACAAGCTCCCTCTATACCTCACCCGCCGGGCGATAACGCCGGCAGGGGGGCCAGACGCCCTAGTGACAGACTGGAACAGATGGAGCTCCATCTATCTGTTTCCGCCGCCAGATGCGTCACTAATGTGCCACGTAGTGAACAAACTACGAGTTTATCGAGGCTTAGTCTCGCTAATCGCGCCCCTGTGGCCGGCGCAGGTGTGGTACCAGCAATTAATAATGTGGTGCCCGGACCCGGTATCGCTCCCGGTCGGGTACTTCCACTTAGACACGATTGGCAACCTAGCGACCTCGCTGACTTTTGCATTATGGACATTCAGGAGGCCAAGTGGCTAGCACCATACGGTAGGGATGTGACCAATAAATTGCTCAATCAATATACTCAGTCTACTAAGCGACAATATCAATCTCATTGGAAAGCTTTTACTTCTTGGATTGTTAGAACGGAACAAACTGTACCCTCAGTGGCATTGGTTTTTAATTACTTGAACTATCTGTTTGAGCAGAAACGTTTATCTGTGGTTACTTTGAAGAATCACTTAACTGCGATTAGAGTGCCCTTTTTCGACCTTACAGGTCTATCCATACCGGTGGCGGAGGAAACAGGATTTATGAGAGCGTGTTTTAAAATCCGCCCACCTCCCCGTCAGCTCATGCCTACTTGGTCTCTGGACAAAGCTTTGTCTTTACTTCATTCTCGTCTGTATCAAAATACTGCAGACTTTGCTTTAATCTTAAAGAAGGCAGTTTTCCTTTTGGCTTTGGCCACCGGAAACAGAGTGTCTGAGCTGGCGGCGATGAGCAACACACCTAATTGTCTTAGGTTTGGTAGACTTAATGATTCAATTTCCATTGCACCCTCCCCGGCGTTTGTAGCCAAGAATGAGCATAGTGCACACGTGTTTTCTGAGTTCACGGTGCCGGCGTTAAAAAGGGGAAAGGTGCATCATAATTTATGTCCAGTGCAAGCTCTAACCAAATATTTGAGAATAGCTCCTCAAAACCCCCAAGGTGCTTTATGGGTAGCGAGTACGGGTAAACGCTTACTTAAACGGCGATTAGCCTCTCTTCTGGTAGAAGTCATTAAAGAGAGTAATCCCGGCGTTGTGGGTAGGGCCCACGATTTACGCAAGTGGGCGGCCTCTTTACGTTTCCTGAAAAACTTTTCAGTTGAAGATATTTCGTCCACACAGTTGTGGGCGTCTAATCATACGTTTCTCTCTAGATACTTGTCAGTTGCTCTAGACAAACCTTCCTTACCATGTATAGCTTTAAGGCAGAGGGTCTAGGTGGCCCTGCAGTCACTTATGTTTATTTTCACGGAAGGGGGGGGGGGGTGCAGTCAGTTGACATAGGACACCCTAGACCCCGCCGGAGTATGAGAGCTGTGATACAATTTAAGGTTAAAATGTGATATGAAAATTTCTCTGCGAGAATTTGTGCTAGTACAAGGTTTAGTACAAAACAACGGTGTTGTTATAGTAGTTTTAGCTGCGAAAGTAATGTAATATTAGTTCAATGGAGTTCATTGGCAATTGATCTCCACATGTATTTTGGGGTTTATGATGTGCACATATAAACTTATAACTTATTATTTTTGTCACCACTCGTTGAGTGGGGTGCCTTTTGTAACTACAGATCTGTGTTCAGAATCTTCAGGGTTACCCATTTTTGTCGGGCAGGCTTCTTTGAAGCACGCACCTGCCTGAACCCCTTTTTCTTGTATATTTCCGGCCTACGCCGTATTAAATACATTTTTCAAAAGTAAGAACACTATGTGGTTGTTTTTATTATCTGCTTTTCTAGAGTTATGATATGATTACGAATGTCCCCCTCCAGTCTTAGATATCAGGCATGTTCGTCAATGATGGAGGGGCCACTAATAAATTATAGGTTTGACTCCTGTAAGGAGATAAAGAAAACCTAATATTTAGTAGTGGCCCCGTAATCATTGACGACTGGGGCCCTCCCGACCGTCCCCTTCCCATTCGTTGATGTATTAAGGATTTTGGTTTACTTGATATGTCAGTGAAGGAGGAATGACGCCTGATTCAGCGTCTGGTCAGAAATCCACACAAGTACATCCACGATATGATGGAAAGCTTATTGGATAGTTATTCTTATTTTCTTTTTGTTTTTATTTTTTACGAAGTTTTTTCGTAGTGAGAACCCAATTCATAATGACTGAAGCCATGAGTGAGGTCGCGTGCGCTCATGATGAAGGCTCCTCAGTTTTTAAATGCTCTGCGCGGTAGATTCAAACTACGGCGGATTAGTGTTTGAAGAGGATGCCTTATGTAATAGGCATGTTCGTCAATGATTACGGGGCCACTACTAAATATTAGGTTTTCTTTATCTCCTTACAGGAGTCAAACCTATAATTTATACTCTCTTGTCTTCTTCATTCTGCTTCCTTCCAGTGTCCATTCCTCGTCCTCTTGGAGCTGTCCATTCATTTTCATTACTTGGCTCTTTTCTTTACTAAATCTTACTTCTAGTTCCTCTCCGAATCTCGTTGCTTCCTCTAGTAGTCTCTGCAACTCTCCTCCAGTTTCTGCCATCAGAACTACGTCGTCAGCAAACAGGAGTACCCCCAGTCTTTCCTTGTTTATCTGGATCCCCTCCCCCACTCTTTTTATCCTCTGTCATTTCTTCCATATAGAGCGCAAATAATAACGGCGATAATACGCACTCCTGCCTTACTCCCCTCTTGCTTTCTACCCATTCCGTTTCTATACTTCCTAGCGCGTACTTCGCCTTTGTTCCCTGGTACATCGATGTTATGATGTTTATATACTTTTCTGGTATTCCACTCCTTGCCATTATTTTCCACAGCAATTCTCTATTTACTCTATCATAAGCTTTCTCTATATCCAGGAATGCACAGTAACCCGTTTTCTTCCCTCTTTTCATTTTCCCTACCACTTCGCTTAGTATATAGATATTATGTCCCCCTCCTGTCTCTTCTGAACCCATTTTGCTCGTCACTTATTATTCCGTTTCCCTCTATGGCTCTATTCATCCTTTCCTTCAATATCCCGCAGAAGAGTTTCCCTATTGTGTTTGTCACTGTCACTGGCCTGTAGCTTTTCATTTCCTTCTTACTCTTGTACCCTCCTTTGTGTAATAGCGTTACTCTCGCTTCATTCCATCTTTCTGGGACTCTCTCATTTCCCATTACCTCATTAAACATTTTCTTCAGCCTTCTTGCCATTTCTTCCCCCTCCCCCCCCCCCCCCCCCCTCTATGTACATTTAATTTGGTATCCCATCCGGGCCGGTCGCCTTTCCCTTTTTTAGCGCTTTGATCCCTCCCCTTTCTTCTTCGATTGTGAGTTCCCTTTCCATTTCCATCTTATCTTGTTCCGGTAGTCTTCTCTCTCTCATTTCCAAGTTCCATTCCCTCCCCTCCCCTTGTTCATTTACCCCCCCCCCCCCCTATTTCCTCCCAGTATCGTTTTATTTCAATCTTTATTTCTTCTTCTGTCTTTATTATTCTATCTCCCACTATTAGTTCCATGCTTTCTTTCTCTCTACCGGTCTCACCTCTTAACATCCTATACCACTCCTTTTGTCCCTCTTCCCCTTGTTTCTGATCTTTTCTACTTCTTCTTTCTCGTGTTTTATCATTGCCTCTTGTATTAGTATTTTTACCTTCTTCCTTTTCTCCTCGTATGCCCTTACCGCTTGTCTTTCTTCTTTTTCCCTCTCTCCGCCTTCCCTCCTATTTCTCTCTATCATCCTTCTTTCTCTGTTCGCATCCCTTCTTTCACTTCTTGCTTGCTTTATTTCCCTATTCCACCATGGTTTTTGTTTTCTTTTTCCTGTCCATCTTCTTATTCTTCCTATGCTTCTTTCTGCCGCTCTATTTATGTCCATCATCAACTCTCCGTCCATTTCTTCTATGCTCCCCTCTCTTCTTTCCCCTATTTCTTCCAGGTATCCTCTGTATTCTACCCATCTTTCACTTTTTAGATTCCATCTATTAATCTTCCATCTCGTGTTTCCTTTGCTTTTCCATTCCTTTGTGTAGTTTATCACCATGAGTCTGTGGTCGCTTTGTATCCCCACTTCATTTTCCTCATCTATCCACATGTTTTGGATCTCTAACCTTGCTCTTCCATTCGCTAGTATGAAGTCTATCGCCGATCTTTGGCCTTCTCCGTGCCTTACCCATGTCGCCTTCCCCTCTCCCATTGTTTGGTTCAGTATTTCCATATAATTTTCTTTCGCAAATTGGATCAAGTTTTCTCCATTCCCTTTTATCCTTTCCCCTAGTATCCCTATATGTGCATTCATGTCTCCCATTATGATTATCTCCTCTTCCTCCCTACCCATTTTCATTTCTTGTATTCCACATAGCGATTTTGATAATTTAATTTGACTTTATATTGTCCTTGTCCCAATTTTGGTTTGTTTAGTTTGCAAGTTTTACATTTTAATTCCTTGGTACTTGATTCTGTTTTCTTCTCGTTCCCTTCTCCCCCCTTCCACCGTGAAGTACCCTACTATTACTGTTATTTTTTCTTCCCTTCCATTATTCATCCTCGCTAGCGTCACTCCCATTATATCTTTCATTTCCTTTGATTCCCCACCCTTTAGTTTCTCTATTTTCCAGTTTGAGTTGTTCCTAATCATTAACCCTACCCCTCCCCCTTTCTTTTCTGATTTCTCCCTCCCTCTCCCAATGAGCATATATTTATCCCCTTCCCATTTTGTCTCTCCCCTAAGGTGTGTTTCTGTTATTCCTATCATTTCCATTTCCCACTCACTCCATATCTCTTCAATGTCTTGTATTTTCCCTCTGTTCATTCCATTTATGTTTACACATCCTATTTTTATTCCTCGGTTCTCGTTTCCCCCCCCCCCACCGCTCTTTCCCTTTTTTCTTCTTCTCTTTTTTCCCCTTGTTCTTCCACTTTCTCTTCCTTTCTCTTTTTTCCCCTCCTCCTCCTTCTTCCTCTCCCGCCGTTCTTTCTCCCATGTCTGCGTTTCCCTCTACTTCCTTTTCAATCTTCTTCTCATTTCCCTCTTGCTTTTCTTTCCTTCCCTTCTCTTTTTTCTCGTCCTCCCTTTCTCCTCCCGCTTCCTCTCTTCCCCCCTCCCTTCACATTTCCGTGTTCCCTAGCCACTCTTTCCTCTGCTCCTCACTTTCTTCTATTGCTCTCCTAATCTTTCCCCCTATGGTCCATTTCCCTGCTTCTGAAAGGTGTATTCCATCCCTCGCAAAATCTCCTGGGCTCAGCTTGTAGTCTGGGTCGATGTATCCTACTCCTGCTTCATCCCTTGCCCACAGCCTTTTGTTCATTCTCCAATATCCCTCTACATTCTCTCATTTGTCATCTTTCTCTCTCTCTCGTAATGCCCCGTTTTCCCTTCCCTTGGCCTTTCTATAATTCCCACCACCCATACCATTACCATTGGGTTGGTTTCTTTGAAGTTATTTATTCCTTCCATTACTGCTCCTACTGTTCCTTCTGCTCCTTTCCCCTCTAGCCCATTTCCTCCCCCCTGGATCACTACAGTTCCACCTTCCCTCCTGTCCATTTTTGTGTTCCTCAAACTTCGCATTATTCTTTCTATATCCGCCCCTGGGAGGCTTATCACGCTTCTCCCTCTCTTTTCCTCCCCCATCCATCTTATCATGCTGTCTCCTATCAGTATTACCCGGTCCTCTCTAGCATCCCTTCTCCATCCCCTTTGTTCCATCCTTCGGTCTGTTCCCCTCTATCCTTTGTTCATACCGTCCTGGTACTGGTGATGCGTTTTCTCCTCCCAATTCCTTCTTGTCCCTCTATCCCTTCTTTCTCTCCCTTCACTCTGCCTCCTCCTCTGTCTACCCTTTTCTTCCCTTTCCTCTTCTTCCCCCCTGTATCCCTCTGCCCTTCCCTCATTTCTTTTGCTTCCACTCTGTTTCTTCTCATCCCCTCCATACCCATATCCCTTCTCCACCTGTCGGCCTCCTTCATCACTTACACCCTTATATGCCTTCACTTCCCTTCTATTTATCTCCTCTCCTCCCCCGTAAACTTCCCCTGGTCGTGTCTTCTCTGCCCTTGCGATCCCCAGTTCAATCATTCTTCACACTTGGTCATTTAGTTCTTTGACTTGTTCCCTCAACTCTTTCCTCTCCGCCTTCATGTTAACTCTCTCAGTTTCCCATTCCTTTGCCATCTCCCTCCACTCCCCATGCCTTCTCCATTTCCTCTACCCTTTCCTCCATCTCTTTTCCTCATTCGCCGCTGTGCTTTCCACTTGTCCTATGCCCTGTTTTAGGCCCCATACCCTCTCTTCACTTTCCTTTCTCTGTATGTTTAATTTCTCCTTCATCCTTTCCTTTTCCTCGCTTATTCTTTCTCTGTCTTCTTTCCACCTCTTTTCTATTTCCTACCTCCCATTTCGTTCCCTTTCCAGGTTTTCCTCCCCTATTTCCTTTATTTCCTTCATACATTTCAAACATATTAGCGTGCACTTCTTTGCCTGCGCTTCCGTTAGGTTTTCTGGTTCCAGCTTTTCCGGCGGCAGCCATCTGTCACAGCTGCCTCCACACAACGCCATGAACTTTCCTCTTTTCCCTTCCTTTTTTCCTTCTCTTCCTCCTCTATCTCCCCCCTATCTTCCCTCTCTCCCTTGCCCCCTTTCCTTCTCTCCTCTTTCCTACATCCCTTTTCTCCTTTTCTTTCCATTTTTCATTCTCTTCATCCGCAAATGTTATTTTCTTTACCGTTCTTCCACTTCTCCTGACCTGTTTGCTTTTCTCATTGTTCATCCCTTCTTCGTTTCCTGACGTCTCACATTCCATTACTGCTCCCTCCTCTCTTTTTCTGGTTATTGTCTGTATCCACCTCTGTTCTTCCTGGATCCCTTGCGTCCCCTTCCCCGTCCCCCTTCTCATTCATTTTCTCCCCTCCTGTTCCTCCCTTGTCCTCTTCCCCTTCCCTTGCTACTTCTTTCCCCGTCTCCCCCCTCCCTCGTTCATTCATTTGTCCCTTTCCCCTTTCTTCCCCTTCCTTTCCCTTTGGTATTCCTTGCTTCTCCCCTCCCTCTTCGTGGTTCTGTTCACCCCCCCGCCCCATCCCCTTCCTTCATTTCCCCTTCTCTCTCATTTCTTTCCTCTTCCCTTTCCATCTCCTGGCGCTCCTTTTCTATCTCTGAATCTATCTCCCCTTCCTCCATTTTATCCTCATTGCTCTTTCTATTCATATCTCTTCCACCCTGTTCATCCTGTTCCTCCCCCTCCCCCATCCCATCATCACCACCATCCCCATTTCCTATTTCCATCTCCCCCGTTATATTGTATCCCCACTTCTATTCTTTCTACCCCCTTCCCCTATATCTACAATGCAGAATGCATAATGCAGAAAGAAGAAAGAAAATACTTAGAGGAATAGGTGTGTAGATATTTGCCAGCACCGACTGGCCATCCCTCGTGACGACGTGTCGCAAACGTTTTGAGATGGCGTCCCTGTCCCGCTCCGTCTCTCCCACTTCTTCTTCCCTTATCTCCTCTCACCGCCGTCTTCCACCGCTCTTCTTTACACTTTCTGATCTTTGTCCTTATATCTCACTTCCCACCACCTTTTTATGTCCTTGGTTTACGAGTTACCCTCGATGTTTCGAGATACCCCGGGACACTCTTAGAGTCGACCACTCGCCATCAGACCGACGCCAAATACCCAACAGCCCAAGAGGGCTTACATTTTCGCACATGCGCAGGGGGTAAGGGATCCGGCTGCATACATGGCCTTCTGCAGGGGGGTCTTCAGCTTGACAAGTTGACTCGATATTCGTGTTTACACGCATTTTTTCGCCACATAGGCGAGGGTCTCCTGGTGTCCTCGGCTCCTTCATCCTTTCTAGAATTCCGCTCTACAAGCGGTTATTCTACTTTTGACATACCCTGTGCCATGTATCTGTATCAAGGAATTGGCCACATAGCCTTTTTCCTTGTTTATTGATATTGTTGGAGCCTTGTCTACATGCCTAGAGACAAGAAGAAGAAGAGAGGTACCTTGGGTAAACTGCTGCTCCAAGTTATCAACATATATACCCTATGTCAACACTACACAAAGCAAACAACGTATATAACCCCACAATGAATGCACAGAGAATATGGTGGAACATATACAGTGTTAGTGAATAGTCCACAAGTGAGTGAAAAGTGAAGTGGAATATCTGCTCCCCTGGTCATCTGGGGAGCGTCTGTACGCAGCCGGATACCTTACCCTCTACGCATGCGCGAAAATGTAAGGCTCCCTTGGCCCCGCCCCCCGTTCCCCGCGTTTAAATAAACCCTTCAAACCATTCCTGCCAGCTCGCTCTGTAGTACAGTCACTAGAGCTCCCGCCTGGCATTCCAGAAATCCAGTGTTCGATCCCACTCGAAGTTTAGTATATTTTTATATTTTTATTTTGTTATTTGTGTTATGTTATATTATATTATATTATATTAGGGTTAGGTTAGGTTAGGTTAAGTTAAGTTAAGTTAGGTTAATCTAATCTAATATAATCTAATATTTGTACATTTTCGGCAGTGGGCGGGGCCTGGGGTAAGGTATCCGGCTCCGTACAGACCCTCCCGGTCATCTGGGGAGCATCTGTAATCAGCCGGATACCTTACCCTCTACGCATGCGCGAATATGTAAGCCTCCCTTGGCCCCGCCCCCCGTTCCCCGCGTTTAAATAAACCCTTCCAACCATTCCTGCCAGCTCGCTCTGTAGTACAGTCACTAGAGTTCCCGCCTGGCATTCAGATATCCAGTGTTTGATCCCACTCGAAGTTTAGTATATTTTTATATTTTTATATTTTTATTTGTGTTGTGTTGTGTTATGTTATATTATATTATATTATATGAGGGTTAGGTTAGCTTAGGTTAGGTTAAGTTAGGTTAATCTAATCTAATATAATATTTGTAAATTTTCGGCTCGAAGTTTAGTAGGCCTATATTTTTATATTTTTATTTTGTTATTTGTGTTATGTTATAATATTTAATATTATATTAGGTTTAGGTTAGGTTAGGTTAGGTTAGGTTAGGTTAATCTAATCTAATATAATATAATATTTGTACATTTTCAGCTCAGAGTTTAGTAGGCCTATATTTTTTTATTTGTATTTTTTTATTTGTGTTATGTTATAATATTTAATATTATATTAGGGTTAGGTTAGGTTAAGTTAGGTTAATCTAATCTAATATAATATAATATTTGTACATTTTCGGCAGTGGGCAGGGCCAAGGGAGGCTTACATTTTCGCGCATGCGTAGAGGGTAAGGTATCCGGCTGCGTACAGACCCTCCCGGTCATCTGGGTATCAGTGTTTCTGTGTTTCAAGATGGCGGGTCGAGGTGGGACAATCTCAACCCAGGGACGAAATGGTGATGGCCTTGAAATCAACGAACTGTTATGCTTTATATCAAATAAAATAGATAGTCTACCTACAGACAGTATTGTGCAGCTTTGTGTGCCCTTTTATGATGAAGATAAAATTGTGGCAGCCAAGAACAGAGTGTTCGATCTTATTGGTACTAGTGAAGATAACAATTATCGAAATATTAAGCGAGTTGGTGCAAACAAAAGTGCTGAGAACATTAAAGACATTATTAACACCTTAAGCGCAGGCTAGGCGGTAATTTATATGTACCGGCCAGCGGGGTGTTTTTACCCTAAATAGGGTTGTTTACGTGATAATTTTCATGCCTAAATAAGACCCAGAGTGTAAAACAAGTATCTATCCCTGAAAGGGCATAAACAGAGCTTTCCAATGACACCCCAACGATCCTTGTACGACCGCTAGTTTTCTTGCAACAATCGCGCAACACGAGTGCAAAAACCATGTAATTAGGTAGTTTCCCTACATAATTCCCTGTGTAGCGAGTGCGTGAGGGTGGGGGAGGGTGGGATTCATGTCAGTAGGTCCACCGCGGTGGTCTGGAGCACTCTCCTGCTACTCTCCTGCCACCACTTATCTCTCTCTCTCTCAGCAACATTACGTGCTGAAAATGGCACACGACATAAGTTGTGAGCCGCCACATAGTCCAAATTTCTTTCACTCGACATATGTTGCGCGCCGCCAGTTAAGGGTTAAATTACTACAAGAGAGTAAGTGTGGGCTTAGCCACTTTCGTGGCCATGGACCTAAAGGACCTACCACCTATACAATTTGATAGGATAGATGTGTCAGTGGTACTTAGTGAAATCAAGAAGACCCAAATGGAAGTTAAATTACTGAGAGAGTATACCACAGGTCAAAAAGAAACCATAGTGGACATAAGCAGTGTGGTTTCAAATGTAGCTGAGAGAGTGAATAAGTTAGAAAATAACTACTAACACTCCACCTCAACCACAGGCACAAGTGACACAACAGCAGCAGCAGCATCTAGAACAACAGCATCAACAACAACAACCACCCATAGGCCTACAACACCACCATCAGCAACAGCAGGCTGAATTACAACAGCAACAGCTGCAACAACTCCAAACACAACAGCCCCAGCAACAACAGCAACCCATACAACAACAGCATCAACAACAACAACAGCAGCAGCAACAACAACAGCAGCAGCAACAACAACAACAGCAGCACCAACAACCACAACAGCAGCAACAACCAAAACAGCAGCAGCTCCAGCAGGTGCAACAGCCACAGCAGCAGGTGCAGCAGCAACAACAGCAGGTGCAGCAGCAACAACACCAGCGACAACTACAACAGCAACAACAACAACAATCCAAACGAACCCAGCAGCATTCATATCAAAGGCAACACCAGGTGTGGCAGCAGCAGCGCACCAGCGACAACTACAACAGCAACAACAACAACAATCCAAACGAACCCAGCAGCATTCATATCAAAGGCAACACCAGGTGTGGCAGCAGCAGCGACCTCAACAGCAACAACACCGAACACAACAGCAATCTTTATCGTCGGCAACGAGAGAAGATAATACAGTGCCAGCTACACCATCCTCAAATTTACCTACACAAACTGAACCAAATGAAGGAAGCGCACTGAAGTTGGTTACTTATTTACTTTTTACTGGTTCCTTGTTGGTCCTTTATATCAATAAGTAATAAGTAAATAGTTTTAGTATAACTAAATAAGTTGGTCACCAATTATTTTGCAATATTTGAAAACAAATATGGATTTTATATGCTCTAAACATAATATGAAAATGTTTTTTAAGCCTCGGCAAAACCTAATAAAAATATATGGTACTAAACTGGAATTTTGTCGTAACATGGTTGTCAACTGTTCCTATAGACAGCACAGGACCCAGATTCACTAACGGTCGTAGCGTGCGATGTCGTACAGCAACCTATGATCGTTCCTAAGGGAGTGCGGAAGGTGTATTCACGAACGCATCGTTGAGCTCCCTTACGGCTCCCTTTCGGTTATTTTCACCGAGGCTTCTCTTGACCAATCAAGCGCTTGGCCTTTGTAAATAAACAATATGTCACCCATATGACCGAAGCGCCAAGAAGAACCTAATATACTTTAATTTATGAGCTTGTCATTGTTTAGCATGGCTAATTCGATCCACCACAGCCAGCAGGAAGAAGAATAGAGTATCTTGTGAATTGATGATAAGAAATTAGCCTAGCTAGGCTACAGGGAAGTCTGTTAGTGGCCCAAGTTAAAGGATTTTCGACGGATTGATCATTGATAATCATATGTTAGGCTAGTTGGGAGTGTATTATTTATACCTTAACCACAGTATATTGTTCTACTTTACCATGTCTACACCTAGACAGGGCGAGCCAAACCAAAATGCCAGACTTTACTATGTCTATGCCTACACAGGCAGTTCTAGCCAAGCCAAAATGCCAGACTTAGCCTAGGCCTAATATTTCAAAATAGGCATAGGCCTCCTCAATCTATTCTCCAACAGTTGGCCATGGGAAATAATGATAGGTTGAGGGGGGCTTTGTCCCCCTCACCTCCCATGACTTATTGCCATCATCAAATATATTACCAGCATGGGACTAATAACAGCTAGTTAACCTAACAAGTGCGCATGGGGGTAATTGGAAACGTCCCCCTGTGCTGACGTATTTGAGGTGTTTCCGTCACTAAAATATTCATTGTACCATTAATAGCATTAATACTTATCCATATGCGCCTATTATGGGTTGATTATAAAGGTATTAACCTGAAACAACAATAAAACGAGTGAAAACAGCGTTTGGATGGTCAAAATCGGAGATATAGCCCGGGAGTTGTATAATGTATGGGTGAGGCAAGCTGCTTTCCCGCCAATTTCCCCCAAGGCCACTGAGACACAGTTGATCGATACTCTCTCTCTCTCTCTTGCACTCGCTTGCCATCAGTGATGACAACACCCTGCTTGCAACTCGCTAATGTTAGCACGAAAATATACCTCAGAATAAGGGAATAACAGGGAAAATAGGTGATAACTGAAGGAGAGGAGGAAAGTGGGGAAGGAGGGGAGGTAGAGGACTGAGATTTTGCATGGCCCAGGGGCCAAGAAAAAATAAAAAAATAAAAAAATAAAAATAAACAAAATATTTTTTTTTCGATGTCAAAAGTTGATTTTTTTTTTCACTCACTCTTAAGAGTCTCCCAGCAGTCCGCCAGGGGAACTCTTAAGAGTCTCCCAGCAGTTCCCGGGTTAACAATGAGGACGGTACGCCTGCAACCACCATCTTAACCTGCTAGGCTTCTACTTTACCATGCTTAGGCTACACCAAGCTAGGCATTGCTAGCCTAACCAAAATACCATACGTAGGCCTAACTTTTCTAGCCTAAATAGCCCTAACTTTTTCAAAATAAACTTAGGTTATATCCTAGGCTAGGCTAAACAAAAATATTCACAACACCATATAGGCTAGCCTATTATTTGTTGTTTAGACTATGCCTAGGGTAATTCTTTTCATAATGTTTTTCCTGTGATAATTTCAAATTTGTTGAGGAAATAGGCTACCCTAATCAAACCCAGCTAGGCATTGCTAGCCTAACCAAAATACCATACATAGGCCTAACTTGTCTAGCCTAAATAGCCCTAACTTTTCAAAATAAACCTAGGTTATAGCCTAGGGTAGGCTAAACAAAATTATTCACACAGCGTTTATTATTTATTCATTTTTTAGGCTAGGCCTAGGCTAATTCTTTTCATCATTTTGTTCCTGTGATACTTTCAAATTTGTTGAGGAATAGGCTACCCTAATCTAACTCAGAGGTGGTGGGAAGTTGGAATAAAACATTTCCGCAATAAATGAGGATTAAAATCTACTAATGGTAGGCTACGTGTTGTCGCAGCACATGCATTTGTGCATCAATTAACCTTGACTAGGTCTAGGCTGGCATATGTAGGCTATTCATAGCTTAATTCGGCCTGTCATAACACATTAAGGATACAAATGTATTCATACTTTGTATTAAATGCATTAATGGTGTTGTAAACACAAGTTAACAATCATATTGCGCTATTATTGCCTCAATAATGACTTAGTGTGTCATAAAGAGCTATACTGCAGACGAATTTGTTATGGTCGCGGGTTGTGTTATCGATATTTGTGTACCTATATCCGGGTCAAATTCATGTAAGGGTGGTCTGGACCACCCTTTGCGAAAGGGGATTTTAGGGGCTTCCTACGATCAAAGATGGCCGCTACGACGCTTCGTGAATACCAGCGTTGAGACGTAAGGGAACGGTAAGGGAGTTTTCGGATCGTACGACCGTTAGTGAATCTGGGTCCAGATTCGTACACACGCCATTTTCACCTGTCTCCCGAGGTCTGTCTACCTGCTTTTTAGTCAACACTAACTCCACCTGCCCATAGGTTGGGTTAGGTTACTGGTTAGGTTAGGTTAGGTTGTGCATCCGCTTGATCAGGAATTCGCTCGAAGTGACTCGCATTCGTATTTACAGATACGGCCGAATACCGGTAGGCTACTAAATGGGCGCCGGCCCAATCGCCATGTTGTATCCCACGTAGGCCTACTAGGTACTACGGACACATTGTAGGCGTTAGGTGTGGATTAGGCTTGTATCCAATGTACTAGGTCTATGTTACTGGATATTTATGATTTAAATAAGTGCTACGTTTTCGATAATCTGGTTATATGGCTTTGCAATTAGGGAAATCATGAGCCGATTTCCGATATTTAGTTAGTCTTTTTGGTTTAATGTTATTTTAATTAATAACACAAATTTTGTTGATATATTTGAAGATAAATAATGAATCTATATGCTCTAAAGATCATAAGAAAATTTGTTTTAACCCTCGGCAAAACCTAATAAAAAAGTATGGTACTAAAATTTCTTTTTCGTAACAAGGTTGTCAATACGGTACTTTCAGTCATCGATAGCTCTAAAGATCATATGAAAATGTGTTAAACCCTCGGAAAAACCTAATATAAAAGTATGGTACTAAAATTTAATTTTCGTAACAAGGTTGTCAATACGGTAGCCTACTTTCCCGTTATCAATGTACAATCAAGCTGAAGATTTCAGAGTAAACACCATAGATTTTATCGACTTTCTTTCACCTTCGTATAATCGACAGCCAATTTTTTTATTTTTTTATTAAGGGATTAGTACTCAACCAGCGGGGGTGTGGGGGCGGCAGCCCCCACCCATAATACTAGGTTAGGTTAGGTAAGGTTGTTAGGTTAGGCTAATGTCTTTTCAAATCACTATCGGGGAGCATGTCTCAACATCGATCGATAGGCCTAATGGGGAAAATAGGTTTTCCCGAGATTTCTAATTACTGTAATTACAAACACTATATATTGATGCAAATGACAATTTTTTTTTATAAAAAACACTCGGAAAATTTGTGGTATTAAAATAAAAAAAATCCGTCTTTTTCGATTCTCAAAATACGATCCAAGTTTTGCCAAAAATTGGCTCGGGTTTTCCAAAATTATGCTTTTTGGGGTTTGCAATTTAGGGAAATGTTATGCCCGGTCCAAATTGGAACGCGAGATATTCTTTGTACAATGAGCAGCTCTCTAACTGGATAGGTATACCTCAAACTTTAAATAAAGAGACAACACGGCAGGATAGTAAGCACACAGGTAACAAGTTAACATGGGTTTTATTCAGTTTAACACCTGGTTCATGGAGGAGCAAGACATATATTTTATACCTGTAACCTGGAGATCATCAACAACAATAAGAATAATTAAGACATACAATAATCAGGTTATCAAGTAAGCAATAGGAGTCGGACAATGGGTCCGGACTCAAGGTAATAATAATACTCCTAGGATACAATTATAAGGTATCCCAAAATGGAGGAGGTACACCTCCTACCCAAATAGATCTCGGAGAGGATCTCAACAAAAGACAAGAGTGCAGTAATGGCAAATGCCGTCTGGATCATGCAATGATGTCCCCGGCATATAGTGACGCTAACTGACTCTAAAGCAATAATGGCCAAGTGGTCATCAACAATGAAGTGGGCTCGGAAAGGCTCACAAATGATATTAATACTATAGGTGTGCTAGATCTCACCTGGCAAAGATTAATCCTTAACTCTAATTGTGTACTAGCAAGGTGCTGAAGGCTGAGGCAACAATCGTCGGGAGCTGAGATAGAGTGAAATCTATTCGAGTTATGAACCTGACAGAATGTTAAATGAATTAGGCTAGAAGTTATACAAAGGGACTAGATTACGTGCAAATATGTGTTTGTGTTTGATGCTATGGGTCTTATATAGGCACGCCCCCTCTGTCGGGCTATGGGAGACCAATAACCCGGGAAGGTGCATATATAAGGATCCCCTGATAGGTATGTATAATGGGTCCCGGCAAGTGGGCTAATTAACGTCAATTTAAGTAGGGAGAAGAAAGACCTCTCGCAAGACGTAATGTTAATGAGAACCCCTGAAGATAACTTCTACCACAACCCTGAGTCAACTCTATACCCATAAATGGTACAAAAGCACTTAAAGGAGAGCTGTAGTGAAGAGGAGGGCCCATAGATCGAGGGAGGATCCAGTAGTCCGGAGGGCGGCTGGGCGTGATGACTCCGGAAGTTGGTCCAGGGGGGGGGGGGGGCGGCGGCTGGGCGTGATGACTCCAGCTACTGGTCCAGGGTGAGTCACAAGATGATTCCTTAGACCTTGGCGCCTACCACGGGACAACCGGGTTCCTCTTGCACTCCCACAGTGCAGTGATCCCCAAAGGATATGCTGGAGTTCTGCTACAAGGTTTGGGGGGTTAGGGTGACTAGCATAATGATCTACCTAGAGTGGCAAGCAGTCTAGATAGTGACATTATAGGTAGTCTAAGGGGGGTCAAGGTAAGTGTCTTCCTTCCTTGCTAGTTTGTGGAACTATCAGAACCATGTAGCAAAAAGAGAATCCAGAAAGGGGAGCCCAAAGTGGGTTGCCCAAAATTAGTCCTCGTCCTGATGGGGGGAACCCGATCTGGTAGATCTCAAGTTACTACACTATCCTCATAATCCCTTGAACAAAACAAGGTAGGAATCCTTTGGTACTTGGTTTGTGCACCGCATCGAAGGCCAGAAAGGGGGAGCCCAAAGTGGGTTGCCCAAGCTAGTCCTCTTCCTGATGGGGGGAACCCGACCTGGTAGATCTTCGATCACAGCACACAACTGACAAGTTGAACACCAGCTATCTTTGGTTGTTCTTACCCTGAACTAAATAATACCAAATGGCAAGCTTAGTTAATGATGTCCAGGCTGGGTGAGTATAAGGCAATCTTCTTGCCCCTACTTAAGGCGCCCGGCTTGAGAGGATCAAGGGCGTTTGGCGCGTGGTGGTTATGTCCTTGTAGCTCTGGGGGTGGTGCGCCTGGACTCTGGCTGGCAGGAGTAGGGTTGGCTGCAGGTTTAGTGGCAGCTAGAGATGCGGTCTTATCATCCTGAGACCGCATCTCAGGAAACATGAGCCAAAATTCTAAATTAAGTTACTGTAATTGGTTTACTCTTAAAACTCGCTAAATCCGAGCCAAGTTTTGCCAAAACTTGGCTCAGGTTTTCCAGAATTCGGGTTTTATGGCTTTGCAATTTCGGGAAACCTGAGCCAAATCCAAATTTCTAAATGAGGTTACTGTAATTTTGTTGTCTACAAACTCTCAAAATCCGAGCCAGCTTTGGCCAAAACTTGGCTCGGGTTTTCGAAATATTGGGTTTTAGGCCTTTGAAATACCTAAAAACCCGAGCCAAGTTTTGCTAAAATAAGTTTTAATCGCCGTTTTACGCATTTAACCCCTCATTTTCCCTGTACTTCATAGCCCTCCCCACTATCGGGCGGCGTGTCTTAAGATCGTTGTATAATGGGGAAACCGGCTTCGCCGAGGGTTGTAATTATTTCCAAACACTATATATTGATGAAAACTAACAGGGAAAAATAAAAAAATCCATGGGAAAATTGGTGACCATCTTATTTAGTTTTTCCATAATTTTAGTTACATTTTACGTATTCACCCTTCTTGGACCTTTATATCAATATGTAATAAATATATAGTTTTAGTTACATTTTACGTATTAAAAATTAAAAATCCAATACGTAAAAAGAGCTAGAATAAGTAATAAGTAATTAGTTTTAGTTACATTTCACGTATTCAAGAAACAGATCCAATACGTAAAAACAACCAGATTTTACCGGTTCAGGATAGGGCCTACAACTCCAATACGTAAAATCAGCTCGAATAAGTAATAAGTAGGCTACCGGTAAATAGTTTTATAGCGCATTTTTCAAAGACACTGTGGACCATAGAGTTTTTATGTTTTGAAAAACTGGCAAGTTGCTCATGGCAGATAATTGTTAAATATATATAATAAAAAAGCATAATTCAGAGAAAAATGTGTCAATTAAACAATAATATTACTTCCCAACTCTATAGCAATGCAAAGGACTCAATTCATTCGAAATAATAATTTTAAGTATATGAAGGATAAAATATTTACAACACTCAGCCCTGTCAGTTGTCTAACATTTGAATCATGCCTTGTAACGAAGGCTGTGAGTGGCTGAAACTGTCACCAGAGTCCTGCCTCCCGGCTGATGGCCACACCCCCAGAGTCCGTTAATCTTTGGTCTTGGCCGAACTGACCAAAGACTACCAGACAATCTCGGGAGGCTGTCTGCTTCTGTCTGGTAATCTATGGTAATCTATGGTAATCTATGCCTCTGTGTGCCTTTGAAAAACGCGCTATTAGTTACATTTTACGTATTCAAGATTCATATCCAATACGTAAAAACAGCTAGAATAAGTAATATGTAACTAGTTTTACTTACATTTTACGTATTCAAAATAAAAATCCAATACGTAAAATCAGCTTGAATGAGAAATAAGTAACTAGTTTTAGTTACATTTTACGTATTCAAGATACAAATCCAATACGTAAAAACAGATAGATTTTACCTGTTCAGGATAGGGCCTACAACTCCAATACGTAAACCCTAAAAATCACCATGACTTGAGAGTCAAATCCCTGCTAAAAACGGGTCTCAGGCAGGGCAGCGCTCCTTTGAAAAACGATATTACGATCTCGTACACCGTCGCCAATCGGCTCAGAAGGGGAGGCCATGCACGCAGCCGGATCCCAAGCCTTGGCCCCGCCCACTGCCCAAAATGTACAAATATTATATTAGATTAGATTAACCTAACTGAACTTACCTTAACCTAACCTAACCCTAATCTAATTTAATATAATATAACATAACACAAATAACAAAATAAAAATATAAAAATACACGAGATGTGGGATCGAACGCTGGATTATCAGATCCAGGGGCGGGACCTATACCGACTATGCTACGGAGAGACTCTTTTACCGCATTTTCCTTTACCATCACTATCTCCGATAGACTGGAAATGGTGTCGTATTTCACACCCAAATGCCATAAAAGGGTGTCCAATATCAAGCCAACTCAACCCTGCTCTTCCACAGGGTCTAAACTCAACCCGATTCAGACTTTCGGAACTTGATAACAGTTTTAAGCCTTGTGTATATATCCATATACAAATAATCGATTTGGATGTGATAATTATAAATGTACCTAGCTATATCCTCAGAATATCCGAAAGAAGCGTCATAATCCTATAGAAGGCCGATAACCTACCGGAGTTATTATATATAATACCTCAAAGTAAGCGATTATATTATAGGAATAGTCATCACAATTTTTTACAAATTCAACTAGATCAAAATAATATCGAAATGATGGATCATTAATTATTGATCTTGATATGTAGGCCTAAAGCGTGTTGTTTGGGAGGTTTGACGTACCTCCCAACCTACCAAATAGGAAAACCTACTATTTGGTAGTAGTCTTGGAAAATCCAACGTCAAGGCTATTAACCTAATTGCAATGACGACTTGTCTATTTTGACTGCTATGTCGTCATTCCAACCGCGGTTAAAAAGAAAACGTCTAGAGTCTACTACTTATCTTGCTCTAGGAGACGTTGTACATTAACCAAAACTACCACAGAAGGTGAAAAAAGCATAGAAGAGAAGAAAAAGGGGTTTACCTTAGTTACCGCTTAAGGCCCATCCCGTGTTCCGTCATGTGCAGATCCCTGTCGAACATGCGCATGAGCGACCCTCTCTTGTCATCACATCTCACGTCAGCAGAAGAACGCGGATGGGCAGGGGTCCGGCGTGAGGGAGGGTATTATGTACGTTGGATTTTCCAAGACTACTACCAAATAGTAGGTTTTCCTATTTGGTAGGTTGGGAGGTACGTCAAACCTCCCAATTTGTTAGTAGTCTTGGCAAATCCAACGTCAAGGCTGCATAACAAATAGGAGGAGGACATCCAAGCCCAACCTACCAAAAAAACCAATGCATAAAACAAAATTATGAATGACAAAGACACAATTTAAACAAGAGAGTTTAATAAAAGAGTGAAAAACTGAGGAGTAGCTAAAAAGAACAGTTTTAACACATGCCCGTCATTCATAGTAATGCAAAAACATTGACTTGTCTTAAACCAAAAAAGTACTGTACCCCAAATCCCTTTTCTTCCAAAACCAACAAAAACACTGAACACAAGAACAAAACACAATTTTCAATGTGGCAAAAACACTTATGTACTGGAACAATACATAATCCCAAACTTGCAATCCAGTGTTGCAAACCCGTACACCCCCCCCCCTTTGTCAAATAAAACAAAGGAAAAGAACGAGGGACAAGGGGGGAAGACCAGGGATCTTCGCCAGAGCACCAGGAAACACGACCCCCGAGAGCAATCACCAGCCAAGGGGGTCGAACACTGGACACGGAGAGGTAGGAGGAGAGGAAGGAATTGATAGAAGACCACAAAACCGCTGAGGCGATGGCAGGTAAGGATCGACGTGGCAGGAACCGGAAGGAGGCAGCAAAGGATCTGACATCGTGCGCAGAACCCCTACAAACAGTGTGACGGGCACGAACGGTCCGACAAACGTGGCGGCCCATCTGCACCTGCGAGAGCCTCCCACCTGTCCGAGGAGACACCCACACAGCAGTACCCGAAGGCGGCGCCACAGACGCAACAGAGGAGTGCAAGGCTGACACCGGGCACAACACATGGCAAGGATGCCCACGCCGTAAAGCCTGGACGGTGAAAGGCTGGAAAACGGGGGCCTCCCTCCCATGCGTGGTAACAAAAGGAGGGGAGGAGGCGAACGAGACGTCATGCAAGGACGGGGAGAATCGCACGCAGTCCCGGGGCCGTGACAATGCCGCTAGTGCAGACACCCGATCCCCAGTGGCCAGAGCGACAAGGAAGAGTGGACGCCCGAGCAATGGAACCGGCGTAGGGGCCCTTGTATATGTGGGTGAAGCCAGAAGGACCAGAGCCCGCCCCAGATCCCACTGTGGAGGGACCTGGCGCGGAGGTGGTCGATCCCGGAAGGCAGCCGGCAGGAAGGAAGCCAGCTCCTGTGGCGGAACGACCAGCCCAGCGACGGACCCAAAGACCCCCCGGACGGCAGACAAGTGGGTACGTATAGCGTCGACTTGAAAGTGACGTGTACGGAAGAGGTGAAACAAGGAGCGCAGGACGAGGGAAGGAGAGCCAACTGGCAGGCGAGTGTCCTGTAGCCACCGAGTAAAAGACCTCCAGCGGGACCCGTAAGTCCCCCAAGGAGAAGACGGCCAGGAATGCTGCAGGAAGTCAGTCAGGGCCCGGCCGGGAACCGGGAGCCACCGTGCCTCATGAACAAGCACGAAGCGAAGGCCAACGAGGGCCGCAGGTCCCCAACCTAGCTCAAGTGGAAGCCGGAGACAGGTAGAGGAACTGGACTCGGGCACCACCACGGCAACCGGGCGTACCAAGCCCGTGCCGGCCACAGAGGCGCGAGGAGCCAGACGCAGCCGCGGTACAGCCGCAGCCTCGCGAGGACTGGGCACATCAACAGCGCGTCTGGTGGCGGAAAGATGTATATCGACCGCCACCTGTATCAGGCTACCATGAAAGCGTCCGGACCCCCCCCGGAGCGCGAGGCCGGAGGGAGAGGTCCAGAGGCAACTGGCGCGGCACCCCCAATGCGAACAAGGCGACCTCCGGAACACCTCAGGAAGCCGCGAGGTCGGCGAACACAGTCCGTTGCATCGCCCATTCTACAAGAACGCCCTGCTCTCTCGACAGGGTGGCAGGCCCGGGCAGGGAGGAGGCATGCAAGGAGAAGGGGTGTCGGTCCGCGAGGAAGAACAACTCCACCGAGACCCCCAATAGAGTCAACGACCTGGAGGACCCCCGCATTAGGAAACAGTGGACAGCTGTCCGAGTGTCCAACCCGAAGGCCACCGACATACCCCGAAGGGCCAGCGGGTGGCCCCGCAGGAAGAACAAAGGAACCAACAGTCCGAGGGCATAGTCGGGTAAGTGGAGGGAGACCCACCCATCTGCCGGGAAGTGGACGTCCCAGGTTCGATCGGGAACCTCACCCAACCTCGCTCGACGTATCTGTGTCTACCCAGACCGTCGGCGGGGGGGCGGTCCAGGGCACAGCCGCAGAGAGCGCGCCCCGAGCAACCCAGCAACCGAAGAGTCTGCGAACGGTACGCGGGAGCGGCAGGAGCCGATCCATAGGGGCAACAGAAACACCGCGGTGCCCATGAGGAGGAGGCGGCGTAGCCAGAGGCTCCCCAAGGGAAGGGGCAGAGCGGCCCAATGCAGCGAACTCACGAACGAGTCCCAGAGCCACCCTGGGAGGGAGACCGAGGGCAACACGGCGAAGACCTTCCACCGAAGGTGCACCGCGGCCGGCAGACCCCGGGTCACCATAGCGCCGGACAAAACCCAAGCGAGACCGACCCATGGCACGACACGCGACGGTGTCAAGCGTGACTTGGGAACATCGAAGGGGAACCCTAACCGTGCGACGTGGCGAACGACTGTGAGGGCGTTGCCTAGGCACAGTCCTAGGGCTTCGGAAACTACCAACCAATCGGCCAAGGAAAACAGGATCTGGAGCCCGCACCTGAGGAGAGGACCCAGAGCCTGCCCCACCAGTGCGGAGAAGAACCGCGGCGCGATGTGGAGACCGAAGGGAAGGCCGTCGAACAGGAACACACGATCGAAGTCCGAACGGCCAAGAATCGCTGGAAGCGAGGATGGAGAGGAACGAGCCAAGACGCATCCTGGAGGGCCAGCGACACTACCCACGACAGAGGGCGCAGGGCCAGGCGTACCTGGGGTACCGGCAACATCCGAAACCGTGTGTGCACGATGTGCCCGTTGAGGGCCGACAGATCCACCACTGGGCGCATCGCGTCGCAGTTCGTCTACGGTACCAGAAAGACACGGGAGAGGAAAACCGGGTGACCGGCGGTCAACCCCCTCGACGCTACCCAGCTCGGGCATGGAAGTGAACACGTGGGCCACCTCTGAAGAGATGGGCCGGCGTCGGTGACAAGAGCGGAGTGGGGGTCTGGACGTCCACCTCCAGGTGAAACCCCTCCGCGCAACCCGCCGCCCCCAACGTCCCTCGCAGCCACCGAGGAGCGCAAGGGCGAAAACAACCCGAGGGAGCACCCGAGAGGAGGGGAGCGACCCGGTCGGCCAGGCGAGAAGGAGAACAAGGAGGCCGACCCAGAGAACCTACACATTGTGTTGACGTGGAGGTACCCCCGGTACGGGCCGTGCGGGCACGAGCGCCACGTTGACCTCCTCTACCCCCCCCAAACCTCGTCGAAAAGGGCGGGCAACCCCAACCCCTGGCCGTCGCGGGGCTGACCCCGTTGAAGGGCGGCCGGAAGTGGAAGGCCGGCCAGCCCCGACACGGCGGGGATGAAAGGGGGCAAGAACAGAAGTGCGAGGCGGAACCGACGCACTGGCCTGCAACGTCCCAGTCCTGCGCCCGTGCAAGGCGGCAGCACTTGCAGCAGCACCCCGAAGAGGACCGGCAGAAGGACGGGACTGAGAAGACCCCGCACGCGACAGAGTGCGTCGGTGCGTGTCGTAAGCAGGGGCCGACGACAGAGAAGCGTAGCATTCCCAAGCATCCTTCACAAAAAAAACCGACGTATATAGCGCAGAGTATAACAAACCCTGACGAATAGCCAAGGGGGCTGTCCGGCAGAACGAAGACCGTACCGTCCGGCGTTGCCGAGGTGCCACGCACAAAACCGCCTTCAGCTCGGGAACCAAAGACACCGCGAGCCGAAGGGGGACCCGCCGAACGCGGCCCAAACCCTCGCGAAGAGCGCCTGGTGCAGACGCCGCGAGAAGCCGCAGGTGGTGAACAGAAGTCTGGAGGGAACCAAAAGACAAGAGAAGAAGTTCGGCACCCACCGCCGCAAGGGAAAAACCCTGTCGACAGAGGACTGAACTGGGTGAGAGAAGAACGGGGTAGCAATAGAACAAAGTTCAAGAACGGGCGCGCTGAACCAGGACCAGAACGCGCCGTCCAACCCGCCGACAGACACAAGAGGAGGCAAAAGCAGTGATGACTCCGGGGGAGGGACTGAAGGAGAGCCGGCGACGGAATGGCCAGCGAAGACGAAGGCCTCAGCAAACCAGGCCCCCAACGGGAGAAGGTGATCGAGTAAGATGGCTAAGCCAGGCGTACCGTCGTCGCCCAAACCCGGCCCATAGGAGGACAGGACCGTCAACACAGCCAGGGGCTGAACACCCTGAAGGAAGTCCCGGCGGCTGAAGTCTGACCAGAGCATAGGCCTGCAGAAGGGAGGGGGACCGTAGCAGGGGCAGGTATGGTGAGGCGCTGAGGGTGTGTCACCGCCAAGAAGCGCGATAAGAGGGAGTCTTGCATCGACTCCAAGCGCCCGTCGATGCGTGACACAAGCCACCCCTGCATAGCCGACAATCGATCCGAGAGAGGCGACCCCCCCCCCCCAAGAATGGTCGGCCCGCAGGGGTGAGCGGGAGCGGGAGCGAGATCCACGACACGAACCAGCAGAGTCGCGGCCCAAGGAAGGCGAGCGACCACGGTTGTGTCGCCGCAGAGGGACTCGGCCCTGAACACGAACGCCCGAGGGGGAAACAGCACTATCCCCCTCTTCCAGCGACACGTCAGCCCCTGAGAATGAGGACCCCGAAACCACGCGATACCCCACCGAGCCAAGAGGAGGGGCACCCCCGTGGCGAGACGGTAAGTGAAGGTCAGGGAGAGAAGAAGGAGGAGGAGCAGGATGATGGGAGTGGGAAGGCTGGCCGGGTGAAAAGACAGCATCCGGTGTTCCCAGGCGGTCACCCATCCAAGTACGAACCAGACCCTACGTCGCTTAACTTCGCTGATCGGACGAGAAGCGGTGCATTCAACGTGGTACGGCCGTTGGCTGAAAAGAGGTCAGAAGTAGCCGCGGGGGGAAACAGAGCAAGGATCCCCGGGGCAGAGATAACAGGGCGGCCCGACACCGAGGCGGAGGAGGGAGGGACCGCCACCGTGGGACGAGACCGTGAAGGAAGAATAGGCACCGAAGCAGGCGAAGTAGGAGGAGAAGCAACTACATCCTGGCGGACCCTCCTGGACAGTGTAGTAGGAGGGAGCAGAGGGCCAGCTACAGCCTGAACCTCCGCGCGCGTAGAGCACAAAGGAAGAGGACGTCGTACGAGCAGGGGAAGCGGGCGGAAGGTAGTAGAGCCCCGACCCGGAGAGGCCAGGGGAGGGCGCACAGGGGCAGAGCCGCTAACCCCGGCCTCAGGGCGAGCACCATGACGAGGGCGATAGGCGCCGTCAAGGCGATCAGGTGGACAACGAGGGGCAGGAGAGGACGGGCAACGAGGCGAGCGAGAGCGTGGACGGAGCAGGGGAACCCCCCGACGATGTGACGACCGGCTGCGGGACCCAGGGGAGAGGGCCCGAGCAGGGAGGGGGCCAGGCGAACGGCCTTCAGTCGGGTCAGGGATACCCAGGGCAACGCGGATCCGGGCGGCAACAAAGGCTGGGGAACAGTGGCCCACAGCCCAAAAGTGGCGGGAGACTATCGCCCACACCGACTGAAGGGAAGCAGAGGACACCGCCGCCGCCGAGGAACCAGGGCTATGGAGCACCACATCCACCAGGGCCAGACACGGGCCACACAGAGCAGGGAGGTAGGCCGTAGAGGACACACAGTGCGAGTGGCGCAAGCAGGACTTGTGGCTCACCAAGCATGGGGAGCAACAACCATGGCGAAAGCAAGGCAGCCTACCCGCACTGGAAGAACACACACCATAATCAGCACGTCGAAGGAGTAAGTGGAGAGAATGTCCAAGAAGAACCAGGGAAGGAGCATGGGGAAACAGGAACACACATGCAAACAGGTATCCGTACTCACCCTACACCGGGAATACAGAGGTAGGTGAGTAGGGCGGGCGAGGGGGAAGAGCACTAGCAGAACCTGCAAAGATGGAGAAAGTGTTAACCACTACTCAACATCTTACAAGCAGGGCCTATAACACCAGTAAAGTGCACACACCAAATAGTATCAGGCAACAAGATGACATAAAAAAGGTCAATAGTGAAAGCCAACTATTACCGCAGATTTGCGGGCCAATGGAGGCAAACCGTACCGACACCACCCTCCCGCAATTTCGCGGGACCTCCCAGCGATCTCCGCAAATTTGCGGGGAGCCGAAACGTCCCAGAGGACCGAATCGAGCTCCCGCAAATTTGCGGGACCGGCCGAGATGGTCCGGCGCCGAAAAAGCGAGAGGAGCGTCTAGGGAATACCAAAAAAGGGCCACAAAAATGCGTCATCTCCTTATGAACTCCAAGCGATGATGGCCATCAAGCTGAGCAGTGTCTTCCTTGATTATATCCTGACTCAACCGGTCAAGGGAGAGGAAAGGAAGATACACCAGGGGAGAGGAGGCACATCCCCCAGGAACCACCCAACCCACAGAGATAGAGCAAAGCCCATGAGGAGAAGTGGCAGGGAGGGTGGTTTGGCACAAACAGGGGCCCCCGTGGGGTACCCCTGGATTGGGCAAAAAGACTATGAAAGGATGGAGGTGAAACAGGAAGATAAAACAAAAACCAGTAAATGAAACTGGCGAGAAAAAGGGTGGCCTAGACGTGAGCAGAGAATGTGTCAGGGGCGAAAAACCCTATGGTGTGAAGGAGGGGCCCCCGTGGGGTACCCCTGGATATCACGAACCACCTGTCGCCCAGGCCCTTGAGACACAGTGAAGGCTCGAAAGGGGGGACTAAAGAATAACGACAATAATGCGGCCGACACTAACTCTACAAACAGCACCGCCACCAACTAAATCTCCTATTTAGCTATGAAAAAATGAAAATTCATAGGGGCATAGCAATTCCTGAATGAGAAAACTAACGAAGCTAAAATAAGCTAAAAGCTAAACTATGCCCAGACTAACAGGAAAAAAGAATATGAAAAGAGAAAGAATGAAAAACATATACGAGGAACGCCAGGCGCCCCCGTACCTTCGGTAGGCTATTTCCACACGCGTCTCCATTATACACACTTAGGAGCCCATTTACGTGTGCCCTAGATCACGTAACATCTGTCTAACAAAAAAGAAGGCCAGATAAGCCGAAACGAACCTAAACAGGGTGAATTAAAGGAGCACAACAAAAGCGACTTCATTCAATGGAGCACGTGAAAAAATGATGACAAGAGAGGGTCGCTCATGCGCACGTTCGACAGGGATCTGCACATGACGGAACACGGGATTGGCCTTAAGCGGTAACTAAGGTAAACCCCTTTTTCTTCTCTTCTATGCTTTTTTCACCTTCGGTGGTAGTTTTGGTTAATGTACGTCTCCTAGAGCAAGATAAGGAGTAGACTCTAGACGTTTTCTTTTTAACCGCGGTTGGAATGACGACATAGCAGTCAAAATAGACAAGTCGTCATTGCAATTAGGTTAATAGCCTTGACGTTGGATTTGCCAAGACTACTAACAAATTTATAAACATTGGCCGCAGCCGCGGTGCCACTCCATTCGCGCCTAATCACGATTATATTTCGGTGTATTCTTACTTAAATGTATATCATTCGGGTTGATTAGGTTACACAATACAATATTACTAAGTAACAGTACACGCATATATATAAATATCATAACATTGTGAAATATAGGTTCGACCACGCTAAGCACCACGGCTACGTGAGGGCCAGTAGGAACGTAGATATATCGAGGGGTGGGTGGGTGGGTGGGGTATCTAGCCTCGTGACCTTGACCAAGAGTCAAGTTCAGAAAATCAGTGTTCGTCACGGTAATTAATCCGTCACTCCTCAGAATTATTGAAATGTCTATGTATGCGTATATTTCTTGCTCTACTATTAAACAAATTGTTATGCCCGGTCGAAATTGAAACGCGAGATATTCTTTGTACAATGAGCACTGAGCAGCTCTCTAACTGGATAGGTATAGCTTAAACTTTAAATAAAGAGACAACACGGCAGGATAGTAAGCACACAGGTAACAAGTTAACATGGGTTTTATTCAGTTTAACACCTGGTTCATGGAGGAGCAAGACATATATTTTATACCTGTAACTTGGAGATCATCAACAACAATAAGAATAATTAAGACATACAATACTCAGGTTATCAAGTAAGCAATAGGAGTCGGACAATGGGTCCGGACTCAAGGTAATAATAATACCTCTAGGATATAATTATAAGGTATCCAAAATGGTGGAGGTACACCTCCTACCCAAATAGATCTCAGAGAGGATCTCAACAAAAGACAAGAGTGCAGTAATGGCAAATGCCGTCTGGATCATGCAATGATGTCCCCGGCATATAGTGACGTTAACTGACTCTAAAGCAATAATGGCCAAGTGGTCATTAACAATGAAGTGGGCTCGGAAAGGCTCACAAATGATATTAATACTATAGGTGTGCTAGATCTCACCTGGCAAAGATTAATCCTTAACTCTAATTGTGTGCTAGCAAGGTGCTGAAGGCTGAGGCAACAATCGTCGGGAGCTGAGATAGAGTGAAATCTATTCGAGTTATGAACCTGACAGAATGTTAAATGAATTAGGCTAGAAGTTATACATAGGGACTAGATTACGTGCAAATATGTGTTTGTGTTTGATGCTATGGGTCTTATATAAGCACGCCCCCTCTGTCGGGCTATGGGAGACCAATAACCCGGGAAGGTGCATATATAAGGATCCCCTGATAGGTATGTATAATGGGTCCCGACAAGTGGGCTAATTAACGTCAATTTAAGTAGGGAGAAGAAAGACCTCTCGCAAGACGTAATGTTAATGAGAACCCCTGAAGATAACTTCTACCACAACCCTGAGTCAACTCTATACCCATAAACGGTACAAAAGCACTTAAAGGAGAGCTGTAGTGAAGAGGAGGGCCCGTAGATCGAGGGAGGATCAAGTAGTCCGGAGGGCGGCTGGGCGTGATGACTCCGGAAGTTGGTCCAGGGGGGGGGGGGCTGGGCGTGATGACTCCAGCTACTGGTCCAGGGTGAGTCACAAGATGATTCCTTAGACCTTGGCGCCTACCACGGGACAACCGGGTTCCTCTTGCACTCCCACAGTGCATTGATCCCCAAAGGATATGCTGGAGTTCTGCTACAAGGTTTGGGGGGTTAGGGTGACTAGCATAATGATCTACCTAGAGTGGCAAGCAGTCTAGATAGTGACATTATAGGTAGTCTAAGGGGGGTCAAGGTAAGTGTCTTCCTTCCTTGCTAGTTCGTGGAACTATCAGAACCATGTAGCAAAAAGAGAATCCAGAAAGGGGAGCCCAAAGTGGGTTGCCCAAAATTAGTCCTCTTCCTGATGGGGGGAACCCGATCTGGTAGATCTCAAGTTACTACACTATCCTCATAATCCCTTGAACAAAACAAGGTAGGAATCCTTTGGTACTTGGTTTGTGCACCGCATCGAAGGCCAGAAAGGGGGAGCCCAAAGTGGGTTGCCCAAGCTAGTCCTCTTCCTGATGGGGGGAACCCGACCTGGTAGATCTTCGATCACAGCACACAACTGACAAGTTGAACACTAGCTATCTCTGGCTGTTCTTACCCTGAACTAAATAATACCAAATGGCAAGCTTAGTTACTGATGTCAAGTCAAGTCAAATTGAGTAGTGACAGGGGGTTAGGGGGAAGTGGGGATAGGACAAGAATTAGTTGGATGAAGTGAGTTTTAGGAGGAGAAAAAGGTGTCCAGGCTTAACTGGAGCTGCCTGAGGGTTTTCAGTGTTTGGGAGATCAGCGTTACTACAAAGACGGCTGGACCCGACCAGGGAGGCATTGGGTCGAGAGCTGGGCGGCTGGAACTGTGGGCTATTGTACGGGTAGGAAATTTAAGGCCATATATTTATCCTCCTGGCCCGACTGGGAGTCCCGTACTAATAGCCCGCTGGTGATGAGGTGTTGGTGAGGGTGATGGGTGGTGGTGGTGATATTACTTCCTCGGGAGGTCCGGGAAGCCTTGCTTCAGAGCTTGCTTCACTGTTAGGCCGCATTCGATGTAGTTGTATTTGCCTCTTTTGTGAAAATAGCAATTGCAGCCTAAGCAATTCCAGTCTAACATGCAGTAGCTCAGGAATCCGTTGTATTCAGGTGGGACGCAGTCCTCGTAAGCATGACTCATAGTCATGTTGTGGTCCTTATTCAGGTGTGGTAGGCAGATATCCAAGAACAATTGGTGAGGGGTCTTGCGGGTGTCTGGTTTCTTCTCTACCTGTCTCACTGGTTCGATATCAATGAGGGGCATGGAGGCACCTTTTTTTTGGTTTTGAAGGAGGTGAAGGAGGCTCTGCAGGTGGGTTGGTGTTGACTGCAGGGGTCTCCTCCATCGCCTCTTCTTCTTCTGCTGCAGGTGTCGGAGTTGAGTTGGTTTCTTCAGAAGCTCTTGCAAGATCAGCTTCTGCTGTTACAGGTTCAGGGGACAGTTTTTTCTGTTTAGAGGTGCTTTGATGGTCAAGCGCCTCTGTGGAGTAGGTCTCTGTCTGACAGGACCCCTCTGGGCATTGTCCAACAACCCTCCTGGTACAAGAATACCTGGGAGATTGTTGGCCTGAAGGAGGGCAGGTAGGTATTGCTGGAGTAGGGAGTTGTTTCCTCCAGCAAGAGCCACGGCCGTCCTGATGATAATATCGATCTTAATTGATATATCACTAGGCAGGTCCATGCTCTTTAGTCTGTCAACCTTTTTCATAATACCCTGCCTCTCCTTCAAGTCTCGGGCATGATGTGAGCCCTTGACTGTTTTGCCCCTGGGTCCTGTGACCAGAGTGGCCTCAGGACCTCTTGCCCCTGTTTTGGTGTGGAATTCTACCCTCTCTCCGTCACCTAGAGAGGGTACAGACTTCCTGGGGTTGTTTTTCTTGATATTTTTGTGGTGTACAAAAATATCAGTGCTGTTGTACTGATGTCCAGGCTGGGTGAGTATAAGGCAATCTTCTTGCCCCTACTTAAGGCACCCGGCTTGAGATGATCAAAGGCGCTGGGGTGGTGTTGGCGCGTGGTGGTTATGTCCTTGTAGCTCTGGGGGTGGCGTGCCTGGACTCTGGCTGTACCTTGTAGCTAGATGCCCCCGGGCAGATTCTGTTATAAGATGGGGGGATCACTTCTTGGTGGGGGAGGAAGTGGATGAGAAATGGCATGTGCAGGATGATTCATATAAGAACAGGTTTTAGAACTGCTGCATGGGTTGAACTGCTGGTTTATGCGCCATCCTAGCCCGGGAAAAGGACATGACTTGGATGGCTGCAAGATCCTGAGGGGTTTTGATGGGTGATATAAATGGCAGACTAGGGAATAGAGAGTGAAAGTCTGGAGCAGTTTGGCAGTCCTTGATGGGGGAGATGAAAGGTAAGTTGGAAAATAAAGGAGTACCACCTGTAGCTGGTTGATCAGGCTGGGGAAGTCTAGGATGGTTAGCTGGGTGTTTAGCGTAGTTACCCCTCTGACTTTTCTCTTTGGTGGTAGGGGCCATAGAAGCTGGCTGGGCAGGGTATACTGGTGTAGTCCACTCAGGTCTTATGTGTCCCACCTGTCTCGTTTGATATGCGGGCGATGCGGGCAGGAGCAGGGTGGCTGGCAGGAGTAGGGTTGGCTGCAGGTTTAGTGGCAGCTAGAGATGCGGTCTTATCATCCTGAGACCGCATCTCACAAATAAATATGTTTTATAATTTCACCTAATATGTAATGTCACAACACATCTTAAATTGTATATATTCAAATTTATTGCCGATATGTTCTGTTGTCGATTATTCCAGTCCCTGACATACCTAATGATATTTGGTATATTACGCTATTTCGCGTTTATTTTGTCTTTATTTGCTTTGTAATAATTATTCTGCAATGCATATTTACTTTCATTCTTAAAAATAGTCAGGAAAGGTTGTCCATATAATGTATATATTTAAAAGTCTGGGATCGCCCCTTGTCATTTTGTGCCACCACACTTTAATGAGAGTGGGTTATCAGACTTTGGGGTGACACAAAATGCAGCATTTGCATCAACGGTCGGAAATTTATTCTCAGTAATGAACAAACATATATTTTTTTATCTAGTTTAGGATACAAATCCAATACCGGTACGTAAAAACAGCTAGAATAAGTAATAAGTAACTAGTTTTACTTACATTTCACGTATTCAAAATACAAATCCAATACGTAAAATCAGCTTGAATGGGAAATAAGTAACTAGTTTTAGTTACATTTTACGTATTCAAGATACAAATCCAATACGTAAAAACAGATAGATATTACCGATTCAAAATGAGAGAAGTCCCATCGTGACTATAGCATTTCACTAGGCTATAGGCCTAAAAAAAAATCCTGAGAAACACTCTCTATAGTCACCTAACACTGGAAAATAATAAAACGAAAATTACTGTTTTTACGTATTCGATAGATTATACATATTCAATAAGTAATAAGTAACTAGTTATACTTACATTTTACGTATTCAAAATGCAAATCCAATACGTAAAAACAGCTACATTATATCGATACTGGATACAACTCCCAATACGTAAAAACAGCTCATTTTACATATTCAAAATGAGATGTCCTATCGTGACTTGATAGCATTTCACTCTACAGTTTTTGCTTGGGAAACTCTGTAGCCACCTAACACAGTACACTGGAAAATAATAAAAAAGCCAAAATGACTGTTTTTACGTATTCGATAGAGCGAGTGTGTGTGAGTGAGTCAGGTGGTAGAAGGGAGGGAGGGAGGGGTTATTAATAACAAGTAACGCTCTATATCTCGCCTAAAAAGCACTTTTATGGCTTCACCTGTGCACAAACACGAGTAATGCAGCCCATGTAAATAATATACACGGATAAATCAAGCGCAGAGAGGCATGAGGATCAATAATAGGAGCAATAACAGCCAGCAAAGGAGACTGGAGGGTGGCGCGGGGAGGAAGCTGTTAGGTTACATTGGGTAGGCTATGGGCGCGAATCTTGATCTCATAGACTGCCTTCTGTTCAGCTTCTGTTATAATTTTATATATGTACACCAATATAGTGCTTGATAGGCATAGTGGAAGGATTTTTGGTCAACAGTAACAATGAATTATGTTAGAAACATGTTATAACATTACACAATTTTTACGCACTATTTGCTTGCAACTCCTGAATGAAAGTTGATTTGTTTGCTTTACGTGTACATTTTTGAAGTTTGTTCGTAATGATATAATTATATGTTTTGTAGAAATCTTAAACATACAAAATACCTCGATATACACACGTGTATCGATGCTATATAATTATACAGTATATAATTATATATATATTGGGAGGTTTGACGTACCTCCCAACCTACCAAATAGGAAAACCTACTATTTGTCTTGGAAAATCCAACGTCAAGGCTATTAACCTAATTGCAATGATGACTTGTCTATTTTGACTGCTATGTCGTCATTCCAACCGCGATTAAAAAGAAAACGTCTAGAGTCTACTCCTTATCTTGCTCTAGGAGACGTTGTACATTAACCAAAACTACCACCGAAGGTGAAAAAAGCATAGAAGAGAAGAAAAAGGGGTTTACCTTAGTTACCGCTCAAGGCCCATCCCGTGTTCCGTCATGTGCAGATCCCTGTCGAACGTGCGCATGAGCGATCCTCTTTTGTCATCACATCTCACGTCAGCAGAAGAACGCGGATGGGCAGGGGTCCGGCGTGAGGGAGGGTATTATGTACGTTGGATTTTCCAAGACTACTACCAAATAGTAGGTTTTCCTATTTGGTAGGTTGGGAGGTACGTCAAACCTCCCAATTTGTTAGTAGTCTTGGCAAATCCAACGTCAAGGCTGCATAACAAATAGGAGGAGGACATCCAAGCCCAACATACCAAAAAAAACAATGCATAAAACAAAATTATGAATGACAAAGAAACACAATTTAAACAAGAGAGTTTAATAAAAGAGTGAAAAACTGAGGAGTAGCTAAAAAGAACAGTTTTAACACGTGCCCGTCATTCATAGTAATGCAAAAACATAGACTTGTCTTAAACCAAAAAAGTACTGTACCCAAAATCCCTTTTCTTCCAAAACCAACAAAAACATTGAACACAATAATAAAACACAATTTTCAATTTGGCAAAAACACTTATGTACTGTATACATAAAACATAATCCCAAACTTGCAATCAAGTGTTGCAAACCCGTACTCCCCCCCCCCCCCCCTTTTCCAAATAAAAGAAAAGTAAAAGAAAGAGTGACAAGGGGGAAGACCAGGCATCTTCGCCAGAGCTCTAGGAAACACGACTCCCGAGAGCTATCACAGGCCGAGGGGGTCTAACAATGGACATGGAGAGGTAGGAGGAGACGAAGGTATTGACAGAAGACCACAAACCCGCCGAGACGATGTCAGGTAAGGATCGACTTTGCAGGAACCGTAAGGAGGCAGCAAAGGATCGCACATCGTGCGCAGAACCCCTACAATCAGGGTTACTGGCACGAATGACCCGACAAATGTGGCGTCCTATCTGCACCTTCGAGAGCCTCCCACCAGTCCGAGGAGACACCCACACAGCAGTACCCGAAGTCGGCGCCACAGACTCAACATAGGAGTGCAAGGCTTGCACCGGGCACAACACATGGTGAGTATGCCCACGCTTTAACCCTTAAAAAGCGGCCCACCACTTAAGTCGAGTTAAATAAAGCTGGACTATGTGGCGGCGCTCGACATAACTCGAGTGGCAATTTCAGCACGTAATGTGGCTGAGAGAGAGACAAGTGGTGGCAGGAGACTAGCGAGCGTATGACTGCTCCAGACCACCGCGGCGAACCTACTGACACAAATCTCAGCTCCCTCCTCCCTCTCTCACTCGCTACATACTCAATTATGTACCGAAAGTACCGAATTACCTGCTTTTTGCACTCGCGTTGCACGGTTATTGCAAGAAAACTATCCATCATACAAGGATCGTTATGGTGTCATTCGAAAGCTCTGTTTATGCCCTTTCAGGGATAGATACTTGTTTTACGTTCTGGGTCTTATTTAGGCATGAAAATGATCACGTAAACAGCCCTATTTTGGCTAAAAACACCCCGCTGGGCGGTACACATAAATAAACCGCATAGGCCGCTCGTAAGGTGTTAAAGCCTGGATGGTGAAAGGCTTGAAAACGTGGGTCTCTCTCTCATTCTTGGCAACAAAATGAGGGGAGGGGGCTAACGTGATGACATTCAAGGACGGGGAGAATCGCATGCATTCCTGGGACCGTGACATGGCTGCTAGTTCAGACACCCTATCCCCAGTGGCCAGAGCGACAAGGAAGAGTTTACGCTCAAGCAACTGAACCGGTGTAGTGTCCCGTGTATATGTGTGGGAAGCCAGAAGGTCCAGAGCTCGCCCCAGATCCCACTGAGGAGGGATCTGGCGCGGAGGCGGTCGTTCCCTGAAGGCAGCCTTCATGAAGGAAACCAGCTCCTTCGGCGGAACGACCAGCCCAGTGACGGACTCAAAGACCTCCCGGATGGCAGACAAGTGGTTACGTATAGTGTTGACTTGAAAGCGACGTGTACGGAAGAGGTGAAACAAGTAGTGTAGGATGAGGGAAGGAGAGCTAACTGTCTGGCGAGTGTCCTGTATCCACCTAGTAAAAGACCTCCAGTGGGACTCGTAAATCCCCCAAGTCGAAGACGTGCATGAACGCTTCAGGAAGTCAGTCAGGTCCCGTCCGTGGACTGGGAGCCACCGTGCCTCACGAACACCCACGATGCGAAGGCCAACGAGGTCCGCAGGTCTCCAACCTGGCTCAAGTGGAAGTTTGAGAGAGGGAGAGGGACCGGACTCGGGCACCACCGCTTCAACTGGGCGTACCAAGCCTGGGCCGGCCACAGAGGCGCTATTAGCCAGACTCTTCCGCGGTACAGCCGCAGCCTCGTGAGGACTTTGCACATCAACAGTGCGTCTGGTGGCGGAAATATGTATTTATTAGTGGCCCCTCCATCATTGACGAACATGCCTATTACATAAGGCATCCTCTTCAAACACTAATCCGCCGTAGTTTGAATCTACCGCACAGAGCATTTAAAATCTGAGGAGCCTTCATCATGAGCGCACGCGTCCTCACTCATGGCTTCAGTCATTATGAATTGGGTTCTCAATACGAAAAAACTTCGTAAACAATAAAAACAAAAAGAAAATAAGAATAACTATCCAATAAGCTTTCCATCATATCGTGGATGTACTTGTGAGGATCTTTGACCAGACGCTGATTCAGGCGTCATTCTTCCTTCTCTGCTCTGCGATCAGCCGGCCTGGACGTGTCTCTCCACGCTCCGCTGGTTCCGCATTTGCTGCGTCCCTAGTGAGTTTTTCTCATTTGTTTACTCCGGGATGTATCGAGTAAGGTTAGGATAGGCGTAGCAGGAGTGTCCTGGGCTGGTTGCCCGCAGTGCAGTGTATTTTGGGTCGTGTATTTGGGGCATCTATTTCGGATGTACCCTCGTGGTCCTGTTGTGGACAGGTGAATTTTTTTTTTCATAGTTGAGTTAGCTTGTGATGCAGGTGGCTTTCATTACGCGATTATTTCTGCTGCCTTTTATCTTTCTGATGAGGTAGCGTTGCTTTGCTGACGTTCCCAGCGTATTTTTCTTCACTTAGTGAAGTTTTTTCTGGGTCCCGAGTCGGTCTTCCCTTGGTCGGAAGTTTTTGCTACAGTGGTGTGCTGGCGGTGGTTCCTGTTGTTATATTTCCAGTGTTTTTTGTTTATATCTCAACATTTCTGATGAGCAAGGTGTTTAAGGATGAGATCTGTGCAGCATGTGAGGAGGTGTGTGGAGTGAGGAGAAGAGGGAGGGGAGTGAAAGGTACAGCATGGTGGACAGAAGAGGTAAGAATAGCTGTGGAAGAAAAGAAGAAAGCATATAGAGTGGTTTGGGTAGTAGAGGGAATGAAGATTCCGAGAGACAGAAACGAGCGAGGTACGTGGAGAGTAAGAGGGTGGTGAAGAGAGTAGTGAAGGAAAGTAAGAGAAGAGTAGATGAGGAATTTGGAAGGAATCTGAGTGTAAAATGGAGGGAGAGTAAGAAACTGTTCTGGAAAGAAGTCAAGAAAGTTAGGGAAGGTAGCAAGGGAAACAGTAAGGGTGTGTGAAGAATGGGAGAATGCTAGCCGAAAAGCAAGAGAGAGTCGAAAGATGGAGGGAGTACTTCAGTGAGTTGCTAAATGAAAGGAATGAAGAGCCAGCAAACATAGCTGGATATGGTATGGGAGGGAGAAGAAGAGAAGTAGTGGAGGAGGAGGTGGGGATCAGGAGGTCAGAAGTGTGGGAAGCCATGAAAAGAGTGAAGTTGGGGAAAGCACCAGGAACAGATGGAGTGTGTGGGGAAATGTTGATGGTGGTGAGATAGTGATAGAATGGGTATGGAAAATGTGCAAACTAGCATGGGAGAAGGGGAGTGCACCCGATGACTGGAAGACTGGCATAATAGTCCCCCTATATAAGGGCAAAGGGGAAAGAGGAGTGTGTGGTAACCACCGAGGAATATGTCTTCTAAGCGTAGTAGGGAAGGTATACAGTAGGGTAGTGAGAGAGAGTGAGAACGGAGAAATGGATAGGCGACGAGCAGGGAGGTTTTAGGAAGGGAAGAGGATGTGTAGATCAGATTTTACCCTGAATTGTGTTGTGGAGAAGTATCTGGAGAAGAAACAAAAGGTGTATGTTGCCTTTATGGACTTGGAGAAGGCCTATGACAGAGTGGATAGAGAAGGTTTGTGGAAAGTACTTAGAATATACGGAGTAGAGGGCAAGTTGCTGAAAGCAGTGAAGAGCATGTATGAGGGTGCAAAGGCGGCAGTACGTGTGGAGAGTGAGCAGAGCGAGTTCTTTGACCTGAATGTTGGTTTGAAACAGGGGTGTGTGATGTCCCCGTGGTTGTTTACTGTATATATGGATGGAGTTATGAAAGAAATACTATCAAGAGCAGTGGATGTTGGTGTATCGCTGAAAAAGGGAGGGAATTGAGTGGAAGCTACCTATACTGCTGTTTGCGGATGATACAGTTCTGATGAGTGATAATGAATGGGAGTTGCAGGGTCTGGTAAATGAGTTTGGAACAGTGTGCGAAAAACGGAATTTGAAGGTAAATACGGGGAAGAGCAAGGTATGGTCTTCGAAAGGGGTGAAGTCACAGAGTGTGAGGTGAAGCTGAACGGTCAGGCTATGGAGATCGTCAACTCTTTTAAGTATCTGGGCAGTGTGTGAGTAAAGATGGGACTATGGATGAAGAGGTGCGGGAGAGGGTACAACAGGGGAAGAGGGTTGTAGGAACGCTAAAAGCAGTAACAAGAAATAGGGTGGTCAGTATGGAAGTGAAGAAGTCCTTGCATGACAGTGTGGTAATCCCGACACTGACTTACGGAAGCGAAGCATGGACGTTGGTTGAGAGACTCAGACCAAGAGTGAGAGCAGTGGAAATGAATTACTTAAGGAGGGCGTGCGGAGTTACATGGAGGGATAGACAGACTAATGAGGAAGTAAGAAGGAGGTGTGGTGTGGAGGTAGATGTGCTGGAAAGTGTGAAAAGGAACAACTTGAGATGGTTCGGCCATATGGAACGTATGGAAAGCGAGAGAATGACTAAGAGGGTGTACGAGAGCGAGGTGGAGGGACAGAGGGGGAGAGGTAGACCGAATATGAGGTGGAAGGATGGAGTGAGGAAGTACATGAACGAAGGCGGTGCTGGTTGGGGGGAGGGGCGTCGACTGACTGGGGACGGAGGTGCATGGGGGCGGTTCGTTCGTGGCCACCCCTTCGGGGATCACGGCGTCAGGCAATAGATAGATAGATAGATTTCTTGTGCCGTTTGCTTAGGCCTAACCAGCCGCTCGTAGCTTTGCCACATGTACAAGTGTTTTTTATTTATTTTATAAATATGTCCCACTGTGTCATGTGTATCCGGGTTTAGTTGTGTATTGGCTAATTCCACGGACTATGTTTGTTTCCTGGTTTAGTTGTGTATTGGCTAATTCCACGGATTATATTTGTGGTCCCTAGGTTAGTCGTGCTTTGGCTATCTCTCGGGTCCTATGTGCGTTCAGATGGTGTCTGTTCGGGGTGGGTTACTTTCCGGCGGGGTTTTCTCGGTTTCACCATGAAAACTCCGGCCGAGAGCCGTGTTTGGCCACGCGTGGTTTCAAAACAGGCGGGTGCCCCCGGCGAGTTGGTGTCTGTGGCTCTCCAAGACTGCGTCTCTGTGTTGGTGCCTGTTTCAGGCTCCCTTTGATTCCCGGCGGATTGGTGGTACCCATCTAACATTGTTCATGCGGACATATGTTATGTAGTTTTTCTACCCGGTTTTACAAACCAAAGGAAAAACCCTAGCTGTTGTTGTGGGCTTTCCTCCCCGGCGATCTTTTACAAAGAAGTGGGGATCGGAACTTATGGGGTTAACGTTTAAGACATCAGATCTCACCCGCCGGGTGTACCTTGTTAAGGTGGGATGAATGAATTGGTAATTCAGTTTAGTTAACCGGTCCATTTTAGTGATACTATATGTATCGCCGCCCTCACTCTTACGGCGATCGACGGCTCAATTAGGGTAAACGTATTTTTTATAAGTTGGCCACACCCGGCGGGTGCTCCTGGGAGGGGGAAATACGGAATTTACAATTCAAGCTAGTTACCCAATTAATTGAGAGATACGGCTATGTATCGCCGCCTTCACCATACGGCGATCTATGTGACAATTCATTAGAAGTCAGGTCTCTTATCAGCCTGCCCTGTGTTAATCTGCTAGATCATTCAGGGGCCGGCGTCTTTGTGGGGGTTGTTTTCAAAATTGAATCTTGTAACAGTCACTGCCAGAAAGACTTTATAAACGCCATACTGGTCTTTTATATTATGTCAGAGGGTATTCTTAAAACTTTCTTAAAGACATGTCTAGATATTCGGATATCTTCATAGAATCCCGCCGCGTAACGAGCTGTAATCATTGTGGGATTACGTCTCGTTATCCGGCGGGTTATGAACACTTGTATGCGATCATTTTGGGTTAACCTTATGAGCATTAATTCCTGGAAATTTTCCTTTTTTCCAGGGCTGGGCCCCGGCGGACCAATACAGACCCTGCAGTAAGTTCCCACCAGTCTCTGTCATGGCTACCTCTGCCCCAGTTTTTGCTTTATGCATTAATCCAACCTGTGCCGGTGTCCCTCTTTTTGTGCACACTCTTTGAATCAGGTGTGTTAAATGTCTAGACCGTTCAAGAGGTCTGTGGGTGATGCGCAACTGTTCCTTTTGCTCCCAACTAAGTGTCAAAGTCCTCCAAGATAATGATAAGACCGCAGCGGTCGCCTTACGAGAAGTTCGGCAACAAATGTCAGCGTATACTACGATTGTGGCTCATAAGTCACTTCAATGTGACAACGTCCCTCTTTGGGATAGGCTTCTTCTTGAGCACCCTCCCCCTAATAAACGTTCCTCTCGAGTAACTAGTCATAAGCCGGCGGAGACTGGACAGGGTTCTGTGCCATCTCCTGTCCCTGCTACTTCGAAACGTCACCGTGAGCCTACACCCCCGGCGACAGTCTCCTTGTCTCGGGCGAGATCTAGGTCTAGGTCACCCCTTAGACACCAGCCACCCAGTCTTGCCTCTTCACCATCGAGTAAGAGGAGTAAGACAGAAAGTTCCACCAGGGGTCACGGCGATAAATCCTCCAAATCAAAGAGTGGTTCACGGTCACACCGCAACCATAAATCTTCAAAAAAGGATTCCCATGATAGAAAGGCCTACCGACACTCACCTGTTTCTAGTGCTTCTCGTCATACCTCTACCCCAGACAGAGTTTGTGTTCGGTCTCAAGGGTCCAGTGTAGTACCTGTACCTAAAGATGATTTACCCATTAACATTTTAACCCTGGAGTTGGAGGGTTCAGAGGGCTCAGTGGTTGAGAGTGTTTCAGACTCCCACGGGAGTATAGGCCAAGGCCTAGGTGTTTGGCGATATTCTCGTCCGGGGCCTGACCACCCACTTCCGGCTCAAACTATTCACACAGTGGCTGACGTCCACCGGGACGCGGCGATCCCTTCCTCTATTCCTAACTTCTCTTGGCAACAAGATGGTACCCCAGCTTCGGCGGGATCTTCTCAGGAGGAACAGGATGACAAAGACGAGGTTTCGATGATATCGGATATGGAAGGGCAAGAGTCAGGTTCAGGCTTCGATGCCCAGAGCTGGGCACTTTAGCCAACACTTCCGCAAATAGCCAATTCCGCCATGGCGGAAGTGTAATTTTGTTGGCGAATTAGCGTTGGCGCCAAAATGGCTGCCTATTTGCGGGTTTGAAGCTCTGGAAAGTACCTCCATGTTGCAAACCTCGAGTCCGCAAAATAAAAATTCCAGCCGCCAGCCAGCCCTGGGCCGCTCCTGCAGCTCCAGCTAAAAAAAGTCATGTGACCAAGCCAACTACCTGCGTTCTGGAATCTAGGCCTATACATCGGCTCTTCACGTTTGTTCACTTACTTAGTAGCAAGCGTCGAGCTAACACCTACAACACACAGCAGTCTAAGAGTTCCAACCTGCTAGCACTTCAAATTTGTTTATATTTTCGGCCTATTGAAGTGAACATGGAGTCTACCATCATCCATCATCCGACAGTGATGCTGCAGAGCATGCAGAAATCCAGGACCTAAGCCACCCCTGGCCCCACCTAGAAACCTTCTATGGGCCTGTAATTACCAAGATGTCTCTGGAGAAGGGCTTTATAACTTTATAATCTAGCCTAATTTAAGATTATAAAGTTAGGCTATCGTTAATTTGATTGATAGCCTGTTAATTTTTAACCTAAACTAATGTTATTAGGCTACCCTAATCCCATCAAAATGCCTCAAAGCATGTAGGCCTAGGCTAAGTCTAACTTCTATATAGGCTAGGCTATATAGCCTAGGTCTATAATCACTAATCCCATCAAAATGCCTCAAAGCATGTAGGCTAAATATTGCAGGTTCTAACTTCTAAATATAGCCTAGGCCTATAGGCTAATTACTAATATAAGTAATTTTATTAGGCTAGGCCTAGGCTACCCTAATCCAATCAAAATGCCTCAAAGCATGTAGGCTAAATAGTATTGCATTTTCTAACTTCTATATATATAGGCTAGCCTAGGTCTAGGCTATAATCAGTCAATCACTAAATCCATCAAAATGCATCAAAGCATGTAGGCTAAATATTGCATGTTCTAACTTCTATATATAATATATAGCCTAGGCCTAGGTCTAGGCTATAATCACTAATTCCATCAAAATGCCTCAAAACATGTTGGCTAAATATTGCATGTTCTAACTTCTATATATAATATATAGCCTAGGCCTAGGTCTAGGCTATAATCAGTCACTAATTCCAACAAAATGCCTCAAAGCATGTAGGCCTAGGCTAAATATTGCATGTTCTAACTTCTATGTATAGGCCTAGGCCTATAATCACACTCATTTTATTAGTGTCAAGTAGAAAGTGTTCATTTTGAAAGTATCATATAGTCCTAGACAAAATTTAGCCTACAATAAAATGTTATTAAATTTTGATCTGAAGCTAGGCCTTTATTCTGAGCATTAAAATTAATAGGCCTAGGCTACTTTCTATTAAATTACTTAATCTATCTAAAGTAGACCTATCTAGGCATATATAGCCTATTGCCATTCCCAAAGGGGGGCCCACGAATAAATCGCCTCCTTGCACCTCTGTGATCCGGCGTACCTCCTCCTGAATGGTGCGGAATTGCGAATACTGATTATTACTGAAGCACTCTCCCCATAAACAAGTTGCCCCAGCGTTTTACTGCCCAGGTGGACAAACTAAGTGGCCTATGCTATATATATTAACCCTTTCACTGCGGGTGACGTTCTGGAATGTTTTGGCAATTTACAGCAATTTCCAAGCTTTAAAAGCCTGTATGAATATCCTTGAGGTCCATGGAAGTTGGGCAACATTATATTTAAGTAAATATCTATATTTATTGACATTAGAGATTGAATTTATTGATTTACCCTTGATTCTGTAGGCTAGTTTAACCCTCCAGCCCCGGGGGCTATAGCTTGCGACTGTGCTCCGGTACCGGGTGTTTTGACGATCTTTGGCCTATGTTAACTACTCTGTAAGTCAATGAATATGTCATGTAATGTTGTGAATAAAAAAGAATAATGTTCCACAAACCTTCCTCTGTCGAATGGCGTTGAGTAGAGGTCTCTAGCCCCTCTGGTTGCATAATGGTGAGCGCGGGAAGACGAGTGCTTTTCGGCGGCAAATTCTTCCCGCGTTCGGACGCGTCGCCTCGGCCATGGCTACGACGCACCTAGCCGCTCGCCGCGCCAAAGTATTTATCTCCCTTAGACGATTTTAGTGTTTGATATTGAGAATGTGATGTTTATTTGATATTTTCTAGTTATTTTGAGGCCAATTATATAAAATATGTTTATTAGGGTATCACTGTCACTGATATTGCTAATTTTCACTCGATACCGTACATTTTATTAGTAATTGAGGTAGCTTATTGTTGTATTAGGCACTGATTATTCGTTATCACAGGTGTTTATTATACTTTGGCCATCAAATATTAGGTCTTGTGTCACTTTCACTTTGACAAATATGCTTTAGAGTGTCACTGTCACTGATAATGCTCATTTTCACTCGATACCGTACATTTTATTAGTAATTGAGGTAGGTTATTGTTGTATTAGGCACTGATTATTCGTTATCACAGGTGTTTATTATACTTTGGCCATCAAATATTAGGTCTTGTGTCACTTTCACTTTGACAAATATGCTTTAGAGAGTGTCACTGTCACTGATAATGCTCATTTTCACTGGATACCGTACATTTTATTAGTAATTGAGGTAGGTTATTGTTGTATTAGGCACTGATTATTCGTTATCACAGGTGTTTATTATACTTTGGCCATCAAATATTAGGTCTTGTGTCACTTTCACTTAGTTATATGATTTGTAAACGATTTATATACAATTTATTGTGTCTTTTTTCACTGATTTATATATTTCTATAGGTTCTAATCATATGAATGTCACTTGGTATATACATATGTGTCACTTTCACATATTATTATGGTGTAATTGTATTTGTATCAATGTTCTCATAATACATGACTTTTGTATTACAATACATTGGTTTTCTTCCACTTTTTGCCTATATATAATTATAGTGTACATATTGTCATTTTATTTGGCAATTTCAGTATGATTATTAGAACTCCAGCTTGGAGTGGTAATCAAAGAAGCAATCTACAGCACAGAGTGCCACCTTGCACTCCACACACTCCAGGGTTGACTTTTTACCTGACCTCGGCTTCACCCTGCTGTTGTAGCAGACATGGCACCGCTTCTGCTGTGTTCTTCCGGATTCATTCTGAGGCAGGGAACCAAGCCTGTGCCTAGTCAAGTATTGAGCAGACTGCAAGCGGTCAATAACGGCGGGCCCAGGATGTGCCACTGCCCTCTGTGGCATAGCATACTTCTCCAGGAGCTCCGTCAACACCTGCTTTTGGAACCTCCGCAGGCTATTGAACTTCATGGGTGTGTTCACATTCCGAAGCTTGTATATGTTGTAGGCATTCAGAACTGACATGTCCACCATATGCAGAAAGAACTTTTTGTACCATCTGCACGAGGTACGCAGGCAGTCAATGAAGCCTATCTGCATGTCGGACTTGTCCACCAGCCTCATGTTGATGTTGTAGTCCAGGACAGCATCGGGCTTGGTCACCCTGGCCTGGGTGCGGCGATCCACCTTGCCAGTCTCCACCATTTCCCCCTTGTGGATGGTGGTCAGGAGGTTGACCTTCCGCTGGTCGTGCCAGTGGATAGCCAGAATGGGCCCCGACTTCTTCTTGAACACATCACCTTTTTTGGTCTTTGGAGGGAAAGGTGGCATGCCCTTCCTTTTCCCTCGTACTGTGCCTACAGTCCCCGTCTTGCGCTCATGCAGGTACTGTGAGAGAGTGGGGGACGTGTAATAATTGTCCGTGTAGAGGACGTGATTCTTATGAAAGTAGCGGTCCATCATGGCTTGCACCACTGCTCCGCCAAAGCCAATGAGGGGGTCCACAAGCAAGTCCCCTTCCTTCCCGCTGTAGACCAGGAAGTCCAGGACATAGCCAGTTTGGCAGTCGCACAGCACAAAGAATTTTATGCCAAAGCGATGTCTTTTTGAGGGGATGTACTGCCGGAAGCTGAGTTTTCCCCGGAACAGCACAAGAGACTCGTCAATGACGACCTTGCGGAAGGGCTTGAAGTAGGAGGTGAAGCGTTCTCGCATCATCTCATACAACGTCCTAATCTTCCACAGCTTGTCTGGGAGGTGGACGTCAAGGTTGGTGACAAGATGGAGCGCTGCGAGGATATCAAGGTACCGGTCGCGAGACATATATTTCCCGAAGGCAGGGGTGGATATCAGATCATTGGTGATCCAATAGTCAGGCAACCTATGCTTCTTGACATGAGGCATTAGCATGGTGAGTGCCAGGAACACCATGAACTCTTTATGAGTCACTGGGGTCCACTGCCTCATGTGGCCCTTGGTCACCTTTCCCAAAAAGTGGACCTGGAATTGGTGCTGCTTATTTGTCTCTTTGACAACATAGCCTACCACCTCCTCATCAAAGAAGGCCTCAAACAGTTCGTGTGGTGGAGCATTGGGGCCTGCAGGAAAATTGGGGGTAACGCCTGAACCCTCCAGTACCTCATCAAAAGCTGGCACATCAGGGTTGTATGCATCCTCATCAACTACGTCTTGCCACTGAAAAACGTAGAATGGGTCTTGTCTACGCTGACGAGGAGCTCCAGCTGGTGGCCCAGCACGCCCACGGCCAACTCGGGAGGCGCGCGCCCTAGGGCGGCGAGGGCGGCGGCCAGGGCGGTGGGCAGCACGACGGGCAGCACGACGCCGGGCCAAGCGGATGGGTCGAGGGTCGTCGATGTCCATATAGTCATCGTCAGAGTGGTCATCTTGCCCTGACGGTGGACCTATGTAATCATGGCCAGAGTCTTGAGAGAGGTGCCCTTCATCATCAGTGGCCCCCACATAATCTGGCGGGGAACCAGTGATGCGTGGGCGGCGTGCGGGTGGGCGAGGTGGGGAAGGAGTGGCAGGTGAGGCTGTGTCCCCCCGAGGTCCCGGGCTCCTTGGCCTGCGACGAGTGCCAGAAAGCAATGTTTCACTGTCACTAGGGCCAGGTATTGGTGATGCGAGCTCAAAGACTTCTTCAGGAAGACATGTTGAAGGCGGGAGAGGTGGGGAGGACCGTGGGGAAAGTTGCGGGGACGTATGGCTGGGGCCGGCCGGGGTGGACGCCGCGGGAGCCTCGAACAAAACTCTCTTACTTTTCTTAATTTTCTTGGTATATTTCCTACCTTTCCCCTTTTCGGCAGCAGTATGTCTCCTGTCGGGGGACCTAGGAGGCAAATAGGCCGAAAGTGTGGGGTCCTCAACCCTTGGCAATGGTGGGGGTGGTGGGGAAGAATGCGGGGCATCCGGGTCATCTTGGGTGGCGTGGGTAGATAAGGGAGACAATGGCGGACGAGAAGGGTCACCACGCTGACCCTCACTCACAGCCTCATCCTCACCAAGTAGTTTTGCTTGTTCCCTAGCTGCCGCGGCCGCCTTCTCAAGTATTTTCTGCTTATACAAATGTAGCTTGAAAGGCGATTTACCAGGGGAAGGGCTTGGCGTCGTGTCACTTAAGCGAAATTTGGTGAGTGACCTTGAACTCTCCCACTCGCTCACTCTCTCAAGTTCACTGTCTTTAGGTAAACCAGCTTCCTCAACAACTGGTACATCACCTTCATCACTCTCATCACTGTCATGTTCTCTCGCAAATCCCAGGAATTGCTCTTCTTTATCACTCTCATGGCCATAATCACTCGACTTATAATTACTGGAGTCGTCACTGACTTCATCATCAACATTATGCTTGGCATCAGCTCGCTCATAAAGTCTCAATGTCGTCTCAATACCTCCGGGAGATAACACATTTAGGCGATGGCGTCGGGGTAAGGCGCGACGAACAAGCAAGGGCGTCGTAGGAAGCACGGTATCGGACACAGCGGAATCACTATTTGGCGTACTGTCCATGATGGCGTCGGGGTAGATACTGTTGCTGTGGTGTAGTTTACGCCTGGTGGCGCCACCTACCGTCCCACGATACCGAAAATATACGCGCGGCATTCGAAAGCACGCATGCAAGCAATGGGCGTTCAAGAGCCCTTCCGGGTTGCGCGGGCCGAGGTTGTTATGGGCGTTCAAGAGCCCATCCGGGTTGGAGGGGTTAAATTTAAAATTAATAAAAAACAGTTTGCGTTTGCATATTTGCATTTGAGGACTAGAAATTTCACAAGGTTTGCACATTTGTGTTTGCTGAAGTTATGTTCTGGGTTTGCTGATTTGTGTTTGCTGACTTGACTTTTTGTTTGTGGTGCCCAGCTCTGTACAGTAACGATGCCGCACAAGATCTTAATGATTCACCAGTGAGTACATCATCAAATCAATTTGTCACTGCACAGGAAATTGATGGGCTACTTGTTAATGCTTTATCTAGATTTTTTGGCCAACAGCAGGAAACTCCCACAGTGGACTTGGGAGCTCCCACGACAAGCTCTACGGTACGGCCTCTGATGACTTCTCTTGCTTTGACTCAGATCCCTCACGCCCCCTCTATGTCACCATCGGTGGTTACTAAGCCTGCTACGGCGGCATTGACCACTTCGAATGTAAGGGTTATAACGGATGTCAATCCGCCCCCTCTAGACAAAGCGCCTCTCAAAAAGGTAGCTATGCCCTTGCTTTACGGACCAGACGAGTCATGGGTCCTTTTGACCCCCACTAAACCAGAGCTAGCCCAGCCTACCTTGTCAGGGGAGCTCCCAGTGCCGCGTGAGTGGGTCATCCAGGGCAATAAATCTAAGAAATTAAGGGCCTTGGATACTTTGGGGAATGTGCTAGATGTCAACATCAAGGCTATACCTAGTTATTATCACCAGGACTATTTTGTTTATACTGCTAAGCCTGCTTTACCCCCTGCCTCAGCTTCAAGATTGTTTTCTGACTGGTCTAAGCATGATGGGTTTAATGACATTAAGACACTGTCAGCTCTCACTCCAGATCTCGATTTGCAAACCGTCACAGATGCGGCAGCTAATCCAGTCTTGAAGGTGGGGCAGTTGGGTCCAGGACCTTGGTTGGAATGGGAGACAGAGGCTCAAAACTTTGCGACCACATTTACTTCCAAAACTTCCCACCAGATCCCTCAAGATACTCATTCTTGGTTCTCCATGTCAGTGTGTTCTGCCGGCGGAGTCCCTTCAGCTTTGTTTGCTTTCTTAGCTGCCCCTAAAATTAATCTTTGTGAGCTAAAAGACCCTTTCACTACCCCTACCCCAACTCACCTAGACCGTGAATTTAGGCTACGGGGGAAAGCTTTTCGCCTGTTCTCTCAATACATAGTGTCTCAACAGGTAGCTAAGTCTTTGCTCCGGTCCACTCAGGCAATCGCAGACGCGGATGCCAGACGGTCGGTTGAATTGTCCCGGCGACTGCTTCTTCAGTCGTCAATCCAATCATTAGGTGACGTACGCACTGCCTTGCTTGAGGCGGTACGAGCGAGACAAGATCTTAGAATATCCTTAGTCCGAAAACTGCCTGATCGCATTGCGAATCAGGTGGTCATGTCACCAGTGCTCACTCCCTCTTTAATGTCCCCTGAAGTGTGGCGAACGGTTTTTAATATGGCTCAGGCCGTTAAACACAGTCCCACCCCTTCTAAGAAACCTGCCTCTAACTTCCCCAAACCCAGGCCAGTCGCTAAAGCTCAGCCGGAGGGATCTAAGCCCTTTCTTCCACCTAAGTCCTCCTCCACTCAAGGTCAGTCCAGGCATAGACAGGGTAGGTTTTCAGGTCAGAAAGGACGCGGCTATAATAAGCCAGGTCAGGGCCCGTCTTCTGCCAACGCCAGCCAGCCGGCGAAGCGTCCACCACCGCCAACTCCACCACCATAAAAAAACTAAGGTCTCTCTCACTCCCGGTGCCAGTCGTAAGGCCGGCGGATCCGAGGGTAGTACAGCCGGCGAACCCTGGTCTGCTAACTGGGTCGTTCCGAACGTGTCACAAAGCATGGCCGGTAAACACTTGGGCACGGATGGTGGCACGCAAGGGCATCACTTGGCAGTGGCTCCGGCGGCCTCACTTACGTCAGCTGACAACGGCGAATTTTGTTTCTTTAGAGGTGGAGTCACTGGTCCAGGAAATGATTGCCAAGAATGTCATCATCCCGGTCCCCCCAAATTACCCTGTATTCACGTCCAAGCTCTTTTTGGTTCCCAAAAGGGACAGTGTTCAGATGAGACCGGTCGTCGACCAGTCTTATCTGAACCTTCACATTCACAACGAGTCATTCCGAATGTTAACAGTACACCAAATCAGGCTAACACTTCCGCCGGGAGGTTGGATGTGTTCCCTAGACCTGACAGACGCTTATTGGCACGTATCGGTCAACAAAAGATTTCAAAGGTTTCTGGCCTTACGGATCAGGCACCAAAATTTTGTTTTTCAGAGGATGCCATTCGGTTTGAACCTGGCACCTCGACTATTCGCGAAATTAGTCCGGCAAGTTGATGCCGTTGTTAAAGCAAGGAATCAGAGTTCTGTGGTACCTAGACGACTGGCTGGTGGTGGCAGAGACAGAGCAATTATGCATCAAACATGTCAACATACTTTTAACTCATGTCAAAGCTCTAGGGTTCAAGGTAAATCTGGTAAAGTCAAACCTTGTCCCCTCACGAGTCATTCAGTGGATAGGGCTGGTTTGTGACACAGCTGCTCTCACTCTGAGTCAGAGTGTGGACAATCGCAACAGGTTTCGCAGGAAACTGTTCATGTTTCTTCACAGTCTGACTACGACACGGAGGGTCTGGGAGTCTCTGGTCGGCTCTCTCAACTGGATTCAACTAACTGTAATGTTGGGCCGGTTGAAAGTAAAACGGTTAATATTGGAAGGCAACAAATATTTCCCACTCTTACCGGCGGGAAAATTATGGCCCATCCCAAAATTAATCAACACCTTACTAGCGGTCTGGGCGAAGAGGGAAACGCTGCACTCAGTAATGTCATGGACCTCTCCTCCGCCAACGGTATGGGTAGACACGGATGCGTCAGGCACGATAGGTTGGGGATTTCAGTCAAACCAGGGGCACCAGGGTCAGGGGCTTTGGTCCCACTTAGAAATCTCCCACATCAATGTCAAAGAATTACTAGTCCCCTTGTATTTCCTTCAGGCTCACGGCTCTACTTTACGGGGCAACTCGGTGGCCTTCAGAATGGACAATCTGAATGCAGTTCACTGTATTCAGAAACAGGGGTCAACGAGATCAAGGAAGTTGCTAAACGTGTCGGAAGAGATTTTTACTCTAGCCAACAGGCTAGACATTTATCTTCACGCATCTTATCTCCCAGGCGTAGCAAACGTCTGGGCAGACGCTCTGTCCCGGAGACAGAGCACGACAGTAGAATGGGAGCTCAAGCAACCCATTTTCAACCTAATGATTGCAGAGCTCTACCATCCACAAGTGGATCTGTTTGCGTCCGAGGGGACTCCCAAACTTCCTCTATACCTCACCCGCCGGACGGAGACGCCGGCAGGGGGGCCAGACGCCTTAGTGACAGACTGGAACAGATGGAGCTCCATCTATCTGTTTCCGCCGCCAGACGCGTCACTAATGTGCCACGTAGTGAACAAACTACGAGATTATCGAGGCTTAGTCTCGCTAATCGCGCCCCTGTGGCCGGCGCAGTTATGGTACCAGCAATTGAAGACGTGGTGCTCGCACCCGGTGTCGCTCCCGGTCGAGTATTTCCACTTAGACACGATTGGCAACCTAGCGACCTCGCTGACTTTTGCATTATGGACATTCAGGAGGCCAAGTGGCTAGCACCATATGGTAGAGATGTGACCAATAAATTAATCAATCAATATACTCAGTCTACGAAACGACAGTATCAATCACATTGGCAAGCCTTTACTTCTTGGATCATTAGAACAGAACAGACTGTGCCCTCAGTGGCGTTAGTATTTAATTATTTAAATTATCTGTTTGAGCAGAAACGTTTATCTGTGGTAACGTTAAAAAATCACTTAACTGCGATTAGAGTGCCCTTTTTAGACCTTACAGGTCTCTCCATACCGGTGGCGGAGGAAACAGGTTTTATGAGAGCATGTTTTAAACTCCGCCCACCTCCCCGTCAGCTCATGCCTACTTGGTCTCTGGACAAGGCATTGTCTTTACTTCACTCTCGTCTGTACCAAAATACTGCAGATTTTGCATTACTCTTAAAAAAGGCTGTATTCCTTTTGGCTTTGGCCACCGGGAACAGAGTGTCTGAGCTGGCGGTGATGAGCAACACACCTAATTGCCTTAGGTTTGGTAGACTTAATGAATGTATTCACATTGCACCTTCCCCAGGGATTTGTAGCCAAGAATGAGCACAGTGCACACGTGTTTTCTGAGTTCACTGTGCCGGCGTTAAAAAGGGGAAAGGTGCACCATAATCTATGTCCAGTGCAAGCTCTAACCAAATATTTGAGAGTAGCTCCTCTAAACCCCCAAGGTGCTTTATGGGTAGCGAGTACGGGCAAACGCTTACTGAAACGGAGGTTAGCTTCTCTTCTCGTCGAAGTCATTAAAGAGAGTAATTCCGGCGTTGTGGGTAGGGCCCACGATTTACGCAAATGGGCAGCCTCTTTACGTTTCTTGAAGAACTTTTCAGTTGAAGATATTTCGTCCACACAGTTGTGGGCGTCTAATCATACGTTTTTGACTAGATACTTGTCAGTTGCTCTAGACAGACCTTCCTTACCATGTATAGCTTTAAGGCAGATGGTCTAGGTGGCCCTTCAGTCACTTTTGTTTACTTTCAAGGGGAAAAGGAGGGGGGGGGGGGGGGTGCAGTCAGTGTAACATAGGACACCCTAGACCCCGCCGGAATGTAAGAGCTGTGAGACAAATTATGGATAATGTGATATGAAAATTTCTCTGTTCTATTCAGGGCGAGAAATTGTGCTAGTACAATGTTAGTACAAACAACAGTGTTGTTATAGTAGTTTTAGCTGTGAAAGCAATTTAGTTTTAACAGTGGAGATCGTTTGTAAAACATTTCCACGAATATTATGGGGTTTATTATGTGCACATGTAAACTTATAACTTGTTAATTTTGTCACCACTCGTTGAGTGGGGTGCCTTTGTAACTACAGATCTGTTCACAGAATCTCCAGAGTTACCCTTTTTTGTCAAGCAGGCTTCTTTGAAGCACGCACCTGCTTGAACCCCTTTTTTGTATATATATGGGCTGCGCCATATTTAAATATATTTTCGAAGTAAGAATACTATGTGGTTGTTTGATTATCTGCTTTTCTAGAGTTTTGATATGATTACGAATGTCCCCCTCCAGTCTTAGAAATCAGGCATGTTCGTCAATGATGGAGGGGCCACTAATAAATTATAGGTTTGACTCCTGTAAGGAGATAAAGAAAACCTAATATTTAGTAGTGGCCCCGTAATCATTGACGACTGGGGCCCTCCCGACCATCCCCTTCCCATTCGTTGATGTATTAAGGATTTTGGTTTACTTGATATGTCGGTGAAGGAAGAATGACGCCTGAATCAGCGTCTGGTCAAAGATCCACACAAGTACATCCACGATATGATGGAAAGCTTATTGGATAGTTATTCTTATTTTGTTTTTGTTTTTATTGTTTACGAAGTTTTTGCGTAGTGAGAACCCAATTCATAATGACTGAAGCCATGAGTGAGGTCGCGTGTGCTCATGATGAAGGCTCCTCAGATTTTAAATGCTCTGCGCGGTAGATTCAAACTACGGCGGATTAGTGTTTGAAGAGGATGCCTTATGTAATAGGCATGTTCGTCAATGATTACGGGGCCTCTACTAAATATTAGGTTTTCTTTATCTCCTTACAGGAGTCAAACCTATAATATCGACTGCCACCTGTTCCAGTCTTCCATGAAAGCGTCCGGACCCCCCTCCGGAGTGCGAGTCCGGAGGGATAGGTACTGAGGCAACTTGCGCGTCTCCTTCGATGCGAACAAGTCGACCTCCGGAACACCCCAGGAAGCTGCGAGGTCGTCGAACACAGTCTGTTTCATTGCCCATTCTACAAGAACGCCCTGTCCTCTCGACAGGGCGTCCGCCCACAGGTTGGCAGTCCCGGGCAGGTAGGAGGCGTGCAGTGAGATGTTGTGTCTGTTCGCGAGGAAGAACAACTTCTCGGAGATCTCCAACAGAGTCAATGACCTGGAGGACCCCTGCTTTTGGATACAGTGGACAGCTGTCTGATTGTCCATCCTGAAGGCCACCGACTTTCCCCGAAGGGCCAGCGCGTGGTCCCTCAGGAAGAACAAGGGAACCAACAGTTCGAGGGCATTGATGTGTAGGTGTGTGTGTCCCACCCATCTGCCGTGATGTTGATGTCCCAGGTTGGATTGGTAACCCCACCCTACCTCGCTCGACGCATCTGTATCTACCCAGATCGTCGGCGGGGGGGCGGTCCAGGGCACAGCCGCAGAGAGCGTGCCCCGAGCAACCCAGTGTCCTAAGTGTCTGTGAATGGTACAGGGGATCGGCATGAGCCGATCCATAGGGGCCAACGGAAACACCTTGTTGCCCATGAGTATTAGGCAGCGTAGCCTGAGCCTCCCTAAGGGAATGATCAGAGCGGCCCAATTCAGTGAACCCACTAACGAGTCCCAGATCCTCCTCGTGAGGGAGACCGAGTGCAACACGGCGAAGACCTTCCTGCGAAGTTTCACCGCGTTTGGCTGACTCTGGGTCACTGTAGCGCTGGTCAGATCCCATTCGAGACCTACCCACATCACGACACGCGACGGGGTCAGGCGTGATTTGGGAATATTGATTTTGAACCCTAACTGTGTGATGTGTTGAACTACGGTCAGGGTGTCGCGGACGCACTGTTCTAGGGTGTCTGAAACTATCAACCAATCGTCCAAGTAAATCAGGATCTGGAGGCCGCTCCTGAGGAGAGGATCCAGAGCCTGCTTCACCAGTTTCGAGAAGATCCGCGGCGCGATGTTGAGACCAAAGGGAAGTCTGTCGAACATGAACACACGATCGGAAGTCTGAACGGCCAAGAATCGCTGGAAACGAGGATGGATAGGAACGTGCCAATACGCATCCTTGAGGTCCAGCGACACTACCCACAACAGAGGTCGCAGGGCCAGTCGTACCTGGTACACCATCAGCATCCGAAACCGTGTGTTCACGATGTGCCCGTTGAGGGCCGACAGATCCACCACCGGTCGCATCGCGTCGCAGTCCTTCTTTGGTACCAGAAATACACGGGAGAGGAAAACCGGTTGACCGGCTTTCACCTCCTTGACTATTCCCTGCTCGTGCATGGACATTATCACGTCGGCCACCTCCGAAGAGACGGGCCGGCTTCGTTGACAAGAGCTGAGTGGGGGTCTGGACTTCTATCTCCAGGTTAGACCCCTCCGTGCAATCTTCTGCCCCCACGTCCCTCGCGGCCAGCGAGGGGCGCAAAGGCAAAAACAACCTGTGGTAGCCCCCGAGATGAGGTGAGCGACCCCTTCGGCTAGGCGAGAAGGAGAACAAGGAGGAGACCGACCCGGAGAACCTACACATTTTTTGACGTGGAGGGTCCCCTGGTACGGTCCTTGCGGTCATAAGAGCCACGTTGACCTCCTCTACCCCCCCCCACCTCATCGAAAAGGGCGGGTCATCCCATCCCCTGTCCGTCGCGCGTCTGACCCCGTCGAAGTGCGGCCGGAAGTGGAAGGCTGGCCAGCTCCTTCTCGGCGGGGATGAAAGGGAGCAAGAACAGAAGTGCGAGGCGGAACCGACGCTCTGGCCGGCAACTTCCCTTTCCTGCGCCCTTTCTTGGCGGCAGCACTGGCGGCAGCACCCCGAAGAGGACCGTCAGAAGGACGGGACTGAGAAGACCCTGGTCGCGACACAGCGCGTCGTTGCGTGTCGTAAGCAGGGTCCGCAGACAAAGAACCGTAGCGTTCCCAAGCATTCTGCGCAAAAAGCCCCGATGTATAGAGCTCAGAGTACAACAAACCCTGACGAATATCCAAGGGGGCTTTCCGGCAGAACGAAGACCTTACCGTCTGGCGTTGTCGAGTTGCCTCGCACAAAACCGCCTTCAGCTCGGGAACCAAAGACACCGCGAGCTGAAAGTGGATCCGCCGAATGTGGTCCAAACCCTCGCGAAGATCGCCCGGTGCAGTCGCCTCGATAAGCCTCAGGTGGTGAACAGACGTCTGGAAGGAACCTAAAAGACAAGATAATAAGTTCGCCACCCTCTGTCGCAAGGTAAAATCCCTGTCAACAGAGGACTTATCTGGGTGAGAGAAGAACGGGTTAGCAATAGAACAAATTTCAAGTTTGGGCGCGCTGATCCAGGACCAGAACTTGCCGTCCAATCCGCCGACAGATACAAGAGGAGGCAAAAGCAGTGATGACTCCGGGGGAGGGACTGAAATAGATCTGTCGACGGAACGGTTGGCGAATTCTAAGGTCTCAGCAAACCAGGCCTCCAATGGGAGAGGGTTATCGAGCACGACGGCTAAGCCAGGCTTACCGTCGTCGCACAAACCCGTCCCATAGGAGGACAGTCCCGTCAACACAGCCAGGGACTGAACATCCTGAAGGATGTCCTGGCGGCTGAAGTCTGACCAGAGCTTACTCCGAGGAGCAGACGGGGGCTTGGGCTTCACCGAAAAGTACTGAAGGTCAGTCCTCGTCGGGTAAGCCCGCACCTCCACGTCGGCCACCTGACCATCCACCCTGATCGCCCTGAACTGCATCTTATCATTAATTTGCACCGACCAGTCCGAAGGTAGGGCCCTCTCACCTGACGGGAAGCCGGTAGCACGCTCCGGGTGGGAGGCCTGCACCCCCTTCCAAACAGCCAAGGAGCCATAGAGGAGCGGCATGGTCCGCGATGGGACCTTGGCCTTCTGGATGGGGGGCAAGTGCGGACCCTGCCCTAGCAGACGGAGAACCCCCGCATGGGAGACAGCAGGGGCAACCTCCTGAGCTAGGGCAGGAGCAGTACTAGCCGACGACCGGGCAGGCGGAGAAGCTGGGCGAGAAGGAATGTGGTCCACTGCAGAAGGGAAGGGGACCAAAGCAGGGGTAGGTTGGGTGAGGCGCTGAGGTTGTGTCACCGCCAAGAAGCGCGATAAGAGGGAATCTTGCATCGCCTCCAAGCGCTCGTCGATGTGTGACACAACCCACCCCTGCATAGCCGAAAATCGATCCGAGAGAGGCGACCCCCCCGAAGATTGTTCGGCCCGCAGGGGCGAGCGTGAGCGGGAGCGAGACCCATGACACGAAACAGCAGCGTCGCGGCCCAAAGAAGGCGGCGGCCGACGGCCGTGGCGCCTCTGAGGGTCTCGTCCCCGATCACTAACGCCCGAGGGGGAAACATCACCATCCCCCTCTTCCAGCGACACGTCAGCTCCCGAGAAAGGGGACCCCGAAACCTCGCTATACTCCACCGAGTCAAGAGGCGGGGTATCCCCCTGGCGAGCTGGTAAGTGAAGATCAGGGATAGAAGAATGAGGAGGAGCAGGATGACGGGAGTGGGAAGGCTGGCCGGGTGAAAGGAGGTCAGAAGGAGCCGCGGGGGGAAACAGAGCAAGGATCCCCGGGGCTGAGAGAACAGGGCGGCTCGACACCGAGGCGGAGGAGGGAGGGACCTCCACCTTGGGACGAGACCGTGAAGGAAGAATAGGCACCGAAGCAGGAGAAGTAGGAGGAGAAGCAACTACATCCTGGCGGACCCTCCTGGACAGTGTAGGAGGAGGGAGCAGAGGGCCAGCTACAGCATGAACATCCGTGCGCGTAGAGGACAAAGGAAGAGGACGTCTTTTGTGCAGGGGAAGCGGGCGGAAGGTAGTAGAGCCCCTATCCGGAGAGGCCAGGGGAGGGCGCACAGGGGCAGAGCCGCTAACCCCGGCCTCAGGGTGAGAACCATGACGAGGGCGATGGGCGGCGTCAAGGTGATCAGGAGGACGACGAGGGGCAATAGAGGACGGGCGATGAGGCGAGCGAGAGCGTGGACGGAGCTGGGGATCCTCCCGACGATGTGACGACCGGCCGCGGGATCCAGGGAGGAGGGCCCGAGCAGGGAGAGGGCCAGGTGAACGGCCTCCAGACGGGTCAGGGATGCCCAGGGCGACGCGGATCCGGTCGTCAACAAAGGCCGGGGAACGGTGGCCCACAGTCCTAATGTGGTGGGAGACCACCGCCCACACTGATTGGAGGGAAGCAGAGGCCACTGCCGCCTCTGAGGAACCAGGGTGATGGTCCACCACATCCACCAGGTCCATACACGGGCCACACAGAGCAGGGAGGTAGGCCGTAGAGGACACACATTGCGAGTGGCGTAAGCAGGACCTGTGGCGTTCCAAGCACGGGGAGCCACAACCCTGGCGAAAGCAAGGCATCCCACCTGCAACGGAAGAACACACACCATAAGCAGCACGTCGACGGAGTAAGTGTAGAGAATGTCCAATAAAAACCAGGGAATGAGCATGGGTAAACAGTAACACACATGCAAATCGGTATCCGTACTCACTCTAAACCGGAAGCACCGAGGTAGGTGAGGAGGGCGAGCGAGGTGGAAGAGCACAAGCAGAACCTGCAAAGAGGGAGAAAGTGTTAACCACCACTCAACACCTTACATGCAGGGTCCATAACACTAGTAAAGTGCATACACCAATATAGTATCAGGCAACAATATGACATAAAAAAGGTCAACAGTGAAAGCCAACTATAACCACAAATTTGCGGGCCAATGGAGGCATAACCGTACCGACACAACCCTCCCGCATCTCCGCGGGACCCCCCAGCGATCTCCGCAAATTTGCGGGGAGCCGAAACGTCCCAGAGGACCGAATCGAGCTCTCCGCAAATTTGCGGGACCGGCCGAGATGGTCCGGCGCCGAAAAAGCGAGAGGAGCGTTTAGGGAATACCAAAAAAGGCCACAAAAAATGCGTCATCTCCTTATGAACTCCAAGCGATGATGGCCATCAAGCTGAGCAGTGTCTTCCTTGAATTTATCCTAACTCAACCGGTAAAGGGAGAGGCAAGGAAGACACACCAGGGGAGAGGAGGCACATCCCCCAGGAACCACCCAACCCACAGAGATAGAGCAAAGCCCATGAGGAGAAGTGGCAGGGAGGGTGGTTTCGCACAAACAGGGGCCCCCGTGGGGTACCCCTGGATTGGGCAAAAAGACTATAAAAGGATGGAGGTGAAACAGGAAGATAAAACAAAAACCAGTAAATGAAATTGGTGAGAAAAAGGGTGGCCTAGCCGTGAGCAGAGAATGTGTCGGGGGCGAAAAACCATGTGGTGTGAAGGAGGGGCCCCCATGGGGTACCCTTGGATTATCACGAACCACCTGTCGCCCAGGCCCTTGAGACACAGTGAAGGGCTCGAAAGGGGGGACTCGGGAATAACGCTAATAATGCGGCCGACACAAACTCTACAAACAGCACCGCCACCAACGAAATCTCAGATTGTTTACCAACGGTACACCTAGGCTATGAAAAAATGAAAACTCATAGGGGCATAGCAATTCCTGAATGAGAAAACGAGCTAGGCTAAATGAAGCTAAAAGCTAAACTATGCCCAGACTAACAGGAAAAAAGAATATGAAAAGAGAAAGAATGAAAAACATATACGAGGAACGCCAGGCGCCCCCGTACCTTCGGTAGGCTATTTCCACACGCGTCTCCATTATACACACTTAGGAGCCCATTTACGTGTGCCCTAGATCACGTAACATCTGTCTAACCAAAAAAGAAAGCCAGATAAGCCGAAACGAACCTAAAACAGGGTGAATTGAAGGAGCACAACAAAAGCGGACTCAACATGGAGACGCGTGAAAAAATGATGACAAAAGAGGGTCGCTCATGCGCACGTTCGACAGGGATCTGCACATGACGGAACACGGGATGGGCCTTGAGCGGTAACTAAGGTAAACCCCTTTTTCTTCTCTTCTATGCTTTTTTCACCTTCGGTGGTAGTTTTGGTTAATGTACAACGTCTCCTAGAGCAAGATAAGGAGTAGACTCTAGACGTTTTCTTTTTAACCGCGGTTGGAATGACGACATAGCAGTCAAAATAGACAAGTCGTCATTGCAATTAGGTTAATAGCCTTGACGTTGGATTTGCCAAGACTACTAACAAATATATATATATATATATATATATATATATATATATATATATATATATATATATAATATATATATATATTATACGTATATATATATTTTATTTTATTTTGTTTATTTTTTATTTATTGTCAAGCATTCGTCTGGCCGAAAATATGGACGCACTTATCGTGGTCAGTATGGTGTCAAAGGGCATGGCCTAGTGGTCAGATGAGGACAATGACCTATGTAACTAGTTTTAGTTACATTTTACGTATTCATGATCCAGGTCCAATACGTAATCCAATCCAGTTGGCGGCACACTATGGCGGAAGGCGGACGCAAGTTTGAGGCTCCGGCATATGTTATGGGAATAGTCAATTAATTCAAGGATATCGAGTGCATACGGGGCTAACAAGAAGAGGAAGGATTTAGTGAAGTGTTTGGAGGATATATTGGTGTGGTGGAGGGGTGATATATAATATAGTGTAATAAGAGTGTGTAGTGACGGGACAGCGGTAGGGTTGTGAGTTGTTGAGTTTGTAAACAAACATGGCAGAGGGAATTTCGGGTATGACGGAGGCGGAAGGAAGGTTACAACGTTTTCGGGGATTTAAGAGCACAGATAAGAAGTTAGAAGAGGTTAGTATTGTTGTGAAGGATTTGGAAAAGTGGATGAGTGATACGGAGAAATGGAAGGGGGATATTGGTGAGAAAGTTAAGGCACTGTGTGTAATGTGTGGTGTGATAGGTGGGGAAGGGAATAGGCCTAGCGAAGGAAGTGAATGCAGGCCTTTTTTGGCAGTTAATGAGAGCCTAGAGATGGTATTGAAAAGGGTAGATGAACTGGGAGCAGAGAATATGGCATTGAAGGAGCAGCTGAAGGAATACGAAGGACGTTTCACGGAAGTAAAGGAGTCGACTGCATGGACGGTGGTAGGTAAACAAAAAGTCAAGGATTTGGAGGATATTATGAAAGAGCAAAAGGAAGAAATGAATATGACCAAAAAAAGTTTTGAGAGTGCAGTTGTAGGGGTCATGAAGAACAAGGAGAGTGTCGTGAGGGAGGCCATGGACAGGGATAGGGGTGTAATCTTGTATGGAGATATAGAGACTCATATGAATGATAATGGAGTGAGAAAAGTGAGGGATATGGAGACAGTGAAGGAGGTCTTGAAAGGTGTGGATGAGGACGAATATGGATGGGAAGGGCAGGTGGAGGAGATCAGTAGGATAGGTAGATATAAAAGGGGAGAGATGAGACCTATAGGGTATAGGGTACAGTTTAAAACTAGGGTAGTGGCGGAGACTGTGACAAATTTTAGTTGGAGGCTAAATACAAATGATAAACTGAAACATAAGACTAAAGAAGGATTTGAGTATAGAACAAAGGAAAAAAATTAAGGAATTACAAGAAAAGACTGATGAAAATAATGGAAAGTTGGATGAGGAGGATAAGAGAAATTTTTACTGGAGAGTGAGGGACGGAAAAGTGAGGAAGTGGTTTATAAGAGTAGAAAGGAGGGGGAGATCAGGGAGGGGAGAGAATGTGATGAGAGTTGTGACGGAGGAGGAGAACGGGGTGGAGGTGTCACAGGGAGAGACAGGAGACAAAGAGGCAGACCCAGTAGTGCTAACAGGGGAGTAGGGTACGGACTGGAGGAGCGGGATGGTGTAATTGCTGAAGGAATGGTAGATGGATTAAGGATTATGTTTAGTAATGTGGATGTGTTTACTCAGGACAAGAAAAGAGAACTGATATGTAGGTTGCAGGATGAAGAGGAAAAACCTGATGTCATAGCCCTACAGGAAGTAAGACCAAAAAATGTTAGAATTGAAAGGGAACTGGTGGAATATAGTTTGGAGGGTTTTGAGTTATATGAGAGAAATGCTATTAGAGCAGAGGTTGGAAGAGGACTGTTTATTTATGTAAGAAAAGAGCTCAAGGTTAATGAGGTAGATATGAGACAGCAGTATTGTGAGTATTTGTGTATTGAAGTAAAATGTGTAAGAGGATCAATTCTAATTGCCTCTATATATAGAAGCCCAAATAATAGCAGGGGAGAGGATGATAACCTACTGAAAGCAATGGAGGAGATAGATAATAGAGAGAACAAATATAAAATTTTGATTGGAGATTTCAATTTGCCAAGGATCAACTGGGCAAATTGTACTACTCCAGCGGGACAGGGTAGCCTGGAAAATAAGTTTATAGAGAAAGTGAGATTTTGTTTTTTAACGCAACATATTGTAGAGATGACAAGATATAGAGATGGGACGCAGGGGAGTGTACTTGATTTGATTTTTAGCAATGAAGAGGATATAGTGGAACATGTTAATGTGGATAGCCCTATAGGTCGTAGTGACCATGCCTGTATAAGCTTTAGTTGTAACATTAAATCGGAGAGGGATAATAGAAGCAATAGAAAAATATACATGTATGATAGAGCAGATTATGAGCTGCTGAGACGGTGTTTGGACATTGACTGGGGGGAATATTTGAACGGTGAAGACGCTGAAGGAATGTGGAGGAAAATTAGAGTCAAACTGGAGAATGCTGTATCCAAAAGTGTACCAGTAAGGGAATATAAGGATAAAACAAAATTGAGGAAAAGAACTAACCCAGAATTGCCAATGAAAAGAAAGCTTTGGATATTGATTAGAAGAAAGAAACGATTGTGGGAAAGATTAAAATTGTTAAAAAAGAACAGGGGGTCTAGTATAGAGGCTAAGGAAGTGGATCTGGAACGCAGACAAATAAACAATAAAATAAGGTGGGAAACAAGGAGGGGGGTGAAGGAGAGGGAGAGAGAGATAGCTAGAAATGTGAAGGATAATCCAAAAATATTCTGGAAGTACATTCAGGAAAAGTTAACAAGAAGAGTAGGGATCCCAGAGCTGGTGGGGGGGTTGAATGATGGGAGTAGAGCGGAGACTGATAAGGAGAAAGCAGAGGTGCTGGGGAAATACTTTGGGGGGGTACTAACAGTGGAGTCGGAGGATGCAGTGCCTACTATTCCCATCATACAGGCACCGGCACTAGAACTAATAGAGTTTTCCCATGCTAGAATAAGAAGGGCTATAGAAAAAATGAACAGAAGTAAGTCACCGGGACCGGATGGGATACACCCAAGAATCATAAAGGAAGGAGGGGAGATGTTAGTAGAGCCATTGAAAATGTTTTTTGAGGTATCGTTTAATACAGGACAAATCCCGATGGACTGGAGAGAGGCGAACATAACAGCTATATTTAAGAAGGGAAAGAGAAATGACCCAGGGAATTATAGACCAGTCAGTTTGACAAGTGTTGTGTGTAAACTAATGGAAACGGTAATTAGAGAAGGAATAATGGATCATATGAAGTCAAACCAACTTTTCAGTGGGAGACAGTTCGGATTCTTGCCGGGGAGGTCGACGGTACTACAGCTAATTAACCCGGCAAGCGCGATAGGCCTCACGGAAGGCTTCCTATAGGGAACGCGATAGGCCTCACGGAAGCAGGACCATAAAAAAAGCCTTCCATAAAAAAAAGGGCCTATCAAAACAAAGGAATTTGTCTCTAGGTGAGATAATTCCCTCCAGTACTCATCCAGTAATCTAATTTCATTTATTTTTAATTATCACCTTATATATCATTCATTTATCGGTTATTTTCTCTCCCGCGATAATGTAGCACAAGTGGGTTGCATAAAAGATCGTTATGCAACACCCAGACACCGGCACACACCGCCTCGCTCGTCTCAGTTGACTCCCAGACAGCGAGAGGGGAGGGCTGCCTGTCTCTCTCTCGCCTGAGATTATGACCGGGTGGCCAATATCTTCGTTTTTCACCACCCAAATGCTTTTCCCACTTATTTTAGCACTCTTGAAGGTTCATATATACATCATATATGTAAAATAAAAGCATACCGAAAACAAATAATGGTTTATATTGTAAATATAACGAATTCTGTCAGAATCCAGGGCTAGAAATGCACAAATAACTACCCTAGCACCTACGTCTATATCGCGCTTGTCAGGTTAAGGTGGTAGATGATTGGATGAAAATTCTAGAAGATGGTGATGTAATAGACGTGGTATATTGCGATTTTATGAAGGCCTTCGATAAGGTCCCACATAAAAGGTTAATAGAGAAAGTTAGAAGCTATAATATAGGGGAGAAATGTGTGAAATGGATAGAAGCCTTCCTGAAAGATCGGAGACAGAGGGTACTGGTGAATGGACTAGGCTCGGGGTGGAGGGAAATTACAAGTGGGGTACCTCAGGGATCTGTGTTGGGACCACTGCTGTTCGTTATATTTATCAACGACTTGCCTGAAGTTATAACTAATGGAAGTGAGGTATACCTGTATGCGGATGACACTAAACTGTATAGAAGAGTGAGGAGTAAGGAAGATATGGGTTTGCTTCAAGGAGATGTGGAGGGCATGAAGGGATGGTCTGAGCATTGGTTAATGCCTTTTCATCCAAAAAAATGCAAGTACATGCGGATTGGGACCAGCAAGATAGACAAGGTAGGATACAGTATGTATGAAGCGATGGAGGAAGTGAGTGCAGAAAAGGATATAGGAGTAGTGATAGACAATAAGTTAAATTTCTCAGAACATTTAGCGGAAAAGATAAACAAAGCCAATATAATTGTAGGGCTGATAAGGAGGACATTTGTGTCACTTGACGAAGAAATCTTCAGGAATCTATATACAGCGCTGGTTAGGCCGCACCTGGAATATGCAAACCAGGTGTGGGCTCCATATATGGTAAAGGATATAGAAGCAGTGGAGAAAGTGCAGAGGAGAGCTAGCAAGCTGGTACCAACGTTGAAGAACGCGGGCTATGAGCAGAGCTTGAGGACACTGGGGCTTCCGACACTGGCATATAGGAGAAAGAGAGGGGATATGATAGAGACTTTTAAGATAGTGTCAGGAAAGTATGATGAGGATGTGTGTGAAGGTATCTTCTTGATGCGGGAGGGAACAAGAACGAGAGGACACTCTAAGAAAATTTACAAAGAAAGAAATAGGCTTGAGAAGGCAAAGAACTCATTTTGTGATAGAGTGGTAAATGAGTGGAACGCACTGCCCCAGTATGTAGTCGATTCCGAATCAATAAGGGAGTTTGAAAGTAATCTTGATAAAGCATGGGGAAGACAAGATTTGAAGTTTGATTATAAAACAAAAATACAGAATAGTAAAAATGTTGCGTCTGCTACCGCCGCCGCCAACACCGTGAACGACCGCAGCAGTGCAAGTACTGGTACTGAGCTGGATACACAGGCATAGTTTGCCTTTTTCCAGAGGATCTACTGTAAGAAGAAACTGTAAGAAACTGTAAGTAAAAACAGCTAGATTTTACCGGTTCAGGATACAACTCCAATACCTAAAAACAAAAAATCATAAATTTTTTCGCAGAGTGATGAACAAACATAATGTTCTGACATAGTTTAAGATACAAATTCAATACGTAAAAAACGCAAGCATAAGTAACTAGTTTTAATCACATTTTCCGTACCATGTAGTGTATGTGTATACAGTGTATATATATTGTTATGCCCTGTTTTTCTACAGGTTTAACTTGGGTAATGTGAGTTCTAATTGACTGGGTATATAAGGCTGCATGCACAATACAAGATATGAGGAATAGAGAACACAAAGAAACACATGGTAGCAAGTTACACGATCACGTTTATTTATATACCACTGCAGAATACTCGTGTAAGACAATATAATAGAATCGAACAACACTAGCATAAGTGGATTTGGATGGAGCCTAGTCTCCCACTTCCAACGTTCAGGTATTAATCTTCTGATCACTGGCTTTAATTCAACAGGTTTATATACCGAAGACCATCAATGTTACTTATAGAATCATATTCACTGTTAGATTTCTTACTGGTAGCTCTGGTGCACAAGTAGTAGTTCACAGACTAGATTAGACACGCGTATTTTAGAGCACAGGAATTCTAGTAACCTCAGGGGGGTACTGATCTAAGTTTTATATTCTTGGCTCAGAAATACATAGAACGCAAATCAGTGGGCGAACATTCAGATATCACTAGGGTTTCCTTCTAGGTAATAATATCTGGATATATGGTTGATTACGAGAGTTAGTATCGCCTGTTAATTATTGAACACTGATACGCTTAGCACTTCCTAATTGAATGATTATATGAATTATACTGGGGCAAAGAGATAGCCACTTCGTAGAAATATTAATTAGTGAATCTCTAAACAGCACAGTAATATGTAGTACTGCTAAAGGGAATCTTGGGTAGTATCTGATGGGTCTGGTCCTGGTTATCTTGCGTCCATGATGTTGGGGGCTAACGACTGGTTCCGCGGCCGTCCAGGGGGTCCATATGTGTGAAGTTCTCAAATACGTGGGCAGGTCCTTCTATCCAAATCTGCCACGGAGTCTGCCGGCTCTGGAATCTCACTCCGGAACAACACAAGGCAGAGCTAGAAGTTAACTGCAGGGTAGTGACCCCTGGTTGGTGTCTAGCTTTCAACTGATTTGACTGGGGGCGGGAGCTAGATTTATAGGCTCGGTTCTGGACCCTGTAGACAGTAGGGATCTCGAGTCTTATGGACTTATTTGAGCTCTCAATAGATATGGGGACTAGGTAAGATGGTATTTACTGTTGTGGCACATGGCTATAGGAAGCCTTTATATTTTCATATAACTGAGCCTTAGTAAGAGGTACTATTTTGGCTATACTGGAAGTGTTTAGGGGAGAGAGACTGGATCTACTTTGCGAGGAGGATGGGGACAGCTGTGATAGGAGCGTCTCTCTTAGATTGTTCAATCTTCATTCTATGGTATAGCTGAGGTGCTAATTTAGTGATCAGAGCATGCAAGAAAGGTAAATGGTTTATTGTGAGTTAATAGAGGTTAGTAAAGGTGTTAGTCATGCATGGTTAGTTCATTGATAGGAAGAATTCCTGTGCTACCTGGCAATGACTCGAAAGTCAAAACAGGGGCCAGGTATACCTCCGCGGGGGTGGGGGTCTCCCTCCTCGGGTGGGCAAAAAGGGGGAGCTGGGCGCCCTCTCTCTGTGATAGTCGTCCGGCGGCTGTGGCTAGCGGCTTGCCATATCACCAGTGTTCGTAATAACCCTCTGTGTATGAGACAGATGTGGGTGTCCTTAATACCAAAACCGAAGGTGCCTTAGCTAGCTGGTTTTACTCGGCTGGTTGTTAATTGTAAGGTTTGCTGGATGTGGTGGAGACTGGGTTGCTAACTCTGCCACATTTATCTGGAAGTATGGCAATAGAAGTTAGTTACTGGCGAGGCGGCTAGCCTCGCACCGACGACCATTGGGTGCAGGGTTGTGAATGGGTTGTAAGAGAATAGATGGCATGCAAGGGGCTAGTAAAGTTCTAATGTTGTTCTGGCCTACTAAGTGAAGGTAGGCTGGATAGGAGTATATATATAAAAGGTTGGAGAGCGTTAGCAACGGACAATTCAAGGATCTTCAAGAGGTATGAGAGAGAGGCTAGGTCGGACAAGAGTAGAGATGTGCGGGGGACTTATAATGAGAGGGGAGGAGTGCAGGGGGGCTATAGGGGAATTTGACCCTAAGGTCTCTGGGCGTGGGGGTGGCATTAGGCTGCAGTTGATATGGAAGTTTGAAAAGGCAGTAATATACGTTAGCCAAATGCTACCGGGGAATGCAACTATGGGGTGGTATATGAGTCTGGAAAAGATAGAGTTATGTGATCAGTCCGAGGGGTTATGGATGCTATTAGTTGGCCCTGGGAACTGCGTTTTCTATTAAATATAAATATACCAACAACAGCGGCAGTTCGTAGGGGTACTTAGTTATTGTTTCGGGGTACTTATGACAGATACTGGTAACCAGGTTATCTTATACAATCTCTGGTTGGGGTAAGAGGTGTATGACACGAAGTAAATTGGCGTAGTGTGGACTGTGGATACGAAGGAGGCAAGGGGAAGACATATGACAATTGTGGAAAAGTAAATGGAAAAAGGTGAACACAATGGCGGATAAAAATACTTAACCTAAGGATTGAATACATAGATTTATGGGGCGATGGGTCTTCAGAAGCTTAGTCTGGCAAGACAAGATGTTAGGGAATGTTAATATTAATACTTAAACTAAGGATTGCATACATCGATGAACGATGACATTATAGTCGTCGTCCTAATAAGGTGATGAAACCTGGTTGATCTGTACTTGGCACAATACGACACAAGGACAGTGCCGCTATGTCGTATCAATACTGGTGGCAGTTAATATTAGAGACACTTAGTTACTAGAGGAACAATGCAAGGGGGCGACTGAGCACGGGTTACATATATCTATACTCGTCATGGGAAATGATATACAAGGTCTAGGGACAAGCGTGGGTGTTTAACTTCTAAGATATATAACATCTACTTCTCGGATGTAAGAACATACATAGATATAATTATGGCTGTCTGATGTGTTGGCATTGGCTCAACGTCGGGACAGGGCATGGGTGTTTTTAATATGAATGTATATTCCTGTTCATCATCTTTGTAGTTAGGAGTGTAGGACACGAGGGGTTAGTGTACATGAGGTGTGGAAAAATGGTCAGTTTAGAAGGGGTATCTAGGTGCGGCCTGGAGCTGCTTAGCCCTGCGGGCTTGGGCCTGTCTGAATTGGCTGGCTCGGTCAGCTGGTCCTTTCGTTCTGTGGACCTTTCCTTTGGGTGTTTCTGTGTGGTGTTCGTTCGTGGCTTCTGTGGTGGGCTTCTCGTTCTGGGGCATTTTATATATATATATATATATATATATCGCTAACAGATTATATTAGTACCAACTTCAAGAAATATAGTTCATATTGTAACGATAATTAATTGCTAAGAAGCATATAGAATATATGAGACTTATTTGAATGTATACAAGTATTATAAAACAAAATAAGAATGTTAGAACATTCTATGAATGGATAGTAGGCATTGGCATTGGCAGAAGCCAGCAGGACGGGAGGCGATGTACGTAGCTCTAAAACATGACGTCATTGACCATCTGCGCATGCGTGAGAATCTAGGCCCCCTTGGCCCCGCCCCTCACCTCCGATGCGTTTAAATATACCCTTCAAACCATGTCAGTTGTCACCCAGATCTCTCCATAGCTCACTCGGTATGGTACCCGGCCATCACTGAGGAAACCAGGGATCGATCCCACTCTTCTTTGATATATTTTGTATTTGTTTATTTCGTTATATTTGTTATTTTGATTATTTTTGTTATATTTTAGGGTAGGGTTAGGTTAGGTTAGGTTAGGTTAGGTTAGGATAATCTAATCTAATCTAATATAATAGTTGTACATTTGAGGGGATGGGCCAAGATTCTCACGCATGTGCAGATGGTGAGTGACGTCATGTTTTAGAGCTACGTACATAGCCTCCCAGCAGGACAGTTCTTTGTGGGCAGAGTCGGTAGACGAATTCAAGGTTCTTCACACCTTTAACGAGGTCGGGATAAAGTGGGTGTCTGAATAAGTAGAATCTATCTAATACTTAAAACTGTCTGAATATGTAAAACTGCTTGAATAAGTAGAATCTATCGAATACTTATTAACTGTCATTGTTGTAATATTATTTTCTAGTGTTAAATGGCTAGGCCGCTAGAGAGTGTTTCCCAGGTAAAAAAGGTATAGTAAAATGCTATCTCGTCACGATAGGACTTCTCTCACTTTGAATCGGTAAAATCTAGCTGTTTTTACGTATTGGAGTGGTAACCTGTATAGGTTAAATCGTGCTGTTTTACGTATAGGAGTTGCATCGTGTATAGGTCAAATCTAGCTGTTTTTACGTATTGGAGCTGTATCTTGAATACGTAAAATGTAACTAAAACTTTATTTATTACTTTTTCTAGCTGTTTTTACGTATTGGATTTTTATCTTGAATACGTAAAATGTATCTAAAACTTTATTTATTACTTTTTCTAGTTGTTTTTACGTATTGGATTTGTATCTTGAATACGTAAAATGTAACAAAAACTTGATTTATTAAATTTTCTAGCTGTTTCTACGTAATGAATTTGTATCTTGAGTACCATATGTAAAATGTAACTAAAACTTGATTTATTACTCTTTCTAGCTGTTTTTACGTATTGGATTTGTATCTCGAATACGGAAAATGTTACTAGGCTGCTGAAATTGAGGTACTATAGCTCTTGATTTATCTGGATTTGCGATGTACCTCAAATGTATCACCTAGGAAGCCTTCTGAGCAGAGGGGCGACGATGTATGAACCGGTAAAATCTAGCTGTTTCTACGTATTGGATTTGTATCTTGAATACGTAAAATGTAACTAAAACTTTATTTATTACTTTTTCTATCTGTTTTTACATATTGTATTTGTATCTTGAATACGGAAAATGTAACTAAAATTATATTTATTACTTTTTCTAGCTGTTTTCGCGTATTGGATTTGTATCTCGAATACGTAAAATTTAACTAAAATTATATTTATTACTTTTTCTAGCTGTTTTTACGTATTGTATTTGTATCTCGAATACGTAAAATTTAACTAAAACTTTATTTTTTTTTCTAGCTGATTTTACGTATTGAATTTGTATCTCGAATACGTAAAATTTAACTAAAACTTTGATTTTTTTTTTCTATCTGTTTTTACGTACCGGTATTGGATTTGTATCTCGAATACGTAAAATGTAACTAAAACTTTATTTATTACTTTTTCTAGCTTTTTTCCCGTATTGGATTTGTATCTCGAATACGTAAAATTTAACTAAAACTTTATTTGTTTTTCTAGCTGGTTTTACGTATTGGATTTGTATCTCGAATACGTAAAATTTAACTAAAACTTTATTTTTGTTTTTGAAATGCCCTCGAAAATGTCCCGCACCCACAATAATACTAACCCGAGTTGACGTCAGGTATAGCGTAAAATAGTCGGAGATGGTAAGTCCAATAAACTCATCACGTGATAACACCACGAGACTATCACCTGGTTCTTAAAAATCGGACTAAGGTTGCTATACTTTTAGTACGTCCGTGGTAGTACAGTGGGTTAGCGCGCGGGCCTGGTGGTGATGGTTGGGTCACTAACCAGGGTTCGAACCCCACCCAAGGCATCTCAAAACCTGTGGGTTTTAGGGGGGTTAAATTCCCTTCAGAGGTTCGTACCCCGCGCCAGGTACCAGGAAAAGTTGATCCTAAAGGTAGCCTGGGGATATTTCAGGAGACCATGAATTCCCTTCACACCCGGCATTTCATTGGTGGCAGCGGTGGGATTCGAACCCACGCCTCCGAAGAGGTGAGTTCTGAATGACTGGGTATATAAGGCTGCATGCACAATACAAGGTATGAGGAATAGAGAACACAAAATAAACACACGGTAACACGCCACAAGTTCACGTTTATTGAAGTAAATAAATAAAGAGCATAGAAAGATAGTTATTTTCGCACAAAACAAATAATAGAAGGGAACTGCTAGCATTAGCGGATCTGGATGGAGCCTAGTCTCCCACTTCCAACGTTCAGGTATATTCTTCTGATCACGGGTTTAATTAGCAAGTTTTTATTTTACTGGAAGACCTCAATATATTCGTATAATTCAATGTCACTGATTTGACCTCTTGCTGGCTGGTCGCGTGCCCAAGTAGCAACTCACAGTTAGGATTAGACATGCGTATATTGTAGAACACGGAATCTCTAGTAACCTCATGGGGGTACTGAACTAAGTTTTATATTCTTATGGCAGAAATACGTAGAACACAAATCAGTGGGCGAACGTTAGATATCACTAGAGTTTTAATATCTGAATAAGGTAATTACGAGAGTCAAGGTCGCCTGTTAATTAAAGAGCACTGATCGCTTAGTACGTCCCAAATGGAATGGTTAAATATGAATTACACTGGGCAAGGTCTTAGCCACTTTATAGAAAGTTAATAAGTGAGTATCAAGCTAGTACTATAACTTAGTACTAGCAACATGAATCTTGAATAGTATGGGTAGATCTGGTCCTGGTTATCTTGCTTCCGGTGATGTTGGGGGCTAACGACTGGTTCCTCGGCCGTCCAGATGGTCCAAAATGTAGGAAGTTCTCAAGTTGGATCTCTTGACAATCGTTGCTGGCTACACACTTATATACCCACGAATTTGTGTGAAGGTTATAAGGTGCACGTTAGGACTTGTACATGGACAGATGCTTCTATCAGTCTTCTCTGCCACGGAGTCTGCCGGATCTGGAATCTCTCAACTCCGGAACAACACAAGGGCAGAGCTAGAGGTAAACTGCAGGGTAGTGACCACTGGTTGGTGTCTAGCTTTCAACTGATTTGACTGGGGGCGGGAGTTAGATTTATAGGCTCGGTTCTGGACCCTGTAGACAGTAGGGATCTCGAGTCTTATGGACTTAATTGAGCTCTCAATAGATATGGGGACTAGGTAAGATGGTATTTACTGTTGTGGCACAGGGCTATAGGAAGCCTTTATATTTTCATATAACTGAGCCTTAGTAAGAGGTACTATTTTGGCTATACTGGAAGTATTTAGGGGAGGGAGACTGGATCTACTTTGCGAGGAGGATGGGAACAGCTGTGATAGGAGCGTCTCTCTTAGATTGTGCAATCTTCATTCTATGGTATAGCTGAGGTGCTAATTTAGTGACCAGAGCATGCAAGAAAGGTAAATGCTTTATTGTGAGTAAATAGAGGTTAGTAAAGGTACCTTGTTAGTCATGCATGGTTAGTTCATTGATAGGAAGAATTCCTGTGCTACCTGGCAATGACTCGAAAGTCAAAACAGGGGTCAGGTATACTTCCGCGGGGGTGGGGGTCTCCCTCCTCGGGTGGGCAAAAAGGGGGAGCTGGGCGCCCTCTCTCTGTGATAGTCGTCCGGCGGCTGTGGCTAGGGGCTTGCCATATCACCAGTGTTTGTAATAACCCTCTGTGTATGAGACAGATGTGGGTGTCCTTAATACCAAAACCGAAGGTGCCTTAGCTAGCTGGTTTTACTCGGCTGGTTGTTAATTGTAGGGTTTGCTGGATGTGGTGGAGACTGGGTTGCTAACTCTGCCACATTTATCTGGAAGTATGGCAATAGAAGTTAGTTACTGGCGGGGCGGCTAGCCTCGCACCGACGACCATTGGGTGCAGGGTTGTGAATGGGTTGTAAGAGAATAGATGGCATGCAAGGGGCTAGTAAAGTTCTAATGTTGTTCTGGCCTACTAAGTGAAGGTAGGCTGGATAGGAGTATATATATAAAGGTTGGAGAGCGTTAGCAACGGACAATTCAAGGATCTTCAAGAGGTATGAGAGAGAGGCTAGGTCGGACAAGAGTCGAGAAGCGCGGGTGTCTTTGTGAGAGGGGGGGGGGAGAGTTCAAGGGCTACAGGGAAATTTTGCCCCTAAGGTCCCTGGGCGTGGGGGTGGCATTAGGCTACAATTGATATGGAAGTTTGAAAAGGCAGTAGAATACGTTAGCCAAATGCTACCGGGGAATGCAACTATGGGGTGGTATAGGAGTCTGGAAAAGATAGAGTTATGTGATCAGTCCGAGGGTTATGGATACTATTAGTTGGCCCTGGGAACTGCGTTTTCTATTAAATATAAATACCAACAACAGCGGCAGTTCGTAGGGGTACTTAGTTATTGTTTCGGGGTACTTATGACAGATACTGGTAACCAGGTTATCTTATAAATCTCTGGTTGGGGTAAGAGGTGTAAGACACGAAGTAAATTGGCGTAGTGTGGACTGTGGATACGAAGGAGGCAAGGGGAAGACGTATGACAATTGTGGAAAGTAAATGGAAAAAGGTGAACACAATGGCGGATAAAAATACTTAACCTAAGGATTGCATACATCGATGAACGATGACATTATAGTCGTCGTCCTAATAAGGTGATGAAACCTGGTTGATCTGTACTTGGCACAATACGACACAAGGACAGTGCCGCTATGTCGCATCAATGCTGGTGGCAGTTAATATTATAGACTTAGTTACTAGAGGAACAATGCAAGGGGCGACTGAGCACGGGTTACATATATCTATACTCGTCATGGAAAATGATATACGAGGTCTAGGGACAAGCGTGGGTGTTTCAACTTCTAAGATATACAACATCTACTTCTCGGATGTAAGAACATACATAGATATAATTATGGCTGTCTGATGTGTTGGCATTGGCTCAACGTCGGGACAGGGCATGGGTGTTTTTAATATGAATGTATATTCCTGTTCATCATCTTTGTAGCAAGGACAGTGCCGCTATGTCGTATCAATGCTGGTGGCAGTTAATATTATAGACTTAGTTACTAGAGGAACAATGCAAGGGGCGACTGAGCACGGGTTACATATATCTATACTCGTCATGGAAAATGATATACGAGGTCTAGGGACAAACGTGGGTGTTTTAACTTCTAAGATATAACATCTACTTCTCAGATGTAAGAACATACATAGATATAATTATGGCTGTCTGATGTGTTGGCATTGGCTCAACGTCGGGACAGGGCATGGGTGTTTTTAATATGAATGTATATTCCTGTTCATCATCTTTGTAGTTAGGAGTGTAGGACACGAGGGGGTTATTGTACGTGAGGTGTGGAAAATGGTGAGTTTAGAAAAGGTAAATGGGTGCGTCCTGGAGCTGTTTAGCCCTGCGGACTTGGGCCTGTCTGAAATGGCTGGCTCGGTCAGCTGGTCCTTTCGTTCTGTGGACCTTTCTTCCGGGTGTTTCTGTGTGGTGTTCACTCGTGGCTTCTGTGGTGGGTTTCTTGTTTAGTTTTCTAGCTGTTTTTACGTATTGGATTTGTATCTCGAACACGTAAAATGTAACTAAAACAGCGGCTCGCTTGGTGTAGTGACTAGCGTCTCGGACTTCCGCCCAGAAGGCCCGGGTTCGTGCCCACGCTCGGCGCATTAAAGATTTTTCACAAGCACTGAGTCGTTACCATCCCTCATGAGCAAAGGGATGGGGTAGTAGTACAGGACCCCAATGGAAATACGCCTAATCGGCCTTATTGAGCTATCCTTAGCTAGCTTAGCATGCGCTAGCTTTAAGAACTATTATTATTATTATTATTATTATTATTACTTATTACTTATTCTAGCTGATTTTACGTATTGGATCTGTTTCTTGAATACGTAAAATGTAACTTAAACTTTGATTTTTTTTTTCTATCTGTTTTTCCGTATTGGATTTGTATCTCGAATACGTAAAATGTAACTAAAACTATTTACTTATTACTTATTCGAGCTGATTTTACGTATTGGAGTTGTAGGCCCTATCCTGAACCGGTGAAATCTGGCTGTTTTTACGTATTGGATCTGTTTCTTGAATACGTAAAATGTAACTAAAACTATATTTATTTATTTTTCGAGCTGTTTTTCCGTATTGGATTTGTATCTCGAATGCGTAAAATGTAACTAAAACTTTATTTATTACTTTTTCTAGCTTTTTCCCCGTATTGGATTTGTATCTCGAATACGTAAAATGTAACTAAAACTTTATTTATTACTTTTTCTATCTTTTTTCCCGTATTGGATTTGTATCACGAATACGTAAAATTTAACTAAAACTTTGATTTTTTTTTTCTATCTGTTTTTCCGTATTGGATTTGTATCTCGAATACGTAAAATGTAACTAAAACTTCATTTATTACTTTTTCTAGCTTTTTTCCCGTATTGGATTTGTATCTCGAATACGTAAAATTTAACTAAAACTTTGATTTATTTTTTTCTATCTGTTTTTACGTATTGGATTTGTATCTCGAATACGTAAAATTTAACTAAAATTTTATTTATTACTTTTTCTATCTGTTTTTACGTATTGGATTTTTATCTCGAATACGTAAAATGTAACTAAAACTTTATTTATTACTTTTTCTAGCTGTTTTCCCGTATTGTATTTGTATCTCGAATACGTAAAATGTAACTAAAACTTTATTTATTACTTTTTCTAGCTGTTTTTACGTATTGGATTAATTTTGTATCTCGAATACGTAAAATTTAACTAAAACTTTATTTATTAATTTTTTCTAGCTGTTTTTACGTATTGGATTTGTATCTCCAATACGTAAAATGTATCTAAAACTTTATTTATTACTTTTTCTAGCTGTTTTTACGTACCGGTATTGGATTTGTATCTTGAATTCGTAAAATGTAACTAAAACTTTATTTATTACTTTTTCTAGCTGTTTTCCCGTATTGGATTTGTATCTCGAATACGTAAAATTTAACTAAAACTTTTTTTTTTTCTATCTGTTTTTACGTATTGGATTTGTATCTCGAATACGTAAAATTTAACTAAAACTTTATTTATTGTTTTTCTAGCTGTTTTTACGTATTGGATTTGTATCCTGAATACGTAAAATGTAACTAAAACTTTATTTATTACTTTTTCTAGCTGTTTTTCCGTATTGGATTTGTATCTCGAATACGTAAAATTTAACTAAAACTTTATGTATTACTTTTTCTAGCTGTTTTTACGTATTGGATTTGTATCTTGAATACGTAAAATGTAACTGTTATGCCCTGATTTTATTCAGGATTAACTATTGCATAGGTGAGTTCTGCAAGACTGGAATATCCCGTTTCATATACATACATGTGAGGGGTCAACAGAACACATAAATAGAATCTTGGAATGTGATTTGTAATACAGTTTTATTTCGCTAAACACACTCATGGTATAGAAAAAGAATCACTTTCACTTTATAGAACAGGAGTAAGAGTAATAAGTTCAGTGATAAGAGCTTGGTCTTTCAATTCTCCAAGCACAATCGTGGATCTGGATTAAAGTATACACTGCCACTTCCGAGTCTCGCGTATTATTCTTCCGATACGGACATGATAAGAAGCGATAAGAAAGTCACTTGAAGGGGGCACCGATTTAATATACACAATGTCTGATACCGAACGTTGCTTTAGGCTTAAGGTTCTAGTTATTCGATTAAGTGGGGACTAACGTTGAGGTTCGACTTTACACGATCTAGCAGTCAAGTAGGCAATTATTATGTATACTCTTAAACTGTTAATGCACGGATGGGAATTCGTCACTGAGATTAAATTATACTTCACGACCTATCCCTTGTTTATGGGATCACAGAATATCTATACCAAACACTCAATTTAAGTGTGACTCGTGTCGTGGCTGGGGGTAAATACTGTCGCGGTAATTATCTCGTAATATATTTTACTGTAACGAATCTCTGGCAAAACAGGGGACTCTAGGATCAACTCGAAATCTCTTTATAGTTAGAAAATAACTCAAAGGTGAACACAGGCAACACAACGGTTTAGTAACACGGTATCTATACACTGATATTATAATAGGAAATCGTGCCCGATCAGGTTTTCTTCTTCTCCTCTTGAATCTGGTGTCGTTGGGGGCTTCTCGGCTGCTCCAGGGGGCCCAGTTGTGTGAAGAAGTTACCGATGGGTCGGTTGACCGGTGATGAAGTTGAGTTCAGGGTCTCTCCTATGGATCTTAAATGGTCTGCTTCTGGGCTGAGGCCAGGGTAGCGTCTCATCGGACCAACGTAAGCATTGGGTCTGCACAAACCTTGCTTAACTGTCTCTGATCCATGACGAGAGGTTCAATCAACCCAAGTGCATATGTGGCGATATATATATTTCTCTTAGGTCCCTATATTTACCTGTGATCTACCACGGTTAATACAGGCCCAGGAATATAATATATCAGCTCCTGGTGTTCAGCTTGTGGGGTGCCGGTCGGTTACTAACAGGGGAGTAAAACAGTCTTCCCACAGAGCGACGTCCCGCTCGGCAAAAAGCTATGTTTAAAACTGCCCGCTCTCCTCCTCTCGTGGTTTATATATGGCAGGGTGACTCGGTGTTGCCCGGGCCGGGGGCTGATGGGTCCCTTCCAATTCAGGGCCAGGGCGGCTGTGCAGGGCTGTGGGGTCAACATCTGGCAATCTGGCCCTTCGTTCCCAATGTTCTGAATTAGATAACAGCGTTAGTTCACACACCGACATATAAGAATAGTTAATGGCAGGTGGTATGGCAAGCAAGGGACCCGTCGCCTTGTTGTTCACGGCGGCGAGGGGAGGAGCACCTCGGCCAGGAGGGTCAGTGGCTAATTGTTTGACTTGATAAGTAGGTTACTTTTAAAAAGAAGGGGAACAAGGGGAAGAAAGGTAAGTGAACAGTTATCTCGTACCTGTAGGTCTTGGTGAGATTGAATAACAAGTCCTGTAATACCTCACAGGTGTTGGCACGTGTATACAGGTGTTTTTTTTTTTTTTTTTTTTTTTTTTTTTTTTTTTTTCTATACTGTATTCCAACTTACTTCCTCTCGGGCATAGGCTGAGAGCCTTAACATTCACCGCTTTACAATGAACAGTGAAGCCTGTGAGGTCTTTTTCCAGTCTAGGGAGTGAGACATGTGAAGCACGTAGAGTACAACGAGCACCTGCCATCTTGCCTTCACATGAGGCACGGTGCTCACTCATGGCCCGAAACGACCCCATCTCTGAAGCCACCTCGTTCCCGTGCTTCACTGTCTCACCCCCTACACTCGGACTCTCACACTTACACACACACAACGCCACCTGTTGAGCAGATAACTCACCAGGCATTGCACCCCTATAGCATATTTTGAATATGGGAATATTCATACAGTGCTATTTAATCAGGGAACAATGAGGGTATTTTATTGACGTTTCGGTGGGCTTGTGGTAATGCACTGATACCAGGTACAGCACAAATTCCATCCCAATAATATCTTCCCATTGATACATCAGGATTTGAACCTGGGACCTTTGGATTACCAGGCCAGTGGCAAGACCACTCCACCACACCTTCCCTTTTAAGCGCGGTTGCCCTAGTGGTCCCGTATACCGGGGTTGAGGAGGGCGGCGCAGGTAGGAGTCCCTCCGGGCTGGACACGGCTCGATGGCCGAGTTAACCCTCTCCGACATATGATGCAATTTTGAGCCAATTAGGGATACTTTAAAGCCTTTATTACCATCAGGGGTATTTACAAACCTTTAGTTTAGTTACTTCAACCTCTGCAGTTGTCTTTGAGTTAGCTGTGGGCAGAAAACTAATATTGGAGAGAAACTAATATTGGGCAGAAAACTAATATTATAAGAGTGAGAGAACTCTATTTCTTATTGCTAATCTGGCAACCTCTGCGTCATATGAGTCTGAAGGGGTTAATTTGTTGTTGTCGGCCCACCTGGGTTAGGGTGGAAATACCCACGTAGACCATGTGTGGACAAGGGAGAGATATCTAGAGAGAGAAAATACAGCTTTATAGTGGTCAATAAAGTAGGCATGCGTAATCAGGCGGCAGTGCAATTATCATTATCATGGTGATAGACTGTGTTGGCTACGCACCTGGGGCGAGCCCGTTACGCAAGGCATTGGCGCTTCCGTGGGGTGATCAGGTCGTCGTCCATGCATGCACAGCTGTCGACTGCCTGGTTGCAACGGAAAAAAGATAGGATCATGCGAACTGTACTCCGAGAAGGAAGTGTCTTGAGGAGCCGTGTAGAAGGCGTGTGGAGGGAGGCTAGAAAAGAAAAGCAGGCTGGATTATGTAATGCAAGGTTTAGGGAAAAATAGATTGTGCGAGGTGGCGATTTCCTTCTTATTCTACGGTTAGTAGGTCAGTCATCATGCGGGGTTAGTATGTTAATAAGTAACAAGTAAAATGGTAATGATACAATCAATATCTACTTGGCAGAGTTATATATCTATACCCCTCATAATACAGAGAGCAAAGAGGTGTCTTCCCTCTTACTTCTTCTACAGGGGCTGTCACGTATTCATTAATCATATTCATGGCATAACAATAAAATGTTAGTGACATAATCAATACAATAATTGGCATAGTCATATATCTGTACCCCTCATAATACAGAGAGTTAAGAGGTGGCTTTCCTCTTACTTTTCCTGCAGGGGTGGTCCTAGTTAAAGATAAACATATTCATTAATCATATACATGGTCTGCAGTCATGTTGCCTGTGGTGGATGTAGTTGGGTCCAGTTTGAGCTAAACGCACGTGAAATTAATACAACAGTAATTACGACAGTCACAGGGACATGCATACGACGCGGCCATCACTGCTTACGTCATCAGAAAGCAAGGGGGTGGATATCATCTAGTATCTTAAGGGGAGTATCTGGGGAGGAAAGACATGTGGTTTGTATACTAAGAAGAATGTGAGTTGAAAAGTGTGGAATATGTGGATTGGTGTGGAGGTTCAGTCTGGAGAGGTGGTCGTCTGTGGTCGGCCATTTTGGAGGTGGGTTGTCCAGTGCCGGCTGCTGAGGCGATAAGCTTCTAATTGGGCTGGGGGAGGAGTCGATGGGAAAGGCGGGGTGTTTTTGTCCCTCTCTCTCCCTCCGACCGTGTTGGTGAATGTCTGTCTGTCTGTTGCTTTGGTAGGATATATACTTTAGTTACTTAGAATAAGGGGTAATGGGGCATGGGGTTACACATACACATACTGACAAGGCAGAGGGGAGTCAATATAATAACTAGCATTGGTGCATATACTTATACCGTCGCAAGGTAGAGATAAGGGGTGTCTTCCCTCCTTGTCTTCTCCTTAGAGGGCTGTCATAGTTAACATATATACAGTATATATATCATGAATACAATAATACATGGTTTGCAGTTATGGCCGTCTGCAGGTTGATCAGAATTAAACATATATAAGTCAGCAGAGGTATTTCGATACACTTAGTTAGTATGGGGTACGTACCTATACCTTCGTAATGTAGAGAGAGCGAGGTGTCTTCAGATCGCCTCGTTCCTGTACACGATGAGAGTATTATAGTCTGCAGGGTTAGTATTTAATGGAATACATTCTTTAGTGGGTACTTCAAGAATGTCAGGGGGTAAGGAAGTGTGGTTTGTATCTAGAAGACTGTGATTAACGAGACGTGTAATATGTGGATGGAAGTGGAAGAGAGGGAGGGATCTTGCTGGGGGTGGAAGTTTCGCTCCCAGGAATTTTCGTTCCTGGTGTATTTCAGTAACTAAAACTTTATTTATTAATGTTTCTAGTTGTTTTTACGTATCGGATTTGTATCTCGAATACGTAAAATGTAACTAAAACTTTATTTATTACTTTTTCTAGTTGTTATTGCGTATTGGATTTGTATCTTGAATACGTAAAATGTAACTAGGCTGATTTTAATTGAGGTACTAGAGCTATATATATATATAATAATAATAATACAAATATTAATAAAAACAATAATATCAATAATAATGATAGTGGTGCACTCCTTTGAAAAACTATATATTACGATCTCGTACATCGTCGCCCGCCGGCTCAGAATGGTTTCTAGGGCAATTCTTGCCCTACAATCCAATACGTAAAAACAGCTGGAATGAGTAATATGTATCTAGTTTTAATCACATTTTACGTATTCAAAATGCAAATCCAATACGTAAAATCAGCTAGAATAAGTAATAAGTAATTACTTTTAGTTACATTTTACGTATTCAAAATAAAAATCCAATACGTAAAAAGAGCTAGAATAAGTAATAAGTATAATAATAATGTATACACCACTATTGTCCAACATCATATGGCACCACAGACACTTTAGACTTGCGGATGCCAGTGGCACCCAGGCCTGTGGAGGCAGCAAGTCCTTCAGTTCACACCAGACTCTCACATAGCCAACAAGTGTCTCGGCGCTCCTGTACTCAACCCTAGCCAATAAAGGATTGAAGAGTACTGGTGTTATATCTCCATTCATCTTTATTATATGGTGCAGTGTATATCAGTATCTGAACCTACATGGAGAACCTGCACTACCTAGCTGAGGCTGCAGCCGCTGTGGAGACCGGCTTGCAGCCATGCGACCCCTACCCTGCTACATCTACCTCCCAACCGGTCGAGCCTTCATTGCCCGATGCCCTGTCTCCACACCCATCCATCACCTACTTGAATGAAAGGATCGACGCCCTCCAATCGAGTATCGCCACCTTTCTACAGCATCACCAGGACCAGCATCACCAGGACCACCAGCCTCCACAACTACAACATGGCCCCGCGACAGCTCCACCACCGCCCCGCCAGGATCTCCAGCCCCACCAGCCTCTACAACATCAGCCCCAGGCCAGTAATGTTATCCACCAGGCTGACCCATCCTTTGCCTCACACTCCACCAGTGATACACTTATTCACCCCTCTACAGAGACACCCACACCTCACACATCTTCCCATGTCCCAGTGCTACCCCATACATCTCCCCCTGTCTCAGTGCCCCACCATATGCCAGTTACCCATGTCTCAGTGCCCCACCATATGCCAGTTACCCATGTCTCAGTGCCCCACCATATGCCAGTTATTCCCCACATGTCTTTGTTACATATGAACATGACTGATCCCCTTACCCACCCTATCAAGAGCGAACATCCCACACCCTCCCCAACTGACGGCCAGGCCCACACTGGTGTCGGTAGCAACGGTCGGTATTACGGCGGCCATTATGCCCCCCCTGGCTATCGTACGGCTGGCACCAACCCTCACGGCGCAGCCTCTTATGCGCATGACGTCACCCATCACACGACGGCCCCTAACCCTGGATATCGTACGGCTGGCACCAACCCTCACGGCGCAGCCTCTTATGCGCATGACGTCATCCTACACCCTACCACCACCACCACCACCACGGCCCCGTCCCACCCCGCCCCGGCCATGATGTCCGGTTATCGTACAGCTGGCACGGACCCTTACGGCGCGGCTATCTACACACCTCAAGTCCCTTCCTATCCAGCCCAGCCCCGCCGGGCTGCCCCTACGTGGCCCCAGGCCGCTTTACAAATGCCGGGACACGCCCTACGCAAATTCTGGGCTGATTGGGAGGTCTACAAACGGCTTGTCCTTCTACCACCTCACGAGGCTACCATCGAGCTCTACCAGACGTGCGACCCTGCCCTTCAGAGCGCCATATTTGCTCACAATCAGGCGTTCTCCTCATTGCCAGAAATCGGCCTAGCAACTCTCATCACACAACTCGTCCACCGACAACGGAACCGCGCAGCCGCTCGCCACCACTTCCGGTCTCTCCTCCAACAACCTACTGAACAGATCCGGGACTACGTCACACATATTACGGAGGCCACTTTGGACTGTGGCTTTACCTGCCCCTGTTGCCACACTGATGTCTCTGACGAACACATACGGGACCAGGTGACTATCGGGATTAGTGATTCGTCCCTTCAGCAAGAAGTTTTAACTAAAGACCGCACCCTACCTACCTTACAAGATGTTATCAACTACTGTGTGGGGTTCGAATCTGCAGCACTCGACCAGACGGCCATGCAACCGGGGGTACATGCTGTGAAATCACCATACCAGCGTCTCAAGAGTACTTATCCACGCCCCGCCCCTATCCAGCCCCCCGCCCAACCCACTCAGTCCCCGTCGCCCGCCCCACCACCTCCCCACGTCGGCCCCACTTCATCTCCCACACGTTGCTCCGGGTGTGGCCTATCTTCACATTCACAAGCCCAACGATCTTCTAAGTGTCCTGCATGGGGCAAGACCTGCACGGCGTGTAATAAACCTAACCACTTTGCCAAGGTTTGTAAATCCACATCTTCTCAGTGCAGTGGGTGCGGCCTATCCACACACTCTCGAGCCGAACGCCCATCCAAATGCCCTGCTTGGGGTAAGACCTGCCCGTCGTGCAACAAACTCAACTATTACTCCACAGTTTGTCACTCCACGCCCTCACCTTCATCCGCGGCTGTTATCATTGGTACCATCAAGCAGCCTGTTAACCCGGGAACTGCGGGAAGACTCTTAAGAGTCAGGGGGAAAAAAAATCAATTTAAAACACCGATTTTTTTTTTTTGCCCCTGGGCCATGCCAAATATCACTCCTCCACCTCCCCTCCTTCCCCAGTTTCCTCCCCTCCTTCAGTTATCACCTATTTTCCCTGTTATTCCCTTTTCCTGTGGTCTATTTTCGTGCTAACATTAGCGAGTTGGTAGCAGGGCGTTGTCATCACTGTTAGCAAGCGAGTGCAAGAGAGTGAGAGAGAGTATCGATCGACAGTCTCTCTCCAGAGGTGGAGAAAAGTGGTGGGCTGGGAGGTTGCCTCAGCCATACATTGTGTAACTCCCGGCCTGTATCGCCGATTTTGACCATCCAAACGCTGTTTCCACTTGTTTTATTGTTGTAACAGGTTAATACCTTTATAATCAACCTATAATTGGCGCATATGGATAAGTATTAATGCTATTTATGGTAAAATAAATATTTTAGTGATGGGAACAGCTCAAATACGTCAGCACACATACCCCCCATGCGCACTTCAGAGGTTAACAAACCACCACCCGCACGGCTCCCCTCCTTGCCCATTACCATTTCTACTGCCATGTCGCCCCACTCTCACCCCACCAGCGTCACTGCCCACCCTGACACGGGCGCCCAAGTATCTGTGGCTGGTTTGCAATTACTATGGGCACTGGGCCTCCAACGCCACCACCTACAGCCTACTCACCAACGGATCACGGCCGTGGGGGGTCACACTCTCCAGGTCCTGGGTTATATGCCGACTACCATTACCGCCACCGACATTGCCGGCACCCCCTACACTACTTATGATGATGTTTTTATTATTCAGGCACAGTCACCGTTATTTATCAGCATTTCAGCTTGTAGGGCACTACATATCCCTCCCGACTTCCCCACACCTACCCCCTGCATGGCTGCCCACACCGCCCAACCACCACCCACCTTGACCAGGACCCCTCCACCACACCGGCCCACTTCCCTCCCCTTCCCACCTAACGACCTGCACCTGTCTGACCTTTGTGACTGGTTCTTGTCACAGTTTGCATCTTCAGCATTCAACACCACCAGCGGCCCACTCCCCACGAAGTCTGGCCCTCCCATGCACATCCACATCAAGCCTGGCGCATCTCCACGTGCCGTGCACACCCCTGCCCCTACACATCATTGGAAGGCCCAGGTCAAAGCAGATCTCGACAGGGACGTCGCACTGGGCATTATTGAGCCTGTCCCCATCGGTACCCCTACTACCTGGTGTTCTAGGATGGTGGTGGTCGCCAAGAAAACTGGACAACCCCGCCGTACAGTTGACCTGCAGACACTCAACCACGCCTGCCTTCGGGAGACACATCACACCCCGAGCCCATTCAACTTGGCCCAATCCATCCCTGCAGGCACTCGTAAGATAGTCCTAGACGCCTGGAATGGATACCATGCTGTTTTACTCGACGAATCCAGCAGGGAGGCTACGACTTTTATCACGGAATTTGGCCATTACAGGTATATCAGGGCCCCTCAAGGTTACTTGGCAGCTGGCGACGCCTATACCCGACGATTCGACGCAATCATACAGGCTGTTCCTCGTAAGGTGAAGTGTGTTGACGACTCCCTTTTGTGGGACTCTTCAGTCGAGGAGGCCTTTTGGCACACTTTTGATTACCTGGTCCTCTGCGCAACCAACGGTGTCACTTTCAACCCTGACAAGTTTACCTTCGCCGCCCCTTCAGTTGGCTTCGCCGGACTCACCATCACAGACACTAGAATTCAGCCATGCACGTCCAGGATTCAGGCCATCCGTGACTTTCCCACGCCCACAGACATCATGGGAGCCCGGTCGTGGTTTGGTCTCGTTGAACAGGTCGCCTGGACCTTCAGCATCAAACCGGAAATGGCGCCCTTCCGGGAACTTGTGCAGTCCAAAACCCCCTTCCACTGGGATGAAGCACTCGACCGTACCTTTGCCACATCTAAGGACCACATCACACACCTGGTTGAGGAAGGTGTCTGCTCCTTCGAGATCGGCAGACCCACGTGCCTCGCCACAGACTGGAGCAAAACCGGCCTTGGCTTCCTCCTACTCCAACAACATTGTTCCTGCCCCACCGCATCTGCCCCCACCTGTTGCAAGGTCGGTTGGAAACTTTTCTTCGCCGGCTCCCGTTTTACCACACCTGCGGAGTCCCACTACGCACCCGTCGAAGGCGAGGCTTTAGCAGTGGCTGACGCCCTTGACAGATGCAGAATGTTCGTCCTGGGCTGCCCTGACCTCGTCGTCGTCGTGGACCACAGACCTCTACTGCACATCCTTAACGACCGGTCCCTTGACAACATACCAAACCCTCGCCTGTTCAAGATTAAGGAACGTACCCTACGATACCAGTTCATCATTCAACATACGCCTGGCAAATGGCACCGCGGCCCCGATGCTGTCTCCCGCTACCCGACCCGGCCCTCCGCGGAGCCGCCAGCGAGCTCGATATCCACTCCGTTGCCTTGGCCTCCCTCACCATGCTCGCCGCCATACCTGACCCAGTTGTATCATGGTCTGACCTTAAATATGCCGGCCAACAAGACAGCGAGCATACCTCCCTTCTTCAGACCATCCCCGAGGGCTTCCCGGACTCCAGAGAGGTGACCGCCCCACAACTACGACAATTCTGGGGTGTTAGAGACCGCCTCACTTCCGTCGACGGGGTGGCCCTCATGGGTCAACGACCAGTCATTCCCCATCATCTTCGGTCCAGAGTTCTCGAGGCCCTTCACTCAGCTCATCAGGGTATGACTAGCATGAAGGCCCGTGCACGTGCGAGTGTTTACTGGCCAGGTATTGACAAGGCCCTACGCAACTGCCTGGATACCTGCCACTACTGCCGTGCCCACGCCCCATCCCAGCCGAAAGAGCCACTCATGTCATCTGACCCACCCCAATGGCCATACGACCAGGTAGCCGCCGATTTTTTTCAGCACCAGGGCAAACACTACCTGGTCTACGTTGATCGCTTCTCCAGCAATGTCCACATCTTCTACTTGCCACCAGGTAAATGTGATGCTCACCACCTCATCTCGGCGTGCCGTACCCTCTTCACCCACTACGGAGCACCCCGGGTACTGGCGAGCGATGGTGGGCCCCAGTTAACAGCCGGGGACTTCCAAGAATTCCTGGCACATTGGGGTGTGTCACACCGGGTCAGCTCTGCGTTCTACCCTCAGTCTAATGGCCGTGCCGAGCTGGCTGTTAAAGCAGCCCACCGCATCATCGCGGACTGTACATCCCCTACTGGCTCCCTAGACAACAACGCCGCACCCCGCGCCCTCCTCCAATAAAGGAACACACCCCTCTCGACCATTGACTAGTCACCAGCTCAACTTCTCTTTGGCAGGACCCTACGGGACCACGTCCCCTGCAATCCTGCACTTCTCCACCTCCACCCCCACTGGCTTCTCTCGGCCGAAGCTCGTGAGGCAGCCCTTTTCCACCGTAACGCTGCCCTAGCCACATACTATAATGCTTCAGCCCGGCCTTTATCACCACTCCACATCGGTGACCGGGTCTCCGTCCAGAACCAGGGGGGCAACAACCCGACACGGTGGAACAAAACTGGCACTGTAGTGGAGGTGCATCCACACCGCCAGTATACCATCCGGGTGGATGGGTCGGGGCGAGCCACACTCCGCAACCGCCGCTTCCTACGCCAGCTTCGCCTACCGCCCTCCACTCAACCTACACCGCCCGACTCCATCATCGCCTCGTCGGATGCCAATAGGGGGGGGGGGGAGATATAATAATAATGTATACACCACTATTGTCCAACATCATATGGCACCACAGACACTTTAGACTTGCGGGCGCCAGTGGCACCCAGGCCTGTGGAGGCAGCAAGTCCTTCAGTTCACACCAGACTCTCACATAGCCAACAAGCGTCTCGGCGCTCCTGTACTCAACCCTAGCCAATAAAGGATTGAAGAGTACTGGTGTTATATCTCCATTCATCTTAATTGTAATAAGTAATTCGTTTTACTTACATTTTACGTATTCAAGAAACAGATCCAATACGTAAAAACAGCTAGATTTTACCGGTTCAGGATAGGGCCTACAACTCCAATATGACGATGTATGAACCGGTAAAATCTAGCTGTTTTTACGAATTGGATCTGTATCGTGAATACGTAATATGTGCCTGTTTTTACGTATTGGATTTGTATCTCGAATACGTAAAATGTAACTAAAACTTTATTTATTAATTTTTTTAGTTGTTTTTATGTATTGGACTTGTATCTTGAATACGTAAAATGTTACTAGGCTGCTGAAATTGAGGTACTAGATCTCTTGATTTATCTGAATTTGGGATGTACCTCAAAATATATGTAAGGCCAGATTCTGATTCTCCATCGAAAACTATGTCAGAAAAGTATGTTTATTGATCACTCTGCGAATACATTTCCGACGGCTACCTCAGTGCGTTTCCTAGGCAATAATTCCCCTAGGAAGCCTACATTTTTTAAGTGTTTGTTCGTAATGACATAATTTTATTTTATGTAGATATCTTAAAACATACGAAATACATTGATATACACAAGTGTGCCGATTATATACAGTATCTATATCTATTATAATATATATATATATATATATATATATATATATATATATATATATATATATATATATATATATATATATATATATATACCGGTATATATATATATATATATTTATATATATATATATATATATATATATATATATATATATATGTTAGTAAAGCCAGGTAATAAATTTTCTTTAATACATACGAGGTTGAAAGAAATGGCAATTTCTGCGTTGGAAATTTTATTATTCAAAGTTTCCAGGTCTCTGATGAGTTTTCGCTGGGTGGCAGGAAGTAGATGAAGGAGATGAGCAAAATTCATGGTGGTACAGGGTTATATAAATGTAAATGATGATACAGGATATACGACGCGTTTCACTGGACAACCAGCATTATCAAGTAAGGAGGGAATGATATAAAAGGTAAACAGGAAGGGTATATATAGAGGGTGGAGGATCAGAGGAGGCGAAAAGCAAGGGGCAAAAGTCTACTATTGGTGGAGGGGTAATTTGGGAAAGAGAAAGGGGGGAACCGCTTCACGCATGCGCACTGGATGCGGGATGGTGGTCGGTAGGAGGGGTCGAAGCTGATTGGCTGCGTGTCGAGGGGCGTGGCCTAAGTTGTGTGGCGCCTGCGGAAGACGAAGCTGAAGGAGGTAGCGCGGGGGGCTGCGTCAAGGGCACTGGGGGCGAGGGTGGTGTTAGGTCCTGTAGGAAAGTGCCTTTTGGCAGAAGGAAGGATCTGAAGGTCCAGAGTTTGGTTGTTGATGTTGGGATGTAAGGCTTGGATATATAAAGCTTCGAGTATAGGTAATCTCCTTGGGTCACTTTCTTTATCGAGTATGGTGGTGTGTTTCTCTAACTTGTTGCGTGTGAGGTGAGGATGGTTAGGGGTGAGATAGTGGTCTTTGATGGCTCCAGCCTGAAGGTGAAGAGTTAGCCGACGTGAAAGACGAGTCTGCGTCATACCAATATAGGAATGAGGTCCACAGTCCTCATAATTACAGGTATGTTGGTAAATGACGTGATCGTCGGTCATCGGGCTCTTTATCTTGGTGGAGGCTGGTTTGTTGTGGAGAACGAGGTTGGAGGTCTTGGGGGATTTGTAATAAATTATTAATTTGATTTTGTTTTCCGGGTTGGTTGGGTGGACATGCTTGGAGATTATTTCTTTTAAGACGGCCTCGTCATTTTTGTGTTCAGAGGACATGTAATTGCGGTAGAAGATCTTAATTTCATTGGGGACTGTGGACCTCATTCCTATATTGGTATGACGCAGACTCGTCTTTCACGTCGGCTAACTCTTCACCTTCAGGATGGAGCCATCAAAGACCACTATCTCACCCCTAACCACCCTCACCTCACACGCAACTGTTACGATCCAGGTTCTCAAAGACACAGGGCTCTTCAACATTGGACTAGATAATGGCAAAAATGCAACAACGGTAACACTATATCCAACCCTGCCTTAACACCTTACGAGCGGCCTATGCGGTTTATTTATGTGTACCGCCCAGCGGGGTGTTTTTAGCCAAAATAGGGCTGTTTACGTGATCATTTTCATGCCTAAATAAGACCCAGAACGTAAAACAAGTATCTATCCCTGAAAGGGCATAAACAGAGCTTTCGAATGACACCATAACGATCCTTGTATGATGGATAGTTTTCTTGCAATAACCGTGCAACGCGAGTGCAAAAAGCAGGTAATTCGGTACTTTCGGTACATAATTGAGTATGTAGCGAGTGAGAGAGGGAGGAGGGAGCTGAGATTTGTGTCAGTAGGTTCGCCGCGGTGGTCTGGAGCAGTCATACGCTCGCTAGTCTCCTGCCACCACTTGTCTCTCTCTCTCAGCCACATTACGTGCTGAAATTGCCACTCGAGTTATGTCGAGCGCCGCCACATAGTCCAGCTTTATTTAACTCGACTTAAGTGGTGAGCCGCTTTTTAAGGGTTAAACACTGGAAAACAAAACACCATTACCGCCCTGAGTCGTGCCTGGACAACGAGGTATCCTATGATTCGGTAACTGGTGCACACACACTAAGCTGACGCTCGATGAAACAGCCTATTCTCAAACAGTAAAAGATTACTCGATTAGGTTACACAAAGAAAATATAGTTAACGTGATTAATTAATGTTACAGTAGATACTCAAATAACTGGCACTCCTGTATTAAAGAAAGTGCAATGCTAGTCCTGCAACATCAACTGAAAACTTCTGAAATAAGTCTGATGCTGGGAAGATGTTCGTAAAGAATCTTGAACAATTATAATGCAGAATACGGGTCACAATAAATGCTAGGACATATAGTAATAATAGGCAGTCGAATAATAAAGACTGCGCAAAGGTAGTAATGCTCGACAACTAAAGAAATGCTTCGTGACACAACGCAACAGCCTTTTTTTTTTTTTTTTTTTTTTTTTTTTCTATATTCCAACTACTCCCTCTCGGGCATAGGCTGAGAGCCTGTACATTCCACCGCTCAACACGGTGAAGCCCGTGAGGTCTTGTTCCAGTCTGGGGAGTGAGACATGTGAAGCATCCATCATGGCTCGAAGCAGCTCCATCTCTGAAGCGGCTGGTTGCTTCGCTCAAGTGCTTCACCGTCTGACCCTCCAGACTCAGACCCTCACTCTCAGAACGCCACCTATTGAGCAGTGAACTCACTAGGCATTGTTCCCCTGTAACATATTTTGAATATGGGAATATTCATACAGTGTTATTTAATCAGGGAATAATGAGGGTATTTTTTTGGCATTTCGGTGGGCTTTGTGGTAATGCACTGATATTAGGTACAGCACAAATTCAATCTCAATAATATCTTCCCAGTGACATATCGGGATTTGAACCCGGGTCCATTGGATTACCAATCCAGTGGCATGACCACTCCACCACACCTCCCCTCAAGCCTACTCGGGTTGTGCAACTCAACAACAACCTCGGCTCAAAAGTGCAGTGAATAATAATGTAGCATACATATAATAATGGGGGCTTATCTCTAACCAGTGTCTGCTCGGTTAATAAAGTCTAGCTGGGGTATCAAGGCAGGGCAACAATGGGCGAGCATGCGGCTCGTAGCCTAACGTTGTCCGAAGGTGGTATAATGAAGATTACGTTATATGACGGGGATGCTCTCTTGATAAATCTAGGTCTATAGTACCTAGTTCTATCCTGGCGATCCCTCAGAAGTCAACACAAAGAGGCAGCACTATGTTGTGAGGGATAGGCTATGGCCCTCTCACACCACAGCGCTGTGCTCGCAAGGTAAACCCACCCGAAGACAACTTAGGCTCCCACAGTACCTGTCGATGTTGTGCAGGGCTTAGCTAACACTGCACACATCGGAGACAACGACACAGTAACCTTACCCCTAGTCTAGCTTTAAATAACTAAGCAGAATCACTCAACACCCTGCCAGGGAGACATATACCGGTCTACAACCTTCCCGAGAGAGGACACACACGGAAAAGTCCGTCTCTCCAAACCTCATTAAAGCCTAATACATAGAAATATCTGAGAGCTTCGCGTACAATACGACTGGCCGACGGTGAACGTCTATGCTGAAACCAGAAGGGATGTTGAGTTTAATAAAGATTAGAGAATGAGAAAGGAGAAGTCGAGAGAGAGAAATAGTATGCAAAGTGGCGAGTATGGGGGACAGAATTGCAAAGGATGTAGACGATACGCGTGTCAGGCCAGCTCTGAGCTGGTAAAAAACCATGAGGCCGCGACGGGAAGGGACTAGTTGACCACCCGGCCGCCAACGCCGTCAGCGCTCAAGCGAGCCGCGTCACAGCCCAACCCCCGCTGCCAGGTGTACTCCCTCACCCGCTCTCGCTCGCCTCCCACACAAGCAACATTTATATTATAGCGAATATAAAATATAAGGCGCGGTCACAGACCAAACAAAGATCACTTCTAGACTGTCTGTGGCAACACGACACTAACGAAATAAAGCAGATCATTCTAGGACAACTGTAGCCCATCCCCCCATCCTGGCGAGCGCCAGCGAGCTGCAATGCCCCACGCAACCATTCTGCTAACGCCGGGAGGCGTCACACCCCCCCCCAAGATATGGGACACTTAACCATGAGCCCATATCTGAACAGGCAGAATGTCGCTAGAATCTGCCACTCCTAACCACTCTGCCACTCATGGAATGCAAGCTCAGTCTCCAAAAAAAAAAATACAACAACATTTTATATAAAAAAATCTTATCACCCTTCCCAAACATAATACATTAATTCATAACATTGTGCTCCCAGAGCGAGCTTTAAGAAGCACAGCCTACTGAGAGAAAATCATCTGCACTCAGTACTCAGCTACAATATTATCTTAAAATTAATTATTAAAAAGAAAGAGTTTTTATTTAATTTTTCATATTTTATTTTAATGTTGTTTTTGGCGGCTACTATAGATGTAGCCTAATTTTCGTCTAATCAAAGCCAACAACTCCTGCCCTGCGACCCTACGCTGATGCTACACACGCGAGCCAACAAGCACCAGCGCAAAAATACACCGCGAGCCAAGACAGGAGGCTATACCAACATACTGTGGTAGCCTACCCCGGATCCTCCACCCACGACAGATACTGACTGAGCAGCGAGGGTTCTCCTGCAAACAAAGCCAAAACATTATCAGTGCCCGTAGCATGCCACACATCCAACTTGTGTTCCGGCAGCACAACAACACCTGACACTGATAAACTGTCCAGTTCATCGCAAGACTGGCACTTCTCTTCGCTCTTTCCGGCAACGGGGCCTGCCAATAACCCTTCACTAGTTCTACCTTCGTGATGAGCGAGGCAGCCCCGAAGCGGTCTATGGTGTCGTCATCTCTGGGTAATGGATAGGCGTCTGTCAGGGATAATGCTTCCACACTCTTGCAATCAACACACACACGGACTCTGCCACCAAACTCAGGTTGCAAAGCCACTGGCAACGACCACTCACGACATTCCTCATCCCTCAGACCCCCTCTCCACACGCCGTCCAGCTCCGCCTTCACAACAGGCTGTCGAGCAGGATTCACACGGCAGGGAACCAACTCGAGCCTTGCACTGTCTCCAGCCTCCATGTCGGATTCTACCCCGTACATCAGGCCTGGAGAAGCAACAAACATGCGGACGGACTGCCACAGCCTAGCAAACAACTCCTCCCATCGCTCAGGAACAAGAGGCTGCAACCCATCTCGCAGAACAACATGCCCAGTGCCCTCCCACATCTCCTTCACCATGTGGAGAGGACCCCTCACCTGATACCCGAAAACAAGCTCATTCGGACTGAAACCGAGACTCTCTCCAGGTACTTCTCTTGCCGCGAACAAACCATACGGCAGACCAAGGTCCCAATCCTTTCCGTTCTCTGCGCAATAACATCGAAGCATGCTTGTCAGCGTGGCGTGCCACCTCTCCAACACCCCTTGACTCTCCGGGTGATACGCAGAAGAGACGACAGTGCTGATGCCATGCTGAATCATAGTTTGTTTGAACAGATTAGATGTAACACTAGAACCTTGGTCCGATTGCACCTCTTGCGGGTAACCATACCGCGAGCAATACAAGAGCAGGTTCCGGACAACAGTTTTCGCCGTGCCATTTCTCATTGGATATGCATCAGGATAACGAGTGGCCACATCCATGATAGTTACTAGAAATTTATTACCGGCACTAGTAGGGGGTAGGGGTCCGACCATATCAATGATGACCTTACTGAAGGGCGGTCCACTGACAGGAATGGGGTGCAACGGGGCTCTCGGAATTGTTTGGTTAGGTTTTCCAACCCTCTGGCACGTATGACACCTTGCTATCCAGGTTACCACCTGCCCCTTCAACCCCGGCCACCAAAACAATTTTTCTAAAGCCGCCACCGTTTTTCTCACCCCTAGATGTCCTGCCAGTGGTCATGCGCCAACCTCAGTAGGCTATCCCTGCACTCCCGTGGCACCACCAACTGGTCCACAACTCCGGACCCCTCTTGCCAACTACGTTTAGGGTCTTGAAAACTCCTATAGAGGATGCCTTCTAAATAAAAGAAATCTCCTGGCTGTGCATCGCCGTCCTCGTCGAGCTCTACAGCTCCATTAGCACACGTTTGGAGCTCAGGGTCCTCTAGTTGCAACCGACGTATATCTGAGGGTGCCAAGCGATCTAACTGCTCCCGGAGCAATGCATGACCTTCCCCGATACTGGGCTGCTCCCTCTGTCTCTCTCGATGTACATAACGTTGCTGTCGTGGAGACTCGTCAAGCCCAGCCTCGTCACTCTCGATGACAGGCCCAGGGGCTACTCCAGAATTAAGTAATGGTGCTAATACTGAATCACCCAGGAGAGCCGCCGAGTCAAAACTCTTAAAACCAACTCCAGCTTTAGCCTCCTCCTGTTGATCGTTCCTCCGCTGGGCTGAAGACGGAGGACTAGGCTGTGACACTTTAGCTGCCCGAGCTCGGGTGACAACACATGCCATGGGTTGTGTCTGGCACCGCTCGACCCACTCTTGCTCTTCCCTACTCACGTCGGCCGGCCTCTCGGCAACGACTAAGGGTAGAACCTCAGAAGCGGGCATTGCAAAGTCGTTGCCGAGAAGAAGGTCGACGCCCTCCACTGGCAGTTTCTCCACAATCCCGACATCCAATTCACGTGCCACACCATCCACCTCCAACTCCAACCGCACCAGCGGGTATGACCGAGTTGCATTAATACCCTGCACCACCACCACCCGAGCCGCGTTTATAGGGTAGCCAGTCAAGTTTTTCATCAGAGTCTGGGAAGCACCTGTATCACGCAAGACCTCTACTCCATGCTTGCGCCCCGCCCACATCACGCAACCCCGCCCTCTATGGTCGCAAAAAACATCCTGAGCAGGGTTCGAGCTTCCCAGGTGCTTCTGCATTGGCTGTGCCTCAGCCTCTGACGAACTGCCCCGGGCAAACTCAGATGACTTCGGAGACACACCAATGTTGCAGGCTAAAGACACAGCTGCTGTAGGTGGTTTGCTAGGACAGACTCTTGCAAAGTGCCCCTTTTCATGACAATGATAACACTCCAACTCCCCTTTGGGCTTCCCTTGGTACTGGGAAGGGCCCGGCCCCTTCTTAAATGGGACGGTGCTAGTCTTGTGGTCAGTCTTGGTATCATGGCTCTTGTACTTGTTTGCATAAGGTATATCACTAACTCGAGGGGGTGGGGCGTCACGCCCCTTGTTACCTGCCTCACTACGCTGGGCAAACCCGCACCCACGAATTAGTGATAGCCGGAGGTCAGCCATCTCAGCTGCCTCCTGTAGAGTTTTTGGTTGCTTTTCTTTAAGGTTTAACGTCAGGTCGCCGCCCGTGCATTTGAAAAACTGCTCTAAAAGCACCAACTGTTTAATGTCGTCAAACGTAGTAGCTTTCTCCGACCTCAGCCAATTCCCAAAAGCATCGGACAGCTCCCGGGCATGCTCCAAAAAGGTGCTCTCCCGACCCTTGGTAACACCCCGGAACTTCAACCTGTACGTCTCTGGTTGTAGTTCGTATGCTCTCAGGACAGCCTCCTTGAGTTCCTCATAAATAATACATGACTCTATAGGCAACGCATCGTAGGCTTTAAGACCCTTACCTATTAATCTAGAGGAAACAAGTGCTGCCCATTTACTCTCTGGCCACTGGTGTTCCTGGCACTTCTTCTCAAAGCGTGTGAAAAATTCTGTTACACCACTCTCATCAAACACCGGAACCAGTTTCAATAAGTGCGAGAGAGACTGCTCATGAACACGGTCGCTGTCCCGTTGTCTCTACTCGCGACTTCTCTACATCCATGTCGGCACAGTACCTAGTCGACTCTAAATCAGCTTGGATTTTTGCTAGCTCTATGTGCTGGTGACTTTTTCTCTCTTCTATCTTGGCTCTCTCTTCTATCTTGGCTAATTCTATTTGCTGCTCACCTGCCCTGATAGCCTTTCTCTCTTCGATCTTAGCTAATTCGAGCTGAAGCAATAATTCTGGAGTTAACCCTTGAGGAGGTGAAGGTGCTACAATGTTTGAAATTACCGGTGGTCCCCCCAGGGGCAACCCACCCTGCCAGTCACCACCCACCTGTGGAAGCGTACCCGGGGTCGGCAAACTACTGGGATGGCTGGGAGTCGAGTGTAGGGGAAGCATGGCCGAAGGGCTCTGAGCACTCAACCCATCTCGCTCACCAGTCACCCTGCCCATTTTTTTTTTTTTTTTTTTTTTTTTTTTTTCAATGTGATTGAGGGAGGCAAAAGGCATAACTGCCTATAGCGAGTGCCTCCCCCATAGTTGAAAGAGTGACAGGGCCAAAATCAAGGGACGTTCGAGCCAAAATGCCTGGACACACGGAGTTTGAAGCAATTTAAGTCATAGGAAGAGGGAAAGACTGATTCTGGGAGAGAGTTCCAGAGCTCAGCTGTTGAGTAGAAGAAAGTTTGAGAGTAACGTTTCACAAGTACACACGTTATCAAGTTATCCTTGGTCATGCTGCTAGTAACCGCATGACCGATAGCTGTGGCCAGGCATTGAAGACCATACCGATCCATACCCTCCAACCGCTCGGCAGTAACAGGCCATTGCAAAAATATCCTAGCATCCTCCTCACAGTTCACCCGATTAACCCTTTCATCATGCTGCTGTTCCTCAGTTTCGACATTACGTACTGTGTCTCCATTCTCCTCTGACCCGGTATAAGACATGATGCTCACAAAAATTTCTCACCACAATATTCAGAAAAGAAGTACCCCAAACTCTTATGTAGCACTATTCACTTGCCAAAAATGTCTGAAGACTCTCAAGTGCTATACTACTTTGCCAAAAAAAAAATCAACGTGCCCACTATATTCCTCAATAAAACAAATGACCACAACAATCCTGCAATTATCTCTTAGTTCACAAGATCCTGAGCTAGGTCGCCATTTGTTACGATCCAGGTTCTCAAAGACACAGGGCTCTTCAACATTGGACTAGATAATGCAAAAATGCAACAACGGTAACACTAGATCCAACCCCTGCCTTAAACGCTGGAAAACAAAACACCATTACCGCCCTGAGTCGTGCCTGGACAACGAGGTATCCTATGACTCGGTAACTGGTGCACACACACTAGGCTGACGCTCGATGAAACAGCCTATTCTCAAACAGTAAAAGATTACTCGATTAGGTTACACAAAGAAAAGATAGTTAACGTGATTAATTAACGTTACGGTAGATACTCAAATAACTGGCACTCCTGTATTAAAGAAAGTGCAATGCTAGTCCTGCAACATCAACTGGAAACTTCTGAAATAAGTCTGATGCTGGGAAGATGTTCGTAAAGAATCTTGAACAATTATAATGCAGAATACGGGTCACAATAAATGCTAGGACATATAGTAATAATAGGCAGTCGAATAATAAAGACTGCGCAAAGGTAGTAATGCTCGACAACTAAACAAATGCTTCGTGACACAACGCAACAGCCTACTCGGGTTGTGCAAGTGCAGTGAATAATAATGTAGCATACATATAATAATGGGGGCTTATCTCTAACCAGTGTCTGCTCGGTTAATAAAGTCTAGCTGGGGTATCAAGGCAGGGCAACAATGGGCGAGCATGCGGCTCGTAGCCTAACGTTGTCCGAAGGTGGTATAATGAAGATTACGTTATATGACGGGGATGCTCTCTTGATAAATCTAGGTCTCTAGTACCTAGTTCTATCCTGGCGATCCCTCAGAAGTCAACACAAAGAGGCAGCACTATGTTGTGAGGGATAGGCTATGGCCCTCTCACACCACAGCGCTGTGCTCGCAAGGTAAACCCACCCGAAGACAACTTAGGCTCCCACAGTACCTGTCGATGTCGTGCAGGGCTTAGCTAACACTACACACATCGGAGACAACGACACAGTAACCTTACCCCTAGTCTAGCTTTAAATAACTAAGCAGAATCACTCAACACCCTGCCAGGGAGACATATACCGGTCTACAACCTTCCCGAGAGAGGACACACACGGAAAAGTCCGTCTCTCCAAACCTCATTAAAGCCTAATACATAGAAATATCTTAGAGCTTCGCGTACAATACGACTGGCCGACGGTGAACGTCTATGCTGAAACCAGAAGGGATGTTGAGTTTAATAAAGATTAGAGAATGAGAAAGGAGAAGTCGAGAGAGAGAAATAGTATGCAAAGTGGCGAGTATGGGGGACAGAATTGCAAAGGATGTTGACGATACGCGTGTCAGGCCAGCTCTGAGCTGGTAAAAAACCATGAGGCCGCGACGGGAAGGGACTAGTTGACCACCCGGCCGCCAACGCCGTCAGCGCTCAAGCGAGCCGCGTCACAGCCCACCCCCCGCTGCCAGGTGTACTCCCTCACCCGCTCTCGCTCGCCTCCCACACAAGCAACATTTATATTATAGCGAATATAAAATATAAGGCGCGGTCACAGACCAAACAAAGATCACTTCTAGACTGTCTGTGGCAACACGACACTAACGAAATAAAGCAGATCATTCTAGGACAACTGTAGCCCATCCCCCCATCCTGGCGAGCGCTAGCGCGCTGCAATGCCCCACGCAACCATTCTGCTAACGCCGGGAGGCGTCACACAACGAGTTAGAGAAACACACCACCATACTCGATAAAGAAAGTGACCCAAGGAGATTACCTATACTCGAAGCTTTATATATCCAAGCCTTACATCCCAACATCAACAACCAAACTCTGGACCTTCAGATCCTTCCTTCTGCCAAAAGGCACTTTCCTACAGGACCTAACACCCCCCCTCGCCCCCCGGTGCCCTTGACGCAGCCCCCCGCGCTACCTCCTTCAGCTTCGTCTTCCGCAGGCGCCACACAACTTAGGCCACGCCCCTCGACACGCAGCCAATCAGCTTCGACCCCTCCCACCGACCACCATCCCGCATCCAGTGCGCATGCGTGAAGCGGTTCCCCCCTTTCTCTTTCCCAAATTACCCCTCCACCAATAGTAGACTTTTGCCCCTTGCTTTTCGCCTCCTCTGATCCTCCACCCTCTATATATACCCTTCCTGTTTACCTTTTATATCATTCCCTCCTTACTTGATAATGCTGGTTGTCCAGTGAAACGCGTCGTATATCCTGTATCATCATTTACATTTATGTAACCCTGTACCACCATGAATTTTGCTCATCTCCTTCATCTACTTCCTGCCACCCAGCGAAAACTCATCAGAGACCTGGAAACTTTGAATAATAAAATTTCCAACGCAGAAATTGCCATTTCTTTCAACCTCGTATGTATTAAAGAAAATATATATATATATATTGTTTATATACAGTATCTATATCTATTATATTATATATATATATATATATTGTTTATATACAGTATCTATATCTATTATATTATATATATATATATATATATATATATATATATATATATATATATATATATATATATACAGTATATATATATTTTTTTTTTTTTTTTTTTTTTCAATCATTCGTCTGGACAAAAATAAGGACGCACTTATCGTGGTCATTAGGCTGGCAAGGGTCATGGCCTAGTGGTTAGTGATGGTGTGAGTGATGGGTAAATCCAGGTTAGGTCTAGAGACGTGTGGTCGAAATCAGAAGAGTTATGGGGATATTTTTTGAGTGTTTATGTAAATAATAATAATTATTTTTTGTGTTTTTACATACTCATGCCCTGCTAGGCCTATCCATAAAAGTAAAAAACTGCTACGAATAGCAGATCATGAGTATGTTTTTGTTTGTATATACAGTATTTGTTTTTATTTGAATTTTTGTATTTTGGTTTTATTATTAACCCGGGAACTGCCGGAAGACTCTTAAGAGTTCCTCCGGCGGACTGCGGGAAGACTCTTAAGAGCGAGGCTTTTGAACGCGTACCAAAACTGCGCGTTTATAGGCAGGTGGCTAAAAATTGGTGTGGGTATAGTACTACATGTCAACTCTCGATACCACCCCGCCACATGCTCGCCCCGCACTCGTGCAAGCGCCACCGTGCCAGTAACCAAGCACTAGTCATGGAGCCCACACGTCCCTCACGCTCGCTCCCTGATGACACAACCAGCCCTCCTTCTGGTGGTGTCAGCCACCGTGGAAGGCAGAGGGTGGCTGCTAAAGACCCTAGCTACCAGTACGACACGCCCTACAGCTCGGAGGACGAAGCACCAGCACCCAAAGCACAAAAAACACGTGCAAGCAGGGCAATGGCACAGATAGACCAGTCAAAGTAGGGCTGGACTTAGAACAAATTGCAATAGAAGGTTTTTTGGCTTTAACTTGTTTATTAGGTCCCTCTGATGAACATATAAAAAGTCTCCAACTTTTGGACACCGGGAAAGTGGTTAATTTGCATAAATTCAAGATGGCCGCCGTCCAAAGCTTCAATTTACAGATAACTTTTTTCTGGTTGCTCCTAGACCCTATAAATGTATTACAAACAACGTTTTTTGGCTTTAACTTGTTTATTAGGTCCCTCTGATGAACATATAAAAAGTCTCCAACTTTTGGACACCTGGAAAGTGGTTAATTTACAGCCGAAAAACCTTACAGACAGGCTGAACTGTCTCTTTCACAAGGGGTGACACAGGCACTTTGTGCTTGTATGGGTTTTTTGACCTGTTGTCCCTCTTTTTTATAAAAAAAAAAAAAAAAAAACCATGACGTAGTATGACGTCATTCAGAGCCAATTATGTAATTCATGATAGGAGTTCGTATTCACTTGGATCATCGGTGCTTGCATCAAAGTTGCTATTTTGACAGAGTCCTTTACATTGACCACATGCACTGGAACATTCAAGCTCATTCCGTTTGCAACTACAGCGTTGAGTGTCACAGTTGCCCTTACACTGACAGGCACCACCATCATCTTGCCTGGCAGGCCCACTGCACCACGCACCACTGCTGCCCCTGCCGGCCCTTCTGCCCCTGTCCATAAGACGCCCGTACATGCTAGAGTGACCAGAAAAACTCTGACACCATCCAAATACGCCGCCCTGCTGTTTGATGGTGATTCGCAGGGCATTGGCAGCCCTGGTTTCGACGACGACGCCCTAGCACGGGACCAAGGGTGGGGGGATTTGGGAGTGGACAGTGGCAGTGAGTCAGACGTCGGTGACGAGAATGAAGAAGGGCGTCTGTCTAGTGAAGAGGAGGGTGATGATGATGATGTGTTGTATCGCGATCATGGCAGCGATATTTCAGACGCTGAAGCAGACGCAGACGACATTCCGATCCCTGGCATACCTTCGTTTGAGTGGTCTGACGGGATCAATTTTGTGCCTGACGTGCCCCAGTTCAATCCTGGGACGTCAGGTACAACTGATGACTGGCCCTGTGACGAACACGCAAACGAAAGCGACTTCTTCCTCGCTTTTTTCGATTTTGAGGTAATGACTTACATCGTTGCCCAAACAAACGCCTACTACAGGTGGGTGTTTGGCAGATTGGACGTCATTTCTCCAAAAGCGAGAATACGAGGCTGGGTGGATACGACTGTGGAAGAATTCATGACGTTTTTTGCCTTGTTGTTCCTCATGCCTCTTTGCAAGAAGCATGTGTTGCAACACTACTGGAAGCACGACCCTCTCATCGCCACCCCAACTTTCAATAAGTTCATGACTCGTGACAGATTTTTGTTGCTGCTAAGATTTATGCACTTTGCAGACAACGAAAATCCTAACAGGATTGACAGGATATGGAAAGTTTGGGATGTGTTCACCATGTTGTTGGAGAGGTATAGGAAATACTTTTACCCCTTCCTCAATTTGGTGATTGATGAGTCGCTCGTGCTCTTCAAAGGACGTCTTGTTTTCAAGCAGTATATCCCCTTGAAAAGGCATAGGTTCGGAATCAAGCTCTTCGTTTTGTGTGACTGTGAAACTGGAATAGTGCTTGACATGATCGTGTATACAGGCACTGACATTGACGTACCGAAAGCCGCTGCCGGTGACCCCATGGGCATGTCAGGTGCCATCGTCAGGAAAATGTTGGCACCTTACCTGGGCAAAGGCCACATCATCTACACTGACAACTGGTATACTTCTCCTGCTCTCTGCCAGTTTCTTCATGACAACCAAACGGGGTCATGTGGGACTGTCAGAAAGCCAAGAAAGTTTATGCCTAAGTTCACAGGTAATGTCATTCCTCTTACAGATGCCTCCTCCAGTGACACACCTTCTGAAGACGAACTGGCCCAGGAACACCGCGAGAGGCATGTCCGAAGAAGGCGACGAAAGGGGCAGAAGTACAAGCAGCTTGAAAAGTCCGGGAAAGTGGTAGCCCTGAAGTGGAAAGACAAAAGAGACGTTCACCTGCTTTCCACAGTCCACACAGGTGCCCAGATGGACTCTGGTAAAATCCACTACAGAACCAGGAAGACCATCTATAAGCCCGACATGGTAGTGGACTACACTAAGAACATGCGCCTGGTGGACAAGTCTGACTGTCAACTGTCAGGCGTTGAGTGTCTGAGGAAGACTGTGAAGTGGTATCACAAGCTCTTCCTCCACCTAGTTGACATCACGATGCTCAACGCCTACAACTTGTGGTTGGTCAAGAGAGAGATGTCCCCAAACCAGAAGCTAAAATTCCGGGAGTTTGTGTATAACGTGGCATATCAACTCCTGGAGAAGTATGGCACCACCACTCACAGACGTACGGCATGGCGTGGGGATCACGTTCCTGACCGCATCCAGCTGGCTGTCGAAAGACACTACACAACCAACACCGAGCTGATTAGCACTCGTCACAGGCAGGTGCAGTGCCACGTCTGCAGCTCCAGTGTCAGAAAACCCCACATCACCAATAGAGTCACCTCAATGTGTGCGGAGTGCAAAGTTGCACTCTGCTTGGGTGACTGCTTCAGGGACTACCACACATTCAAAAACTACTGAGTGCCGCCCCCTGCCCTGCCCTGCCCTGGACTCGCCCCCTGCCCTGCCCTGCCCTGGACTCGCGCCCTACCTTACCTGACCTGACCTAATTGATCACGCTACCTCATAATGTAACATATATATTATATAATGTATAAGTTCCAAAGATGTCCCTGTGATATAGCTTTTACATTATATAATTGTATGTTTCATTATTTAGTTTATAAGTTTCAAAGATTTACATGTAATATGCCTTCTTTTTTTAGTATATCAATATATATGTTTGTTATAGCCTAAGTAATGTGTATATATTTTCTTACCTCAAATGAATTGTACAAAAATAAATATGTTTCAATAAATCCTGTCAAACCTACTAAGATAATAAAATAAAACAATAAAAAAAAAAAAATATATAAGGTCATGTCATTGTATTCTTACAATATGATATATTCTATGAATATTTCATATTGTTTGAATACAATGGCATGATCTTGTAAAAAAAAAAAATGTATCAAATTTGTTCTAAAGTTCTAAACAGTATAAAACCTTCCCCATGGATGGATTAGGTCATGGCTAATTGGTAGGAAGCAGAGAGTCAGCATAAATGGTACCAAGTCAGAATGGGGAGCAGTCAAAAGTGGTGTCCCCCAGGGATCTGTATTAGGACCTCTGTTGTTTTTTATATACATAAATTACCTTGATTTAGGTATAACTAGTAGGATAAGTAAATTTGCAGACGATACCAAAATGGGGAGGAAAATTGATTCAGATAGAGATATAGAGTGTCTGCAAAGGGATCTAGATACCTTACATGAATGGTCAGTAAATTGGCAGATGAAGTTTAACATTGACAAATGCAAGGTATTAAAGATAGGGAAGATTCATACAAATGTTAAATATAAACTAGCTAATATGGAATTAGAGAACTCAGACTGTGAGAAAGATCTAGGTGTGTTTGTTAGCAATTATTTGAAGCCTAGAAAACAATGTATAAGCGTTCGTAACAAGGCAAACAGGATTCTCGGGTTCATATCTAGGAGTGTGAGTAACAGAACTGTTGATGTTATCTTAAAACTTTACTTGTCATTAGTGAGACCCCATATGGATTATGCTGTTCAATTTTGGTGTCCTTATTACAGAATGAAGGGTGCGCCTGGAAGTGTGGTGGGAGGGCTTGTGGCTTTGGCTCCGCTGCATGTCTGCCTGCCGAGATCGGAACCTCTCCGGGTGGTCGGGGGCCGGGGGAGTGCTGGAGCGACCTTGGTGACCCTGGTCTCTGGGTCTTCTCCTGGGTGACCTGGATGTGTGTGAGTTTGTGCTTTTTATCTGTGTTTATTTGTTGTTTTATGTTGTTTTTGTGTTTTCCCTGTTCTTGCTCTGTCTTGAGTCGGCTACCCCCAAAATGGGGATTGGGCCTGAGCATATAGATAGATAGATAGATATATTACAGAATGGACATAGATTCATTGTAGAGAGTACAACGTAGAATGACAAAAATGATCCATAATATTAGAAATTTTCCGTATGAAGAGAGGTTGAAGAAATTAGGCTTACATTCGTTAGAGAGACGCAGAGTTAGAGGGCATATGATAGAGGTATTCAAGTGGGTTAGTAGGATTAACCCGTACAGCCCCAGCGACGCGTCTGACGCGTCGGCGATGTATGTAACGCACAGCCCCAGAGACGCGTCTGACGTGTCACCCTAATTGCGCCGACCGTAACCTCAGGTGTAGCCACTCAAGAGGGCTCAGATTTGTATGGGAACTGTGTACGTATCCCACGCAACCGTGCCAATGGTTGAAAACTCTCAAAGTCCACGTGCGTGCGCGTGAGCGCGCAATAACCTGTTTTTTTGGGGTAATTGCCTTCAATTTTTTACTCTTGTAAAATACGTTTTCGGGGGCTCTGTAGGACCATTCTTTAAGCTTTTTGAGCGGTTTTTCGTGGTTTTTCCTTCATGTCTAACCCATTCGCTATTGTTTCTGGAATAAAACCATTTTTTGAAAACCGGCCGGGTTCTGGTGAACAAACATTACAAAACTAGCCGGGGCTCCACGGGTTAATAAAGGGGACATGAAAAATGTACTAAAGCTCAGTGATAGCGAAAGAACTCGTACAAATGGTTTCAAATTAGATAAATTTAGTTTCAGAAAAGATATAGGCAAATATTGGTTTGGTAACAGAGTTGTAGATGGGTGGAATAGGCTACCAAGTAATATAGTGGGATCAAGAACGATAGGGAGCTTTAAGATAAGGTTGGATAGGCATATGGACGAGATGGGTTGGGTGTGAGGGGGATCTGCCAGGTGTGGGCCAATCGGCGTTCAGCAGACCCCCGTAATCTTGTGTTAGTCCCTGACCATTTTGGTGGTGGCAGTGCTCAAGGTGTTAGTGAGTTGGGCCTATGGTTGGGCCTTGTAATTGGGGTTGGGTGTGACAGGGATCTGCCTTGTGTGGGCTGATCGGCTTTTTGCAGACTCCCATTTTCTTATGTTCTTATGTTCTTATATTTAGTTTATTTGTACAATAATTTGTCAGCTCAATTATGGCATGTATGGTATGTTTCAAGGCAATGAATGTTTCTCTTGCCAGCTTCCCACTCGCATCTTTATCACTATCCCATAATTCAAGCCCATTACAGTATAGAAAATATTTAAAAATATGTAGCAAATATTTTTTTGTTCATCATTAAACATAGGCTAAGCATATTTGTTGTCTAGTTCACATCCTTTAAATTGTGAATTCATATTTATCAAAGTCCACCACATATGAAAGACCTCAATGTAATTTGCAACCTCAGCAAAAATGTCAGCTCATGTTGCTTATAGACGTTATAGACTACAGCACCATTGATTCTTTTTAACTTCGCCTAGCCAAATAGCTTACACAAACCCGCGACTGACTGCGTTTGTAAATGAACCCCTACTGTACCGGCGACATCCTTTGTATGTTATTATTGCTGCAACTAGTCCATTTTATTCAGTTTAGGAAGAATCTCTAGCAATAATATGGATTCGAACCATCTCAATCGACCCTTTTAGCTACTATACATCTGTCTAGTTCAGTCAGTGACAGGAGAAGGTTGTGTTAATCTGAGCTCCTGCCCGGACCATTTACCAGTGACCTTTAGTGACCATTACACCTACCTGTGTTTGGGGGCAGTGCACTCGTGTTATATAAAAGTGTTATAGCTCAGTTTTTAGCTGTTAGTTTACTTGTTTTTGTTTTTCTGTACTTAGTTTCTTGCTCCTCGCTAAGCTTATTGGGATCATGGCAGGTATGGAGTGCGAGTCTCTAACTGATCTGCATCATCTTATTCTCCAGGTAAGAGAGGAGATGGTTGTGGTGAAGGAAGAGGTCTTGGCTCTAAGGGAGGTTAATGTTAAAATTCAGAGGGAAGTGGATTTGATTAAAGACGAAAATCTAGCTTTCAAGCTTAGCCAAGAGGAAATAAAGTCAAGTAAGGGGAAAAGGGAGGAAGTTGATGAAAAATTGTATTCATGGCAGGTTGTTAAAAATACGGGTGGGAAAGTCACACTCAAGAAGCAGGATAGTAGAATAGGTATGAGTGTGACAAATACATTCTCTCCTTTGCGAGACGAATGTGAGGGAAAAGATAGTCAGGATAAGGGAGGGATAACCGAAGTGCCTGCCGCCGACTCAGCTCCAACCTCTGACGCTGTGCTACCTACCACCACCACCACCCCCACCACCACCACCACCAAGGGAGCTTCCGCCACCACCGGGGGTTCTCCAACTGCAGCTGCTGGATCCTCCCGAGGGAAAGGTAAGTCTGTGTCCCGAGAAGGTAAGTCTGTGTCGATTGTGGGCGCCTCCATGGTAAGACATTTAGTTAGGGCTACCCGCACTAAACTTAGGAAGGTTGTGTGTCTGCCTGGCCATGGAGTTGGGAGGGTTTTAGAGAAGATGGACCATATCTTGGAAGATAGTGGAGATAACCCCATTATCTGTCTCAGTGCCGGGAGTAACGATGTTGGTAAGGGTAGAAGTGAGGAACTGCTGCAGCAGTATCGGGATGTGTTAGATAAAGTTAGGATGAAGGGAGGGATCCCTGTAGTACATTGTATCCTACCCAGAAGAGGAGTTCCCAAGGAATGGACATCCAGGGCGATTGGTGTCAATTGCCGTTTGGAGAAATATTGCAAAGAAAAAGCAATACCATTCATTGATAACTGGGATAGTTTCTATGGGAGAGATGAAGGGTACCTAGAAATATTGCAAAGAAAAAGCAATACCATTCATTGATAACTGGGATAGTTTCTATGGGAGAGATGGACGCAAGGGATGGGGTTCATCTTTCACGGTTAGGGGTTTCTACATTAGCTAGTTCTTTAGATAGGGTGGTTGTGGGGTTTTGAACAGAAATATTGAGAGTGTAAATGAGACGTTAAATGGAACAATTTTAGCGTCAGGCGAAAGCGATAAGGATATTCAGTCTCATGCTAAAAATGATGACTATAATGCAAATGATAGTAGTGGTGGTGCAACGGAAGATGGAAATGTCGTTAGAAACAAAGGTAAATTAGGTATAAAGAAAAGAAGTAAATTGAGAGTATATTACACAAACTGTAGGAGTCTATGTAACAAAATGAACGAACTTAGAGCCCTTGTTAGCAAAGAAAATATAGACATAATAGCGCTAACTGAAACGTGGATTAATACAGAAACCAGGCATTTTTTAGCAGAATTTGATATACCAGGATATAGTTTGTTTAAATATGACCGAACAAGTAAGAGGGGTGGCGGTATAGCAGTGTTTGTCAGGAGTACATTAAAAAGCTGTATTAAATCAGGTATTAGACTAAATAACGATAATGAAAGTGTTAGGGTAGAGGTTAACGAAGGTAGTGAGACCATAGTTATTGGAGTTATGTATAGACCGCCAAATATGAGTAGAAATGACGGAACGTCATTATGGGAGGAAATTAAAATGGCATCAAGGTTTAGCAATGTGTGCATTATGGGGGATTTTAATTTTCCGAATATAGATTGGCAGCATCAAATAGGAGACTCTGATTCTGAGGAGTTTATAGAGGTAGTACAAGATAGTTTTTTATTTCAATTCATAGATACACCGACTAGAGGTAATAATATTCTCGATTTAGTTTTCAGTAACAATGAACATATGGTAAATAATGTAGAGATAGGGGACCACCTAGGAAATAGTGACCACAATTCTGTGTATTTTAATATACAATGGAAAGGTAATACCAGAGAGAATACAACATTAATACCTGACTTCAGAAAAGCCAATTATGGTGGGTTAAGAAGAGCCCTATTAGCAGACCCTATGGTCAAAAAATTAAGTCGATCCAGGTGTCCAAATGAGTGTACCCCTTCTCAGGCACCTGTCATCTTAAGTCAGGAAGAGACGTCAACCTTGGTAGATACATACGATAATTTTATCAAGTCAGTATTCAATGCACAAAATAAATACATCCCCAAAAGAAAATTTAGATCAACACAGAACCAACCCAAATGGATGAATAATAGACTATTAGATCTTCTAGGACAAAAGAGAGGAATATATAGAAAAGTTAGAAAAGGCGAAATTCACCTACTTGCTTACTATCAGAATCTATCAAGACAGGTAAAAAAGGATATTAGGAAAGAAAAAAGAAATTATGAAATTAAGGTTGCCAATGACTCAAAAAATAATCCTAAAGCTTTTTACCAACTATATAAATCCAAGGTTAGAGATGTAATTGGTCCCCTTAAAACTTCGATAGGAGAAATGACAGAAAATTATTTAGAAATGTGCAGTACATTAAATAGTCAATTTCTTTCCGTTTTCACTAATGAAAATTTGGCACAGTTTCCAGAAGTCCGTAAGGTATATAGCGATAGTATAGAAAATAGGTTAAGTACGGTTACTATAAGTAGAAATGATGTGCTTAAGGAAATTGACAGACTGAAACCTCATAAATCGCCTGGTCCTGATGAGGTATATGCTAGAGTATTAAAAGAATGTAGGGATGAGTTAAGTTACCCATTAACATTTTTATTTAACAAGTCATTGGAGACAGGTATAGTTCCAGAAGCTTGGAAGCTTGCAAACGTAGTTCCGATCTTCAAAAAAGGTGACAAATCAATAGCATCCAATTACCGTCCCATTAGTCTTACATCAATCATAGGAAAGCTACTAGAGTCAATTATTGCTAGTAAAATTAGAAACCACTTAGATACATTTAATTTAATAAATTCTTCTCAGCATGGATTCACTCAGGGACGTTCTTGCCTTACTAATTTGCTTAGTTTTTTCTCAGAGGTATATGAAGCAGTAGATAATGACAAGTCATATGATATAATATATTTAGATTTCAGTAAAGCTTTCGACAGAGTCCCCCATGAGAGATTGCTGAGAAAGGTTGAGGCGCATGGAATAGGTGGGGCGTTGTTGGGATGGATTAGGTCATGGCTAATTGGTAGGAAGCAGAGAGTCAGCATAAATGGTACGAAGTCAGAATGGGGAGCAGTCAAAAGTGGTGTCCCCCAGGGATCTGTATTAGGTCCTCTGTTGTTTGTTATATACATAAATGACCTTGATTTAGGTATAACTAGTAGGATAAGTAAATTTGCAGACGATACCAAAATGGGGAGAACAATTGATTCAGATAGAGATATAGAGTGCCTCCAAAGGGATCTAGATACCTTACACGAATGGTCAGTAAATTGGCAGATGAAGTTTAACATTGACAAATGCAAGGTATTAACGATAGGGAAGATGCATACAAATGTTAAATATAAACTAGCTAATGTGGAATTAGAAAACTCGAATTGTGAGAAAGATCTAGGTGTGTTTGTTAGCAATGATTTGAAGCCTAGACAACAGTGTATAAGCGTTCGAAACAAGGCAAACAGGATTCTCGGGTTCATCTCAAGGAGTGTGAGTAACAGAACTGCTGATGTTATCTTAAAACTTTACTTGTCATTAGTGAGACCCCATATGGATTATGCTGTTCAATTTTGGTGTCCTTATTACAGAATGGACATAGATTCATTGGAGAGAGTACAACGTAGAATGACAAAAATGATCCATAATATTAGAAATCTTCCGTATAAAGAAAGGTTGAAGAAATTAGGCTTACATTCGTTAGAGAGACGCAGAGTTAGAGGGGATATGATAGAGGTGTTCAAGTGGGTTAGTGGGATTAACAAAGGGGACATGACAAATGTACTAAAGCTCAGTGATAGCGAAAGAACTCGTACCAATGGTTTCAAATTAGATAAATTTAGTTTCAGAAAAGATATAGGCAAATATTGGTTTGGTAACAGAGTTGTAGATGGGTGGAATGGACTACCAAGTGCTATAGTGGGATTAAAAACGATAGGGAGCTTTAAGATAAAATTGGATAAGCATATGGACGAGAAGGGTTGGGTGTGAAGGGGGATCAGCAGGGTTGGGCCAATCAGCGCTCTGCAGACCCCCGTAATCCTGCGTTAATCTCTAACCGTTTTGGTAAGATGATCCTCAGGGTATTAGAGTGTTGAGCCTATAATTGGGCTTTGTAATTGGGGTTGTGTGGGACAGGGATCTGCCTTGCTTAGGCCAATCGGCTTTCTGCAGACTCCCATTTTCTTATGTTCTTATGTTCTTATCCCTAAGCTTCATTATATCATCTAAATATAGCTAGAATATAATGAAAAAGACGTAGCCGGTACAGAAGGGGTTAAGCATCGTAAAAGTTTTCCCTACGACTTTTCCCGACCTAGAATGACCATTATACAGATACACGATAAGGGTCAATATGGGTCAGTAAAGGTCGTAGGGAAAGGCCCTAAAGCGTGAAGGGTCAAGGGTAGGTCAAGGTTAAGAGATACCTTGGGGTAGGTGAGGGTCAGAAGGGTAGCGGATGAACCGTCTTGTGTCTACGTAACACCAGTTTAAAGGTCCAAGCGGGCAGGCCTTAATAGAATGTTGGGGTAAAGTACAATAATTAACAAAAGGGCGGGTGCCCAACCCCGAAAAGGGTTGAAATAGGGGAGCTATCCCCCCGCCAAAGGCAGCTTTCTAGGGCCTTTCCTAGCTGATGCTGAGAGGATTGGGTTTTAGTCATGTGGTGATGGGCTGGTCTATCAGAGTGAGAACTGAGCGATCTCTGCCATACCCATAGCTTACTCTGACTGTTCCTTTTACTTATATATTTTCTAGATCTCAAGTGACGGCGTCTCTTGCGTGGATTGACCTCCTAATCTACCAAGATTGGAAGCCAAAGCGTCACATCTTTCCTTTGCCCTTCAACTTTCTCTTCATAATTGCTGAGGGGCACAGGGCCCTGGGTGGGGCTTTGGTTTCCCGGGCGTTTCCGCGCCCTCCTCAGCTCCCCGCCATGGAGTGGCTTCGGTCACCCAGGCTTTATTGTGGTCGGCAGGGAGGGTTCTGTGGGGGCGCTCGGTTATGGCCTTGGCCTTGCTCGGGGCCTTGGGGCTGTTCGGCCAGGCAGCTTGGGGAAAAACAACAACAACAACAACAACAACAAAAGGAAAATGGAGCAAGAATTAAGTGAAGCTAGAAATATATATATATATACAGTATATATATATACAACATATATATATATATATATATATATATATATATATATACTGTATACAAATCTGCTACCAAACCAATATTTGCTTATATCTTGTCTGAAACTAAAATTATCCCACATGCTTTATTACATAGCAATGTATATGTATATAATATTATTATGTATATGTATAAATATGTATAAATATGTTTATGTATAAATATGTATATGTATAAATAAAAATGATTCACTATGGGGAGGGAAGGTAAACATATCTGATAAATTGGAAAATAATAGCTCTACTTGGCTGAAAGCCGAGGTGGGTAGGAGGAGTCGCAAAGCAAAAGCTATTAAACGAATGAGATGAAAATCCTGACAAAAATTAGCGGCTGAAAAAAGGGCGAAGCAGTTAAGGGGGGTGACCGGTTTTTGTTCTGTCCTTTTATATCTTTCTCTGGCTTGTATCCATTTGACCCCATTCAGCCTACTGTTTTAAGACGTTTATCCCCATCCAGGTGTCAATTTTTTAGTGCTGAGCGGTAGCGAGCCAGCATATTTTTTATTTTTGTTTGACAGAAGGCTAAATTTGTACATTTTTCGATAGAAAAATGTCTCCAGTGAAGCCGGATTTCTTCATATAATGCTGGCTTGCTATCGCTCGCCAGGAAGAAATCGACACCTAGATGGGGATAAACGACTTAAAATAGTTGGCTGAATGGGGCCGAATGGATACACAAGCCAGAGAAAGAGAGAAAAGGAGAGAAATAACAGAAAGCAGGTCACCCCCCTTAATACCACTGGGGGCTGGGGGCTGTATATATACTGTATATGTAAATATGCATAATGTATGTATGTATAATATGCTCAGGCCCAATCCCCACTTTTCCTATTCGTATTTTTATTAACAATTCATATAATGCTGGCTTGCTATCGCTCGCCAGGAAGAAATCGACACCTAGATGGGGATAAACGACTTAAAATAGTTGGCTGAATGGGGCCGAATGGATACACAAGCCAGAGAAAGAGAGAAAAGGAGAGAAATAACAGAAAGCAGGTCACCCCCCTTAATACCACTGGGGGCTGGGGGCTGTATATATACTGTATATGTAAATATGCATAATGTATGTATGTATAATATGCTCAGGCCCAATCCCCACTTTTCCTATTCGTATTTTTATTTTCTATTTTACTCTATTTTTATTGAGTCGGCCACCCCCAAGAAAAAAATAAAAGAAATAAAATATATATAGACATATATTACGTATATGAGGTTGATTCACTGGAAAGAGTACAACTTAGAATGAACACAAATAAATATATAATAGTATACATTATTCATATCAAAGAAACGTTGAAGAAAATAAGGTTTACATTCGTTACAGAGACGCCGAGCTAGAGGGGATATGATATAGCTGTTCAAGTGGGTTAGTGGGATTAATACATGGAACATGAAAGATGTACTAAATCTCAGTGATTGTGAAATAACTCGAACAAATTGTTTCAAATTATATACATTTCTTGTCAGAGAAGATGTACTCAAATATTGCTTTGGTAACACAATTTTAGATAGGTGGAATACGCTACCAAGTGTTATAGTGGAATCAATAAAGATAGTGAGCTTTAAGATAAAATTATATAGGAATGTGGACGAGATGGGTTGGGTGTGAATGGGATCTGCCTTCTGTGGACTGGTCGGCGTTATACATATTTACGTAAGAACATAATTAGGCCTCATAATTATGGTTGGGTGTGAGAGGGATCTGCCTCGGGATTGGGCAATCGGCTTTCTGCAGACTCCCATTTGCTTATGTTATTATCTTTAACAATTTATAACCGATTTTGAATACATAACAACAGTATAAAAATAAATTAAATCATTATTTTATAAAACTTAATTGAACTAAGAATGAAATAAAACTCGCCCTGATAATAAATTGGATCTCCTTTGGATCTTACCGCTAATGGAAATTTTCCACGGCAGTCTAGACTGCCGTGGTGTAGTTGATTAAAGCGTCGGCTATCGTCCTGACTGTCGGCGGTTCGAACCCCACTGAGAGATTAGAAACATTTAGTGGCTCACGTGTATTTGTGATATATACTCAATATATATATATATATATATATATATATATATATATATATATATATACCGTATCTATATATATCTCTCTCTCTCTCTATATATATATATATATATATATATATATATATACATATATATTATATAATGTATATACAGGGTGTTTCATAAATACCTTTCATAAATTTAAGAATGAATAGACCTAGCAATAATAAATATACTTTACTATGTGACGGTTTTGGAAATTTCTCATATTTACCGGGATATTACACATTTTAGTTTAAATAGGAAAGTCTAGGGGATGAACGCAATCAGTAGATTACCATTACCTCAGAACAGCATCACAGCAGAAAATCCACATGCAACAACAACGAGGGGACATCAGGAACGCTTTTCGATTAATGTTTGGGCCGGTATTCTTGGTGACCATCTAATCGGACCTTTTATGTTACCACAACGACTTACAGGCAATGTGTACACCAGATTTCTTCAGGATGACTTACCCATACTACTTGAAGGTGTGCCTCTCAGAACGCGTAGACAAATGTGGTTCATGCAGGATGGGGCTCCAGCTCACTTTGCACGAGGTACGAGGGATTTCCTTAATATTATGTACCATGATAAGTGGATAGGCCGTGGTGGTCCCATCGCCTGGCCACCTAGATCACCGGACCTAACTCCACTTGACTTTTATCTTTGGGGACACTTGAAGAGCAGGGTGTATGCTACACAAATCAACACCCATCAGCAACTGTGGCAACGAGTTCAAGAGGCATGCAGAGAAGTAAGAAACACACCAGGGATATTTGAAAGAGTGCGACAGTCTCTTATGCGCCGAGCCCAAGCCTGTATCAACGAGGGTGGGAGACACTTCGAGCAACTATTGTAAATACTGTAAAATACATTGATGTTGAAACATTTATGACAAAATAAAGTAATTGAGGTGATGGTAATCTACTGATCGTTTTCATCCCCTATACTTTCCTATTTAAACTAAAATGTGTAATATCCCGGTAAATATGAGAAATTTCCAAAACCGTCACATAGTAAAGTATATTTATTATTGCTAGGTCTATTCATTCTGAAATTTATGAAAGGCATTTATGAAACACCCTGTATATATATATATATATATATATAAATATATATATTTAACACCTTACGAGCGGCCTATGCGGTTTATTTATGTGTACCGCACAGCGGGGTGTTTTTAGCCAAAATAGGGCTGTTTACGTGATCATTTTCATGCCTAAATAAGACCCAGAACGTAAAACAAGTACCTATCCCTGAAAGGGCATAAACAGAGCTTTCGAATGACACCATAACGATCCTTGTATGATGGATAGTTTTCTTGCAATAACCGTGCAACGCGAGTGCAAAAAGCAGGTAATTCGGTACTTTCAGTACATAATTGAGTATGTAGCGAGTGAGAGAGGGAGGAGGGAGCTGAGATTTGTGTCAGTACGTTCGCCGCGGTGGTCTGGAGCAGTCATACGCTCGCTAGTCTCCTGCCACCACTTGTCTCTCTCTCTCAGCCACATTACGTGCTGAAATTGCCACTCGAGTTATGTCGAGCGCCGCCACATAGTCCAGCTTTATTTAACTCGACTTATGTTGCTCGCCGCTAAATAAGGGTTAAATATATATACAGTATATATATATAATGTATATATATATATATAATTTATATGGTAGATATATATAAAACAAACAGTAGCACATAAGAAAATGGGAGTCTGCAGAAAGCCCATTGGCCCGCAAAAAGGCAGATTCCTCTCACACCCAAACTCCATTAGTAGGCCTAATTATAGGCCCAGCTGACTAAGACCATGAGTCCCGACCCCACCAAAACGGTCGAAGGTCAACACAAGATTACGGGAGTCTGTATGTTGTAATAAAGACAACAAAATTGAACAGCATAATCCATATGAGGTGTAACTAATAACAAGTATTGTTTTAACATAACATCAGAAGTTCTGTTACTCACACTCCTAGAGATGAACACGAAAATTCCGTTTGCCTTGTTACAAACGTTTATGCTGTGTTCTCTATTTTTCAAAGAATTGCTACCAAACACACATAGACCATTCTCACAGGCTGAGTTTTCTAACTCCATATTAGCTATTTTATATTTTACAATTTTATTAATATTCCCTATCTATTATAGGTTTGACTCCTGTAAGGAGATAAAGAAAACCTAATATTTAGTAGTGGCCCCGTAATCATTGACGATTATGCCTATTACATAAGGCACCCTCTTCAAACACTCATCCGCCGTAGTTTGAATCTACCGCGCAGAGCATAAAAAATATGAGGAGCCTTCATCATGAGCGCACGCAACCTCACTCATGGTTCAGTCATTATGAAATTGGGTTCTCACTACGAAAAAACTTTGTAACAAATAAAAAACAAAAAGAAAATAAGAATAACTATTCATAAGCTTTCCATATAGTCGTGGATGTACTTGTGTGGATCTTTAACCAGACGCTGACTCAGGCGTCATTCTTCCTTCACTGACATATCAAGTAAACCAAAATCCTTAATACATCAACGAATGGGAAGGGGATGGTCGGGAGGGCCCCAGTCGTCAATGATTACGGGGCCACTACTAAATATTAGGTTTTCTTTATCTCCTTACAGGAGTCAAACCTATAATTTATTAGTGGCCCCTCCATCATTGACGATTATGCCTGATATCTAAGACTGGAGGGGGACATTCGTAATCATATCATAACTCTAGCAAAAGCAGATAATCAAACAACCACATAGTATTCTTACTTCGAAAAGATATATATTTTTGGCGCAGCACATATATACAAAAAGGTGTACAAGCAGGAGCGTGCTTCAAAGAAGCCTGCTTGATAAAAAAAAGGGGGTTAACTCTGAGATTCTGAGAACAGATCCGCCAGTTAATAAGGCACCCCACTTAAATTAAGTGGTGAAAAAATAAAAACCTATAAGTTTACATGTGCACATATAAACCCCATAAACTAGTGGAGATATCTTGCAAAATATTCCCAATGCTTAAAATTAGATTGCTTCACAGCCCAAAATTACTTACAACAACACTGTTGTTTGTACTACAATTGTACTAGCACAATTTCCTGTACAGAGAGTACAGAGAAATTTTCATATCACAACACCCATAAAACAGTATCACAGCTCACATTGGTGATGGGCTGGTCTATCAGAATGAGAGTTGAGCGTTCTCTGCCATACCCATAGCTTACTCTGACTGTTCCTTTTACTTATATATTTTCTAGATCTCAAGTGACGGCGTCTTTTCCGTGGATTGACCTCCCTACTGCCAACCCTGGCAGATTGGGAGCCAAAGCGTCACATTTGTCCTTTGCCCCTCAACTTTCCCTTTATAATTGCTGAGGGGCACAGGGCCTTGGGTGGGGCTTTTGTTTCCCGGGTGTTTCCGCACCCTCCTCAGCTCCCCGCCTTTGAGTGGCTTCGGTCACCTGGGCATTATTAGTGGTAAGCTGGGAGGGTTCTGTGGGAGTGGTCGGTTATGGCCTTGGCCTTGCTCGGGACCTTGGGGCTGCTCGGCCAGACAGCCTGAGGAACAGCAACAACAACAACAACAGCTCACATATTCCGGCGGGGTCTAGGGCGTCCTATGTTACACTGACTGCACCCCCCCCCCCTTTTCAAGAAATTAAACAATAAGTGACCTAGGGACCACCTAGACCCTCTGCCTTAAAGCTATACATGGTAAGGAAGGTTTGTCTAGAGCAACTGAAAGGTATCGAGTCAAAAACGTATGATTAGAGGCCCACAACTGTGTGGACGTAATATCTTCAACAGAAAAATTCTTAAGGAAACGCAAAGATGCTGCCCACTTGCGTAAATCGTGGGCCCTACCCACAACGCCGGGATTACTCTCTTTAATGACCTCGACCAAGAGAGAAGCCAGTTTACGTTTCATCAAGCGTTTACCCGTACTTGCTACCCATAAAGCACCCTGGTGATTTAGAGGTGCCACTCTTAAATATTTGGTTAGAGCTTGCACTGGACATAAATTATGGTGCACCTTTCCCCTTTTCAACGCCGGCACCGTGAATTCTGAAAACACGTGTTCACTGTGCTCATTCTTGGCTATGAACCCTGGGGAAGGTGCAATCTGAATACATTCATTAAGCCTACCAAACCTGAGGCAATTAGGTGTGTTGCTCATCGCCGCCAGCTCAGATACTCTGTTCCCGGTAGCCAAAGCCATAAGGAATACTGCCTTTTTTAAGAGTAATGTAAAATCTGCAGTATGTTGGTACAGACGGGAATGAAGTAACGACAATTCTTTGTCCAGAGACCAGGTAGGCATGAGCTGACGGGGAGGTGGGCGGAGTTTAAAACATGCCCTCATAAAACCTGTTTCCTCCGCGACTGGTATGGTGAGACCGGTAAGGTCCAAAAATGGCATCCTAATCGCTGTTAAGTGATTTTTTAACGTTACTACAGATAAACGTTTCTGCTCGAACAGATAATTTAAATAATTAAAAACCAAAGCCACCGAGGGCACAGTTTGTTCTGTTCTAAGAATCCAAGAAGTAAAGGCTTGCCAATGCCATTGATACTGTCGCTTTGTAGACTGGGTATATTGATTCATGAATTTATTGGTCACGTCTCTACCGTACGGTGCTAGCCATTTGGCCTCCTGAATGTCCATAATGCAAAAGTCAGCGAGGTCTCTAGGTTGCCAATTGTGTCTAAGTGGAAAAACCCGACCGGGAGTGACACCGGGTGCGGGCACCACGTTTTCAATTGCTGGTACCATAACTGCGCCGGCCACAGGGGCACGATTAGCGAGGCTACGCCCCGATAATCCTGTAGTTTGTTTACTACGTGGCACATTAGAGACGCTTCTGCCGGCGGAAACAGATAAATGGAACTCCACCTGTTCCAGTCTGTCACCAGTGCGTCTGGCCCGCCCGCCGGCGTTATCGTCCGGCGGGTGAGGTACAGTGGGAGTTTGTGAGTCTCCTCTGATGCAAACAAATCCACTTGTGGATGGTAAGGCTCCGCAATCATTTGGTCGAAAATGGTTTGCTTGAGCGCCCATTCTACTGTTGTGCTCTGTCTCCGAGACAGAGCGTCTGCCCAGACGTTTGCTACGCCTGGGAGATAAGATGCGTGAAGATGAATGTCCAGCCTGTTGGCTAGAATAAAAATCTTTTCTGACACGTTTAGCAACTTCCGAGATCTCGTCGACCCTTGTTTCTGAATACAGTGAACCGCATTCAGATTGTCTATTCTGAAGGCCACCGACTTGCCCCGTAAAGTAGAGCCGTGAGCCTGAAGGAAATATAAGGGGACTAGTAATTCTTTGACATTGATATGGGAGATTTCTAAATGGGACCAAAGCTTGACCCTGGTTCCCTTGGTTTGACTGAAAGCCCCAACCTATCGTTCCTGACGCATCCGTGTCTACCCATACCGTCGGCGGAGGAGAGGTGCATGACATGACTGAGTGTAACGTTTCCCTCTTCGCCCAGACCGCTAGCAAGTTGTGGATTAATTTTGGTATGGGCCATAATTTTTTCGCCGGCAATAGCGGAAAATATTTGTTGCCCTCCAATATTAAACGTTTGACTCTTAACCGGCCCAACCTTACAGTTAGTTGAATCCAGTTGAGAGAGCCGACCAGAGACTCCCAGATTCTCCGTGTCGTAGTCAGACTGTGAAGGAACAGAAACAATTTCCTGCAAAATCTGTTGCGATTGTCCACACTCTGACTCAGAGTGAGAGTAGCTGTGTCCCAGACCAGCCCTATCCACTGAACTACTCTTGAGGGAACAAGGTTTGACTTTACCAGGTTGACCTTGAACCCTAGAGTTTTGACATGATTTAATGTTATGTTGACATGATTTATGCATACTTGTTCCGTCTCTGCCACCACTAGCCAGTCGTCTAGATACCATAAAATCCTGATCCCTTGCTCTAACAAGGGCATCAGGGCTTGCCGGACTCATTTCGTGAATAAGCGAGGTGCTAGGTTCAATCCAAACGGCATCCTCTGAAAGACATAAGTCTGATGCTTTATTCTTAAGACCAGAAACCGTTGAAATCTTTTGTCTACCGAGATGTGCCAATACGCGTCTGTCAGGTCTAAAGAACACATCCATTCTCCCGGCGGAAGTGTTAGCCTGATCTGGTTTACTGTCAGCATCCTGAATGACACGTTGTGAATATGGAGGTTCAGATAAGACAGGTCTACGACTGGTCTCATCTGAACACTGTCCCTTTTGGGTACTAGAAATAGTTTGGATGTAAAAACTGGGTAATTTTGAGGGACCGGGATGATGACATTCTTGGCGATCATTTCCTCGATCAGTGACTCCACCTCTAATGAAACTAAATTTGCCTTTGTCGGCTGACGTAAACGAGGTCGCCGGAGCCACTGCCAGGTGATGCCCTTGCGTGCCACCATCCTCGTCCAAGTATTTACTGGCCATGCGCGATGACACGTCCGGAATGACCCAGTTAGCAGACAAGGGTTCGCCGGCTGTACTACCCTCTGATCCACCCGCCGTGAGACCGGCCCTGGGAGTGAGAGAGACTTTAGTTTTTTGATGGTGGTGGTGGTGGTGGTGGTGGATGCTTAGCCGACTGGCCGACGTTGGAAGAAGACGGGCCCTGGCCCGGTCTGTTATAGTTTCGTCCTTTATGACCTGCAAACTTACCTTGTTTATACCTGTACTGACCTTGGGGGGAAGCGGACTTAGGTATATGAAAGGGCTTTGACCCACCTGGCTGAGCTTTTGCAACTGGCTTGGGTTTGGGAAAGTTAAAAGCAGGTTTCTTAGAAGGGGTGGGACTGTGCTTAAAGGCCTGAGCCATGTTGAAAACAGTTCTCCACACATCAGGGGACATTAAAGAGGGAGTTAGCACCGGCGACATGACCACCTGGTTCGCAATTCTATCAGGAAGTTTCTTCACCAGGGACATCCTAAGATCCTGTCTCGCCCGCACCGCCTCGAGCAAGGCTGTACGGATATCCCCCAACGACTGAATAGAAGTCTGAAGGAGTAACCGCCGAGATAGTTCAGCCGATCTTCTGGCATCCGCGTCCGCGATTGCCTGAGTAGATCTTAGCATAGATTTCGCCACCTGGTGCGTAACAATGTATTGGGAAAAAAGTCTATACACCTTCCCCCGTAGCCTAAAATCCCGGTCTAGGTGAGCTGGGGAAGGTGTAGTGAAAGGATCTTTAAGTTCGCATAGATTGATTTTGGGGGCAGCTAAAAAAGCAAACAAAGCAGATGGAACTCCGCCGGCCGAAAAGACTGGCAGAGAGAACCAAGAATGGCTGTCCTGAGGAATCTGGTGCGAAGATTTTGAGGTGAAGGTGGTCGCAAAGTTATGAGCCTCTACCTCCCATTCCACCCAAGGTCCTGGACCCAACTGCCCCACCTTCAACACTGGGTTAGCGGCTGTGTCTGTGACCGTTTGTAAATCTATTTCTGGAGTGAGAGCTGACAGTGCTTTTATATCATTAAAACCGTCATGCTTGGTCCAGTCAGAAAACAGTTTTGAAGCTGAGGCAGGGGGCAGTGCAGGTGTAGCTGTATACACAAAATAGTCATGGTGATAATGGTTCGGAATGGCCTTAATATTAACATCAAGTACATTACCCGCAATATCCAAAGCTCGTAACTTTCTAGATTTATTTCCTTGGATTACCCACTCACGTGGCAGTGGAAGTTCCCCTGACAAAGTGGGCTGCGCCGCCTCTGGCTTAGTTGGGATCATTTGAACCCATGAATCATCTGGACCGTATAACAGGGGCATAGCTACCTTTCTTAACGGTGCTTTATCTAAAGGGGGAGGATTCACATCCGCTACCACCCTTACGCTAGAAGTAGTCAGTGCCGCCGAAGCAGGCCTAGTGACCATAGTAGGTGATATAGAGGGAGGGTGCGGAATCTTAGTCAAAGCAATGGAAGCGATCAGAGGCCGAACACTTGAACTTGTCATGGAAGCTCCCAGGTCCACTGTAGGAGTCTCCGGCTGTTGGCCAAATTTTTTCGTTAGAGCAGTAACTAATAACCCATCTATTTCCTCCGCCGTGACAAATTTAGCAGATGAAGAACTAAAAGGTGAATCATTCCTATCTTGCGAGTCGTCTAGAACTAAACCCGACTCTTGCACTTCCATGTCAGAGATTATAGACACCTCATCCTTGTCATCTGGCCCATCATGAGAGGATTCCGCCGAAGCCGGAATCCCGTCGTGGTGCCATGTTAAATCAGGAATGGATGATGGGATCACAGCGTCCCGGAGGACGTCCGCCCGTACCTGTGGCTCCTGAACCAGACGTGGGCCTTCATGCCCTGGTTGGGAATACCGCCATACACCCAGGTCTTGGCCCGAACTCCCTTGGGAGTCAGATACACCATCAACCACTGAGCCCCCACTAGACTCTTCTAAAGGGCGATCACTGCCCACAGAACTCTCTAATTCTAAGTGTATAATATCCATTGGTAACCTGTCCGCCGGTAACACCCCCACCACAGTCTCTGACTCCACTCCCGCCCCATCAGATTGGACACTAGATAAGTCGGGAGTAGAGGCAGAAAGTGAGGCACGAGGCTCCGGCGAACGCCGGGAGGCCTTTCGTTCCTTAGAATCTTTCCTGGAATATTTGTGGCTGCGGTGTGACTTAGATCTTTCACTGCTCTTAGACTTTTCCGATCTGTCACTAGAACTGTCCTTGGACTTTTCCTCTTTGCTCTTCTTTCTTGCTGTTGAAGAAGAGTGACTAGGCGGCTGTTGTCTGAGGGGCGACCTGGACCTGGACCGCGCCCGTGACGTGGAGGCTGTCACCGGGGGCGTGGGTTCACGAGGTCTCTTAGCTGTGCTAGGGGCCAGAGTAAGTGCTGTACCCTGCCCAGTCTCTGCCGACTTTCGTACAATTACTCTAGAGGTACGTTTAATAGGGGGGTGCTCAATCAGTAATTTATCCCAAAGAATTACATTATCACATTGAAGCACTTTATGAGCCACTGTGGTAGCATAACTTGACAACTGCTGCCTGACCTCCCTCAAAGCGACCGCCGCGGATCTATTATTATCCCGCAATACTTTGACACTCAATTGAGTACAGAAGGTACAGTTCCCCGTTACCCACAAACCCCTTGAGCGATCTAAACATTTAACACATCTAATGCAAAGAGTGTGTGCAAAGATAGGGATACCTGAACAGGAGGGTGCAACACACAAGGCAAAAACAGGGTCTAGGGTAGCCATGACAGAGACTGGTGGAAAACGAACCCACCCCCGGTTTACTCCAGGTTCTCTATAGACCCGCCGGAACTCAGCCCTGGAAAAAAAGAAAATTTCCAGGAATTAATGCTCATAAGGCTACACCAACATGTTCGAACACAAGTGTTAAATAACCCGCCGGGTAACGAGACGTAATACACAACTATCACGGCTCGCTACGCGGGAGGTTCATAGATAAAGATTTCAGAATACCTTAACCTGTCCAAAAGATTTATGAATATCCTCTGACATGATATAAAGACCAGCATGGCTTTTTATAAATGATGCAGTCTTCCCAGTGGTGTTTGTTAAGTTTACTGGAAAAAACCCTAAAAAGACGCCGGCCCCCGTATTATCTCGCAGATCAAAAACTGGGAAGCCTGTCTTAAATGCTAGATCTGGCTTCTCCCGAAGCGTCCTAGATCGCCGTATGTTGAATGGCGGCGATACTTATCGTATCCCTCAATTGTCTGGTCAACTACACTGAATTTAGCAAATCCGTTAATCCCACCCTCCCAAGGTGCAACCGCAGGGTGTGAATTTAAGTTTTAACGTTAACCCCAATTATTCCTATCCCCACTTCTTTGCAAAAGATCGCCGGGGAGGAAAGACCAATCAACAAACAGCCTAGTTCTACTGGCTTTGCAAAACCGGAAAAAACTCAACTCAACAAGTGTCCGCATGAACACTTAGTTAAATGGGTAAAGCCATCCCGCCGGGAAACACAGTAAGCCTGAACACAGGCACCACCACAGAGACGCAGTCCTGGAGAGCCTCAGGCCACCACTCGCCGGGGAAAAACAAGCCTTTTTTAACCACGCGTGATTAAAACTCGGCAACCAGCCGGGTTTTCATGGTGTAACCGAGAAAACCCGCCGGAAAAGGCAACCCACCCCGTTCAGATTCAATCTGAACGCACCAAATAGACCGTGGAATTAGCCAAAGCACAACTAACCCAGGACACACAAATAGTCCGTGGAATTAGCCAATACACAACTAATCCAGGACACATATATAGTCCGTGGAATTAGCCAATACACAACTAAACCAGGACACACATGACACAGTAGTACATATTTATAACATAAATCAATAACACTTGTACATGTGGCAAAGCTACGAGAGGCGGGCTAGGCCTAGGCAGACGGATATAAAAAGTAATCATGTCGTAATATAAACAAAAAGCACTGAATTATATCACAACAGGAACCACCGTCAACACACCACTATAGAAAAAACTTCCCGGCAAAGGGAAGAACTGACTCGGGACCCAGAAAAAACTTCAATAAGTGAAGAAAAATACGCTGGGAACGTCAGAGAATAAAAAGCTACCTCATCAGAAAGATAAAAGGAAGTAATAATAACGCATAATGAAAGCCGCCTACATCACAAAGCTAGCTAACCGCGAAAAAGTTTCACACGTCCACTACGGGACCACGAGGGTACACCCGAAATAGATGCCCCAAACACACGACCCAAAATACACTGCACTGCGGGCAACCCGCCCAGGACACTCCTGCTACGCATATCCTAACCTTACTCGATACATCCCGGAGTAAACAAATGAGAAAAAACTCACTAGGGACGCAACAAATGCGGAACCAGCGGAGCGTGGGGAGGCACGTCCGGGTAGGTTGAGCGCAGAGCAGAGAAGGAAGAATAGCGCCTGAGTCAGCGTCTGGTCAAAGATCCACACAAGTACATCCACGATTATATGGAAAGCTTATGAATAGTTATTCTTATTTTCTTTTTGTTTTTTATTTGTTACAAAGTTTTTTCGTAGTGAGAACCCAATTTCATAATGACTGAACCATGAGTGAGGTTGCGTGCGCTCATGATGAAGGCTCCTCATATTTTTTATGCTCTGCGCGGTAGATTCAAACTACGGCGGATGAGTGTTTGAAGAGGGTGCCTTATGTAATAGGCATAATCGTCAATGATGGAGGAGCGACTAATAAATAATACCTTGCATTTGTCACTGTTAAAATTAATCTGCCAATTTACTGACCATTCGTGTAAGTATACTAGATCCCTTTGGAGGCACTATATGTCACTAACTGATTCTATTGTTCTCCTCATTTTGGTATCGTCTGCGAATTTACTTATCCTACTAGATATGCCTCAATCAAGGTCAATCATGTATATAACAAACAACAGAGGACCCAATACAGATCCCTGGGGGACACCGCTTTTCACTGCTTCCCATTCTAAGTACCATTTATGCTGACTCTCTGCTTCCTACCAATTAGCCATGACCTAATATATCCCAACAATGACCCACTTATTCCATGCCCCTCAACTTTTCTAATCAATTTATCATAAGGGACTCTGTCGAAAGCTTTACTGAAATTTATATATATTATATAATATGACTTGTCACTACCTACAGCTACATAGACCTCTGAGACAAAGCTAAGAAAATTAGTAAGGCAAGAACGTCCCTGAGTTAATTCATGCTGAACATAATTTATTAAATTAAATGTTTCTAAGTGTTTTTTTATTTTCCTAGCAATAATTTACTATAGTAGCTTTCCTAGGATTGATGTAAGACTAATGGGACGGTTATTGGATGCTATTGATTTGTCACTGTTTTTGAAGATCGCAACTACATTTGCAAGCTTCCAAGCTTCTGGAACTAAGCCTGTTAAATATAAATGTTAATGGGTTACTTAACTCATCTCTGCATTATGTTAATAGTGTAGCATATGCCTCATGAGGACCAGGCTATTTGTGAGGTTTCAGCCTGTCAATTTCCTCAAGTACATCATTTATGCATATAGTAACCGTACTTAACCTATTTGCTATACTATTGCTATATACCTTACGGAATCTGGAATATGTGCCCAATTTTTATATATGAAAACTGAAATAAATTGACTTATTAATGTAATGGACATTTCTAAATAATATTCCGTTATTTCTTATTAATCCCACTAACCCACTTGAACACCTCCATCATATCCCATCTAACTTTGCGTCTCTCTAACTTATATAATCCTAATGTATTCAGCTTTCATTTTTCCCCTGTTTCTTAATGTAATATATATATACTGTGTATATATATATATATATATATCTGTATATATATAATATATACTTATATATATATATATATATATATATAAATATATATATCTATATATATATATATGAATATATATATATATATATATATATATATATATATATATATATATATATATATATATACTGTGTATATATATATATATATATATCTGTATATAAGAACATAAGAAATGGGAGTGTGCAGAAAGCCAATCGGCCCACACAAGGCAGGAATTGTGATAGACAAAAACAAACAAAACAAAAAAAAATAATTAAAAAACGTAAGATAAAAAGGATTGAAAAGGTTAAATAAAAGCAAACGATTTACGACGGATAATATTTGAACGAAAAGACTCACTGCAAATTGACCGGAAATAGAAACCCGGGCCCTTAACCTTTGACCTGACTATCTGGAGGTCACTAATTTGGATGTCGCCCCACCCCGTGCTGACCTGACCTACCAAGCTATTGTCTCTTTCTCTATCCTTCTGCCTTTTGTTTTCTCTCTTTTATCTCTTTCTTTCTGTGTGTTCTTTTTCTCTCCTGTCATTCTTTCTCTCTTCTCTCCTTCCTCCATTTGCTCTCACGTTATCTTCTTCCTTTCTTTCTCCCCTGCCATTCTTTCATTCTTCTTCTATTCTTTCTATATTTCTCATCTTCCTTTGTTTCTCTCTCATTTATATCTTGCTCTATTCTCTTTCTGTCGCCTACACCTTTCCTAGTTCTTCCATTCCCACGCGACTGTACAAAATAAATTCACTATATTTTTACAACTATGACATTATATAGGCTATGATTGGATTGCACATATTTATCAAACGTTTTGTGAAAGATAATAATAACGTCTCATAGCAGCTTATTCCGAAACGTTTATGGCGCGGTTGTAAAATATGTGTTTAGCTTGACTACATCTTCCTATTATATTTGCTCTATCGTCTCTTTTTGTTTATCTCACATTTTGTCTTGTGTTCTTATGTTTTTATTCATTCTCTCCTATGTGTTTGTTTGTTTCTCTCTTCATGGGTATCTCTAGTACCCATCATTGAATCAGTTTTGTTTTGCTGTTTTTTTTTTATCAAATTCGCATCTATACTTTATCTCTCTCTTGACCTGCTGTGTGTGTGTGTGAGTGTGTGAGTGTGTGCCCATCATCCATAACACCAAGTGTTCACTGATCCACCATAATATAATTATTCTCTCCGTGACACACTCACTCACTCTCACTCTCTCTCTCTCTCTGCATTATTTCTACGATATGTAAAATAGGCTCATATTGCAATATGGCCAAGAAGAGGATATTCTGTGTAAATGTTTGTAACATACTTTTGAGGCACTAAAAGTTAATATATCAAAATACAATCTTTGCCTGTCCACATTCACTCTATGGGGCGGTAAGTAAAGGTTATTAACCCTTTAACGTTTATATATATATATATATATATATATATAGAGAGAGAGAGAGAGAGAGAGAGAGAGAGAGACAGAGTAGGGGAGAGTGAGTACTATACCAACGGAGATTTTAATGCTATAGTAAGTATGAATCATAAAATCAAACATAACAAAATAATTGTCAGAAAAGCATGTTTATTGATACAAATTCAATATGTAAAAACAGGCACATTTTACGTATTCAAGATACAGATCCAATACCTAAAAACAGCTAGATTTTACCGGTTCATACATCGTCGCCCCTTTGTTCAGAAGGCTTCCTAGGTACGTGATACATTTGAGGTACATCGCAAATACAGATAAATCAAGAGCTCTAGTACCTCAATTCCAGCAGCCTAGTAACATTTTACGTATGCAAAAGACACAAATCCAATACGTAAAAACAGCTAGAAAAAGTAATAAATAAAGTTTTAGTTACATTTTACGTATTCGAGATACAAATCCAATACGGAAAAACAGCTCGAAAAATAAATAAATATAGTTTTAGTTACATTTTACGTATTCAAAAAACAAATTCAATACGTAAAAATAGCTAGAAAAAAAATAGTTTTAGTTAAATTTTACGTATTCGAGATACAAATCCAATGCGTAAAAACAGCTAGAAAACAAAAAAGTTTTAGTTACATATTACGTATTCGAGATACAAATCCAATACTAAAAAAAAAAAAAAAAAAAAAAAAATTGTTACATTTTACGTATTCGAGATACAAATCCAATACGTAAAAACAGATAGAACAAAAAAATCAAAGTTTTAGTTAAATTTTACGTATTCGAGATACAAATCCAATACGGGAAAACAGCTAGAAAAAGTAATGAATAAAGTTTTAGTTACATTTTACGTATTAGATACAAATCCAATACGTAAAAACAGATAGAAAAAAATAAATCAAAGTTTTAGTTAAATTTTACATATACGAGATTGTAATGCCCTCGAAAATATCCCGCAACCCCAATAATGTACTAATGTAAAACAATTCTATGACTGAGCTCCAGAGTATGATTTTGTTAAAGCAAATGAGAGGAGTGGACATTATAAGAACTTTGGCCAGAGGAAGCATCGGTGTACTGGTGGAGAGAACGTAGGGCACAGGTACCGGTATCAACAAATGAGGACTCTATAACTACGGTAACCCACCCTCCCAACAACTCTTAATCATGGATATAAAGTCTACTTCATCTCCCAACAATTTGCGTATTGCTACTTATAACTGTAGGGGGCTCCCTAAAACCAACAGAGGGCTTCTCCTACGCCCTGATGTAGTAGACGTATTTAATACCAGTGATATTGTGTGCCTGCAGGAGACTTGGTATTTTAAACAGGATTTGGGTAACCTCAGTACTATCTGTGATAATTTTCATGGGTTTGGGGTCTCGACAACCGATGCTATGGATGGTCTAGTAGCAGGTCACCCACCGGGAGGAGTAGCTATTTTGTGGAGGGACTCTTTAGACAGCCGGGTTAAACCACTTGTAACAAATTTACCATGGTGTACAGGTATAGAAATAGAAGATATCCAACGGAAAGTAGTTATTCTTAGTGTGTACTTGCCCTACCAATGTAATGAAAATGAAGAACAATACCTGGAATGCCTTGGAGAGCTAAGTGCTCTTTTACAAGAACTAAATACCACCTGCTACTCTGTAATAGGGGACTGGAATGCTAATCTGAAGGACATGAGTAACTCTCTGTTTGCTAGTCATATGACTAACTTCTGTGGTGAGCATGATCTAATTATCTCTTCTCAGCTCATGCTCCCTCATAGTAGTTACACATGTGTCAGTGCAGCATGGGGCTCAACGTCTTGGCTAGATCATACCGTAGCTAGTGCTGATTTCCATGATATGATAACAAATATGGAAATTCAGTATACATATACAGATGAAGATCATATCCCATTGACCTTAACAGCTAGTTTGGAAAGAGCGCCAGAATTAACCCAGTCAAACAATAGTGTAAATCCAAAACTGCCATGGGGCGGGCTTCACGAGGAGGAGTGTGAGCAATTTTGCACTTTAACACACACTCTCCTTTCTGAGCTTGATCCTGGCAGTGAGGATGCCATTACCTGTGAAGACCCCAATTGTGTTAATGCTAGTCATCGAGAAGAAGTCAGCAAGCTGTACAATAATATTATATCTTGTCTTACTAAGGCTAGTGACATAGTATTTCACAAGCATAACAAAAATTACTCTTTTAACAAACCTGGGTGGAATGACCATGTTTCAGAACTATACCAGGCATCCCGAGATGCTCGTAGTGTATGGCTGGATCATAACAAACCGAGACAGGGACCCATTTTTGACATGTTCACCAGACTAAAGGCTAGATGCAAGTATGCAATCAGATATATAAAAAACAATGAAAATGTATTAAGAAGAGAAGCATTGGCCAAAAACTTTGCTAGCAAAGACACATTGGCCTTCTGGAAGGATATTAAAAAAATGCATAATAGCTGCACACCTCTACCCGTTAGTGTAGATGGGATCTCTGGTACTAATAACATAGCCAATCTTTGGAAAACACATTACCAAACTTTGTTTAACTCTGTTGGGCACCAAGGAAATACCATTGCTGCTACAACAGAGTGTAACAAAGAAGAAAAATATGACACAATTAAAGTTACAAGTGAAAAAATCAAGGCTGCAATAAGTAGGCTAGATGCTAGCAAATCCTGTGGTTTTGATGGTATATATGCTGAACATTTGAAGTACTCCTCCACTCTCCTCTTGGAGAAACTCAGCAGTTGCTTTACCAGCTTTCTAATCCATGGTTTCCTACCAGAATCTATGATGTCCGTTACCTTGATACCAGTAATTAAAGACAAGGCTGGCAAAATTACATCAAAAGACAACTATAGACCTATTGCCCTTGCCAGTATTGTAAGTAAGATACTAGAGTTAATCATTTTAGACAGAATCTCAGTGTATATCTCAACTAATAGTAATCAATTTGGTTTTAAAAAGAATCATGGTACGGACCAGTGCATCTACACTCTGAAGGAGCTAGTGGATGGGTACATCAAAATGAACAGCTCTATTTTTGCATGCTTTCTTGATGCTAGTAAGGCATTTGACAGAGTCTGCCACAATATCCTGTTTGATAAATTAGCAACAAGGGGAGTGCCATCCTATATACTGAGAATCTTGAAGTACTGGTACGCCAATCAAACATTTAATGTAAGATGGGGTAACATTATTTCGGATTCCTTTACAGTAACCAATGGAGTGAGACAGGGTAGTATTCTCTCACCTTACTTATTCAATGTATATATGGATGAATTAAGTGATAAATTGAATAAAGAGCAGATTGGATGTTGTGGTGGGAATAAAATCATCAACCATCTCATGTATGCTGATGATCTGGTCATTATTGCACCGTCTTCTGCGGGTCTGAGCAAACTTCTTGATATATGTGAATCTTTTGGTAGTAAACATTGTGTTAAATTCAACCCACTGAAAAGTGCTGTTCTTATATTTAGATCAAAATTACTGTATAAAAGTAAACTGCCAAATTTCTCACTCAATAATCAAATTATTCAAGAAGTAAACAAAATAAAATACCTGGGACACATTATCTCAAACGATTGCTCAGATGATGCAGATATCGGCCGTCAGCGCAGACAGCTATATTTACGTGGTAACACCATCTTGAGAAAATTCCACATGTGTAATTGGGAAACTAAAGTCACTTTGTTCCGGACATATTGTTCCTCTATGTACACGGCCCATTTGTGGTGGAAGTATAAGAGAGCCACCATAAATGGTCTGTGTACATCCTATCATAATATACTCAAGATGTTCATTGGTCTCTCTAAATATGAAAGCACTAGTATGGTGTGCACACTGTTGGATGTGCAGTGCTGTCGGGCTGTCATCAGGAGACTGGTGTACAGCTTTTCGCAGCGACTGCAATCCTCCAGTAACACGCTGATTGTAGCTCTTTGGTCTAGTGATCATATCTATGAATCCCGTATTATATCTCACTGGCAGAAGCTGCTGCACACATAGTATGTACTGTAATGTAATATATAGGTCTAATTGAACTATGAGCAATGATCTGTGCAATAGGTGTTAACCAACATTGAGCAATAGCCTTAGTTAGCCTATCTGTGTTATATTGTGACAAAATGTGATATGTGCTCTATTCTGTAAATAGGCCTACTGTATTTTTTATTTTATTGTGTCTTTATTAATATATCTTTGTGTATAATTATTATCTGTGCTCTGACGAGAAGTGTATGTGATATGGACCATTAGGTCGTACTGTATTTATACTGTATCTATCTTATGTGTCTGGAATAAAGAATTATTATTATATTATTATTATATACAAGAAACATGATGTTTAATTTTAAGGTCCCGAGAATCCAAGGACAGGGTAAGCAAACATTCTTCTTCACTGCCATCAAAGACTGGAACGACCTACCCCAGTCAGTCCGTGAAAAGAGAACACTGTATTCCTTCAGACGTAGCCTGAAGGAACACCTGAACCGGACAGCTGCGAGAAGGGAGCACCATGCTTATGTCTACTACTAAATACGACATAAGAGATAGACAAACCAAACTGAAATGATTACTGATTACGGATTACTGATATTTTCTATAGGATGTAAGGTATCTTAAAATAACCCCCTAAAAATACTTTCTCTAAAGTATCTATTTCTTTATCCTCCCCTTTTCCCCAGCTAACCTAATCCCACAAGGACCCCAAATGGAAATACGCCTAACGGCCTTATTGGGCTATCCTTAGTTGGAATTATGCAAGGCTGGTACATGTCATATTTGTAACAAACTATGTGGTACCAACTCTGTAAATTGCTGACTGAATAAATATTATTATTATTATTATTATTATTATTATTACCACGGACGTACTAAAAGGATAGTAGCCTTAGTCCGATTTGTAAGAACCAGGTGATAGTCTCGTGGTGATTCACGTGATGAGTTTATTGGACTTACCATCCACGACTATTTTACACTATACCTGACGTCTAACCAACCAGGGTTCGAACCCCACCCAAGGCATCTCAAAACCTGTGGGGTTTTAGGAGGGTTAAACTCCCTTCAGAGGTTCGAGCCTCGCGCCAGGCACCAGGAAAGGTTGACCATAAGTGTACCTGGGGAGTTGTCAGGACAGAAAAATTCCCTTCACACCCAGCATTTCATTGGTGGCAGTAACGGAACGTGATCTGGTACCTACACTGAGCACCCATCACGCGGACCCTAACCATATTGAGATTGCTGAGGTAATACAGCTACGATACCTTACGACCTTAGAGAGGCTAGGGACTAGCCTAAATAAAAAGGAATGTGGTGTAATGCCCTCGAAAATATCCCGCAACCCCAATAATGTACTACCCGAGTTGACGTCAGGTATAGTGTAAAATAGTCGTGGATGGTAAGTCCAATAAGCTCATCACGTGAATCACCACGAGACTATCACCTGGTTCCTACAAATCGGACTAAGGTTACTATACTTTTAGTACGTCCGTGGTAGTACAGTGGGTTAGCGCGCGGGCCTGGTGGTGATGGCCATGGTCACTAACCAGGGTTCGAACCAAAGGCATCTCAAAACCTGTGGGTTTTTAGGAGGGTTAAACTCCCTTCAGAGGTTCGAGCCCCGCGCCAGGTACCAGGAAAGGTTGATCCTAAAGTGGGCCTGGGGAGTTTTCAGGACAGAAAAATTCCCTTCGCACCCAGCATTTCATTGGTGGCAGTAACGGAACGTGATCAGGTAGCTACACTGAGCACCCATCACGCGGACCCTAACCATATTGAGATTGCTGAGGTGATACGGCTACGATACCTTACGACCTTAGAGAGGCTAGGGACTAGCCTAAATAAAAAGGAATGTGGTGTAATGCCCTCGAAAATATCCCGCAACCCCAATAATGTACTACCCGAGTTGACGTCAGGTATAGTGTAAAATAGTCGTGGATGGTAAGTCCAATAAACTCATCACGTGAATCACCACGAGACTATCACCTGGTTCTTACAAATCGGACTAAGGCTACTATACTTTTAGTACGTCCGTGGTAGTACAGTGGGTTAGCGCGCAGGCCTGGTGGTGATGGCCATGGTCACTAACCAGGGTTCGAACCCCATCCAAGGCATCTCAAAACGTGTGGGTTTTTAGGAGGGTTAAACTCCCTTCAGAGGTTCGAGCCCTGCGCCAGGTACCAGGAAAGGTTGATCCTAAAGTGGGCCTGGGGAGTTTTCAGGACAGAAAAATTCCCTTCGCACCCAGCATTTCAATCACTACGGATATATTATGTACATATTAAACAAAAGTACATAGGCTACACAATTATAACAAACAACTTCTTTTGGATCCCATTGTTCAGTCAGTTTAGTTAACATTAACTGATGGTATGGTAGTCTTGGCCAAATATCGACTAGACTAACTTCCTAAATAATAAAATAAAATTGGATGCACATCTTAATTAGAATCATTTTCAACTTACATAAATAAAACAATTTTAGAATTTAGCATATTAAGTTATAAACTGGTAATTAGGGCGAGAGAACGGATATATCTATATTGTTGTAATTTGTTAGCTGTGGTTTTATAAATGGTATATTGTTATTGGGAAGGATCTTTCTACCCCTTTCCCCATATAAACTACAAAAGGTAATAATGAACCCATTGCACAATTTTAAGAACACGATCACAAGTCCTACAACTGATCATTCAAATCCAGAAAGTACCGGTCTAGAAATGGCTAACAACAAATGATTCGGTAGGTCAATAATATTAATGAGAATAATAATGGATGACTTAGAGGATAAATGTTTCCTAGAACGAATAAATAAAAAAGGGACATATACTGTAGGTAGGATCAGGAATGAAAATATATGATTGTCTTCTATCATCATCATGTTAACCCCTTGAGGATCATGACGCACTTTACAGTGTATATATTTTGTCTATTATGAGGTAATTTTATTTAGAATAGTAAGGTTATATGGAAGACAGACGGTTATTCTAGACAGTCTTCAGCATTTCAACACTTACAGATCCTTCCTAAGCTGTATGAGATCGTCTAATGACAGCCGGAATTAATGAAAAAGGCGACATAAACCTCAAGGGGTACCGTAATGTCACGTTTTCATGATCACTCCATATTTCGCTACTCTATTTGCAAAGTAACTGATTTCTATAAAAATGGGAAATATGCTAATCACCATCGGCTGAAAATTAAAATGGTTGTGATTTTTCCTATTAATGGGCGTGTTTTAGTCTGATCATCATTATATATACTATATATATATATATATATATATATATATATATATATATATATATATATATATACACACAAGGTTAGATACAATCACGAATTTCAAGGCTACAGGCTTTTTCACGGCTATATCACAAGGTTAGATACAATCACGAATTTCAAAGCTACAGGATTTTTCACGGCTATATTAAAAAAATTGCCCCATAGCATAACATGGGGCCGAGCTGTCTCAAATAATAGGCCGAGCTGTCTCGCCGTCATGGCCGAGCTGTCTCAAATAATAGGCCGAGCTGTCTCGCCGTCATGGCCGAGCTGTCTCGCCGCCGTGGCCGAGTTGTCCAAAAGTGGGCCGAGCTGTCCGAGCAGAGTTGTCCCATGGGCCGAGTCGTCCAGTCCCCGGAGTGAATAATATCACCTTCGACCAAGACAATGGATGTCGTATAATTTCGTAGTTACATATAAGAAACTGGGCTTAAAAATGGTCTCAAACTTATCTTAAATACTTCACAATTCACTTCAACTGAAGGTTTTATCTAAACACAAGACACAAGGAAATTTATACCGAGTTAGCCAAAATATCTCCCCTTAAGTCCGCCTGAGGCTGGCGACTGTGAGGGAATGACGCTGGCACCCACGGCTCTAGGCTCTGTAGGACTCGGGGACAGCGTCCTTTGTCACAACAATAACCATACTTTTTTTTTTTTTTTTTTTTTTTTTTTTAAGAGACAATGAACGGAGGAAGGAAAAACACAGATAAAACAAAAAGGTCCATGTGCCTAAAGGCATCCTCCATTCATAAAATGTTTGTAACAACTGGATTTAAACATTTGTAGATTGTAAGTTTGTGGAAAGCAATTCGAGGGAAGTGAATTCCAAAGAGTAGTAGCTCTGGGGATAAATGAATTCTGATAAGCAGAAGTTCTGCATTGTGGAGGAGAAAGTGTAAATTCATGGATCGCTCTCAGCTGCCCTAGTTCTACGGGGAAAGATGTGGAGAGGCGGCACAATTGAAGCAAGTTCCTCGGAACAATTGCTGTGAAAATATCTGTAGAATAATGCAAGGGATGCAACGTTTCTTCGTATGGATAATGTAGGAAGGTCCTGTGTGATTGCAGGGTTATTGATTAATCTAATAGCTTTATTTTGAATTTTGTCCAACTGCCTCAATGCAACCACTCCTCTTCCACCCCACAGAGGTGAACAGTAATCCATCTGAGAACGCACATGACTTTTATATATTACGGCCAACTGCTCGTCAGTGAAGAATTCTCGAACTCTGTACAGGAGTCCCAGTTATTTAGAGGCATTCTTAGCAATGCTTCTAACATAATGTGTCCAGCTGAAGTTAGTAGTTAATGTTACACCGAGAATGTCAATACTAGGGGAAGTGGGAATATTTACATCATTAACAAATATATGGGAGTCAGTGAGATTCTGTCGGTTAGAAAATTGAATGTACTTGGTTTTCTGTGCATTAAAGGAAACTAGATTCTTTTGTCCCCATCCATTAATTCTAGAAAGGTCCTGGTTCAGAGAAATTGCAGTGTTTATTTTTGAATTTATAAGATCGGGTTGGGTGAAAGAATTGGTAAATGTGAAGGAACTGTGGAGTGTTGAGTCATCTGAGTAGGAATGTATTGGATTATGAGTGGTAGATATGAGATCATTGATATGAATGAGGAACAGAATTGGGGCCAAGACTGATCCCTGGGGAACACCAGCATTTATTGAGTGAAATTGAGAATAAAGGCCATCTACCATTACACATATTTTTCTGTTATGAAGATAAGAAGAAATTAGTGGAACTAATGATGCAAGGCCGTAGTGTGACATCTTCGACAATAAGGATTGATGCCAGACTCTATCAAATGCCTTTGATATATCCAGTGCTATTGTATGTGTTTCACCATGTTGGTCTGTAGCTTGGTTGATTTGATGCGTAAGAAGGCAAAGCATGTCTGCAGTTGATCGACATCGTCTAAAACCATATTGCCTATCACTGATTAATTTATTATTCTCAAGATGCTTAATTATGTGATTATTTAATATAATTTCAAAGACTTTACCAAGAGTGGAAGTTATAGCTATTGGTCTGTAGTTTGATGGATCTGAAGAGGCACCTTTTTTAGGAACTGGATGGATGTTTGCTTCTTTCCAGGGTACTGGGAAGCATGAGGTATGAGTACACAGACGGAAAAAATTTGCCAATACAGGAGCGAGCACCAAGGAGCAATTCTTAAGTACTATTGGAGGAATTTCATCTGGACCAGGAGCCTTATCTACTGAGAGATTCTGCAAAATAGTTTTGACATGTCTGGTGTGGATCTTAAGTGAGGGAATTTCAGGCGAATTAAAATTAAGTACAGGGACATCTTGATTTATTTCATCTAAGGTTGAGTTGGTGGAGAAAATATCCGCAAGAAGGTTAGCTTTACCTCGTGGGTCACTTACAAGATTGCCAGTCGGAGATTTTGTGGAATGGATGAAGCAGTAGTGAAGTTGGATTTAAATGAGTTAAGAGTAGACCAAACTATTTTGTTATCATTTGGATTATTTAGAAGTTTATTTGCCTGCTTGTGGAGAAAGTTTGATTTAGTTAGGTTTAATACAGTTTTGGCATGATTTCTGATGTTTCTAAAGTAATTAAAGGCTTCATGTGTTTTTTATCTTGTGTATGCATTGTAGGCTATTGCTTTTTGTTCAGTTACTCTAGCACAATTATGGTCAAACCATTTAGGTGAATTAGATCTTTTACTGTACTTTTGATAAGGAATAAAAGTTTCCATTCCAATTTTTACAAAATCTTGTATGTGGCTCAAGGTGGAGTGTGCATCATTAGAAAAGAAAGAGGTCCAGGGAATATCAATAAAGAAACCTTGAAGACCCTCCCAGTCTGCCCTATCGTAATGCCATTTAGTCACCAAAACAGGTTCAGAGTGGGAAGGTGTGGTAGGTGATAGACAGGTGGCCTGTATCAGACAGTGATCAGAAGATCCAAGCGGGGACCCCACTGTAACATCATAATTTTCTGAATTGGTTGTTAAAAATAAGTCCAGTAGGTGGGAATTATGATTAGGATTATCTGGTACACGGGTGGGTTGGTTGACTAGTTGAGTGAGATTAAATGAGTCTGCAAATAGCTCACATTCAAGACCAGCATCATCAGTCCTGGCTGAATGAGTGAGCCATTCAACATTATGGACATTAAAATCACCCAACACAGTGATTTCAGAAGAAGCATTTAAGTTGAGGACACTGAGTTGTGAGGACAGAGAATCAAAAAGACTTTGCTCTGGAGGAGTATTTGGGGAACGGTAGATGCAACATATGTATTTAAATTTACCAGCAGAAATTAATTTGTATATAGAATAATCAAAATAGGGACAATTGAAACTAGTAACCTCCTCCAGGGCAATTTCAGATTTTGCGAAGCAACATACACCTCCTTTAGGTCTGAAATTTTGGAGCAGTTGATAACCTGGATAATTAAATCTAGACGTGTCAGATGTGGATGTTACTTGAGTCTCTGTCAAAAGAAGGAGAGTAGGGGATTCTGCTTGAAGAAATTGGTGTGCATTGATGTTAGAGTGAAGTCCCCTTATATTGCTAAAGAAAAAGCTGCACCGACGAGCAGCTTTGGGACATTGCAATGCTCTTGACACAGTCGCATGATGACGACCGGGAGGGCCCTGTGTCAACCCAACCCTGCCGGGGGTGGATATCCGAGGGACCACCAGGTTTGCTCTTAACAATTGTACTGCCATATTTATTGGGTAAGGTGTATGGTGTTACATGTATGATATGTAGTGGGAAGAGTAGTGTTTTATGGATAGAGGATAGCAATGTAGGGCAATGTCTTGAAGTTGGATGTGTATGTTATATAAAGAGGGTTTTCCTGATACCCCTGATGTGTGAGGCAGAAAGATATGTATCCAGCTACCAAGGCCGGGGAGAGAAAATGGAATTCAGGCTATTCCCTGAGTCTCCCGAAACCTTGGCGGTAGTACTTCCCTGGGCGGGGCTGCCTACCCCTACTACCTACATTGATTAAATGAGCTCCTCAACTTACTTAGAGTCTAATAAAACTTTCAAAGGATAATTGAATTACTTTTATATAATGTAAACGAATTTCAGGCACAAACATGTTAACTATTACTTACGATATCCAAGGTAAGACTATAGTTTTTAAGTTGGAGGTAGGACTCATAAATTTCCACCTTTGAGGTGGGCACTTGTCGCTAAGGCCTCAGAATCAGGGTGTCACACTAGTGATCCGGTACAAGCAATTATTAGGCCAAATATCAGCATTATACTAGATTCACAAAGTTAAAGTTATGCTTTGCAATTAACTTTATTCACCTGAAAGTGATTAAATGGCCAAAACAAATCAATTTCATTCTAATTCCAAAACAACATTGCTCTGATTGTGACACCCCTTTTCTAAACTTAATGTTATGCCCTGTTTTTCTACAGGATTAACTTGGGTAATGTGAGTTCTAACTGACTGGGTATAGAAGGCGGCATGCACAAAACAAGGTATGAGGAATAGAGAACACAAAATAAACACATGGTAACACGACACACGATCACTTTTATTTAGGGACACACTTCCATATGTTGTTTGATGATGATTAATCTGACGCATAAGAAGATATGAATATTCGTACAAGACAATTGATAGAAGTTAAACAAACTAGCATTAAGTGGATCTGGATGGAGCCTAGTCTCCCTCTTCCAACGTTCAGGTATTAATCTTCTGATCACTGGCTTTTTTCACAAGTTTATATTCTGGAGACCATAAATATTACTTATAGATTAATGTTCAATGTTAGATTTAACACTAGTAGCTCTGGTGCACAAGGAGTAATTCATAGACTAGATTAGACACACGTATTTTAGAGCACGGGAATTCTAGTAACCTGAGGGGGTACTGATCTAAGTTTTATATTCTTGTATCAGAAACACATAGAACGCAAATCAGTGGGCGAACATAAGATATCACTAGGGTTCCACGGTTATGTATTAATATCTGGATATATGAGTAATTACGAGAGTTAATATCGCCTGTTAATTAATAAACACTGATACGCTTAGCACTTCCTAATGGAATGGTCATATATGAATTACACTGGGACAAAGATATAGCCACTTCGTAGAAATATTAATAAGTGAATCTCTACATAGCACTGTAACACTGTAGTACTGATAGAGTGAATCTTGGGTCGTGTTTGATTGGTCTGGTCCTGGTTATCTTGCGTCCGTGAGGTTGGGGGCTAGCGACTGGTTCTGCGGCCGTCCAGATGGTCCATATGTAGAAGTTCTCAAGACGGATCTCTTGGCGATCGTTGCTGGCTACACTCTTATATACCCACTGGTTTATGTGAAGGTTATAAGGTGCACGTAGATGTCTTTTACGTGGACAGATGCTTCTATCTCAATCTGCCACGGAGTCTGCCGGCTCTGGAACTCAATTCTCAGGAACAACACAAGGGCAGAGCTAGAGGTCAACTTAAGGGGCCAGCCACTGGTTGGTGTCTATCTTTCAACTGATTTTACTGGGGGCTGGAGCTTGGTTTGTAGGCTCGGTTTTGGACCCTGTAGGCCATAGGGATCTCGAGTTTTCATGGATTTATTTGAGCTCTCAATGGATACGGGAACTAAGTAAGGTGGTGATTACTGTTGTGGCACATGGCTATGTGGAGCCTTCATAATGTGATATAACTGAGCCTTAGTAAGAGGTACTATTTTGGCTATACTGGAAGTATTTAGGGGAGAGAGACTGGATCTACTTTGCGAGGAGGATTGGGACAGCTGTGATAGGAGCGTCTCTCTTAGATTGTTCAGTCTTCATTCTATGGTATAGCTGAGGTGCTAATTTGGTTATCGGAGTATGCAAGAAAGGTTAATGGGTTATTGGAGGTTAGTAAAGGTGTTAGTCATACATGGTTAGTTCATTGATAGGAAGAATTCCTGTGCTACCTGGCAATGACCCGGAAGTCAAAACAGGGGTCAGGTATACCTCCGCAGGGGTCGGGGTCTCTCTCCTCGGGTGGGTGAAAGGGGTAGGGGCGCGTCCTTTCTCTGTGATGGTCGTCGGGGCGGCTGTGGCTGGGGGCTTGCCATATCACAAGGGTTTGTAATAACCCTCTGTTTATGAGACAGATGTGGGTGTTCGTAATACCAAAACCGAAGGTGCCTTGATCAGCTGGTTTACTTGGTTAGGTTGTTAACCTGGGAACTGCCGGAAGACTCTTAAGAGTTCCCCCGGCGGACTGCGGGAAGACTCTTAAGAGTCAGAGATTTTTTTTTTTTTTTTTTAAACATCGGAAAAAAAAAAAATATTTTTGTATTTTATTATTTGTTTTTTTGCCCTTGGGCCATGCAAAATATCAGTCCTCTACCTCCCCTCCTTCCCCACTTTCCTCCCCTCCTTCAGTTATCACCTATTTTCCCTGTTATTCCCTTATTCTGAGGTATATTTTCGTGCTAACATTAGCGAGTTGCAAGCAGGGCATTGTCATCACTGTTAGCAAGCGAGTGCAAGAGAGAGAGAGAGAGAGTATCGATCGACAGTGTCTCAGTGGCCTTGGGGGAAATTGGCGGGAAAACAGGTTGCCTCACCCATACATTATGCAACTCCCGCCCTGTATCGCCGATTTTGACCATCCAAACACTGTTTTCACTCGTTTTATTGCTGTAACAGGTTAATACCTTTATAATCAACCTATAATAGGCGCATATGGATAAGTATTAATGCTATTTATGGTAAAATGAATATTTTAGTGATGGAAACAGCTCAAATACATGTGCACAGGCAGACGTTTCTAATTACCCCCATGCGCAGTTCAGAGGTTAATTGCATGGGTGGTTGGATGTGGTGGAGACTGGTGCTAACTCTGCCACATTGATCTGGAAGTATGGCAATAGAAGTTAGTCACTGGTGAGGCGGCTAGCCTCGAACGGACGATCATTTGGTACAGGGTTGTGAATGGGTTGTGAGGGAATAGATGGCATGCAAAGGGTTAGTAAAGTTCTAATGGTGTTCCTTTCTACTGGGGGAAGGTAGGCTGGATAGGAGTATATATACAAAAGGTTTGAGAATGTTAGTAACGGAAAAGTTAAGGATATTCAGGGGGTATGCTGGAGAGGCTAGGTCGGAAGGGAGTTGAGGAGCGTGGGGGGTTAACGAGAGGGAGAGGGTTAAGGGGGGTTATGTGGGAGTTTGACCCTAAGGTCTCTGGGCGTAGGGGTGGCATTAGGCTACAGTTGGTATCGTAGCCTGGGGGTTAATGACAGGGAAAGTACGTTAGCCAAACGCTACCGGGGGATGAGCAATAAGTGGTGGTATATGAGTTTGGAAATGATAGAATCATGTGGACTGTGGGCTGTGGGGAAGAGGAGGTTAACTGTACTGTAGGTGTGTGCTTGACTGTGGATAAAAGTAGAGAAAAACATGGTGTATTATTACTCGTCAATACGATGGTTATGGACACTGTTACTCTGACACTATTTCTTGCTGATTCTAGTTGTTCCTGGGAACTGCGTTTTCTATGACATATATCAAAGAAAGCGGCAGTTCGTAGGGGTAGCTTCGGTATTGTCTCGTGGTGGAAAGGCGTCGAGACAATGGTAACAGAGGGTGGTGTATACAATCTCTGGTTGGGGTAAGATTTAGAGGTACTGCATGGTGGCTATCATCTGCAGTCATTTCTGTCTAGGTCTTACAGGAATAATGGTTATACATACACTGGTGTACCCGTGGGTATCATAGTTTCTTATCAATTATGACATGGGGTTTTAACAGATTACTTCTCGGATGGAAGAACATACATAGATTTATGGGGGCGGTTGGTCTTCAGAACTTAGTCTGGCAAGACAAGGTATTTTAGGGGGTTAACATTTTACTTCTCGGATGGAAGAACATACATAGATTTATGGGGGCGGTTGGTCTTCAGAAACTTAGTCTGGCAATAACATATTACTTCTTGGATGGAAAAACATACATAGATTTAGGCCTGTCTGAACTGGTTGGCATTGGCTCAACCTAGGGACAGGGCATGGGTGTATTAAATTAAGGTGTATTCATGTTCATCATCATGTAGGTAATAATAATAATAATAATAATTCTTTATTCCAGACACATAAGATAGATACAGTATAAATACAGTACGACCTAATGGTCCATATCACATACACTTCTCGTCAGAGCACAGATAATAATTATACACAAAGATATATTAATAAAGACACAATAAAATAAAAAATACAGTAGGCCTATTTACAGAATAGAGCACATATCACATTTTGTCACAATATAACACAGATAGGCTAACTAAGGCTATTGCTCAATGTTGGTTAACACCTATTGCACAGATCATTGCTCATAGTTCAATTAGACCTATATATTACATTACAGTACATACTATGTGTGCAGCAGCTTCTGCCAGTGAGATATAATACGGGATTCATAGATATGATCACTAGACCAAAGAGCTACAATCAGCGTGTTACTGGAGGATTGCAGTCGCTGCGAAAAGCTGTACACCAGTCTCCTGATGACAGCCCGACAGCACTGCACATCCAACAGTGTGCACACCATACTAGTGCTTTCATATTTAGAGAGACCAATGAACATCTTGAGTATATTATGATAGGATGTACACAGACCATTTATGGTGGCTCTCTTATACTTCCACCACAGTAGAGGTGTAGGACACGAGGGGTAGTGTATACGCGAGGTGGGGGAAGGGTCAGTGGTTAGAAGGGATAGGCAGGTGTGGTTTGGAGCTGCTTAGCCCTGCGGGCTTCGGCCTGTCTTAACTGGTTGGCTTGGTCACCTGGTCCTTTCGTTCTGTGGGCCTTTCCTTCGGGTGTTTCTGTTCCTGTTTCCTGGTGGTGTTAGCTCGTGGCTTCCGTGGTGGGCTTCTCGTTCTGGGGCATTTTACTTCCCTCTCCTTCGTTGTAGGCTCGTCCTCGAGCCTCAAGGGTGAAGTAAACAGAAGCATAGTCATGGTGGGTCATTTTGAGGGTATTTAGAAGGTCCCACCAAGCAAGAGAGCGAGGGTCAGGTTTCTTTTGCAGGTCTATGTAGACCTGTAGGAATGTGTCCTCGGTGTTGTGGAGGGCGGTTGCCCGGGCTTGATTTGGGCGCTGTAGACGGGCTAAGCGTCCTGTGGACGTTTTTACTTTAACCTTTCTTATGAACGGTGTGTATTCTTCCCCCGTGGGGGTAGGGACGGGGGCGACGAATGGTGTGGATTTGTTCATGGTGGAGGTCATGTATCGAGTGAGGTGTGTGGGACTGACAGGAGGCCTCTTCAGTGTGGTGAAGGGGTTAATAACTGAAGGGGAGGGACTAACGCGTGAAAATGGAGCTGGGGGTGAAGGGGGGATATGAGTCTGGGGTTTTGGGGGTTTTCTTGGGTGGTGTTGCAGGCTGGGAAAATATATGGAGGCAATGTGCAATATTGGTTTAGGTAAGGTGCGTGATGGAGGTGTGTAAGAAAGAGGGGGTGTGTGTGTTGTGTGGCTTGGGTCTTTAGTGTAAGAACGGGGTGTTGTTTTTACATAACTGTCTTCAAATCTGATGGGTCTATTGATGATTCTACCTTTGGAGGTTCTGGTGGGAAGGTAGATGTTTGTAGTGGGACTTGAGTCGCTCGACGATGTTTTATATTGAGGGGAAGAACGCTTTACAGGTGGAGGGCATTTAGTGGGGGTGAGGTAGGGGGTTATTTGAGAGGTAGATGCGTGTGGAGGTTTTTGTCGAGTGAGGGTGGTAGCCGGAATGGGAGAGGATTGGGTGGGGGTATGTATGGGGGTTCTCTCAGGGGCGACTTTGGGGGGGGATTCAAGTGGGGGTGTGGAGGACGGGTACGTCAGTTTGGAGGGGCTTTGGTTAGGAGTTAGTTGTGTGTTAGACGTGGTGTGTGAGGAGGGGTTGGTCGTTGGCATAGGGTACTTTTTAGGGGGTTGGTTGGTTGGGGGTTTGATGAGATTATGAGGTTGGTTGATGCGTGGGTGGGGTCGCAGGTATAGTGGAGGGGAAGGGGGTGGATGCGGGGGGGGGGGGGGGGGGCTAGACGGGTGAGTAGGGAGTGGAGGTTTAATTGGGAGGGTTTGGGGTAGGAACATGTGTTGGGTGTGTTCTTTGGTGGGGTTGGTGATTTGATGGTGGTGGAAATAGGCGGTTTTGTGGGAGTTTGGTGGGGAGGTAGATCTAGCAGGTCATTCGGGGTGATGAGGTGGGGGTTGAGAGGGGATGAGGTTGAAGGGGAAGGTATGTTCTTTCGTGGGAGGGTGGGCTTCTCGTTCTGGGGCATTTTACTTAATATAACAATACCAAACAATTATATTTAATATGTAAAGTTAGAATAATGACCCTCGTACCTACCAGACACCATTGGGCCTTTTTAATTATTTCTTTTTTGTTTAGTCATTACAATTTAATATATGTCAACTGATATGTTAATCAAGATAATAACATAATACCGAATATTTCACCTAATCTCAACACTGACTGGGTCATTATTGGGCTTAAAGTGAGTGAACAGTAAAAGTCTTGGTGTAAATATTGCCAAAATCAAGCCTAGTCAATTTAGACCTCTTACCCCCCCCCCCCCCCCGTAGTCTGTGAAAATCTGTGAGAAAGTGAATTAACCCTTTGTGTATATTTTGTTGCACCCTGAGCCCCGAAGGTAATATATCTACAAACGACCAATTTACCAATTATTGATTGTCTTATAAACGCATTGTAGTGTGCCCTCTTCTACTTGGGTTTACAGACAATCAATAGAATATAATAGTGACTCCACGTGAATAACCATATATGATTCTGGATTCCCAGATTAAATAAGTTATCCATCCGAGCGCATTTTCTATTTTAATTTAGTTGCTATTACAACAGGAAAGACGCCTCCCAGTAGTGACTAAATTAAAATAGTAGACACTAGTATATTCAACTCATAACTGCATGGTCTAAGACAGAAAGATATTGTTATGTTAGAAGGGATTATGCGAGAAACGTACCTTAATTGAGGACTCTGCAAGAATAACTCCTTGGTAACAATTGGCTGTGGACTCCCATCAAAATTGTTAACTTAAAGGTGCAAAACCGCCCGAGCCCCTTGAACCTTTTTTAAAGACCAGTGATAGATAAGAAAGTCGCTTCTCCCGACTGTCTTCCGTTCATCCGATACCTTGTTAATTCGGCCTGTGCCTGAGACACTGTATTTTAGGTCCCCAGTAAGACATCCCCGGTGGTACACCCGGTAACTACAGAGAGTAGACGTGTGCCGCCTGAGCTCTGCCTCCCATGTTACAAAGACTGTTCTATCGAAACCTTTAATTGCTATTGGGATGGCTCCTGACGTAAAGTGTTATAAATGCGATAAAACTGATGGGGAGAGAGAGAAGTTAAAGTGGATTGGATGCTCAACTTGCAAAAACTGGGCCCATATCAAATGTGAACACTTGATTGGCATAAAGACTGAAAACGTAGCGCACATAAACTATGTCTGTGATCCATGTAAGACAAAGCTTGGAGTGTTAACTTCATTTAAGAATGAAAATTAAATGGAAAACATAAAGAAAGAAATTATGAAAGAATTGATTGAATTCAAAGAAACGATGACCCAAGGTTTTGATGTAATGAGCGATAAACTAAAAAACATCAGGAGTGAATTAAATGATAAGATGACCCAAGGACTAGACGGTATAACTCAAGAACTTTCAACTCAATTGAAAGTAGTGAAGATGGAGATGCAAGAAGTCACTAGTGGTATGGGAAATGTTGTTGATGCTATAAGCGCTGACCCCGCGCAAACGTCAGCGGTTTCTGACTCGCCTGGGTGGTCGGATGTGGTGGCGGGGAGAAGAAAGAAGAAAGAAAAGAAGAATCTACTCGTTCTGAAGGCGACGGATGAGAATGAAAAGGCAACTGACAAGAGAGGAGAAATTTCTGAGGCGCTAGAGGGGATTCAAATTCAGGATACGAAGTTTACCCCTAAAGGGAACATGGTGATGAATTTTGGCACTGTGGATATGCTGAATGATGCAGTTAAAAAGTTGGTAGAGGTGACGGCTGTTACTACAAGGAGTGTGAAAAAATTAAAACCAAAAGTGATGATTTGCAATGTTCATCCTGAAGAGTCCAAGAGTGAGATAATTGATACATTAATTACAAGGAATGATTTTCTGAATTCGATTGATGATATTAAAGGAAAGATTGCCATGATTTTTGATAAACCAGCTGCTGGAGGTACAGTCCATTATATCCTGAAATGTGAGCCTGAAGTCCGTGCGGCTCTCTACAAATATAAAGACAAGGTGAACCTTAAATGGGGAATATATAATATAAGAGACAGGTACCATGCATTGGCTTGTTTCTATTGCCAGAGATTTGGGCATGCAGAAAATAAGTGTGCTGCTAAACTAAACAGTGATGTGCCTGTTTGTTTTAAATGTGCTGGAACACATAGGTCGAAGGATTGTAAGGTGACTGTGAGAAAGTGCATAAATTGTATGAGATACGGGAAACAAGACGTGTATCATTCATCATCAGATACCCGGTGCCCGGTCTTTTCGAGTGAGATAGTCAAGGTGAGAGACCTAACTGATCATGGAATCTAGTGCTTTAATGAAGATAAAGGGGGACTGATAAACATTCAATCAGTGGGAAATAAAACCTTTGAAATTCGAGACTTAATTAATGAGGCAAAATATGATGTGCTAGCGGTAACTGAAACATGGCTGAGTGAATACGATACTGCTAAAATACTTGAAATGACTCCTTTAACGCATACCTTCTTGCACAATCCACGAAGAGGGAAGGGAGGTGGTGGTGTGGGAATTTTTCTTACAAACACGTTTAAGAAGACGAAAATATGTAAATCTGCAAGGTTCGGTAGTTTTGAACATATACAGGTGGGCTGTGAGATTGGAGGCTGGAAATGTACTTTTATTGTTGTTTATAGACCCCCAAATTTAAGTGCCAGTACATTTATTGATGATTTTAGATTATACTTGGAAACAATTATTGATATGGTTAGTATGAATACATTCGTCTTTGGAGACTTTAATCTGTGGGTGGATGTTCAAAATGATTACTATGCTACTATCTTTATAGAATTGATGGAGTCTTTCCACTTGATAAGTAAAGTGCATACTGCAACTTCAAGAGGTGGTCATGCATTAGACTTGGTTTTTACGAATAGAGAAAGCGATATGATAAATGAGCTGTATGTTGAAGATGAGTGTTGTATTTCGCCGGTCCATAAACTAGTTACTTTTAACATGCCGTTTGTAAGTAAACCTAGACAATCTAAGACAATAAAGTGTAGGTCAAAAAGAAAATTTGAGCCACAACTTCTAATATCGACTGTTGCGAATGAAATACTAATTAAGAAAAGAGAACACTGTGCTCACGGTGAATTAATAGATGACTGTACGTCATGTTTCACTAATCTGTATAACAGCATTGCTCGAGAAAAATACGAAGATATGTGCCCCATTGTTGAAAAGAAAATAGTAATAGTTGATAGTGCGCCGTGGTTTAATGCTGATATTCAAAGAGCAAAAAAGGCCAAGAAGAAATATGAGAGGCTATGGAGACGTCTACGAACCGAAGAGGCAAGAGATAACTATAAAAGAGCTCGGAATATAGAAAACAGGCTCATTGTGCTTAGAAAACGTGAATACTATATGAATAAAGCAAAAGAAGCTGGATCTGATATGAATAAGCTGTATGTGGTACTTGACAACTTGACGGGAAACAAGAAGAAAAATAAGTTACCAGAAGGGATTCCGGATATGACATTGGCGAATGATTTTTCTGACTTTTTTTGTGATAAAATTAATGCCATTGTTGGAAATTTTGGAGTAGTCGAGACTCAAGACGTTGCTGTAGCTGAGCCTACTGTGACTAAGTTAACAAAATTTACTATGACGGATCTGAATACAGTTAAATCCATAGTTACGAAAGCAAAACTTACCCATTGTAGTAATGATCCTATACCGATACGTGAAATAGTGCACAGTAAAAATTTTAACAGTTTTCTGGACATATATGTTGACATAATAAACTGTAGCATTGCAAATAATGTATTTCCATCGTCTGAAAAGAATGCGATTGTGAAGCCTATTATTAAAGGGAGCCTTGATTCTCAATGCTTGAGCTCTTTTAGGCCTGTTTCCAATTTATAATTTCTATCAAAAATTACTGAAAATGTAATTCTGGGTCAGTTATGGGATCACTTGAGTTTAGTGAAGGCTCTCCCAGACAACCAGTCCGCATATAGAAGACTTTACTCTACGGAAACCACGATGTGCTCTGTGATTAATGATTTACTCGTGCAAATGGACAATGCGAAGTGTGGAATCTTAATTTTGTTGAACTTGAGTGCTGCGTTTGATACAGTGGTGCATAGCTTACTAATAGAAGACTGTAAAGCTATTGGTATTGATGGTAATGCGCTGAAATACCTTCAAAGTTACCTTACTAACAGAACTTATTGTGTGCAAATAAGTAATAAATTCTCAGAGATCAAGCATCTAGAGAGGGGCGTCCCTCAAGGGAGTGTTCTTGGACCAATTCTATTCTGTATATATACAATTGCACTAGCATATTAATGAAACATGGAGTGAAATTCAAGCTGTTTGCGGATGACACCCAATTCTATCTGGCACTAAGTGACGTGGTGAATGTTGAGGAGAAGATTAGTGGTTTACTAAAAGACATTGGGAAGTGGATGGAGTCAAAGCAACTGAAATTAAATTAAAATAAAACTGAATGCCTATTAGTAGGCAGACGGGTGAACCTTGAGACACTGGGCGTGCAAAGCCTCAATATCAATGATAGTGTGATGACTGTGAGTAGTGTGGTGAAGGATTTGGGAGTCTTGGTTGATAGTGAACTGTCATTTAAAAACCAGATTAATCAAACAGTGCGAATCTCTGCCTATCATCTGAGGAATATTGCTTTTGTGAGAAAATATCTGGATATTAATACAACCAAAATGTTGATCCACAATCATGTAATTAGTAAATTAGACTATTGTAATTCTCTATATTATCGACTACCAAATTACTTGCTACGAAAACTACAACTTATAATGAATAGAGCAGCAAGATTAATAAAGAGTTTACCATTCCGTGCGAGTATAACGCTGGCATTAATTGACCTGCATTGGCTGCCGGTGAAAGCGAGGATCATATTCAAACTGTGTGTTATAGTGTATCAAGCTTTGAACTTTGGAAAGCCGGAATATGTGCGAGACTTATTGGAAGACTTCAATGTTGGCACTGATATGATGCTGAGACATGGCAACGTGCTGCATCAATTGAATGAGCCACGGTGCAATCATGAATTTAGATTTAGGGCCTTCGAAAAGAGTGCACCGAGACTTTATAATAATCTACCAGTTAATGTGAAAAGGTGTGCGAACATAAAGGCCTTTAAAAAGTCACTAAAAACACATTTGTTCAGGGAGTGTTATGACTTAGAAGATGGCACTGTGAGACAAGACTACAAGTGCTAGATGGTTGAAAGGGCAGCTGCGACGAGCGTCACATCTAGTGACGGAGCGCGGCTGAGAAACTCCACACCAAGTAACAAGTAAGTAAGAGTAACATATCGGGGGCTTCATCACCGGTTAAGCAAATAACCCATCTGTAACCTTCTCTACACTACCGGACAACTTGGACGGCCCCAGAGCAGCTGTTAGCCCCCGACATCACCAACTCAAGATAACCAGGAAACTCTATTACAGTGCTAATTCTCGAAGTATCAGTGTTACGGTACTATTAACTCGATCATCCAGTGTATTCAGTTATGTTTTGATTTTCTCTGATGTTAAGAAGAAAGTGATTACTATGCTAGTGTGCGCTAAAATATATCAGTGAAGTTTAAACTAGGCGAACTAACTCCCGTAATTATTCTTGCTATCAGGTTTAACCTCGCCGAAGAAATAAGTCTTAATAAATTGGACTACGGCTCGAGTGAAAGCAATTCTGAAACAATAGTGACTGTGATTGTCAACCAGAAACCTGATTCGCCCTCACTGATATTCTGTCTTAAGTATTACCTAGACGAGTGAACATACTATAGACCAGTGAACCTAGCTACGGTTATTCCCTTTACGTCAATTCTTGGGAAATAACTATATTACTTATATTTTCATCTTTGATTACGAGTCATATTACCAGAGAGTTACTTAACGAGATACCTAGCCTATGTGATTCGTGTACCCTACGTATCGTTGAAGTAATGTGATCAGAAGAATAATACATGAACGTTGGAAGTGGGAAATGTGTCTCTATCCAAATCCGCGATAAGTGCTAGAGATTATAAAAGTCCAATAACCAATCTGAGTGCTCCAACATCTATTATTCGTGTGAATTCTGTTACGTACATTATACCGAAGTGTTATTTAGAATAAAGCTGTATTACAAACCATTTCTCCGAGATTATCTTATGTCCTCTGTTGATTCCCTTTATGTATTTTGCATGAAATCCAATAACTCAGTCTTGTAGAACTCACCTATACCAAGTTAATCCTGTATAAAATCAGGGCATAACACTGAACATCAAGCGGAACCCCAAATTCTTTTACAGTTACTGCAGGCGCTTCTCAAAAATTAAGACGCAAGTGGGGCCATTAAGAACAGAGGATGGTGAAGCTGTAAACGACCCCAAAGATGTATGTCAGATCCTGCGAACACAGTACAAGAATGTCTTCAGCACACCACGCCAGCAACTGCAATCCAGAACCCCAAAGCTTTATTCACGGAAGACACTCCACAACCGACTCAGCTAAGTGATATCGAACTGACTGAGGCAGACCTACGAGAAGCCATCAAAGAACTGAGAACGAATGCAGCTGCTTGTCCTGACGGAGTACCAGCCATACTGCTGATTAAATGCTGTGACGCCCTGATTCCTCCTATCTGCAAGCTTTGGAGACACTCAATGGACACAGGCACAATTCCATCTTCACTAAAACAGGCCATCATTACTCCCGTCTACTAGGGTGGTGAAAAGAGCCTGGCGAAGAACTATCGACCGGTAGCTGTAACATCCCACCTCATGAACCTTAGCCTTATGAACTCCAGCCAGCATGGCTTCCGGAAAGGCAGGTCATGCCTTTCGAAGCTCCTGGCACATCATGACTGGGTAGTCCACAGGCTTGCAGAGGGAGAAAATGTGGATGTCGTGTTGCTAGACTTTGCTAAAGCATTCGACAAGGTGGATCACGGCATCACAAGATTAAGAAACTCGGCATCCAAGGCAAAATAGGTGTGTGGCTGCACAGTTTCCTCTCCGCAAGAACGCAGACTGTTGCTGTTAAGGGCCACACATCTGAAAAGTCCCACATCATTAGTGGAGTACCCTAGGGATCAGTATTAGGACCTCTGCTCTTCCTTATACTGATATGGGACATTGATGATGGAGTTGGTCAATCCATTATCTCTTCCTTTACTGACGATACCAACATAAGTCGTGTCGTCAGAAATGAAGAGGATATTCATAATCTCCAGGATGACCTCGACAGAATCTACAAATGGGCAGACGAAAACAACATGACCTTCAACGAAGAAAAGTTTGAAGCGTTACGATGTGGCCCAAACCAAACCCTCAAGGACACCACCAAACTACTCACTGAAGGCGGCCACGACATCACCCCCAAATCACATGTGAGATGCCTAGGTGTGCAATTGTCCGACGATGCCACATTTCTGCAGCTGTCAAAAAAGCCAAGGGAATGGCCCGATGGATCCTACGGACCTTCAACTCCAGGGAACAAGAAACAATGCTAATTAACTCTCTGGAGGTCTATGGTCCAACCCTTTCTTGACTACTGTAGTCAACTATGGTCGCCACACAAAAAGGGGTACATACGAGATCTTGAGTCCGTCCAGAGGTCCTTCACTAGAAACATTCGGGGATGAAGGACCCTATAGCTACTGGGACCGGCTCAAGAAGCTAGGGCTGTACTCCCAGCAGAGAAGGCGAGATAGGTACTGCGCAATTTATGTGTGGAAAATCCTGGAGAAGCTGGTTCCAGATCCAACTGGTAATGAACTCCAGGAAAAACAAAATGGTCGGGCTGGAAGGAAGTGTGAGAGGAGATCCCTCCCAACACAGGCACCAGAACGAGTGAGATCCCTCCTCGTGTCCAGCCTAGGCCACAATGGACCAAAAATGTTCAACTCGCTGCCCAAGGAAGTGCGAGACATAGTAGGCTGCCCGGTAGACAGGTTCAAAGGGTTATTAGACAAGTTCCTAAAGACCCTCCCAGATGAACCACCAGTGTCTGGATACACTGCTAACTGCCGGGCGGCCTCAAACTCTATACCGGACCAGACGAAGCGATTTCTAGCATCTAAGTGACAGAGGAATGTTTCCTGGAGTTTGTGATACAGCTGAACGAATAGAGTACAGACAAAGATATGGCAGATTATTAACACAGTCAAATAGAACTCAAATATCAGCACAAAATGTTTAGAGGAAGGCAACACTTTCAATGATGGAGCGAGTAGGGCAGTCACTTTAAACATTAAATTTAATTTGAACAATATTTTACACTTATACTTTAATGAAAGGTTCTTAGAATATTATGTTTTATTATCCAAGCAATGATAGACACATCATAAGGTTATGTGTTGTCCTGTATCCAAGATGTAAAGTTGGGCGAACTGGGTGACAGTGCATACCTGTGATGGTCTCCGGCAGGGTTAATTATTCTATGATTTTCCCCTTCTATTCCTATTCTGTCCCATCTAAACGCCTGTGCAGTAATCTGGACACAACCCTCCAAGCAAACTGCACATTTAAACGATAAGAAGAAGAAGAAGAACATCTGCATTGTTGTCATGATTCATTAGCTTAGAGCAGGTGTAACTGCTAATTACAATAATAGTCCATGAGCCAAGACCCGAATTTTGGGATATCGGTACCACCCGGGGTGACTAATTCTCTTAGGTGTTTTTAGCTTGCTACATGTCTCTAGTTTATGTTTTGATATGATAGCCCTTGCACATTGGTAGCTTAATGGTCGTTATCACTTCTTGAATAGACATACCCTACCGAAAATTCCGAAATTTTTTAAAATGTCAAATTTGGGGACAGGAATGCCTAAATGTCAACAAAATGCATATAGTAATTGTCACATTTAATACAAGTCCTGTAAATACACATTAAGCATGCCATGGGCTTGTACATACTATTATGGCAAATTACTACTCCTAAATATCATCTACGTCAGACTCGGAATCTGACTGTTGTGCCACCGGCTCTTCTTCAATAGCCTTGTTCTGACATGTCTGTAACCTGCACATGTCCGTGCATTTTAGACCATTGCTGAGGCAAGTACACTTAGGGAGTTCGCATGACCGCACACACTTGCAAGACAGTAGCTGCATAACAACATCTGGTGCTGGTGAGCCTCGCATCCAGTTGACGGCAAGCTTACCGTCCTCATCTGTCATCCAACCGCAGTCTGTTGGGTTCGCAACAAATGGCTGGCTCTGAAGACTTCTCCTCCAGATCGCAGCCTGGTAGTTTGCACGCAGTGCATGCATGAAGAGGCAGTCCTCACAAGGAGGGAGTTGACTTGACTCTACCTCTCCACGTCTTGCACAGAACAGCTCATACCGAAGCTTGTTTACCTTAGTTGTGTGGGTAGATGGTAGGTACATGTGGCAGGTGATTTCCTGTAGCTTCTCAAAGAGTTCAGGAGACACTTCCCATGAGCGTCCAAGTTCGTGAAAAGCATGCTGGTATGTCTTGTCCATCTTCACCTGCTTGAGTGTCGTCATCTTCCCTCGGCCAGCGAATGCACTGACGGTATCACAGCCTGTAAAGGCATGCATACCAATCAATGAATCACACACGCTGCCTCCCAGTGTGCGGCTCAGTGTGGTGATATCCAGGAATCTTGTCCGGTTCTTCGTCCCGCACTTCTGGAACAGATGGGATGGGATCTTGTGGCACATGCCAAGACACAACACCATGACGTCTGTATCTTCTGCAGTGATGATGACAGACTTGTTCCCAGATTCTGCTGCATGAAGTGCATGGAGAAGAAGGCGTGTGTCTGCTTCTTCTTGAGTTGACTTAAGCTCAGGAGCCTCTTCCCACTGCTCTTTGGTGATCTTGAAGCAGCGCTGCTCACATGTGACATACAGCTCCTTGTCCTTGAGCTTCTCCCTGTGCTGTGGTGCCTTCCATTCTTCTACCAAGAACTTGATAAGACTTGCCTTGTTGGAGGAACTACCGAGTAACTTTCTCCACTGCTGGATGTTGTGCCCAGGTTGAATGTTCTTGAAATGAATTCCTGTGCCTGCACTTCTTTTGGCTCGTTCTGCATCCTTGATGGATGTCTCCTTGTAGATATCAAACACAACATCAATGCGCCTGCTCTTAGCACCTTCATGAACAGCGTGACTCAGTGCTGTACCTGCAAGCTGTGAAAAAGTTTTGTCGTTTCCCTTCAGTTTGTGGACCAGGCTCATCCCATCAATTATGGTAGCAGAGGGCTCGGGTATCACTTCTGCAGGAGAAACATTCCTCTCTAACTCCTTTGCGAGGGCAGCCTTGTTGGTCTTGCGGAGAGACCCATCACCGCTGGCAAGTGCCCAAGGCAAAGGCCCCAGGGGATGAGCCAAGACATCACTCATTTTGAGCTTTCTGTTCTCGGCAACAAGGATCATCTGGCCAAATAGGTTCCTGTCAGCCTTTAAGATAACCTCCTTGGCATGGTCTTGTGAGCGTGGCTTCATTCTGATGTTAGTGAACGTTCTCAGTTTCGTCTTCGTCATCGTGTCATGAAACTGTATAGTTGGCGTATCGATCTCCAGGCGCTCTTCCTTGAAGGCTTGATATGCATCCTCTCCTATTCTGTAGGCCCCTAGAAGGTCTTTGACAACTTCTGGTGGTGCCATAGTCGCAGTTGACAAACTGACAAGATCTTCTTGCTCTGCGTTGAAGGGGTTCAACCAGCTGGTCTCCATCAGTTGAACTAAAGATTGGACATCGGCCTCATCTCTTCTAATCCTGGGCATCTGTAGGTCTGGGTGGCTGAAGTCAGTATACTTTTGGCCTACTACCATAGTCCTGAGCTGCCTTAAGTACCTGCTGCAATACTCCGATGTCAGGTAGTACCTGGCGACAGCTCCGCCTTTCAGGCTGAAGCCTTTTGTGCCCCCTGGTGTCTGGGTGTCTTTGTTGATCGTCTCTTCGATTGTCTGGTCCACAGGGATCCGTCCAAAGGGATTCTTGCTACCGATCTGGACCGAAAAGCCACCTTGCATGAAGTGTTCATGGACCTCTGGGTGTTCAATGGGCAGTCGAGACATCAAGGCATAGTAGTAGGTTAGGAACCGGGCATAGTTCACTTTGTCATAGGCAAAACACCACGGTATCATCTGTCGGATTGCTCCTAGGTGGAGCATCCAGTTGCCTTCTCTGGAGGCTCGAATTAAGTCCAGCATGATCTCAACCATGTCCAGGTATGACATCCAGAATGCTGAGAGGTTGTGTTCATCTCTGAGGGTCTCAAGATAAACTTGGAAAAGCTTCATGATATGTGTGCATGATTCACTCTCCATCAGCTCTTGAAAGAGTCCCTGAGACACATTGCTGTGAAAGCTGTTGATGTCCTTCAGTGTTTCATCTAGATGGTGTATGTCCCTTGAATGGTTTTCTTCTAGCCATGAAAGGAAGCCTTTCCATGCAAGCCTCATCAGTGCTTCATACACGAGCTTGTGTAGTCTCACTGCTCTGTTGTACCTCTTGCCGTTCATCACTCCTGACACTGATCCTTCTGCGATGATACCTGATTCCACACACAGATCTCTAAGACCTGCATCTTGAAACCTCTTTCCTATGGTGGAGATGAGATTACAGATTGTGTGGAAGACGCCCATCCTGATGATAATGTTTTCGAACTTCTCTTGTTTCCAGATAACTTCGGCAGCTTTGGCATAGAGTGCTTGATCAAACACGCACACAATCTTGTTAAGCTGTAAGGACTGCATGATAGCATGCGTTTGTTCCAAGATTTCATTAACGGTGGACATTTCTGTTGCGGGAGCATTGATAGTGGGCAGGTAGCTTACAGTGCCCTGAACCACTGCAATGTCTCTGCGCATTTTGATGTTGAACCCAGTCCAACTGCTGATGGACTGGTCCTCATGGTCTGACATTCGAGTAAGAAGCCAGATATGGTTCTTTGTCTTTGAATCCTGGACTTCCTTGGTAGTGTCGACATACGCAGTCTCAATCCTAGGTGGCCCTGCCCGCCGCCCAACATTGTATATTGGCAGCATTGATGATGTCTGAGTGATGCTTCTTATCTTGGACTTGGTAATCTCTGGCAGGACTTTCTCTGGCACAGAGCCTGCAACCTTGGACTGGACAGCAATGCCATTGACTCTATGAGAAGTACCTGCTCCACTTAGGGTCTCTTCAAGTCGGTCAATGTTATCCCAGGCCAGGGTTGTGAACACACCAGGGTAGATGTTTGCTGGCAGTGGAATGTCATCCTTTGAGCATTCCAGCTTCTGGATACAAAGGGCTGTATCGATCTCCTCAAACATTGAGTAAGACACACAGTGACCAAGACGATTCAGAGTTCGGATCAGTTCTGTGTTTCCTGTCAAAGACTTTACAGCATTGGTCAGCAGTACGTGCTTGGGTGGTTTTGTCTTGCCAATGGTAACAGCAAAGACCAAGTCACTGCCAAAGGAAGTGGCAAGACGTTGAGCTCTTTCAGAGGGAGTTTCACACTCACACTCTCCTGTCAGCAGGGTGTGCAGGAATTGAGTGACTGCTGCAGGAATGACATTCTGATCTGTATCGGGAGGCCATGGCTGACTCACATCTTGTTTATTGATCTCATTCCTCAGCTGCATTCCTGCTTTGGTTAAGACATCTTCAGAGTTAGCTGCTCTTGCTTCTTGCAGGTCTTTTGCCATTTTGTGTGCTTGCCGGGCAAGGTCGTCCATTGAGAGGCTACGTGGATAGATTAGAAGCTTTCCTTTCTCATCTGGGACAAAGCGTAGTGATTCTCCAAACTCGGTTTCAATCTTTCGGCGAACATGTTTCATTGTCGCTGGTTTCAGTTGGATAATACCACGGGACATCATGGATCTCTCAAGCCTAGATGTGAGGTTTGTCATAGGCAGTACCTCTGGGTTGGGGAATAATTTGGTCCTTATATACAAGCAGAGTTCCTCGAGGGCTTCTGTCTCAACCTCTTCGTAGCGTGCTTCCTCGCTTTCTTCCTGATTTTCACCTGCACCCGACCTGGCGGCCGCTGGGAAATCATCTTTTGTGAAGAGTTTGTAGCACGACTTGTGGTAGTGACCCTCTGCAGCAACAAGGTCTCTGCTAACTAAACCAAGGATTCTCTGGTTGAGTTTCCTTATTGCTGCTCTGCGAATCTTCTCATCTGCTCGTAGCTCAACACACTGTATGAGTGGCTCCCTTGTCTTTGTTGTTTTTATGTACTTGCTTGACTTCTCGCAGAAGATACATACTTTGGCATACACCCTGCTAGTACTAGGGGCATCCCTTGATGCCCTCCTCCTGGGGTCGACGCTTGCTGATTCTATCTTGACACCCTTGGCAAGGATAGAATCCAGTGACTTCTTCATTGTAAAGAGACTACGACATTTACGGTGATAATGTATGTGTGGTATTCCTCCTTCTTCAAGGCCCTTGGCTGCTTCCAGGACTGGATCATGCTGCCTGATTTCTGCAGCCCTGAGCAATGTGTTCCAGGAGTCCAAATCCTGTGGTGACACCAGAGCATCGCTGTCATCATCAGAGCAGTGGATGATACAGTCGATCCGTGCTCTCTTCCTCGCAGATGGTTCCATCCTGCCGTCAAACAGTCGACACACACCTGCAAAAAATATCACCATTAAACCATGAACAAACAAACACATTACATGGAAACCACTCTACATATGTTTGCTCCTTCCAATAATAAATTATCCCCAAAATATAACAAAAAATCCCCAAATATGAAATAAACCCCTAAATATGGAGAAACTTGAAATACACATCGGAATAATTCTTGTAGAGAATCAAATAAGCTACAAGAGCTGTTAGAATATATTTTTCAATGTTCCCCATATTTAAGGATTTATTCTAGATTTAGAGGAAAATACCCAAAATATAGAGTATATTCCGAAATATGAGGAAATTTGAAAAATACCTAGGAACAACTCTGGTAGAGAATATAATTCTACATAGGTGTTCAAAGTTTCGCGATGATTGTGTGATGGATTTTAAAGAAAATGAGGAAAACGCCGAGCGTCACGCTAAAAATCTTTATTTTTGGGTAGCGCCCCTATTGCATCAAAAAAATTAGACTAAGCTACCAGTGCGAGAAGGCTATCATATCTTAATGTACTTACAGTCACTCTATAAACATTTTAGTACCATTCGTGTTTAGTCACCCCAGGTGGTACCGATATCTGGCCTGGCTCATGGACTATAATACAAGGCTTCATATTATCGCATTTGACAAACTCATACAGTACCAGTTTAAAAATGAGATTAGTTTTCCAAAGTATTATGGCATAACGATAAGTAAAATTCCTTTGAGTGGCACCATGAGCACTGATCGTCCTCCCTCCTCCTTCCCTCTAATCCCTCCCCTCCACACTCACTAACCGTCAATTTTAAATGGTTGATTATCAAATACTGACGCACAAAAACACATATAGTTATAGATCAGTTTCAACTTAGAATTACATAATCTTTCATTACTGGAAGTATTTGACAAAACTCGCGGGACACCCTATAATAAGGTAGGGAACTATTTTTCTGTAAGAATACTTTAGGAGTTGGCAACAGTGTCATATGCATCAATAGAAGCTAATGTCCGTCAGCTACAAGATATTCGTTTGGTATTGGTGACGTGCCCAGGTGCCCTCATTGAATCTTCACTATTAATAGCAAGGTAAGACACACTCCATTGTAAGGTTAAGACTGAAAGACCAGCGCGGGGGGGATATGTTGATAACAAAACCACTCAACTTGGTGGACGAATGCTACCATCCCAATCGGGACTAATAGGCCTAAGCCTAATGGAAGGCAATTTCCTCACCCAAGTCATCAGGGAGCCCACAAGAGGAAAAAACATTCTAGACCTATTGCTCACAAATAGTCCCGGCTTAATTCACTCATATGAACCAAATGAAACCATTATGATCACAACCTAATCCGGTAAATTTCCATAATTGCACCTAGGCCTAGGCTAGGCTATACGAGCTAATACAAATATTATTGTATTTAACAGGAAGGTACGACGAGGTAAGTGATGTGGTATAGGTGGCAATATGTGGAAATGGATTATAAGGGCATTCCGGCTTAACACAAGATTACGGGGGTCTGCTGAGCGCCGATTGGCCCACACCTGGTAGATCCCCCTCACACCCAACCCATCTCGTCCATATGCCTATCTAATTTTATCTTAAAGCTCCATATCGTTCTTGGGTAAAATTCTAGTTTCACGTACACAGCGACAAAAGGGAGGCGCCGTTGTAAAGGCATAGCTTCCCGACCAACTATGAAGATCAGGGAAATTGCTTGGTAAAAGACGTAATATAATGATAATAAACTACATTAACGACATTAGCCTAACCTAACAACCTTACCTAACCTAACCTAGTATTATGTAATAGCTATGGTGCCGCATATGGGGAGATTTTTTTTTTTTTTTTTTACAGTAGGTATAATTCCTTATAGCCTAATGCATTTCCGCCGCTTTGGACATAGCCTATATAGGAATTAAGTATGGTATATGACAACTCTAAAGTAGCCATAGAAATTTATGAGTATGCTGTGAAAGCGAAACTAGAATTAAACCCGTTCTTGATCCCACTATATCACTTGGTAGCCTATTCCACCCATCTACAACTCTGTTACCAAACCAATATTTGCCTATATCTTTTCTGAAACTAAATTTATCTAATTTGAAACCATTTGTACGAGTTATTTCGCTATCACTGAGCTTTAGTAAATTTTTCATGTCTCCTTTATTAATTCCACTAACCCACTTGAATACCTCTTATCATATCACCTCTAACTCTGCGTCTCTCTTAACGAATGTAAGCCTAATTTCTTCAACCTTTCTTCATACAGAAGATTTCTAATAGCCTTAGCCTATTATGGATAATTTTTGTCATTCTATGTTGTACTCTCTCCAATCAGGGTGTCAATCCACAAAATATGAATTGTGTTATCATTATGGTTTATTATTTCGTTATCATTATAGCGCGAACGACGGAGAGGCGAGCGCCGAAGGCGCGAGCTCTAGGGGGGTCCGGGGGCATGCCCCCTCGGAAAAAATTGAGAATTTAGGTGTCTAAAACGGGTGCCAGTGACTTCGGCCCAGTGATCTCGGACCACTATCGTCGGTGACCTCGGCCCATTTTGGTGACTTCGGACCAATATATTTTTAGTCCGAAGTCACCGATCTTAAACTACCGCTTTCTTGCGAGATTCGGCAATAGGCAAACAAATGGGAACTTATTATAGCTGTATTATTCCTCCTCCACACCAATTCCTTCTCTATTTATAAATGATGTCGGGATTTATTGATAAAGTTCTAGTGAACTTATACGCTCGGTGCATGCAGCGCATATCCTACTATCGAGTGTGTGTGTTTGTGTGTATGTATAGTCTTAACCTAGTAGTCTTTCTAGTGGGGAGATTGTAGGCACCAATCGATCAGGGCTAGACCCAGGTGAGGTTATAGGCATGTGATAAAGAGTCGCTGGAACTCCTGTTTCATTTGCTTGGCCTCTCTTACTGATTTTCTTTGTGCCTCATTTACACTGAGAGCAATCCAGCTAGCTCTCACAAACACCTCCTCCTCCTATCCACTTCACTACACTAAACATGCACACCACACTTCATTCCTCCACACCAAAATTAAAAAAACACAAAATGATGAATTGTAGCCCAGCCTCGGAGTCCCCAGGGGGGGGGACCATAAATGCCCCCTCACCTGACCGACCATCCCCTGACGACCCCACACAATTACCTGGACCTCGGCCTGTTACTCTTTCTATTAATTTCTGCAACATTCGCGGACTTTCCTCTAACTTTCACTCTGTTGAGCACCATCTCTCCTCCTACAAACCTGATCTTCTCTTCCTCACCGAAACTCAGGTGTCTGTAGCAACATCCAGCAACCCCTTCTCTGTATCCTCCTACTTTCTCTATCCTAGTTTCAAAGCCAAAGGCGGATGTTGTGTATTTGTGCACAACAAACTCACTTGCTCTCGTGTTCCCGATTTTGACTCCTCTGAATTCTCAACTTTATGGCTCAAACTTTCCTGTCATTCTCTTACTAAATATTTCTGTGCTGTCTATCTTTCCCCTAACTCTACCAACTTTCCCAAATTCTTTGACTATCTAAACTCTACAGTGGAACACATTCTATCCATTTCTCCTTTCTCAGAAATCTCCATCTTAGGAGATTTCAACGTTCACCACCGCCAATGGCTCTCCTCTCACACTACTGATCCACCTGGTGAACAAGCCTACGTCTTTTCTATCCTAAATGACCTAGAGCAGTTAGTTCAGCAACCCTCCCGGATCGCATCGGAGATCGGCCAAACATTCTTGACCTGTTTCTAACTTTTAACCCTTCTTCTTATACTGTCGATCTTTTCTCTCCTTTGGGCTCCTCCGACCATAAACTTATCTCTGTTACCTGTCCTATCTCTCCAGTACAGCCACCCGATCCTCCTAGCCGGCGGCGCTTGTGGCACTTTGGCGCTGCCGACTGGGAGGCTCTTCGGCAGTACTTCTTTGATTTCCCATGGAATGATTTCTGCTTCCATGGCCGAGGACCCTCGGAGAGTGCTGAACGCATTACCGAGGTAATCCTATCGGGCATGGAAGCATACATTCCATTCTCTTTCTCTCAGACTAATGCTAAAAAATCTTGGTTTACTCACGCCTGTTCTACTGCTGTCCGCAATAAGGAGGAAGCATTCAAACGGTACCGACGCCTTAAAACTCAAGACTCTCATTCTTCATATGTTTCTGCCCGGAATCAAGCCAAATCTGTTCTTCGACTTGCCAAACACTCTTTCATCAATAATAAATGCACTGAACTATCCAACTCTAGCTCTTCCCAAGCTTTCTGGCATCTAGCCAAAAACCTCTCCAACAATTTCTCTTCCTCGTCTTTCCCTCCCCTTTCCCACTCTGATGGCACAACCATCACTTCTTCCTCTGACAAAGCTAAACTCTTCGCTCAAACTTTTGCTAGAAACTCCACCTTGGATGATTCCGGTGCTATTCCTCCCTCTCTGCCCTCCTCTCTCTTACTTATGCCTAATATCCTAATTTCTTCTAAAGATGTACTTTCTACCCTCTCTGGGCTTAACACTAATAAGGCGTACGGTCCGGACGGTGTTCCTCCTGTTGTTCTCAAAAACTGTGCTTCCGTGCTGACTCCCTGCCTAGGCAAACTCTTTCGTCTCTGTCTATCCTCTAACGTCTTCCCTTCATGCTGGAAGTTTGCTCACATTCAACCTGTCCCAAAGAAGGGTGACCGCTCTCAACCCTCCAACTATCGTCCAATTGCTCTTATCTCTTGTCTTTCTAAAGTTTTTGAAACTATTCTTGCTTCCAAATTTCTTAAGCATTTCTCTTCTCATAATCTGCTCTCAGATCGCCAGTATGGCTTCCTTAAGGGTCGCTCTACTGGTGATCTTCTTTCATATCTTACTAACTCTTGGTCATCCTCCTTTCGGGACTTCGGTGAGACTTTTTCTATTGCACTAGACATATCGAAAGCCTTCGATAGAGTCTGGCATAAATCTTTAATTTCTAAACTACCCTCCTTTGGTTTCTATCCCTCCATCTGTGCCTTTGTCTCTAATTTCCTTTCCGGCCGTTCCATAGCTGCGGTTGTGGACGGCCATTGTTCACTTCCTCACCCTATAAACTCCGGTGTTCCTCAGGGCTCTGTCCTATCTCCTATTCTCTTTCTAATTTTTATAAATGATCTCCTTAACTGTACCTTAATTCCCATCCATTCATACGCAGACGACTCAACCTTACACTACTCCATTAGTTTTTCAGAACGCCCCAGCCAGCAATCCCTCAACGACAAACGTAATGAAGCCATAGAACTCTTAAATTCTGATCTAAATACTATTTCCAATTGGGGCAGAGAAAACCTTGTTAACTTTAATGCTTCCAAAACCCAATTCCTCCATCTATCTACCCGTCAGGATCTCCCAGCGGACTATCCCTTATTCTTCAACAATACAAAAATCAACCCTTCATCTTCTCTCAATATTCTTGGTGTCTCTTTTTCTTCTGCTCTCATTTGGAAGGACCATATTACCAGTCTTGCTAAGGCAGCCTCCCAGAAGCTGGGTGTGCTCAACCGCCTTAGGGGGTTCTTTTCCCCTGCACAGCTTCTTGCTCTGTACAGGGGCATAGTGCACCTTGTATTGAGTATTGTTCACATGTGTGGGGAGGTTCCTCTCACACCGCTCTCCTAGACAAAGTTGAAAGGAAGGCCTTTCGTATCATTAACTCCCGTCCACTCACCAACTCTCTGCAATCTCTCTCTCTCCGCCGCAATGTTGCATCTCTCTCGCTATTCTATCGCTATTATAATAATCAGTGTTCCTCAGAGCTATCCCAGTGCATACCACCTCCTTTACGTAGGGCACGTGGTACCCGTCTTGCAACTCAATCCCACCCCTACTCTGTGCAACTCTCCAACCCAAGAGTGAAATGTTACTCTCAAACTTTCTTATACTCAACAGCTGAGCTCTGGAACTCTCTCCCAGAATCAGTCTTTCCCTCTTCCTATGACTTAAATTGCTTCAAACTCCGTGTGTCCAGGCATTTTGGCTCGAACCTCCCTTGATTTTGGCCCTGTCACTCTTTCAACTATGGGGGAGGCACTCGCTATAGGCAGTTATGCCTTTTGCCTCCCTCAATCACATAGAAAAAAAAAAAAAAAAAAAAAACATAGACAAATCGTATATATCTTGGTGTATTTTGGAACTGTTCATTATGGATTTGTGTAGGCTATATAGTCTTACTTCAGCCCGGTTCACATTTCTCACAGATCCACTAATATTAAAAGAGCTTTCGACCTTCATAAATTACGGTGTACCTTATTGTTATGCCAGGTTTTTACTGGGGTTATTGGTTTAAATAAGTGGGTTCTTCCTAACTGGAGAAGTCAAAATAGTTTGAACACTGACACAGAAAGTAATAGAGGATAATTAAAACAAGACTTACATTCATATTACATTTATTGGCACAAAGATGTTGCATATGTAAGTCTAGAATAAGTGGTAAAGAACAACAATAACAGGTGCATTTACGAGGCTCCTACGTGACTCGTAAGACTGGGTTATTCTATGCAATATCTAGGTGAGTATTGTGGACCGCCTTCTAATCGAAGTATTACACTTGTCTGGTATTTATTTTAGAGATAAGAATAGCAATTGAGATAGTCTTGGCTTATCAGGGGATATTGTAATGTAACAGCATAAAATCTCATTAAAACACACTCGTCCAAATTAAAATCGCATACGACACGCACCTATAGGAGTCTAATCCATTATACCAAGATAGACTGGCTTATCAGGGGTTATTGGATTATAACCGCATAAAATCTCTTACTAAAATGCATTCGTAAAAAAATAAAATCGCATAGGATATGCACCTAATAGTCTAATCTAATTCATCCCAGTATAGTAGTATAAATAGTAGTACTACAGTCGTTAAAACAGTAAAGAAAATAAACCAGCCTGTATGTATTACAGTACAGTATATTAACACTAAGGGGCATAAAGACGAGATACAGCTCGCAGTAAACGCTGGGCACTCCTTTCACCTTGCTCATATTCTTCCCAAATACTGAAAATCCTAGCTTGCAACTTTTTGTACACTGATCTTTGGTGTCTTTTCAGTTTTCCTTCGGAGACCAATCTTACTTGGGTACTTACCAAATCTGCCTCATTTTGCAAGAGTTGCACCATAAAATAAAATGACATTTGTGCTTTGCCCCTCGCCTTCAGTCTATTATGCCAACCTTCAAGATCATTATTAGTCCTGATACTAAGACCATATACACTCCAGGATTTGGGCGGCCATACAACAGAGTTTACCCAGGTCTTTTCTATATAATTAGCAAACTCGAGAAGTGGTCCAGTAGTTAATGTTTCCTTTAATCCTTGAAATAAACCTGAAATATGCTGATATTCTTTGCTTGCATTGCAACACATGCTGCTACTTCAGTCCCCGATTGAGCTTTGTGAACATGTTCTTGAGGTCCGTGAATAAATGTATGTTCATCCATCTGGCGCACAGTAGCAAGACAGTTTGTTGACCGAGATCTATTTGAACATCTCCATGTTACCGTCTTTGTAGATTTCCGTTTTACTGTGTACGAATAGGCATGAGGGTCAAACAATTTATCTCCACCACGTATTGAAGAGCCTTTAATTATCTTGTAAGCGTTGTCACAGGGTTGAGGTTCATCTGGAATTAATGGTTCAGGATCCAATATAGAAGATTCATTAAACTCTGATGGATCAAGCACAGACGTAGTTTCTGGATTAAGGGACGAACTATGCTGCATATTAGATTCTTCACAGCTGTTTGCCTCTGCTTCACATCTCCAGCACTGCCAGTCATCAAGGTGTGCTACTCCGTTCACCATTTTGCGGTAAAAATGCCGTGAAATTCCGGTACCACATTTTCGATGTTGCCATTCGTTACAACGATCACACTGCAGTGCCTCCTGTTGGCCCCGTACTTCAAGGCAGCAACGAACGCAAAAGCTGGTGGAGGCCATAACCAGCTGTGTCTCTCAGTGGGGTTGTCGTATATATGCGTGAATGTCAATCTTAAACTCAACGCCATTTGAAATATCTAAAGTCACTGTAGCTATGTCTCCATTTCACAATATACCGTATCCATTCAAAATGTCCAATCGCTACAACCAACCTGCCAGGACAAATCATAGATTATAACTGGATTAGGCTGTATTCGAACCTGCAACATATTATGGTTTTGGATTCATGATTTCCACAATGCAGCTACTAATCTATAATATATCAATAAAGATTCATACATAATGATTCACCATTGTACGATCTCATTCTGTTGCTTCACTGTGTCATATCATAGTTTTCCTTTGTTTGATTTATCCTATTGTTTCATTATAATGAGTCCTATTTAGTTAGTTAAAGAAATGCAATATATATTATAAGATAGGCTACACTGTACTTTACGAAGGTCGAAAGCTCTTTTAATATTAGTGGATCTGTGAGAAATGTGAACCAGGCTGAAGTAAGACTATAGCCTACACAAATCCATAATGAACAGTTGCAAAATACACCAAGATATAAACGATTTTTCTATGGTTAAGACTATACATACACACAAACACACGCACTCGATAGTAGGATATGCGCGGCATGCACCGAGCGTATAAGTTCACTAGAACTTTATCATTAAATCCCGACATCATTTATAAATAGAGAAGGAATTGGTGTGGAGGAGGAATAATACAGCTATAATAAGTTCCCATTTGTTTGCCTATTGCCGAATCTCGCAAGAAAGCGGTAGTTTAAGATCGGTGACTTCGGACCAAAAATATATTGGTCCGAAGTCACCAAAATGGGCCCAGGTCACCGAGGATAGTGGTCCGAGATCACTGGGCCGAAGTCACCATGGGCCGAAGTCAACTGTATCCGTCTAAAACAGCATTTCCTGCAATCTAAAATCAATCAAGATGGAAAATATGGAGACCAAAATTGTGTCAATTTACTTTTTTTTTTTTTTTTTTTTTTAATTAGACTGTGAAGCGTGGAGGCGCGGAGCGCGGAGGCAAGGCGGCTTCAGAGATGGAGTTGCTTCGAGCCGTGAAGCTTCGCATGTCTCACTCCCTAGATTGGAGCAAGACCTCACGGGCCTCACCCCGTGTTCAGCGGTAGAGTGTAAAGGCTATTAGCCTGCCCGAGAGGGAGTAGTTGGACTATAGAAAAAAAAATAAAAAAAAATAAATAAAAACTAGCGCGACGGAGCAGCTCGGCGCGAGCTATAGGTGGGTCCGGGGGTATGCTACCCCGGATTTTTTGTTGAGAATTTAGGTGTCTAAAACAGCATTTCCTGCAATCTAAAATCAATCAAGATGGAAAATATGGAGACCAAAATTGTGTCAATTTACCTTTTTTTTTTTTTTTTTTTTTTAATTAGGCCATAGGCTACTGTATATATATATATATATAGCGCAATGGAGCGGCGAGCGCCAAAGGCGCGAGCTTTAAAGAGGTCAGGGGGCATGCCCCCCAGGATTTTTTTTGAGAATTGAGGATTCCCTGCAATCTAAAAGCAATCAAGATGGAAAATATGGAGACTAAAATTGTGACAATTTAGGCCTACTTTTTGTTTGTTTAATTAGGCTTGGCCTAGGCAGCACTAGGCTAAGCCTATTCCAAAACTTAAGAGTAGGCTTAGGCTAGGACCTAGGTTAGCCTAAGAGTAGGCTAGGACCTAGGTTAGCCTAAGCTGACCGTTTTGGTGGGGTCAGTACTCAAGGTATTAGTGAGATGGGTCTATAATTGGGCCTTGTAATTGGGGTTGGGTGTGACAGGGATCTGCCTTGTATGGGCCGATCGTCTTTTTGCAGACTCCCATTTTCTTATGTTCTTAGGCCTAGGCTATGTAGCCTAGTCTTTAAAAGAAAAAAATACAGGTAACAGGAATGTTAGGTTAAATAAGGCTTGGCATAGGCTATAGCCTAGGTTAGGCTAGCCTAGACTAAAATCCAAAGGTACCGGTAGGTTACGAAACAAAATTTACGATAAAAATATATTAGGCTATACCTATAACCAAGGCCTATTCCCACAAGTAGGCTAGGCATTGTCATATCTGTAATCTAACCTCCAAGGCTAGGCCTAAATAACACTTACTTGGCTAGCCACTAGCCTAGGCTTAATTTCTTCCACTGTCCACCTACACAATCAGAGTGACAAAACAGAAAATATCAAGTTCTGGATCATTTTTCTAAGCTTACAAGGACCAACTTGGTGTGGGGGGCACAGCCCCCCGCTACATAACAGGGGGTCCGGGGGGCATAGCCCCCCGGCCGCTGGAGAAATTTTGAGATGTGAAGGTAAATATACGCACAATACATGCTCAAAATGTATTAAAAAAAGAATGAATAATATTGTAAGTAAAAGGGATGTTATGTATGTTTACTGGTGTTTAATCAGGATACTAGGGGAGCTGGCTGCCTGTACTTCAGTCTCAAAGAGATTCACTTCAGGTCCACTAATATAGGCATTGAAAACAGGTTTTTAAATTATTCTTAGCAGTCCCTGTTTTAGTTTTGTAACTTTTGTCCAATAAAGATTTCATGTATATTTGTTGTTGCATTCCAAGAACTATTACATACCGGTACTTAATTTATATCCTTTCATATGATACATGAGTTACTAGGCCTATAGAGTACTGGTTAAAATACATACCGGTACCAAGTTTCAAGAATAAACTTTGATTAGAACATTTGTTTGTCTATTATTTTCCCTGGGCCGAGTAAAAAATACCGGGGTAGATCTATTCCCATCTCGGGTTAAGTCCTAACCTAACCTAACCTAACCTAACCCTAATATAATATAATATACCAGTATAATAAGTTATGTCATAACTTAACATTACCTGGGAAAGAGAGGGCAGGGACCCTGGGTGACCCATAGCATGATAGCGCATTTTAAGACGTTATTTCTCAGTAAATACTGGTTTCCGACATTCAATTAAACATCCTACAAGTTCTAACCAGTCCCCTGAACAGTTTTAATAGGTTACTTGAGGATATTTTAACGGGACCATAGGTAAACATTTATCCTGTATATATATATATATATATATATATATATATATATATATAGGCTATATATATATATATATATATAGCGCAACGGAGCGGCGAGCGCCAAAGGTGCGTGCTTTAACCCCTACACCACGGAAGGGCTCTTGAACGCCCATAAAAAAGCATATAACAGGTACCCGGAAGGGCTCTTGAACGCCCAGTGGTTGAAAGCCTGTGAGCTTCGTGTGCGAGGCGTCGGTCCGACGCATGTAAACAACAGCCGGCTGGACCGACGCCCCGCATCTCCGGCCACAAGAAGGAGAGCGTCGCTTGTTCGTGTGTGCCTGTATGTTGTTGTTAAGTATCGAAAAGTAGTGTAAAGTGGCTGTTTTTGCCATAAAGTTATCTCCAATGAAATCATCATCACAACTCAACCAGTTGACTTAGAGAGCTCTACTTAACGCCATTCTACAGGTAAATAACACAGCTACGCTTGGGGATGCGCGGGAATGCGGGAAGCAGTAAGAATAACAAATATACGGTAGCCTAGCCTAGACGTTTTTCGGCCAAAACACCCGGGTTTCGGGGAATATTTATGTAATGCGTAGCCGGGGCTGGAGGGTTAAACTGGTCAGGGGGCATGCCCCCCAGGATTTTTTTTGAGAATTGAGGTATCTAAAACAGCATATCCTGCAATCTATATATCTTGTATATCTCAAGAGTAGCCTAGGCTAGGTTAGCCTAGCTGCCTAGCCTAGCCTTACAAAAAAAAAAAAAAAAAAAGGAATGTTGGTCTAGGATAAGTTTCATATACACTTCCCAGGTCATTTTAACAGTGTTACAGTTCTATTGCTTCTATATATCATATAATACACCATAGAGTACGTTTTTAATAACTAGAAAAAAAGGTCATCATATAAATAATTACCTTAATAATTAATTGAGGACCTTTGCCGTTCCCGGGTTAAGAGGTGGGGGCTCTTAGTCTTAGCCTACCAGATTCCCAGAAATAATGAGAAATTCTCAGTAACGCACAGTAACACTAAAACACAGATCTGAAACAATGGGGGTCTTCTGGAATCTGGTCACTGTGCCCGCACTGATGTAACACTATTTTCAGCATACACACGAATAGGCTATCACTAGTCAGGCAATAGTCTCCAATATCTAGGTGATTTCGGCCTTATATAGGCCTATGTAAACACTACTAAAGTCTATGACAGTTTAAAGCACACACAAATGCTATTACAATTACTGTCTACACGAACTGTTCAGCAATATGGCGGGACTGGGGTCAGAGAATATTGTTGGAACTGGACTAGAATGAAATGATAAATGATACTTATAACTTATCATTTCACGCAAACATCGCTCTTGAGTCTCTGATAGCCTTCAGTTTTAAGGCTATAAATCCTTAGTTTATAGATAACATTAACGTTTGTATGCATGAATGATGTCTATAGACCTTACAGCTTCCGTGTTTTATATTATTATTGATACAAAACCCTTATTAAAATTTATATGACGGTAAGGGTGATGCGATATTTCTGTACGTGCTTCTCGATATTCCAGGACATGTTGTTTGTTTACATCAGTCAACATTATATAGATGCCATTTATTTGAGGCGAAATTCATTTAATATGTCAATGTTTACCATTTTAAAATAATTATATTAATAAAAGCTATTTAGAGAAACTTGTAATGCATTCTTACATTATTATATGACACATACATTATTTTTACAAGCGTTGATATTTCGGGAAAGAATATTGGCCTTCTTTTTAATCTGCCATTGGCTGCTTATACAAGGCGCCAATTTTAAATAACCATATATAAAAGTGTATTAAGATAGTAGGCCTAATTTAATACAAGACCTATCATTAGGGAAAGCCTATCCAGCCTACTGTTTGACTGGAAAGTTGCCCAAATGAAAATGATTTGGAGATACGAATTAGTACAGCAATTTTAATTATGCATTTATAATAGTCAATTAAATTTGGTAAGTAGCCTACTAGGGAGTTTATATATTTCAAAATTGCAGCCTCTCATGCAGAAACTATAAGGTCAAACATTCCCTAAATCGAAATAGTCGAACAAGTTCCAATAGTTAAAGAAGCCTAATGTTCTTTTAATTTTCATTGTGGATGGGTGGATAATATATGCAGGTAGGAGAAGGATACTTTAACCCCTTCAGACTCATATGACGCAGAAGTTGCCAGATTAGCAATAAGAAATAGAGTTCTCTCACTCTTATAATTACCTCTCCAAAATTAGTTTTCTGCCCACAGCTAACTCAAAGACAACTGCAGAGGTTGAAGTAACTAAACTAAAGGTTTCTAAATACCCCTGATGGCAACAAAGGCTTTAAAGTATCCCTAATAGGCTCAAAATCGCGTCATATGTCGGAGAGGGTTAACTGTAGGCTTATTTCTTACCGATTCTCCACCTTACTGATGCTGGAGCCTGGATATTCGTTGCGATGAAAAACCTTCCTCTCCAGCGTTCTCCCTGGAATAATCTTGGCCATTTCATAATCACAAACAGCATGAATTCTCTCTTCTAGATTTCAATCAATTTCCCTTCGGAATTAGTGTACTGTACAACTGTATTCCATAAGTTAGACAGTCATGAATGACTACTACCTATTCAAGAAGTGACAAGACCAAACATTAAATCTGATTTATTATTATTAATATTATTATTATTGTTATTTTTATTGGCATCGAAGTATAAACATCATCTATGAGTATCTGTGAGTATCTGTGAGAGAGATGCCATTTCATTCTATGTGTCACACAATTTTTGGACTTATATACCTCGGTCTTCGAAGGTATAATACTTACCATAACATATATTGCAATTAATGTGCGGAAGAGTAAGGTTATGTAATGTTTGACAGGCTGAGGTTGGTAACTTGGGAGAGAGGTATCCTGACCAGGATTCGAACCCACTCACTCAGGTATGTTTGTGAGAGTTGGGCACCGTATTCACTCGACCATGAGCGACAGTAGCATTAGATTTGTCATCAGAGAGGTTCCATATTAGTACCAGGACGATTAAAATTGTATCACTTAGCCAAGTTGGCAGGGCCAGGGGCAGGGGGGAATGTGTAAAATAGTAATTGTTGAAGTCAAGTAAACTCGCCATGTGTATGAAGGCATAAACCTCCGCAACACTATAACCTGGTTCTCCAAATATGAACTAAGGTTGGTTCCCTTGTATCATCTCATGGTTGAGTAAATATGGTGCCCAACTTTCACAAACATACCTGAGTGAGTAGGTTTGAATCCTAAACAGTAATGTTTTGGCCTTTAAAACAGGGTTGCTCACCTGATAGGGCCGCCAATCGGTAGCGCATGACAGGCCAAGGATTAGGCAGCCCAGGAGATAGCATGACGCGCCAGTGCTTACCTATGAATTGGTAGTGGGGAAATAAGAATTGGTTTCTTGTATGGTCCCCACCTCTTAAGACGTGTCAGCCTAAATGTTCTCTATACCCGTGTGTCTGTCGTACCGTGATTTGAATGTGGCTATCGTGGGCGCAGTTACTATCCCGTCTGGGAGTGAGTTCCAGTCATCGATCACCCGGATCGCAAACCAGTTCCCTTTTAGTTTTGTTCTCCAGTGGTCCGGTTTCGCTAGTTTCAGTGAATGTCCTCTCAGATTGTTTGTGTTGAGGCAAAAGAATCTGGCGTAAGGGATGTCGTCGAAGCCATGCATTAGTTTGTAGGTTTCGATCATATCACCTCTTTTTCTCCGGTCACTGAGTGTCTGCAGCCCCGGTTGCTGACATCTCTCCTCGTAGGGCAGGTGTGTTAGTTTTCAGATGCAACATTTGATGTACTGGAGATGCTTGACAATGGGGTGACTGGTAGTGTGTGTCGGACCAATAATATGATGGGGTATCAGGGGTTGAGATGTTGCTTAAAAATGGGAAAGGCGATTTTATGGATTGAAGAGTGCGTTGTGGAGGTGTTGGGTCAATTTAGATTTGAATTGAGCAAGGGAGGGGGAATCAACTATTTCAGCTGGTAGGGAGTTCCACTGATGGATTATACAACAGGAGTGGTGATGGGCTGGTCTATCAGAGTGAGAATTGAGCGATCTCTGCCATACCCATAGCTTACTCCGACTGTTCCTTTTACTTATATATTTTCTAGATCTCAAGTGACGGCGTCTCTTCCGTGGATTGACCTCCCAATCTACCAAGATTGGAAGCCAAAGCGTCACATTTTTCCTTTGCCCCTCGACTTTCTCTTCATAATTGCTGAGGGGCACAGGGCCCTGGGTGGGGCTTTGATTTCCTGGGCGTTTCCGCACCCTCCTCAGCTCCCCGCCATGGAGTGGCTTCGGTCACCCAGGCTTTATTGTGGTCGGGAGGGATCTGTGGGGGCGCTCGGTTATGGCCTTGGCCTTGCTCGGGGCCTTGGGGCTGTTCGGCCAGGCAGCTTGGGGAACAACAACAACAACGACAGGAGAAAAACCTTTTTCTTGCTTCGGTTTCTGTGTGGGGAACAAAGATCTTGTATTTATGACCTCTTACTCCTTGGTGGGGTGACATAGTGAACAGGTCATGGTGTTTAATGGGCGAGAGATTATGGAATATTTTGTAACACTGAATAAGGTCGGTCCTCAACAATCTGCCTTTAATTGAAAACAGGTTTAAGGTAGAGAGACGGTCATGATAAGTGAGACTTGAGTGGTTGGTTACTTGTTTCGTCCACCGACGTTGAACAGACTCTAGAAGATTAAGATCGCCTTGAAGGCTTGAAAACCAGTATTCCAAACAGGAGAAGCAAAGTCAAGCAAGGGTCTGATGTAGATGCTAAAATGTTGATATTTTATTGGAGATCTTGAGAGCTTGATTGTGGTGACTTACTTGGATGCTGGATGTAGAGTTTGAGGTCGTCAGCAAACAACTTGTAGTGCGGTCACAGAATGTGAGGTTAGGTTGAATGGTCGGATTATGGAGACTGTTAGCTCATTTAAGTATTTTAAGGCAGTACCGTGTGGAGTTACCTGGGGAGATAGACAGACAAATCAAGAAGTAGGAGAGCATTGTGGTGTTGATGTGCTGGAGAGTGTGACTGTGATATTAAGGAACACTTTGAGATGATTCGGTCATAATCAGCCTTGTAGTAGTTCCTGGGTTATAATTGTAGGCCTACAATTTATTTTTGGATCTGGGTTCCAGATTAACTTCTTTATAGAACGAATCTCGCAAGTGGTCAATTTCTTCATTCAGTGTTCATTTTTTACACAAGGGGATAGTTTCCTATTCATTCCGATATATTTGTCAATTTCAAATAGTTTATGTCAAGCTTCGAATAGTTGTTGGGTAAATCTTTGCCCCCTACACCTTTATACTGTATATGGTTATTTAAAATTGGCGCCTTGTATAAACCAATATGGCTGACTGATGAAGGATAATATTCTACACCTAAACTTGTTCTCTTGTAAAAATAATGTATACTGTAGTGCCATATAATATACAATAGATTGTAAGAATGCATGTAAAGTTTCTCTAAATAGCTTCTATTAATATATAATTATTTTAAAATGGTAAATATTGACATATTAAATGAAATTCGCCTCATATTATTGTCCCCAGAATAATGTTGACGAATGTAAACAAACAAAAAATGGACCCTACTTGGGATAGCACGCAAAAAACGCACGCATCACCCATACCGTCATATAAGTTTTGATAAGGGTTGTGTATCAATAATTATATCACACACGGAATCTGTAAGGCCTATAGACATCATTCATGTATACACACGTTACTGTGCTCTATAATCTAAGGATTTATAGCCTTAAAACTGAAGGCTATCAGAGACTGGGAGGGAGGTTTGTGTGAAATGATACTTATAAGTTATCAGTTATCAGTTTATTCCAGTTCCAATAATATTCGGTTCTTCCCCAGTCCCGCCATATTGCTGAACGTTCGTGTAGACAGTAGTTGTAATAGCATTTGTGTGTGCTTTAAACTGTCATAGACTTTAGTAGTGTTTACATAGATATAAGGCCGAAATCACCTAGATATTGGAGACTGTTGCCTGACTAGTGATAAGTGATATTCGTGTGTATGCTGACCTGAAAATATAGTGTTAAATTTATCAGGGCGGGCACGATGACCAGAATGAGATTCCAGAAGTCGACCCCATTGTTTAATTGTTAATTTGATAGCCCTAAGGTGGCTGATAAGTGAGATTCGTGTGTATGCTGACCTGAAAATATAGTGTTAAATTTATCAGGATTATCAGGGCGGGCACGATGACCAGATTGAGATTCCAGAAGTCGACCCCATTGTTTAATTGTTAATTTGATAGCCCTAAGGCCCTAATGGACTGTGTAAATTGTAAAATTTGTAATGTCTGAATGTCAGTGTTTTAGTGTTACTGAGATTTTCTCATTATTTCTGGGAATCTGGTAATTCTGGTTCTGGTAGGCTCAGACTCTCAGAGCCCCCACCTCTTAACCCGGGAACGGCGAAGGTCCTCAATGCTCAATTAAGGTAATTATTTATAAGATGACCTTTTTTTCTAGTTATTAAAAACTTATTCTATGGTGTATTATATAATATATAGAACTTAGAAGCAATACTGTGGACAGTGTGGTCCGAGTGGACTGTGGACACCCTTAATTCCAAAAGTGACAAGTCCAAAACAAAATCTGGGGGGGGGCCCCCCCCCCAACCCCAATCACTTTGGCAATTAGGCACTCCAAATTCTTGTGAAGTTGTTTTCTGTAACATTAATACAAACCCCCCCCCCCAAAAAAAAAAAAAGGTTAGGGGAGTTTCTGTTATTATACAAAAAATTCATTTGCGTTATCACTCAAAAAAACAGCGTCGTTTGACACCCTGTCTCCAATGAATCTATGTCCATTCTGTAATAAGGACACCAAAATTGAACAGCATAATCCATATGGGGTCTCACTAATGACAAGTAAAGTTTTAAGATAACATCAGCAGTTCTGTTACTCACACTCCTAGATATGAACCCGAGAATCCTGTTTGCCTTGTTACGAACGCTTATACATTGTTTTCTAGGCTTCAAATCATTGCTAACAAACACATCTAGATCTTTCTCACAGTCTGAGTTTTCTAATTCCATATTAGCTAGTTTATATTTAACATTTGTATGCATCTTCCCTATCTTTAATACCGCCCGTATTGTTTACACTACGCAGACGCTCACCATCATGTTCCCGTCGGTTCAATGTTATTTTAATACCACAAATTTTGTTGATGTATTTGAACATAAATATTGAATCTATATGCTATGCTCTAAAGATCATAAGAACATTTGTTTTAACCCTTGGCAGAACCTAATAAAAAAGTTTGGTACTAAAATATCTTTTTCGTAACAAGGTTGTCATGGTACTTTCAGTCATCGATAGCTCTAAAGATCATATGAAAATGTGTTAAACCCTCGGAAAAACCTAATATAAAAGGGGGTCGAGATGTTTCGCAGCAAGTAACGTTTCGCCGCAGGTACGATAAGAATTGGTTATGCCTGTTCGCAGCAAATGAATGAGACGGTTCGCAGCAGGTTGTTTCACCATCCAATATACGATTAGCCTATGCATTCAGTGCTTCCACAGCTTTTATTCTGAATTCCTTAGATTTCTAAAAAAACTTATTTTTAACTTTCTTAGTAAATACAGTAAACTTACGTTAATCTGAAGGGTAGCGGACCGGCCCTCGTTCGGATTAGTGGATTTTTCGGATTATCGGACTTTACCCCTATGAACCTGTGTATGACGAATACATTGAGGCATTAGGCCACCCAAATGACACAATGGTGCACACACACATATCATATGTTCATGAAATCACTTCAAAAGTTTACCATTGTCATTGTAGCCTATTACCTACTTCAAAACATTCAGATTAATGGTCAAAGGAATCTGCTGATATAAACGTAAACACCATATGTCCGCATCGTCGTCTTCTTCTTCTTCCGTCTACTAGCGAGTTTGTCTTGCTCTTGAAGATCAGATCAGATGTGGTTCGGGAAGTAATGCCTTAACAACGGCACTTCCCTGAGAGGTTCTTGTAATTTTCCTTTTGTGATTTTCCTTTTGTGACGTGCTCTGTTATATTATACTACAGTATTGTATTGAAAGCACCCTTGTCTTGTTGTCTTGAAAGCACCCTTGGGACGCTCCGATCACTGAACTATAAATAGTAGCGTATCGGAACGTCCAAAGGTGCGTTTTCAAGCTCAAGACTGAATGCGCTTGCAGAAAATGCGGTGCAAGCCAGTAGTGCATCGGAGCGTCCCAAGGATGCGTTCAAGAGCAAAACAAACTCTCTAGCAGACGATGTGGAAGAAGAAGAAGAAGGTGTTTACGTTTATATCAGTAGCTTCCTTTGACCATTAATCTGAGTGTTTTGAAGTAGGTAATAGGCTACAATGACAATGGTAAACTTTTAAAGTGAATTCATGAACATATGATATGTGTGTGCTCCATTATGTGTCATTTGAGTGCACTAATGCCTCAAAATGGGGACTTTGGGACTTCTTGAAATTCGGACCATCGGGTTAATTCGGATTTGGCCTCAAATTGAAAAATTCGGACTATTGGGAGATTCGAATCATCGGTCGTCGGATTAACGGACTTTTACTGTATAGGCCTATTTATATTTTGTATTACCACGCACCTAGCCGCTCGTCGCGCCAGAGTGTTTGCCTCCCATAGACGACTTTAGTGGTTGATATTGACAATGTGATGTTTATTTGATATCTTTATAGTTATTTTGAGGCCAATTATATAAATTATGTGTATCAGGGTATCACTGTAACTAATATTGTTCATTTTCACTCGATACCGTACGTTTTATTAGTAATTGAGGTAGGTTATTGTTATATTAGGCACTGATTATTCATTATCACAGGTGTTTATTATACTTTGGCCATCAAATATTAGGTCTTGTGTCACTTTCACTTTGGTAAATATGCTTTAGAGTTTAGAGAGTGTCACTGTCACTGATAATGCTCATTTTCAATCGATACTGTACGTTTTATTAGTAATTGAGGTAGGTTATTGTTATATTAGGCACTGATTATTCGTTATCACAGGTGTTTATTATACTTTGGCCATCAAATATTAGGTCTTGTGTCACTTTCACTTTGGTAAATATGCTTTAGAGGGTGTCACTGTCACTGATAATTCTCATTTTCACTCGATACCGTACGTTTTTTTAGTAATTGAGGTAGGTTATTGTTATATTAGGCACTGATTATTCATTATCACAGGTGTTTATTATACTTTGGCCATCAAATATTAGGTCTTGTGTCACTTTCACTTAGTTATATGCTTTGTAAACATTTTATATACAATTTATTGTCTTTTTTCACTGATTTATATATTTATAGGTTCAAATCATATGAATGTCACTTATTATATACATTTACGTGTCACTTTCACATCTTATTATGGTGTTATTGTATTTGTATCAATTTTCTCATAATACATCTGACTTTTGTATTAGAATAAATTGTTTTACTTCCACTTATTGCCTATATATATACATATTGTCACTGTCTTTGGTACTTTCACTATGATTAGAACTCCTGCTTGGAGTGGTAATCAAAGAAGCACCCTTCAGCACAAAGTGGCACCTTGCACTCCACACACTCCATGGTGGACTTTTTCTCTGACCTCGCCCTCAGCCTGGTGTTGTAGCAGACATGGCACCGCTTCTGCTGCTTTCTTCCTGCTGGTGTCAGAGGCAGGGAAATGAGCCTGTGCATATTCTTGTAATGTGCACAGTGCAAGCGGTCAGTAGCGGCGGGCCCAGCATGTGCCACTGCCCTCTGTGGCATACCATACTTCTCCAGGAGCTCCTTCAACACCTGCTTTTGGAACCTCCGCAGGCTATTGAACTTCCTGGGTGTGTTCTCATTCTGAAGCTTGTATATATAATTGTAGGCATTCAGAATGGACATGTCCACCATGTGCAGAAAGAACTTTTTGTACCATCTGCACGAGGTACGCAGACAGTCAATGAAGCCTATCTGCATGTCGGACTTGTCCACCAGCCTCATGTTGATGTAGTAGTCCAGGACAGCATCGGGCTTGGTCACCCTGGCCTGGGTGCGGCGATCCACCTTGCCAGTCTCCACCATTTCCCCCTTGTGGACGGTGGTCAGGAGGTTGACCTTCCGCTGGTCGTGCCAGTGGATAGCCAGAATGGGCTCCGACTTCTTCCGGAACACATCGCCTTTCTTGGTCTTTGGAGGGAAAGGTGGCATGCCCTTCCTTCTCCCTCGTACTGTGCCTACAGTCCCCATCTTGCGCTCATGGAGGTACTTTGAGAGAGTGGGGGATGTGTAGTAGTTGTCCGTGTAGAGGATGTGATTCTTATGGAAATAGCGGTCCATCATGGCTTGCACCACTGCTCCGCCAAAGCCAATTACGGGGTCCACAAGCACGTCCCCTTCCTTCCCGCTGTAGACCAGGAAGTCCAGGACATAGCCAGTTCGGCACTCGCACAGCACAAAGAATTTTATGCCAAAGCGATGTCTCTTTGAGGGGATGTACTGCCGGAAGCTGAGCTTTCCCCGGAACATGCACAAGAGACTCGTCATTGACGACCTTGCGGAAGGGCTTGAAGTAGTAGGAGAAGCGGTGTCGCATCATCTCGTACAACGTCCTAATCTTCCGCAGCTTGTCTGGGCAGTGGACGTCGGTGTTGGTGACAAGATGGAGCGCTGCGAGGATGTCAAGGTACCGGTCGCGAGACATATGTTTCCCGAAGGCAGGGGTAGATATGAGATCATTGGTGATCCAATAGTCAGGCAACCTATGCTTCTTGACATGAGGCATTAGCATGGTGAGTGCCAGGAAGACCATGAACTCGTGATGAGTCACTTCGGTCCACTGCCTCATTTGGCCCTTGGTCACCTTGTCAAACATGTGGACCTGGAATTGGTGCTGCTTGTTTGTCTCCTTGAGGACAAATCCGGTAACCTCCTCATCAAAAAAGGCCTCAAAAAGCTCATGTGGTGGAGCATTGGGGCCTGCTGGAAAATTTGGGGTAATTCCTGAACCCTCCTGGTCAAAAGCTGGCACATCAGGGTTGTAATCTTCCCCGTCAGCCAGGTCTTCCCACTGGAAAACGTAGAATGGGTTTTGGCGACGCACACGAGGAGCTCCAGGTGGTGGCCCAGCACGCCCACGGCCAACTCGGGAGGCGCGCAACCTAGGGCGGCCAGGGCGGGCCACAGCATGATGCCCCTGGGCGGAGCGGATGGGTTGAGGGTCGTCCATGTCCATGTAGTCGTTGTCAGAGTGGTCATCTTGCCCTGACGGTGGACCTATATAGTCATGGCCAGAGTCATCTGTGAGGTGCCCTTCATCGTCAGTGTCCCCCATATAATCTGGCGGGGAACGAGTGATGCGTGGGCGGCATGTGGGGGGGCGAGGTGGGGAAGGAGTGGCAGGTGAGTCTATGTCCCCCCGAGGTTCTGGGCTCCTTTGCCTGCGACGAGTGGCAGGAAGCAATGTTCCACTGTCACTAGGCCCAGGTATTGGTGATGCGAGCTCAAAAACTTTGTCAGGCACACATGTTGAAGGCTGGAGAGGTGGGGAGGACCGTGGGGAAAGTTGTGGGGGCATATGGCTGGGGCCGGGAGGGGTGGACGCCGCGGGAGCCTCGAACAAAGCCTGCCTAGTTTGCTGTCCTTTTTTGACATATTGCCTGCCTTTCCTCTTTTCGGCAGCAGTATGTCTCCTGTCGGGGGACCTAGGAGGCAAATAGGCTGAAAGTGGGGGTCCTCAACCCTTGGCAGTGGTGGGGGTGGTGGGGAAGAATGGGGGGCGCCCGGGTCATCTTGGGTGGCTTGGGTAGATAAGGGAGACAATGGCGGGCGAGATGAGTCACCACGCTCACCCTCACTCACAGCCTCATCCTCACCAAGTCTTTTGGCTTCTTCCATGGCTAATGCGGCCGCCTTCTCAAGTACCTGCTTCTTATAAAAGCGTAGCTTGAAAGGCGATTTAGCTGGCGAAGGGCTTGGAGTCGTGTCACTCAAGTGAAACTTGGAGATTGACCTTGAGCTCTCCCACTTACTCAATTTCCCCACTTCACTCTCTTCACCTTCAACAGCTTCCGCGAAAGCTGTTACATCACCTTCATCACTCTCATGTTCACTCGCAAATCCCCTAAATTGCGTACCATTGTCACTGTCGTCGCCATAATCACTCGACTTATAATTTGACGATTTATCACTGTCTTCATCATCAACAATATGCTCTCCTTCAGCACGCTCATAAAGTCTCAATGTCTCCTCAATACCTCCTGGAGATAACACATTTAGGCGGTGTCGTCTGCGTAAGACGCGACGAGCTTGGGCGGGCGTCGTAGGGAGCACGGTATCGGACACAGCGGAATCACTTATTGGCGTACTATCCATGATGGCGTTGGGGTAGAGACTGATGCCGTGGCGTAGTTCACGTCTGGTGGCGCTGTCTACCACCCCACAACAACAAAAATTTACGCGCGCCATTCGAAAGCATAGGCCTATACGCAAGCACCCGGAGCCTCAGAGCCCTACCGGGTTCCGCGGGGGGTGTTTGTTATGGGTGCCCAACTGGATCTGGAGGGTTAATAAAGAACTTAACCCGGCGACCAACGCTACTGTGGATCTATTGTCTTTTACCCCGCGGCGGACCAACGCCTCGATATAAGCTATACAGATTACTGAAATGCTTCAAGATAGGAATGGGTGAGTTCGTTTCTCGGCTCAGCCGTTAGATTCCCGGCGGCAGTGGCTCCCCACTTTTTAACCACCAGGATAACCTTCTGACAATACCAAGCAACGAACGTTTTTTCTGTTAAGTTTATGCGGCGGAAAACTGCTTTAGTGGAGGCGGGTAGCCGGACTCTCAAGAAAACAAGCATAGTAAAATGCCGGTTAAGCCGAAATTAGACTAGACGCCGTAAACAAAACAGACAAAATCCAACCTATCCACTGCCAAACAAGGATAATCTGAATTTAACATAGCTGTAGATGTTTCCGGAAGTTTCCCGGCGAGGAAACCGCTTGAAGCAACTAGAGGCACGTTGACTAAGTCTCACTTTTACAAATCCCACCGGAAGTGCCATACCTCCCAAAATAGATAACCCAACGTGTGCATATATGGCATAGTTATACATGAATAATACACAATCAATTACAGTAAAAGTCCTTTAATCCGACGACCGATGATTCGAATCTCCCAATAGTCCGAATTTTTCAATTTGAGGCCAAATCCGAATTCACGCGATGGTCCGAATTTCAAGAAGTCCCAAAGTCCCCTTTTTGAGGCATTAGTCCACTCAAATGACACATAATGGAGCACACACATATCATATGTTCATGAATTCACTTTAAAAGTTTACCATTGTCATTGTAGCCTATTACCTACTTCAAAACATTCAGATTAATGGTCAAAGGAAGCTACTGATATAAACGTAAACACCACATCGTCTGCTAGAGAGTTTGTTATGCTCTTGAACGCATCCTTGGGACGCTCCGATGCGCTACTGGCTTGCACCGCATTTTCTGCAAGCGCATTCAGTCTTGAGCTTGAAAACGCACCTTTGGACGTTCCGATACGCTACTATTTATAGTTCAGTGATCGGAGCATCCCAAGGGTGCTTTCAAGACAACAAGACAAGGGTGCTTTCAATACAATATAATATAACAGAGCACGTCACAAAAGGAAAATCACAAAAGGAAAATTACAAGAACCTCTCAGGGAAGTGCCGTTGTTAAGGCATTACTTCCCGAACCACATCTGATCTGATCTTCAAGAGCAAGACAAACTCGCTAGTAGACGATGCGGACATATGGTGTTTACGTTTATATCAGCAGATTCCTTTGACCATTAATCTGAATGTTTTGAAGTAGGTAATAGGCTACAATGACAATGGTAAACTTTTGAAGTGATTTCATGAACATATGATATGTGTGTGTGTCATTTGGGTGGCCTAATGCCTCAATGTTTTCGTCAGGCCATTAATACACAGGTTCATAGGGGTAAAGTACGATAATCCGAAAAATCCACTAATCCGAACGAGGGCCGGTCCGCTGCCCTTCGGATTAACGGAAGTTTACTGTATAACACTTCCTAGCCATAAGAATACAACCTACATGAGGCCAACTAGATGGGGGCAGATGTCGATGATATCAATAATAATAGCACAAACCTGCAATCCAGCGTAGACCAAACTTAACACGTAGCGATCAAGAAGCGTAGGTTGAAGAGCAGCGTGGCTCCGTGCAAGACCCCTCAGCTACGTGAGAAAATCTAAGATGCACTAGCCCACGTGTAGAGGATACTGTTGCACACCCAAAATGGACCGAACAACAGGCCCCGGTTCACTAAAAGAAGCCTCATGACTAACAAGTGAACTAACAATGAGCTAGGGTAATGAAACAAGCACGTGGGAGCCTCGCCTTATCACAACGAGGACTCCTCTTAACACACTCGCCTTTACTAAGTACCCGGAAAACAGTCTCCAGGGCCAGAGAAAGGACGTACACAGCCTACTCGTAGTCTATAAGCTACCTATCCTCAGCACTTAGCATGTACATATGAGCAAAAGACTCGCCATGTCCGAGGGTAGGTGAAGAATAAAGGAGAGCTGGAACGCCCTCGAGACACGTCCGACTCGTACGGGCCCAGGAGAAGTAAGAACGAGGGATCGCTTCAATGGGCGGGGCGAAGCTTGCGGAAATAGCAGACGCATGAGAAGCGCAAGGCTAGATCAAGTTTAATTTTTATTTTTACATTATTTTTTGCTATTTTTTTCTAGTAGTGGTACCCACATCATATAGGACGAGTCCGTGAGTGTTTTTTTAGAGCGTTTCGCTCACGATGTGTGGCAATCGTATTTTGTTCTCTCCTGGGCGGGAAGTTTGAAAGACAAGCTTGAGTTCAAAGATTAGCCATAAACAATGTTAAGGCGCATCGTCAATGATGAAGGGGCGACTAATAAATATGCATATGTATGCAAAGCTGAAGAATTTCTGAACCCCCAGGGGGTATGGGGGCCTTTACCTATGGTGGAGGAAAAAAAGAATATGCGTCACGCATCCTACTGCATGTCGTACAAGGCGACTAATAGGGGGGATGGCGGTAGACTTGCGGACCAACAGCCATTATTATTCAATAAAGCCTTGTTATTGGCACTGGCATTGTTTTCATATGACAATGCTGTAACAGGGCTTCATTGTTCTTGCTCCAAGTTGCCTAATGGTGGCACACTGGCGGTGGGTGTCGCTCCCTCTGGACCCGGACCTGGCGCCTTGTGCCCAACCTTGACGAAATGGATCCAGAGGGTACAGTATGTAGAGTTTCCCCGGACTGGCACTTTCCGCCCAATAGTATAGGGGCCCGAACCTGGTGGTAGCACTCCAGGAGGCTGCCCTGTCATTGGGCGAAAAATATCAGGCCAGTCATAGTGCCGTGTAGTGTCCTCACAACTCAGTGTCCTCAACTTAAATGCTTCTTCTGAAATCACTGTGTTGGATGATTTTAATGTCCATAATGTTGAATGGCTCACTCATTCAGCCAGGACTGATGATGCTGGTCTTGAATGTGAGCTATTTGCAGACTCATTTAATCGCACTCAACTAGTCAACCAACCCACCCGTGTACCAGATAATCCTAATCATAATTCCCACCTACTGGACTTATTTTTAACAACCAATTCAGAAAATTATGATGTTACAGTGAGGCCCCCGCTTGGATCTTCTGATCACTGTCTGATACAGGCCACCTGTCTATCACCTACCACACCTTCCCACTCTGAACCTGTTTTGGTGACTAAATGGCATTACGATAGGGCAGACTGGGAGGGTCTTCAAGGTTTCTTTATTGATATTCCCTGGACCTCTTTCTTTTCTAATGATGCACACTCCACCTTGAGCCACATACAAGATTTTGTAAAAATTGGAATGGAAACTTTTATTCCTCATAAAAAGTACAGTAAAAGATCTAATTCACCTAAATGGTTTGACCATAATTGTGCTAGAGTAACTGAACAAAAAGCAATAGCCTACAATGCATACACAAGATCAAAAACACATGAAACCTTTAATTACTTTAGATACATCAGAAATCATGCCAAAACTGTATTAAACCTAACTAAATCAAACTTTCTCCACAAGCAGGCAAATACACTTCTAAATAATCCAAATGATAACAAAATATTTTGGTCTACTCTTAACTCATTCAAATCCAACTTCACAACTGCTTCATCCATTCCACCATTAAAATCTCCGACTGGCAATCTTGTAAGTGACCCACGAGGTAAAGCTAACCTTCTTGCGGATATTTTCTCCACCAACTCAACCTTAGATGAAATAAATCAAGATGTCCCTGTACTTAATTTTAATTCGCCTGAAATTCCCTCACTTAAGATCCACACCAGACATGTCAAAACTATTTTGCAGAATCTCTCAGTAGATAAGGCTCCTGGTCCAGATGAAATTCCTCCAATAGTACTTAAGAATTGCTCGTTGGTGCTCGCTCCTGTATTGGCAAAAGTTTTCCGTCTATGTACTCATACCTCATGCTTCCCAGTACCCTGGAAAGAAGCAAACATCCATCCAGTTCCTAAAAAAGATGCCTCTTCAGATCCATCAAACTACAGACCAATAGCTATAACTTCCACTCTTGGTAAAGTCTTTGAAATTTGTGACGCTCCTGCATAGTAGCCACTTGCGGGCATGCGCGCGCGTCGGCTGCCCAGCCGTTTAGAAACCGGCTGGCGGCAGGCGGCCGGCCGGCTTTTCCTTAGTATATATCCTACGATAATAAATGTAACTAATGTCTGGGATATTCTTATGTTGTTTCACAGCTTGAAGCTGCCCTTATTCTTAACCAACGCATCTTAGTATATTTTATTCTCGATAGTTGATTGTTTCATTATAATATATAAGATGTAAGTCTAGTGAGAGTGGGAGGAGACGAGCGGGAGAGAGAGACCGGCTGGGGGACGTTGCTTCGCGCGGAGAGTCCAGCTTGGGACGAGCCTGATGTTGCCACGTGCATTTGATAGCAACGTTAGGCTTAGTTTCGACTCACGCCAGGGGTAGAGGATTTTGACCCGGCAACTGTGTTGAGTGTTGCCAAGCATGGGATGTATTTTGCATGCCTAGGGTGGGGTCCAGACAGATTCAAGACTCAGAGCTCACCTCACTGTCGTACCCTTCGGACCCCCTTGATATCTATCCCTCTCAACCCCACTTAGAAGCTTTCTCTCTTACTTTGTATACCTTCTTTCCACTACTTCACCAATCTATTTAATTATCCCATCCCCTTGATAGAGCTTATATCTATTATTGTATTAACGACGAGCTCTCAGATAATTAGATAGGATTTTGGGCCTTATGCAGAGATGTAATTGTTAATGAGACCTAGGAAGCTTTTTGTTGTCTCATATTTGGTGGTTTCATGCTTGCTAGTGTGTTCTTGTGTCAGGTTAGCAGGGGCTAGACCGGAGGGGAGGCTTTTTGCGATCCTTTAAGTAAAGTCTGCTGGTGCGAGTCCTGTGGACCCGCACGACTTTACTAGGATACCCGTGGGAGTCTGGGGGCATTTTCTTGTCTGTGTCCCTGTGTGTCTAGTGTTGTGTTGTGTGAGGGCCCTTGCTTAGTCCACTCAGCACTGCGCTAGCACGTCTTGCTTTTGTTTTAGGGTCGCCAGGAGAGAGTCAGATACTTGCGATCTGAGTCTCTCAAGAGAGCACCCTTTCAATTAGAGTAATTTGGCGCACAGACTTGGGAACGTCCTAGGCTAGAGCAGGTGGCTCAGCCCGAGTATCCGAAGCCTATATCCTTCCGGCTAGACCTCTGCCACCTGGCAGATTAACAGCATATCATCAACAATCTCAAGCACTCACCCGCCTGTGGCCTAGACAACATAAGCAACATACACCTCAGACACCTGGGACCACAAGGCATACAAGCACTCACTAACATATCAAACTACAGCTATTCACACAACACAATACCAGACATTTGGAAGCATGGTATCATCATCACTTTCCCCAAACCCAACAAAGACCCCACGCTACCCTCCTCGCACCGCCCCATCACACTCCTTTGCTCCCCCTCCAAAGTCATGGAACGCCTAGTATTACAACTAATTACACCTGACCTACCCCTAGCTCCAACACAACATGGCTTTAGGCCACTGCACTCCACAAACACTCTTCTCACAGACCTTACACAAAGAGCTTTCGACGGCATCAATTCAGCTAGACCACCACACAGATCACTATTAGCCACACTCGACATTAGTAAAGCTTTCGATGCCATCCCCCGCCACAACCTAACAAACAAAATCTACAACACAAACATGCACAACAACACAAAACGGTGGCTGGCCAACTTCCTAGCAGGCAGATGTGCACACGTATCTTTTGCCGGTCAGTCATCTAAAATCAGAAACTTTCCAAACGGAGTCCCACAAGGATCCGTCCTATCGCCCGCACTCTTCAATCTGTACATGCACGATATAACTACACCCAATACGCCCCAAATAAACTTAGCCTCCTATGCAGATGACATAACACTCACATGCACACACCATGACCCAAAAAGAGCAACAGATCTCCTTCAACCCTATCTCAACACACTACATGGCTGGTGCACTACAAACAGACTTAATCTAGCCCCAGCCAAATCCACCGCAACCCTGCTCACAAGTTGGACAGGAGAACACGAATACATCCCTCAACTCACCATAAACAACACACCCTAACACATACACACACACCCAAAATCCTAGGAGTAACATATGATACTCATATGACATTCAAACAGCACACCACAAACATTAAAAAGAAACTGACACCCAGACTTAACGCCCTCAGGTCACTTGCTCACACAAAATTTGGACACAACAAAGAAACTACCACCACAGTATATAAACAATACATAAGATCAGTGATGGAATACGCAAGCCCAGCCTGGGCTTCTAACCTAGCTGAAACACATCATAAGACCTTACAGACTATTCAAAACAAAGCCCTGAAGATCATTACAGGCTGCACAGCTACTGCACCCACAGATCACCTACATCAAGAAACCAAAATCCTCAAAGTCAAAGACCATCTGGACATGAGAGGCACTCAATTCCTAGCAGCAGCCTCCACGAACCAAGACCACCCACTAAACTACATGGCAACACACCCACAGACACCAAGAAATATCAAAACAACACCCAGCACACGGTATCACACACAATTATTGTCCTCTCTCCCTCCCTGCCCACCCCGAACCAACATCCAGAAGCACATCCATACTCATATCTCTCACCGATCCATCCACTCACTCACAGACAACACACAGCTGCATGCACGACCTCCCGAAATCCATCCTTCCGAATCCTCCCTTCCTCGCGAGGACAGAGTCCACCTGGCCAGGCTGAGATGCGGACACCATCCAGCTCTCCTGAGCTATCAGAAGAGACTGGATGACTCCGTTGTCGACGCCTGCCCGGGATGTAACACAGCACCCCATACCATTAAACACATCATAGAAGACTGCATTTCACACAACCACTTACGCCAACAACACAATCTACACTCAATGAGAGCTCTGTGGGAAAGCCCGATCGTGGCCATGGCCTTTCTCAGGGACTCGGGGCTGTTCGGCCAGGCAGCTTAGGGAACAACAACAACAACAGCTAGGGGTTTATCATCTCTGTATGCTCGTTATTGTGCCACAGTTTACCGTTTTTGTGAGCATTGTGAGTCAGGGTGTGGCTTAGAGACTCTGTCCGAGCAGGCTTGCCTGACTAAGAGTGAGAAGCACACCTGTATGTGGTTATGTTGCGAGTTGCTGCCTTTATTTAATTATACCTATGCCATTATACACTGTATGGCCTATCACTAGTATTTATTCCTGCTTATGAGTTAAGAGTTCTCTAAATCTGTAACGTATTTTCTTTGCTAAGCATCAGATCCTACAGTAGCCGCATGCAGTTTAGAAACCCGCATCTTGTCTACCTGTACGATGTTTTGAGGACTGTTTGCTTTCACCTTCTTTCACGCAGGGGTGATTAGTTGTATTAATTAACGTAACGTTAAATGTACTTTCTTCTAGTTTGTTATTAAATTGTTTCTGCAATTTAATTCCGTTATCTATCTTTTCCTTGAAGCTTTAAGTCAACTTAGTTGTGTGATCTTTTATATAGCCTGCTTGACTATCAGCAGTCTATAGTGCGTGCACCCTGTAACCGAGTCATAGGATACCTTGTTGTCCAGGCAGGACTCTTGACGGTTTAGGGTGGTTTGTTGCCTGGGTTTATAGATAAGGGTTGGATCTAGCGTTTTCCGTTGTTGCTTGTTGCCACATACCTAGTCCAATAGAAAGAGCCCAGTGTTTATATATCCCAGGACGTAACAAATTTTATTAAATTATCACATAATTAAGCATCTTGAGAATAATAAATTAATCAGTGATAGGCAATATGGTTTTAGACGATGTCGATCAACTGCAGAGATTCTTTGCCTTCTTACGCATCAAATCAACCAAGCTACAGACCAACATGGTGAAACACATACAATAGCACTGGATATATCAAAGGCATTTGATAGAGTCTGGCATCAATCCTTATTGTCGAAGATGTCACACTACGGCCTTGCATCATTAGTTCCACTAATTTCTTCTTATCTTCATAACAGAAAAATATGTGTAATGGTAGATGGCCTTTATTCTCAATTTCACTCAATAAATGCTGGTGTTCCCCAGGGATCAGTTTTGGCCCCAACTCTGTTCCTCATTCATATCAATGATCTCATATCTACCACTCATAATCCAATACATTCCTACGCAGATGACTCAACACTCCACAGTTCCTTCACATTTACCAATTCTTTCACCCAACCCGATCATATAAATTCAAAAATAAACACTGCAATTTCTCTGAACCAGGACCTTTCTAGAATTGAAGAATGGGGACAAAAGAATCTAGTTTCCTTTAATGCACAGAAAATCAAGTACTGTACATTCAATTTTCTAACCGACAGAATCTCACTGACTCCCATATATTTTTTAATGATGTAAATATTCCCACTTCCCCTAGTATTGACATTCTCGGTGTAACATTAACTACTAACTTCAGCTGGACACATTATGTTAGAAGCATTGCTAAGAATGCCTCTAAAAAACTGGGACTCCTGTACAGAGTTCGAGAATTCTTCACTGACGAGCAGTTGGCCGTGATATATAAAAGTCATGTGCGTTCTCAGATGGATTACTGTTCACCTCTGTGGGGTGGAAGAGGAGTGGTTGCATTGAGGCAGTTGGACAAAATTCAAAATAAAGCTATTAGATTAATCAATAACCCTGCAATCACACAGGACCTTCCTACATTATCCATACGAAGAAACGTTGCATCCCTTGCATTATTCTACAGATATTTTCACAGCAATTGTTCCGAGGAACTTGCTTCAATTGTGCCGCCTCTCCACATCTTTCCCCGTAGAACTAGGGCAGCTGAGAGCGCCCATGAATTTACACTTTCTCCTCCACAATGCAGAACTTCTGCTTATCAGAATTCATTTTTCCCCAGAGCTACTACTCTTTGGAATTCACTTCCCTCGAATTGCTTTCCACAAACTTACAATCTACAAATGTTTAAATCCAGTTGTTACAAACATTTTATGAATGGAGGATGCCTTTAGGCACATGGACCGCACAGGATAAGGACAAATGCCCCCCACAATCTCAGACTTGCTAGTGTGAATGTTGGTAGTTTGAATCTGCGTGCAAATAAAGTGGCTGAGATTTGTGAGAGGAGGCGAGTGGACGTCTGTTGTGCCCAGGAAACGCTCTGGAAAAGGCATGGGGGTACAGTGGATTGTTGGAAGAAAGAAATGATATAGGATCTACTGGATGGGGGTAGAGACTGATAAAGCGAAAGGAGGAGTGGGTGTTCTTGTGGCTGAAGAGTTGGCGGAAAGTGTGCTTCAGATTATGAGAGTTAGTGAAAGGCTGATTGTTTTGAAGTTGAAAGTTGGTGAAAGAATTCTGAATGTGATATCTGCATATGCCCCACAGGCTGGCTTACAGAAAGAGATAAAAGAGGACTTCTTGAATTACACCGTCAGTGTCATCTCAGGCCTCTCGGAGATTGAAATAACAATCGTGGGAGGGGACCTGAATGGTCACGTGGGAGCATCTGCAGATGGATACGAGGGGGTACATGGAGGAAATGGTTACGGAAGGAAGAATCTGGAAGGCGAATATATACTAGAGTCCTGCGTTGCACTCAACATGGTTGCGTGTAACACAAAGTTCAAGAAAAGACAGAGCCATCTGGTCACATATAACTGTGGGGTCTCCAGTAGCCAGATAGATTACTTCTTGGTTAACAGGAAAGACTGGAAACTGGTTCGGGATGTAAAGGTCATCCCGAGCGAAGAATGTATCCCCCAGCATAAGCTACTTGTGTGCGACATGAGCTTATACAGAGATCCCAAGGGCAAGAAGGTATACATGCCCAAAAGGAGAGTGTGGCTGCTGAAGAACAAGGAAGTTAGGGATAGGTTTCATAGTGAACTGGAGGAAATGAATAGAAATAAGGAAGCTAGGCCTAATGATGTAAATAGTTAATATAATTTTCTTAAGCATAGCCTTATCGCTGCCACTGACAAATTTTGTGGGAAAACAAAGGGTCACCCCTGGAATAAGACCTCTTGGTGGTGGAACGATGAGGTAGAACATGCTGTGAAAGAGAAAAGGAGATGCTTCAAAGCATGGAAGAAGGGAGGCAGCAAGGAGGAATACCAGGCAGCTAAACAAACTGCCAAAAGAGTTATTTAATATGCTAAAAAAGGCATTAAGGACCTGGTCCTCGAACAAGTGTGTAACACTGTCAATCCCAATGGGATCTTCAACCTAGCTAAGCGAGTTAAAAATTACAGTAGGGATATTATAGGTGAACAGTGTGTTAGAAACGATTTGGGAAGATTGTGTATGCAGAAAATTAAATCAGAGAAGCATGAAAGGCACTCTATGAATGATTGCTAAATGTAGAGTTTGAATGGGATAAGGAACTGCTTAGTATCGAAAAACCAATATCTGGTCCCCCTTCTTTGATAGCACCAGCTGTAGTGAGTGACGCAATCAATAAAATGAAGGACAGTAAAGCTCCAGGGTGCTCTGACATTGTCACTGAGATGATAAAAGCCTCAGGGGAGACTGGTATCAACTTAGCCACTGAGTTGATAAACACCATTATTGAAGATGAGAAAATCCATGAGGATTGGCACAAAAGTGTATTAGTAAATAATTATATACAATGGATGGAGGTAATTATAGGGGCCTGAAAATGCTTGACCAAATCATGAAGGTCTGTGAGAGAGTCTTTGAGGGTTTGATCAGGCAAAGCATCTCCATTGATGATATGCAGTTTGGTTTTATTCCAGGACGTGGTGCAGTCAGGCAGATACAGGAAAGATACTTACTAAAAGGCAGGGATCTTTACTTTGTGTTTGTAGTAGACCTGGAGAAGGCCTAGAGATGTTGTGCAGTGGGCTATGGTGTGGAAGAGTGGCTGGTGCGTGTGATAATGAAGATGTATGAGGATTCGCGAAGTGCGGTGAGGGTGAAGGGTGTACTGAGTGATGAGTTCGCAGTCCGTGTTGGAGTTCATCAGGGTTCAGTGTTAAGCCCCCTCCTCTTTATTATGGTCCTGGACCTGGAGGCACTGTCAAGAGTTTTTAGAGGCGGACTCCCGTTGGAACTGTTTTATGCAGACGATTTAGTCCTAATAGCTGACAATATGAAAGATACTGAGGCCAAATTCAGAAGATAAAGAGAGGGCATGGCGAGCAAGGGTTTAAGAATCAATATTAACAAAACCGAGGTTATGCATTGTACTGTAGATTGATATGAGGCAATGTGGAAAAGAGCGGTGCATACCCATGTGCAGTGTGTAGAAAGGGTGTGGGCGCTAACTCGATTCGATGTAGCATCTGTCGATGCTGGGTGCACCATGGGAGTAAGCGCTGTAGTGAATAAAGGGACCCCTGCCGAAGGATAAGTCAGAAATAGAGAAATTTGAGTGCGTAGTGTGCAAAGGCGAGCTTGTGTTAAGTGATGATCTTGTGGCTGTGAATTTTGGAAATGAGTCATTGGAGCTGGTGGACAAGTTTTGTTACCTAGGAGATACCATCACTGCCGGTGGTGGGGCCGAGGCTGCCACTGTCGCTAGAATTAGATGTGGCTGGGGGAAGTTCAGAGAACTGCTGCCAATTCTGACCATGAAAAGAATGCCTCTCCCTGAAGGGAATGGTGTATGCCTCATGTATTAGAAGTGCAATGACGTATGCCTCAGAAACATGGGCCGTTAAAGTAGGGGATGTCAACAGAATGGAACGTAATGAGATGAGAATGGTGAGATGAATGTGTGGGGCCAGGCTTCAGGATAGAATAACAAATGATGAGCTGAGAAGACGTTTAGGTATAAAGAGTATTAGCGAGGTGATGCGTACAAGTAGACTGGGATGGTATGGACATGTGGAGAGAATGGATGAACAAAATTGATTGACAAAATGCAGGTCTGTGGTTGTGGAGGGAGCTGCACCAAGGGGTGGACCGAGGAAGACCTGGGATCGCACTGTACGTGCCGATCTCAAATCCAAAAACTTGACACGTGAAGCAGCCCTTACCAGGGTTGTCTGGAATGCCGCCATTAGGACAAGAGGCTGAAACTGCACGTATGTGTGGAGTACTCCGGTCTTAAAATTTTATGTATATATGTAGGTGTTTAACCCCTCAGACCCGGTAGGGCTCTGAGGCACCCATAACAAACTAGGGCCAGGAACCCGGTAGGGCTCTGAGGCACCGGCAGCTTGAAAGCCTGTAAGCTTGTTTTGAAAGCCGTCCGTCGACGCATGTAAACAACAGCCGGTTGGACCGACGCCGCACATCTCCGACCACAAGAAGGAGAGGCGTCGCTTGTTTGTGTGTGGCTGTGTGTTATTGTTTAGTATTGAAAAGTGGCTGATATGGCTGACATCGCCACAAAGTTCTCTCCACGGAAATCATCATCACAACTGAACCAGTTGACTTAGAGAGCTCTACTCAATGCCATTCTACAGGTACGAAACACATCTACGCTTAGGGATGCGCGGGAATGCGGAAGCAGTCAAAATAACAAAGATACGGTAGCCTAGGCGAGACGTTTTTTCGGCCAAATCCCCTGTGTTTCGGGGATATATTATAGAATACGTAGCCGGGAACCAAGGGTTAAGGAAAGCTATAAGTTAAATTACCAACGTTATAAGGGTGGTACCGCAATGCGGAACGAAAGCACTCTTTCTATCCACTGCTAAATTCGCCGTTTCACGCCAACTTCACGAAGGTTTACCATGTTATTACATGGCTGCCGTAAGCCAATTTTACTGTTTTAAGTGACTTATGAATAGTTTAGCGTGTGCTCTTTACGAATATATCAATGAAAGTTGTATACAGAAAGATTTTATATGCGTAATGTTGAAATGAAAATTGTTACTTTCCTGGACCGACGGTACTTATATCGGTGTTTTACCCTATAGTGGGATCAAGAACGATAGAGAGCTTTAACCCTTGTCTAGCGGGGTGTTTTGGTCTCATTTGGGCATATTCAGGCCCTCCTACATGATAAATCAAGCATCTGCATGAAAAAAAATTATTTAGCAAAACACTAGGCACTAAAAGCTTCAAAATGAGACCAGAACGAGCTACGTAGCACTCGTGCTTCTCTTGCAGTGATGCCACGAACATGGGAGTTTAGCATATATCGGTATATTTTTCCCAGCTATGCTCACTACTGGCTACACTGCCGGCCTCTCGAGAACACAGGGAACATTAGTTAATGGGCGGCGGTAAGCCCTGGGAGTCGGCTGTCTGGCCCGCTGCGCTCTCGTCCATTTGCACTCGATTTTAACCCTTTAAAAGCCTTAATAATGCTCCTAACTTGCTGCAAATTGGTGCACGACTTAAGTCGAGCGCCGCCAATAAGGGGTTAAGATACAATTAGATAGACATATGGACGAGAGAACATAAGAACATCACAAAATGGGAGTCTGCAGAAAGCCGATCGCAACACACAAGGCAGATCCCAGTCACACCTAACCCCAATTACAGGGCCTAATTATAGACCCAACTCACTAATACCTGGAGGACTGATCTTACCAACACGGTCAGAGATCAACATAAGATTACGGAGGGCTGCAGAGCGCCGATTGGCCCACACCCGGCAGATCCCCCCTCATACCCAACCCATCTAGTCCATATGCCTATCTAATTTTATCTTAAAGCTCCCTATCATTCTCGATCCTACCATATCACTCGGTAGCCTATTCCACATGTCTACAACTCTGTTACCAAACCATATTTGCCTGTATCTTTTCTGAAACAAAATTTATCTAATTTGAAACCATTTGTTCGAGTTCTTTCACTATCACTGAGCTTCAGTACATTGTTCATGTCCCTTTTATTAATCCCACTACCCCACTTGAACACTTCTATCATATCCCCTCTAACTCTGCGTCTTTCTAATGAATGTAAGCCTAATTTTTTCAACCTTTCTTCATATGGTAGATTTCTAATATTATGAATAATTTTCATCATTCTTCGCTGTACTCTCTCCAACGAATCTATGTCCATTCTGTAATAAGGACACCAAAATTGGACAGCATAATCCATATGAGGTCTCACTAATGTCAAGTAAAGTTTTAAGATAACATCGGCAGTTCTGTTACTCACACTCCTAGAGATGAACCCGAGAATCCTGTTTGCCTTGTTACGAACGCTTATACAATGTTTTCTAGGCTTCAAATCATTGCTAACAAACACACCCAAATCTTTCTCGCAGTCTGAGTTTTCTAATTCCGTATTAGCTAGTTTATATTTTGCATTAGTATTTGTTTTCCCTATCTATAATACCTTGCATTTGTCAATGTTAAAATTCATCTGGCAATTTACTGACCGTTCGTGTAAGGTATCTAGATCCCTTTGGAGGCACTATATGTCGCTGTCTGAATCTATTCTTCCATTATTACTAGTTCCTAATAAAGGCCATTTATGTACAGGTATATAACAAACAACAGAGGACCCAATACAGATCCCTGGGGACACCACTTTTGACTGCACCCCATTCTGACTTAGTACCATTTATACTGACTCTCTGCTTCCTACCAATTAGCCATGACCTAATCCATCTCAACAGCGACCCACCTATTCCATGCACCTCAACTTTTCTCATCAATCTCTCATGAGGGACTCTGTTGAAAGCTTTACTGAAATCTAAATATATTACCCGGTATATCATATGACTTGTCATTATCTACCGCTTCATATAGGCTACCTCTGAGAAAAAACTAAGCATATTACTACTAGTAAGGCAAGAACGTCCCTGAGTGAATCCATGCTGAGAAGAATTTATTAAGTTAAATGTTTCTAAGTGGTTTCTTATTTTCCTAGCAATAATTGACTCTAGTAGCTTTCCTATGATTGATGTGAGACTAATGGGACGGTAATTGGATGCTATTGATTTATCACCTTTTTTGAAGATCGGAACTACATATGTAAGCTTCCAAGCTTATGGAATTAAGCCTGTTTCTAATGACTTGTTAACCCTCTCCGACATATGACGCAATTTTGAGCCTATTAGGGATACTTTAAAGCCTTTATTACCATCAGGTTTTTTTACAAACCTTTATTTTAGTTACTTCAACCTCTGCAGTTGTCTTTGAGTTAGATGTGGGCAGAAAACTAATTTTGGAGAGGTAATTATAAGAGTGAGAGAACTCTATTTCTTATTGCTAATCTGGCAACCTCTGCGTCATATATGTCTGAAGGGGTTAAATAGAAATGTTAATGGGTAACTTAACTCATCTCTGCATTTTTTTAATACTCTAGCATATACCTCATCAGGACCAGGCGATTTCTGATGTTTCAGTCTTTCAATTTCCATAAGCACATAATTTCTACCTATAGTAACCGTACTTAACCTATTTTCTATACTATCGCTATATACTTTACGGACTTCTGGGAACTGTACCAAATTTTCATTAGTGAAAACGGAAAGAAATTGACTATTTAGTGTACTGCACATTTCTAAATAATTTTCTGTCATTTCTCCTATCGAAGTTTTAAGCGGACCAATTACATCTCTAACCTTGGATAGTTGGATTTATATAATTGATAAAAAGCTTTAGGATTATTTTTTTGAGTCCTAGGCAACCTTGATTTAATTATTTCTTTTTTCTGTCCTAATACCTTTTTTAACCTGTCTTGAGGGTGGGTGCCCAACCCCGAAAGGGGTTGAAATAGGGGAGCTATCCCCCCGCCAAAGGCGGCTTTCTAGGGCCTTTCCTAGCTGATATTGAGAGGATTGGGTTCTAGTCATGTGGTGATGGGCTGGTCTATCAGAGTGAGAACTGAGCGATCTCTGCCATACCATAGCTTACTCTGACTGTTCATTTTACTTATATATTTTCTAGACTCAAGTGACGGCGTCTCTTGCGTGGATTGACCTCCTAATCTACCAAGATTGGAAGCCAAAACGTCACATCTTTCCTTTGCCCCTCAACTTTCTCTTCATAATTGCTGAGGGGCACAGGGCCATGGGTGGGGCTTTGGTTTCCCGGGTGTTTCCGTACCCTCCTCAGCTCCCCGCCATGGAGTGGCTTCGGTCACCCAGGCTTTATTGTGGTCGGCAGGGAGGGTTCTGTGGGGGCGCTCAGTTATGGCCTTGGCCTTGCTCGGGGCCTTGGGGCTGTTCGGCCAGGCAGCTTGGGGAAAAACAACAACAACAACCTGTCTTGATAGATTCTGATAGTAAGTAGGTGAATTTCGCCTTTCTTAATTTTTCTATATATTCCTCTCTTTTTTCCTAGAAGGTCTAATAGTCTATTATTCATCCATTTGGGTTGGTTCTGTGTTGATCTATATTTTCTTTTGGAGATATATTTATTTTGAGCATTGAATACTATCTATCTATCTATCTATATGCTCAGGCCCAATCCCCATTTTGGGGGTAGCCGACTCAAGACAGAGCAAGAACAGGGAAAACACAAAAACAACATAAAACAACAAATAAACACAGATAAAAAGCACAAACTCACACACATCCAGGTCACCCAGGAGAAGACCCAGAGACCAGGGTCACAAAGGTCGCTCCAGCACTCCCCCGGCCCCCGACCACCCAGAGAGGTTCCGATCTCGGCAGGCAGACATGCAGCGGAGCCAAAGCCACAAGCCCTCCCACCACACTTCCAGGCGCACCCTTCATATTAATCGTCTCCCCGGGCCAGGCGCCTGATGGACTATTATCTAGTCCAACTTGCGCCCGACCCATTACTTCAAATGACCACGTGTTCACTCAACTATTCACAAGCATTCTCCATTCACTCCTGTCCACCACCACTTCCCCTGCCTGATCTATAGTCATTCCTCTATCATCCAAAGCCTTTCTTACACAGTCTCTCCATCTCAATGGGGGTCTTCCTGCCCTTCTATCTCCCCTTGTACCTGACTCACATATTCTCTTTGTAAGCCTTTCATCTCCCATTCGTTCAACATGACCATATCAGCTCAGCACCCTTCTGTCCACTGGCTGACAAATGTTCCTGCTGCCCCACTCTCCTACGTATCTCTTCATTCCTCAATCTGTCTCTACGAGTAACTCCACACATACTCCTCAAGCAGCTTATCTCCATCACATCCAGCCCTCTTTTCTCCTTTTTCTTCAGAGCCCATGTCTCAGCCCCATACATCACTGTTGGCACAACAATTCCTTGATACAGTGCACTTTTTACTTTCACTCCGAGATTTCTCGTCTTCCACATACTTCCCATTGCTCCGAAAACCTTCCTTCCTTCACACACTCTCTGTTTTACCTCCACTTCCATACCTCCACTCCTGCTTATCGTTCCTCCTAGATATTTAAAACACTCTACTTGTTCCAATATTTCCCCATCCAGCCTCACATCTAGATTCACCCTATGCTCTCCCCTATTACACACCATTACTTTACTTTTATTGACGTTCACCTTCAGTTTCCTCCTTCCACAGCATTGAATACTGACGTAATAAAATTATTGTGTGTACCGGGTATCTACCAAGTTTGACGTCTCTTCTTGGCTTAAGCTGACAGGTACCCGAGAAGAGGTACACTCATTTGAACACCTGGATCGACTTAATTGTTTAACCATAGGGTCCGCTAATAGGGCTCTTCTTAGCCCACCATAATCGGCTTTTCTGAAATCAGGTATTAATGTTGTATTCTCTCTGGTATTACCTTTCCATTGTATATTAAAATAAACAGAATTGTGGTCGCTATTTCCTAGGTGGTCCCCAATCTCTACATTATTTATCAATGTTCATTGTTACTGAAAACTAAATCAAGAATATTATTACCTCTAGTCGGCGTATCTATGATTTGAAATACAAACTATCTTGTATTACCTCAATAAACACCCAAACTAACAACAAAATACAAGAACTACAAAAACTAAATTGGAATACCGGTAACTTCCTACAAACACTTGATCACAAAACAAACCCCAAAAAACTCTACAAAACACTAAACAGCATCACACTTTCCAACAGCAACACAACGCAATCACAACAACAGACTCTACTCCTTCATGTAAACAACAAGCAAACACTCTCATCAATCACTTCTCACATGTCAGCCACCTAAAACCTCACAAAGACGACCGATGTGTCATCCGACGTAAGAGACAATTCCCCACAGACCCTGACTATACACCCTTCACCAATCACCAGACAAAGCATATCATCAACAATCTCAAGCACTCACCCGCCTGTGGCCTAGACAACATAAGCAACATACACCTCAGACACCTGGGACCACTAACATATCAAACTACAGCTATTCACACAACACAATACCAGACATTTGGAAGCATGGTATCATCATCACATTCCCCAAACCCAACAATGACCCCACGCTACCCTCCTCGCACCGCCCCATCACACTCCTTTGCTCCCCCTCCAAAGTCATGGAACGCCTAGTATTACAACTAATTACACCTGACCTACCCCTAGCTCCAACACAACATGGCTTTAGGCCACTGCACTCCACAAACACTCTTCTCACAGACCTTACACAAAGAGCTTTCGACGGCATCAATTCAGCTAGACCACCACACAGATCACTATTAGCCACACTCGACATTAGTAAAGCCTTCGATGCCATCCCCCGCCACAACCTAACAAACAAAATCTACAACACAAACATGCACAACAACACAAAAAGGTGGCTGGCCAGCTTCCTAGCAGGCAGATGTGCACACGTATCTTTTGCCGGTCAGTCATCTAAAATCAGAAACTTTCCAAACGGAGTCCCACAAGGATCCGTCCTATCGCCCGCAGTCTTCAATCTGTACATGCACGATATAACTACACCCAATACACCCCAAATAAACTTAGCCTCCTATGCAGATGACATAACACTCACATGCACACACCATGACCCAAAAAGAGCAACAGATCTCCTTCAACCCTATCTCAACACACTACATGGCTGGTGCACTACAAACAGACTTAATCTAGCCCCAGCCAAATCCACCGCAACCCTGATCACAAGTTGGACAGGAGAACACGAATACATCCCTCAACTCACCATAAACAACACACCCCTAACACATACACACACACACCCAAAATCCTAGGAGTAACATATGATACTCATATGACATTCAAACAGCACACCACAAACATTAAAAAGAAAGAGACACCCAGACTTAATGCCCTCAGGTCACTTGCTCACACAAAATTTGGACACAACAAAGAAACTACCACCACAGTATATAAACAATACATAAGATCAGTGATGGAATACGCAAGCCCAGCCTGGGCTTCTAACCTAGCTGAAACACATCATAAGACCTTACAGACTATTCAAAACAAAGCCCTGAAGATCATTACAGGCTGCACAGCTACTGCACCGACAGATCACCTACATCAAGAAACCAAAATCCTCAAAGTCAAAGACCATCTGGACATGAGAGGCACTCAATTCCTGGCAGCAGCCTCCACGAACCAAGACCACCCACTAAACTACATGGCAACACACCCACAGACACCAAGAAATATCAAAACAACACCCAGCACACGGTATCACACACAATTATTGTCCTCTCTCCCTCCCTGCCCACCCCGAACTAACTTCCAGAAGCACATCCATACTCATATCTCTCACCGATCCATCCACTCACTCACAGACAACACGCAGCTGCATGCACGACCTCCCGAAATCCATCCTTCCGAATCCTCCCTTCCTCGCGAGGACAGAGTCCACCTGGCCAGGCTGAGATGCGGACACCATCCAGCTCTCCTGAGCTATCAGAAGAGACTGGATGACTCCGTTGTCGACGCCTGCCCGGGATGTAACACAGCACCCCATACCATTAAACACATCATAGAAGACTGCATTTCACACAACCACTTACGCCAACAACACAATCTACACTCAATGAGAGCTCTGTGGGAAAGCCCGATCGTGGCCATGGCCTTTCTCAGGGACTCGGGGCTGTTCGGCCAGGCAGCTTAGGGAACAACAACAACAACCTCAATAAACTCTTCAGAATCAGAGTCACCGATTTGATGCTGCCAATCTATATTCGGAAAATAAAAATCCCCCATAATGCACACATTGCTAAACATTGATGCCATTTTAATTTCCTCCCATAATGATGTTCCATCATATACTTATATTTGGAGGTCTATACTGGGAGGTTTAACGACCCTCCCAATACCAAATAAGGTAAACCTCCTATTTGGTTGTAGCCTCGGAGTATCCAACGTAGAGCTTATACTATGACGATGTAATCTGCTTCGCTCTAGAGCGGCAATTATCGTATACACATAGCGTGAATTAAATCGATAACATCTAGAGTAGCACCTTACTCTCTCTACCAGGTACGTTGTACTGTACATACTTTTGAGGTCTTTTAAATAGAAAATTGAAAAGAGAAACGAGAAAGAAAAGAAAAAGTTGTCGACTAGGCCATTCCATCTGGCTCTTCACGCCGCTGTCAGGGGCGTACCTTCTAACCCGTTCCGGATTAAAGGGCATCTTGATATCAAGCTACAAAAGAGGCAAGATTGGATGGGCAGGGGTACGGTCTGTGGGAGGGACACTATGACGTTGGATACTCCGAGGCTACAACCAAATAGGAGGTTTACCTTATTTGGTATTGGGAGGGTCGTTAAACCTCCCAATTTAGTAGTAGCCTCTACGTTCCAACGTAGAGCTTAGAGTACCAAAATTGGAGGCGGACATCCAAGCCGAGAAAACTCAAACAACAGCAATTAGTTAAGGATCATGATAAAGAAAAGACAGACTTAAACAAGAGAGTTTATATAAAGAGTGTACGGACAGGTGCATATTAAGAGAGGCCACGTACAGTCATGTCATGTTCTTTTAGATCTTAACCTAATCGTATGAATGTTACATATAATGGTGGATATGGAATACAGGATGCCCCCCCCCCCATTATATGGAGTAAAGTAGGAAGTACTGTACTACACCGGATAAGACCAAGCGTAAACATCTCTAACAGCACCGCGCACAATGAAAAAAGTGCCGGAGGTGATAAGTGAGACCCATTAGATAAGGGACGGAACACTTAATTCTGCGGACTACTAGAAAACAGTAGGACAAACACCCCAAAGACAATGCATGAGCATGACACAAGCGGGTGATGCATAATGAACAGAATGTGATGACGGGAAGAAAGTAATGAAACATACAGTAACATCTACCTTTCAAACACATAATGTAGTAATGAAAATAATGAAAAACAAGATCCTTAAGCCTAGGTAAGGTCCTTAACCCTAGGTGACATTACATACAGATATGTGCAACCCAAAGTCCCCCCCCCCCTCCCCCCAAAAGTGGAGCGGACAGGATAGGAGAAAGACAGTAGGGGGAAGGACAAGCATAGAGGAATACCCCTAAGTAACCCTTTGGCCCAACGCAACACAAGGATGCCACGGCATGTCTGTGGACATGGACAGATAGGAGGAGACAAACGTGTTGGGAGAAGACCACAGCCCTGTGTCAGCAATATCCCTGAGGGAGTGATTGTGAAGGAAGCGGAGCGGGGCCGCATAAGACCGAATGTCATGCGCCGAATCTCGAACCAGAGGATTGCTATCCGTAATGACACGACACAGGCGTAGTCCCACAGTACGTGTGGTCAACCTCTTACCGGGCGTAGGCGCCACCCAGAGCGCCAACCCCGACGCCGGCACAGTGGAATGAACAAAGGAATGAAGCGAAAGAACAGGGCACAACGTGTGATGACGACGGCCGCACGTAAGAGCGGGGACCGGGAAAGGCTTAAACACGTGTGCCTCTCGTTCGTTCTTAGCAAGAAAATGAACAGACTTAGCCAAAGTTTCCGACCCGAGGATGGGAGCAAACTGCAAGCGGTTCTGGGCCCCGAGACATGGCAGCCCACTCCGATAAATAATAATAATAATAAGCATGTTACTTATTTTTCATAAGCGCCAATTTTTCCGAAGAATTCACTAGCGCTCGGAAAGAGAAAGAAAAAAGAACAAAATCAATTCATCAAAAGAAGGCTTATATACAACACACATTTAACAATCACTAGCAGTGGCAAAATAGCCTAAACTCTATAGCCATCTGTCATGACACCTCTCTCAAGATCATAGCTTCTCTCAAAGAGAAAAGTCTTAAGTTGTCTCTTGAAGCATTCAACAGAACTCAGTTGTCTCATGGACAGCCGCAACCTGTTATACAACCTCGGAGCCATGTAGGAGAATGACCTCTCAAAGAAAGAAGACTGCTGGAAAGCCCTTGGTTCATCAAGACGAAAAGGGTCATTGTCATGACGCACAACTACACCATGGTGTGCCGGTGGGAGCCTGAGCAGCTCCGCAAGGTACCTAGGCTCACCAAATTTGAGAACCTTAAAAGTCACCAAACACAACTTAAATTCTATTCTTGCTCTTACTGGCAGCCAGTGCAGTTCTATGTGAAGAGATGTAGTAGGAGTTCTAGGTGGAACACCAAAAATTAGTCTTGCGGCCCTGTTAAGAACAGACTGAACTTTCTTCAAAATATAATTTGGAAGACCCACCAACAGGGCATTGCAATAATCAACACGAGAGAAGACCAATGAGTGAACCAACGTCAGGAGGCAACGTCTGGTTATAAACGGCTTCACCAAATAGAGATTTCTGATGTGCAAGTAACAACTTTTAACTATCTGGTTTACATGCTCTTTGAAATCTAATCGGGAGTTCACATATACACCCAGATTTCGAACAGAGTTGGCCGGTCGCAGCTGAGATCCACCCACATTGATGGAGAGGGCACCTACTATATCATCAGCTCTTCTATTTCCTCGGATGATGAGAATATCAGTTTTACCATCATTTAGTTTAAGTTTTCTCGCTCTCATCCACTTCTTGATATCAGACATCAACAATTCCATCTTACTCCGTATATCAACTATATTTGTGATTCTCACATAAATCTGGGTGTCATCTGCATAAAAGTGAAAGGTGACATTATGTGCACGAAGCAGAAGAGACAAACTGCTAATATAAATTATAAATAGGATAGGACCTAAAACTGATCCCTGCGGAACACCATACTGCAGGGGTGTCGAGTCCGAGACCACTTGATTTACCATCACACTCTGGGATCTACCTGACAAGTACGACCCAAGAAGCAAGAGAGCGGAGTCACGCACACCACAATCATAAAGATCACTCAATAACAACTCGTGATCCACTGTGTCAAAGGCCGCAGAGAGATCAAGCAAGACCAATAGTGAGGCCACACCATTGCAAATGTTCTCAACTAGATCATTATGTACTCTAATCAATGCTGTTTCAGTTGAATGATGCTGTCGGTAAGCAGACTGAAAAATTGGGATAGTTTCATTCTGCTGAAGTAGTGGTTGTAATTGGTCAAGTATTGCACGCTCTAATATCTTTGATATGAAGGACAGGTTGGAGACAGGACGATAGTTCAACATGTTCTCAACATCAAGTCCAGGTTTCTTTAGAGTAGGTCGGAGTAGTGCATGCTTTTCAGAATGTGGGAAGCTACCTTCAGAGAAGCACTTATTAATTATTTTGGAAATAAACTCAACTGTGTGATCATAGACTCTTGGTAGCTTGGAAACATTTATGGGATCCAACGGGCAAAATGTTTTATTGAGGTTTCCTATGTAGGACGAGATCATGTCCACCTCTACTGAGTGAAAGGATGAGAGGACATTATTAGGAATGTGTCGGGGTTGGAGTACAACTGAAAGTTCTTCACCAACAGAAGCATCATCCAGTTCCTGTCTTATGCGAGTTATCTTGCCAGCAAAAAATGCCACAAAGTTGGCAGCCAACTCGGCATCGGGTACAGAAGGTCTTAAGCTGACTCTTGTTTTTCCAAGTAAACTGTTTACAATTGAAGCCAACCTCCTCTGGTCGTTACCACATGAGTCAACTTTTCCCTGATAATACACTTTCTTTTCATCTTTGATTGTGTGGACCACAGCTCTTCTGGCTGACAGATATTGCAACCATGTAGAGTCTGTTTTATTATTCCGCCATTCACGTTCAGCTCTTCTACGCGCTCTTCTAAGAAATTTAACTTGAGTGCTATACCAGGGTGAATCATCTCGTACTATGATTTTCTTCTCTACTTCTGGACAGTGATGATCGAACACTAATTTAAGTGCATTTCCATGTACCTCCACCAGCTCATCTGAAGTAAGGTTGGAAGTATCAATACTTCCCAAGTACTGTTTTACTTCACTGCTAGCCAAATCTTTGGTCTGTATTTTTATAATTTCTAAATCTGATTACTTTTTCATGTGTGAGTGGCTTAGGGAAATCAAAGCTGAAAGTAATCAAAGCATGATCAGAGGTATTAGGGTCAGCATTCTCAACATCAACATCCAGAACACCACCACAACCCACAGGAGAGAAAACCAAGTCAAGGGTGTGTCCTAAGATATGAGTTGGGTGGGACACATGGTTTACAAAATTGTTCTGATCAGTCAACTCAAGGAACTCAGGAGAGAATGGCTTCAGATGAGGGCTGTCAACCCAGTAATTAAAATCTCCACATATCAAAAGTCTTCCGGTTTTAGCAGAAAATTCCTCGAGAAACTGCCCAAACTCTTCCATAAAACCCCTATCTGTGCCACGATGGCCAGGCCTATAGACAACTGCCATTCTTAGAATTTGTTGATGGAGTTTTATTTCCACTTCCAACAGTTCATAATAAAGAGGGGCTGGGTTATGGCTTATTTGCAAGATATTCACCAGAGATGTGGAGTAGACAACTGCCACTCCACCACCCGGATGATCTCCCCTAGGCCTAGGAACATTTATTATGGAATGGGTTTTAGGCAATGCTGCCTGGATAATATTCAGATCTGACTCGAACAACCAGGTCTCAGTGAGACATAATACATCAAGGTTACGTTCATCCAAGATCTCGCAAATATGATCCATTTTGTTACGCAAGGAACGAACATTCAACAGACCCAGTTTCAACCGGCTCCCATGTGCATTTTTCAGTTTTTTGAACCTACAAAATTGGTGTTTTCAATAACTTTATTTCTCTGAGCTGTCATTAGAGGACAATTTCTACTTGAGGCGAAATGATTTGGCGTCTCCGTAACTGATGTGGAGCTCATACAATTTATACATTTGGGGGAAGTCTTGTTGGTGCAGTCTTTTGAGTTATGAGTACCGGCACAGAAGTTGCATTTTGGATCCTCATTTTTCCGATAACACCTGTCACTGGTATGGCCAAAGCCCTGGCAATGGTAACATTGTGTTACCCAGAAGCGATCGTATGCACGACATCTCACAAGTCCAACATACACAGAATTGCCATCATCCACAATGGAAGAGCGTATTTCAGGTGACATTTTTACTACCGCAGTCTTTGTGTGTGCATCACTCTTTTGCTTGGTGAATAGCAAATTCATAGCTAAGCCATCGTCGACCAGGGACTTTATTCTTGGGTTCTTGTTGAGGATGCTGGGAATGATCTCATTATCCTCAGCGTCATTAGCAATGCCTACCAGAGTCATTTTTGGCATCATCTTCTTTGGTTCGGAGACACTGAAGGCACTGTCCACCCCCAAACACTGATTGATGGCCCTTCCTGCATCTTCTTTGGCTTTCTTGGATGGAAGTCGTATCACCAGTACACCTGAATCAGTTCTAGTTAACTTGTTAACTGGAACCGAAGCCAAAGCAGTCTCGATTGCCTTTGTATCTGGTGGGCTTACTGGCTCGGAGGATCGGTCTTTTGGCTTCACTACCAGGACCTGATGGTCCCAGACAGTTTTTTCTTTCCACCATCTACCACCTCAGTGGTGCGTTTGGTTGGCTCCTTTTTGGTCTCTTCAAATGTTTGCTGAACTATCTTGGCAAACAAGGGAATGTCGGGGGCAGCAACTTTAGTCTCAAGGATATCCATTCTGTTACCAATACTCTCTATCTCCACGGCCACCGCAGCAAGGTCACCCTTCACTTCGTTTACAATGGCAGTCTTCACTTCACCAACTAGGGCAGCCGTCAGGTCATCCAAGGTCTGCTGACTAATTGCTGCATCCTTTGCAGCCAGGGGGGTGGTATCGCAAACAGTGCAATGCCATTTAAATCCAGGTTTCTTCTTTGCAAGTACTCTGAGGTCCTCATCATCAACATTTATACAGTTAACGTGAAAATAGGTACCACACGAGTAGCAGCCCAGCGATTTGGCCTTGCCCACAACCTTCCCACAACTACAACTCTGCTTGCTTGCTGCCATTTCATTGGAAGTAACCAATAATTAAAAACAAAAACACCTGTATTTTGTATCTGATTAAAAATAAGAAAAAACCCTAGTTTAAAAAAAACGTGAAAATAACTACCTGGGACAGACCCCAGGTAGCGCCGTAGCCGTCAGTGCCACCACAATGGAAAAAAATTAAAATGGAAAAGAAAAAAATGGAAAGTGGTGTCTGCAAGGTCACCGCGGGCAGGTGGGGATCGACTTGGCTACCCTTTGGGGGTAGCCCAACCGAGATGCGTGGAGAAACCACGCACAGGATGGCAGATGTGTGTGGTGCAAAAACTTTAACCAATTTTGCACACTGTTTTTAGCTTATAGCAGTGACAATGCAATTTCCACGGTACTCAGCAAGACCCTATTGGTTACGATACTGCCACTGCGCAAAGCTACCCTCTCACCCGTAGCTAAAGCTAGAAGAAACAGTGGCTCGCCAAGGAATCTGTCAGGTGTGGGGTGAAGAGTGGATGCCGCAGACGAGAGCCATGTGAGAGCCGCCGCCAGAGACCACTGACGGGGAATTTGACGTGGGGTTGGTCCGAGCCGAAAGTAGGCTTGCATGAAAAACTCCAGTTCATGCTGAGGAACTACCAACCCCGTGAGGGTCACAAAAGGCACGCGAATGGCAGATAGGTGGGTCCCAAATGTGTTGTATATGGAGTGACGCTCCTCAAATAAACAATGGAGGGAGTGAAACACAAGCGCCACTGACGGAGTAGCCTGTGAAGAGTTGTGGAACCAACAAGTAAAGCAGCGCCAGGGAGATTCATATATCATCCATGTAGATGGCGTCCAAAGTAGAGTGAATATGGGAGGTAATGATCGTCCAAACCAGGGGAGCCACCCTGCCGCACAAACACCCAACGATGCAAATGCCAACGAGGTCCCTAGGTCTCCATTCGACCCCAAGTGGAAGCTCGAGACCGACACGGGCACGGGATCCGGGCAGCATCGTATCAGCTGAGTGTACCAGGCTAGGGCCGGCCATAGGGGCGCGAACAACCAAACAATGCCCTGGTACTCTCTCAGCCTGTGGAGGACCTTGCACAACAAAAGTGCGTCGGTTGGCGGAAACACGTATAGTGACTGCCACCTGGTCCAGTCCTCGCTGAAAGCGTCCGGGCTCCCCGCTGGAGTGTGAAGCCAGCGGGTCAGGAACACAGGCAACTTGGTCGTCACGTGAGAAACGAACAAGTCGACCTGTGGAACATCCTAGGAGGCTGCCAGGTCGCCGAATACGGTTTGTTTGAAGGACCATGTTACCTGGGTGCTCCGTCCCCTAGACAGAGCATCCGCCCACAGGTCGGGAGACCCGGTTAGGTAGGTCGCAGGCAGCGTAATGTTGTAACGATCTGCCTGAAAAAACAGTTCCCCCGCCAGACCCCGAAACATCGCGGATCTGGAGGAGCCCCGTTTCAGCATGCAATGAACTGCAGGCATGTAGGCTATCCGGAAGGCCAACGACCTGCCAGGAAGGCCTAGCCCTTGACCCCGCAGGAATAACAATGGGACCAACAGTATCAAGACTTGTAAGTGTAAGGGAGTGAGGCCTGACCACTTGCCTAGGTGTTGGTGACCCATGGTAGACTGGGAGCCCCATCCCACCTCGCTCGACGCATCGTTGCCTATCCAGATGGTCGGCGGGGTCGAAGACCAAGGCACAGCTCTCGCGAGCCCGCCCCGAACAACCCAGTGTGTCAAAACAAATGGAACGAGCGTGGAAGCGGACGAAGCCGACGTGGAGGCAACAGTGGGAATGCTTAGTCGCCCAGTTGAATCAGGCGTGTTGAACCCGAACCTCCCTAGGGCAATGGTCAGACACGCCCAATGGAGCGACCTGATCAACGAGCCCCAGAGTGACCCGGTAATGGAGACCGAGTGCAACGCAGCGAAAAGATTCCTTCGAAGCTGCGAGGCGGTCACCCGACTCTGTCCGATGGTCGCGCTCGCCATGACCCAGTCCAGGCCCCCCTACGTCACGTCTTGGGATGGGGTGAGGCACGACGTGGGAACGTTTATCCGGAAACCTAAACTGGTGACATGGTGGATGACAAGGAGAGTGTGTTGTGCACATTGAGTGGAAGAGGCTGCGGAGACGAGCTAATCGTCCAAGTAAAACAGGAGCTGAATCCCCTGACGTAGCAGGGGAGTCAGAGCCTGCTGGACGAGTTACGGAAAGACTCGTGGCGCGATATTGAGACCGAAGGGCAGCCTGTCGAACGTGAATATCCTTGCGTGCAGCAGGAACGCCAGAGAGCACTGGAACCGAGGTGCAAGCGACACATGCCAATATGTGTCCTTGAGAACCAGGGATATCACCCAGCAGCCGGGACGGAGCGCCAACCGCACCTGACTGATGGTGAGCATCCGAAAGCGGTTGTTCACGATATGCAAATCGATGCACGACAAGTCGACCACCGGCCTCATCACATCGCAGTCCTTCTGCGGGACCAGAAACACAAGTGAGAGGAATACCCGCCTGAGTGGCGAGATTACCCGAACAATCCCATGCTCGAGTATTGACATGACAACCGTGGCCACGTCTGGAGAGACGTGCTGATGTCGGGGAGGATGTCTGAGAGGGGGCATAGACCGCCCCCTCCAGAACACCCTGGGAGGAAGCGGCTTCGGGAGGCCGCGACGCCCCAGAAACACGGGGTGCGAAGTGTCCCGCAGTCGCAAAGAGGTACTGTAAGTCGTTTGCCACGCACCATCCGAGAAGAGACCCTCAGTTGCGAGCTCAGAGAGGAGTAGCTTCGTCCTGATCTCCGCGGGCGCCTACGTACAGAAGGCCACCCTCAGCGACGATCTACACTTAGCAGCCTCATGGACGGCACCCTGAAGGTCACCCACTGAGGTCAGGGCGAGCTGCAGGCACACGCGCCGCAAGGTCTCCCAACCCTTCTTGAGGTCACCAGCAGGTTCGGCTTCAAGAAGCCGGAGTGAAACCTCGCCACTTGGAACAGCAGGAGGAGGGTGGAGAGCCAGTGAGTGGCGCGTAGCCGGAGCCGGTGATCCTGATCGAGGGCACTCCTCTCCGATAGCACGAAGAAAGACGTGGGCAACTGGTCGAACACATATGGTAGGGGCATTCAGCCATGACCAATATGTGGGAGAGACCCCGGACGATGACAAGACTAGCCCAGACACAAAAGTGTTGTCAGGGGACGGGAGAGAAACAAAGCCCTCAGCAGACCTGACGCCAAAACCAACCCCCTCCGCCAGCCACCGATCCCAAGGCCCGTCCTCAAGATTGGGGAGCTCGAGCATGACGTTGCCTGCAGCATCGCGAGCACTCTTCACCAGAGGAAGACCGGCAATGGCCGACAGAGCGGGAGCATCAGCGAAGATGTCTCGGCGGGCGTAGTCCGACCAGAAACGTGTAGACCCAGAGGGAGATACCCTAGGACGGTATGGAAAAATTGAAAATCCGACCTACTGGGGTGAGGCCGGATATCCACCTCTGGGAACTATGCCGTCCGGAGTCAGTGCCCGGAAGATACCCGGAGCACGAATCTGCATATTCCAATTATCAGCAACTGGCCGTTCACCCCCATGCATTAGTGGCGGCACGTTCCGGGTGAGTAGCCACCACATTCTGCCAAGACGCAGGCTCGCCTGACAAAGAAGGAAGCACACGTTTGGTAATCTTAAACTTAGACAGTGGGGGAACACTAACGGGCTGGCCAACCATCCCCAGCCCGCACGCCGAAAGACGGTGAAGGAGCCAGAGAGGGGGCTGGCGCAGGCAGAGCCGCGGCCGCCACCACAGAGGTTGCCGGCCCAGTAGGCAGTTGACCTTAGTAAAGGGGAAAGGCCAGTAAAACATCAGACAGCTACATCCAAGCGTCCCAACCGAATTGTCTAGCATCACAGCTGACGTGGGAGTGTCCGTGGGAAAAGAGAAGAGAGGCAAAGCATAGGTCCGACCGAGAGTAGGATAGAACCCACCCGAGGGCGGAACGGGCCCCGGGAGGCCCTAACCCAGATACCAGAGGCTCGTAAGCGAGCTGACCTGTAAGAGAAGGCGTCGAGTCAGAGGACCGACCTGGAGCGGGAGTCATCCACGCACCAGGGCGGAGCGAGCCGATTGCAGCCCGACCTAGAGACCCGCGGCACCGGTGAGGGTGGAAGGAAAAAACCACGCAAGACACCGGTGAGCACAATGTAGGTTAAGACCGTGGCTTAGGAACCTCAAGGCATTGGTGAGCCCAAAATAGGTGAAGACAGCGTCTCAGTTCAAGGTAGGGTAAGACCGAGTCTCAGGAGCTGGAATCAGACGAAAACAGGTGTCCCCAAGATGGGTTAGAAAAACCGTAGACAGGCAAGCAAGAGCAAGCCGAGGAGGCAACAGTGTCTGACATCCAAAACGCCCCCTCCCCCCCCCTAAAAGTTAGGCTAAGCGAAAAGTCGGCCTAGCCTAAAGAGGGGCAGGGAAAAAAGAAGCTCGACGTCGGAATGTAGAGCAAAACCGCGGCTTTGCAGGAATGTTAGTCCGACCAGTATGTTGGACGGCAGAGAGCGGCCAAACAATCAGAGGATCACCGAGGACCGCATGTGCGGGGATCCAGGGGTATACGGCAGACGAACCTGAGAAGGAACTCTGACACTGTTGCCAACCCAAAAAATACCAAGAAGATGGTTTCACATTTCTGAGATTTCGCAGGAGCCGCGCATGACATGCCGGACCGAATTGGCAACAGTGTGAAGAGTGAGCAACAGCCGTCCATCGACGAAAGCTAGGCCACGAACGCCCCCCACCAACAGACGGAAGTGCGATCCACTAACGGAGGTAACCAGGGCTCATCACTAGGCCTGTATGGGCGAGGAAGAGACCCCAATAGGGAAGGGAACCCTATGAGGAGGCTAAATGAAAGAGAAAGAAGAGGACTGTGCCCCCCTTTCAGACATTAAGGTAGCCTAGCCTAGGAAAAACTCCGATAGAGTGACAGCACTTCGCGAAACGAGCTCCCCCCCCCCCCCAATGTAAACCCCAAGCAGGCGAACAAATAAGGCAACAGTACTTGGAGGCCTTAGGCGGAGGCGAGGGAGGCAGAGGAGAGCATCCAAAGTGGAGCGGAGCACAGCCTGGGAAACGGGAGAAGAGTATGAAACACCAGAAGCGATGCATCAACAGGCATGGATTAGTAGCAATGCACTCGTCAACCCAAAACCCAGAGAGGAGCGGACCATCAAGGTACCCTCCAGTCAGGGGCGGAACAACAGGACAGCCAAAAAAGCGTGAAACACACGCCGCCGTAGGGCGGTGGAAACACGCCCTGGAGCGGTCGTTTTAGACCAAATTAAAAAGTCGTAAGGTAAACCGATCACAAGGGCAGGGAGACGCCCAAAATCGCTCACTAGACCTTGAGAAAGAAACCTCCGCTGCATAACGGAGAGTGTAGACCCCCCCCCCCAATGTAAACCCCCAACCAGGTGAACAAAGAAGGCGACATTACCCGTAGGCCTAGGCGGAAGCGAGGGAGGCACAGGAGAGCACCTAAAGTGTAGCGTAGCACAGCCTGGGAAAAAAGGAAGAAGAGCATGAAACACCAGAACCGATGCACCAACAGGCATGGACAAGTAGCAATGCACTCCCCAACCCAAACCCAGAGGGGAGCGGACCAACAAGGGACCCTCCGGTCTGGGGCGGGACAACAGGACAGCCAAGAAAGCGTGTAACACACACCGCCGTAGAGCGGGGTAAACCCGCCGTAGAGCGGGGTAAACCCGCCCTGGAGCGGACACCGATACGCTCCAGAGCGGGCCACAGCCACCAGCACCACAAGACGAGTAGGACCGACCCAGAGCGGGGGAAGAATCCGCGCTCTAGGGCGGGGGTAAACACGCTCTGGAGCGGACACCGATACGCTCCAGAGCGGGCCACAGCCACCAGCACCACAAGACGAGGAGGACCGACCCAGAGCGGGGGAAGAATCCGCGCTCTATGGCTGGGGTAAACACGCTCTGGAGCGGACACCGATACGCTCCAGAGCTGGCCACAGCCACCAGAACCTTACAAAGGCACCTCAGAGACGAGTAAGGACCGACCCAGAGCGGAGGAAGAACCCGCGCCCGAGGGCGGGGGAAGACACCAAGAGAGCCAGCTGAAAAACCAAACTAACCGACCTGGAACGGGGAAAACCATCGCTCCAGCGCGGGGCGGTCATGCTTGAGCGGGAGGATGATATAGCGGACTCACGCCCGGTCTAGAGCGGCCAAATACACGCTCGAGGGCGGTACAAAGACCGACCTAGTGCGGGGCCGAAGAGGGATAGACTAGAAGCAGTCACCACACCTCCGCCGACCTCCGAGCTGTCAACACCTCGCAGCTGCTCCCCGATAATGAGTTACCTTGTGTGAAGTTGATAGGAGTGTCTAAGTGTTGTCCCGGAAATTTATATGTGCATTTCAATAAGTAATTAGGTGTTTTATGAGCAATTCAGATTTAATTGGATATTCCAAGTAATTGAAAATATGGATTAAGTAAAACAGTTCCTGGAGTGAGATGGGATAGTGGGGCGATTGTTGTTTTTAGGCTGGCAGACGACCACCTCGCGATGGCGGGAAGGCGTGAAAGCCTAGCTGGGGATGAGGAGGATTATGAATTTGAAGGCTTTATCACCGAGGACAAGGATGATCAGTTGGCAAGTATGAAAAAACAATTAATGGGTCTTGTGAGATGGAGGGGAGTGATGGAAAATTGGAGGAAGGAGTTAGGGGCTAAAGTAGAAGTTTTGTCCGATATGTGTGGCGTTACTAGCGGGGTGGATAGGCCTAGGCCAGTAAGTGACAGCCTAGAGGCAGTGATGGCCAGAGTAGACGAGTTAGCGTCGGAAAATGTGGCACTCAAGGCTCAGCTTAAGGAATATGAGGGCCACCTGAGTGAGGAAGTAAAAGGAATTAGTGAGGTAAAAAATGAGTGGACAAGGGTAGAGAGTGCCACGATGGTAGCCCTTGAAGAAATTGTGAAGGAGCAGAAGGAAGAGAGAGAAAAGGAAAAGAAAGAGTTTGAAAAAAATGTAGTGCAAGTTTTAAAGAAGAAAGAGAAGGTAGTGAGAGAGACAATAGATAGAGGTAAGTGTGTAGTAATCTTTGGAGATGTGGAAGAGCACCTGGCAGATATGAAGGTAAGAAAGGAAAGGGATGTTGTGAAAGTCAAGGGGATACTGGATTACTTAGACGAGGGTTATGGATGGGTAAAAGAACTGGAGGAGGTGAGAAGGTTAGGAATATATAAGAAGGGCGAGATGAGACCACTAAGAGTGGAACTAAAGTTTAGATCAACAGCAGAAGCAGTAGCCAATGTGAGCTGGAAATTAAATTCGACAGAGCTGAATCATATAAGGGTAAAAAAGGACCTAAGTGTAGAAGAACGAGAACAGTTAAGGGAACTCCAAGCTAAGGCTGATGAAGAGAATGGAAAGTTGTCTGAAGAGCAAAAGAAGAATTTTTTTTGGAGAATAAGGGAAGGGCAAGTAAGGAAGTGGTACATCAGGAGCCACCAAGAACCGAAAGTAAGAGGAGTGATAGGGAAAGAGACAGAGAGACAAGTACGAAGTCAAAGCAAGGAGACGGAGCGAGAGATAATGCAGGGAGCAGGGGACCGGAGAGAGAGCCAGGATGTGGTGGAGAGGGTGGAACAGAGGGAGAGAGAGGGGGGAGGAGAATAGAATTAGTGGGGGAGGTGGAACTGGGTCAGGGAAGGGATGGAGGAGGAGGAGGTGAACCTGGTAGGAGGCAGAGAGGGAAGAGAAACAAGGAGGTGGATTCAAATATACTGTGCTACTACACTAATATAGATGGAATAAACAGTAAAAAGGTAGAGTTAGATAATATATTAAGAAAAGATCAACCACAGATAGTCTGTTTGACAGAGACAAAGCTGAACCAGGACTTTGACAGCAACATAGTGTTTAGTGAAGGATATAATATATGGAAAAATGATAGAAAGGGTAAAAGGGGAGGTGGAGTGGCAGTATTAGTTAAGAACCCTATGACAGCAAAGCACATGGAGTTAAATAATGACAAGGCAGAAATAATGGCAGTTGAACTCAATGATATAGAAGGAAAAAAGCTAGACATAGCAGTAGCTTACATGCCACCAAAGACCAGAGCATGGAGGGAGTTGGAGTTTGAGGAGATGGTAGAGGATATGATTCAGTCGTTGAGAAGATTGCTTTTAAGGAAGAATCGATTGATCTTGGTAGGAGATTTCAACTGTAGTGAGGTTGATTGGGAATCGGGAGATGCAGGGCCAAATCAGAGATCTTGGGGAAGTCGGCTAGTGGAGTTGGTTACGGAAAATGTACTTACACAACATGTGAAGGAAAATACAAGAATGAGGGGTAATAACGAACCTTCTAAACTCGATCTGATTTTTACAAAAGATCCTCACGAAATTAGTGATATAAACTATCTATGTCCTGTAGGTAAAAGTGATCACCTATTACTAAAATGGAAGTTGACCTCGAGTAATGCCAATAGATTAGACAATAGCTACATAAATGACAGATTAAATTATAGTAAAGCTGATTATGTATCCTTGAAAAGATATTTAGAGGGAGTAGATTGGGATCTTATTTTGAAGGAACGGGACGTACAAGGTAAATATAGTAGATTCCTCGAAATTTATAGAGTAGGAACCACTATGTTTGTCCCAAGATATAAAACTGGAAATTTTACTAAGCAGAAAGATTGGTTTAATTTGAAATGCAAAAGAGCTTTGGGTAGGCGTGATGCAGCTTGGGCTAGATTAAGAAGAAGGAACACTGAGAGTAATCGGAATAAATATAAACAGGAGAGGAATAGATATGTTAACATAATTAGGCAAGTTAAAATGAACTATGAGAAGAACATAGTAAATAAATGTGAAAGTGACCCTAGATTATTTTATAAATATATAAACAGTAAGTTGAAGGTAAAGAAACAAATTACTAAATTAAGAGTTGATGCTAGGACGTATGAAAATGTATCGGACATGTGTGAGGTAATGAATAACAAATTGGGGTCAGTTTTTACTAGAGAGGAAGGTTTTGACGAACCACAGGCGGGAGTACTGGAGAGTGGTCTTAGTAAGATTGAAATAACTAGAGATGAGCTGTTATCTGCGATGAGAGGACTTGAAGTAAGGAAAGCTATGGGACCGGATGAAGTGTCTGCCTGGGTTTTAAAGGAGTGTGCAGAGCAATTAGTGGAGCCAGTGAGGGACATAATTCAAGCTTCCTTAGATAAAGGACAGGTTCCTGTTGAATGGAAAAGAGCTAATATCATTCCGATATACAAGAATGGAAACCCTGAGGACCCTCTAAACTATAGACCAGTTTCACTTACTAGTATTGTATGCAAGATTTGTGAAAAGCTAATTAGGAAGAGATGGATGAAAATGTTGGAGAGAAAGAAAATAATAACCCCAAAGCAATTTGGATTCAGAGAAGGGACATCTTGTGTTACCAGTTTGCTATGTTATTACAGTAGGGTGATAGATGTACTCCAAGAAAGAGGCGGATGGGTGGACTGCGTCTACTTAGACCTTTCCAAAGCATTCGATAAGGTACCACATAAGAGATTGTTATCTAAGCTTGAGACGCTAGGATGTGTCAGGGGGAGTTTGCTGAAATGGATGGAGAGCTATTTAACAGATAGGGAAATGAGGACCAACATTAGAGGAACTTACTCATCGTGGCGGAAAGTTGAGAGTGGTGTGCCGCAGGGATCTGTGTTGGCACCTCTCATGTTCCTTATGTACGTGAATGACCTGCCGATAGTCATAAACTCTTACATGTCAATGTTTGCAGATGACGTAAAAATTATGAGACAAATAACAAATAAAAGTAGTTGTGAGGAGCTGCAAGGGGATTTAGATAAAATATACGAATGGAGCACCAAGTGGAAAATGAAATTTAATATAAGTAAATGTCATGTGTTAAATATGGGAAGAAGTGTGAATAGACCAAATTGGGAGTACAGGATGGGAGATAATAAAATTAGCAAGGCCGAAAAAGAAAAAGATTTAGGGTTGATTATACAAGATAATTTGTCGCCAGAGAAACATATTAACAAGCTCTTTAGCGGAATGTATGCAATGGCCGGGAATATGAAAGTTGCTCTGAACTATTTGGATGAGACCATGGTAGCGAAAATTATGAAGAGTATGATTAGACCAAGATTGGAGTATGCAGCAGTGGTGTGGTCCCCGCATCTAAAGAAGCATATTCACAAGTTAGAAAGAATCCAGAGAGCAGTCACTAGATTGGTTCCAAGTCTCAGAGAACTGCCATATGAAGGGAGGCTAGACAAATTAAATCTACCGAGTCTAAAAGAGAGGAGAGAGAGGGGAGACATGATAATGATGTACAAATGTACCCGGGGGCTGGAGAGGCTGGATAGGGAGGATATATTAATTATGGATACAGGAATAACTAGAGGCCACAGCTACAAAGTAAAAAGACCTACCTGCAAGAACGATATCAGGAAGTTTAGCTTCCCCTATAGATGTATTGACAAATGGAATGGGCTGGAGGAGGAGGTGGTAGGGGCAAGGAACATCCATATTTTCAAGAAAAAATTGGATAAAAAGTAGACTGAGAGACGGGACAACACGAGCTTAGCTCAACTCCTGTAAACTACAATTAGGTAAATACAATTAGGTAAATACCAAAGCACGCCCAGGAGCGGGAATACCGACGCCCCAGGGCGGTGCGGTGAACACCATATTAAAAGTCTGAGAGCTAGGACAGGTTGAAAAAGGAGAAGTGTCACGTCTGCCAAGAAGGCCCCCCAGGGACTCGAGAAAAGGAAAACGCCAACCAAAGACCGACCTGATGCGGGACGTGACCCACGAACAGGGAGGAGCAGAGGAAGACATAGCCTAATCACAAGGCCCAAAGGTGGCAAAATCAAGGTAAATAGCAGAACACAAATTTGGGGTTCTGGAAACCAGAGGTAGTCAGATAACTGGTGCAAACCCCATAAAACATAATAAGGGGGGTCAAGGGACATCCCCAGGGATTGCAACAGAATCGAACGACAAAATGCCCCCTGTAGTCTAGGCCACCCACAAAAAGTTAGCCTAATCGGCACTAGGTGATAGGAATAAAGAAAAAGAAGGACGCCACTAGCAACCGCACACCCAAAGAGGTGTGAGCGCAACATTAAAAGACCAATCATGGGGCAAGTGACAGCCCGGGTCGGTGCCCCCCACCATAACATCACCCGAAAAACCGAAGTTAGCCTAGCCACCGAAAAAATGCGCGTAAGTCAGAAACTAAGTAAGTGACAAGAAGCCCTAAATGAATAGAACCTATCAAAACCTAAACTAAAGTCACCGCTAAGAAATTAAAAGCAATATAAGGCAAAGGCCTTTCAACACTAGCGTCGTCCCAAGACACGCATGCGCAGAGGGCTGAAAACATGAGAGACCTCCACTTTCAACGCAAACACTTGAATAAAACACCTGAGTGCCCATTTTACGTTGTTCCTACAACACGGATCATCTATCTATAATTCCAGGCGCCAATTAAAGGCCCAAAACTCACCAAAGGTGACAAAGATAGGAGTGGAAGGCACCAAAATGACGGAGCACTACAAAAAACACGTGTGCACCCGAGTGGTAGCGCGAAAGAGATGCCCTTTAATCCGGACCGGGTTAGAAGGTACGCCCCTGACAGCTGCGTGAAGAGCCAGATGGAATGGCCTAGTCGACAACTTCTTCTTTTCTTTCTCGTTTCTCTTTTCAATTTTCTATTTAAAAGACCTCAAAAGTATGTACAACGTACCTAGTAGAGAGAGTAAGGTGCTACTCTAGATGTTATCGATTTAATTCGCGCTATGTGTATACGATAATTGCCGCTCTAGAGCGAAGCAGATTACATCGTCATAGTATAAGCTCTACGTTGGAACGTAGAGGCTACTACTAAATATAACACTTCAATAACTATTGTCTCACTACCTTCGTTAACCTCTACCCAAACACTTTCATTATCATTACTTAGTCTAATATCTAATTTAATACAGCTTTTTAATGTACTCCTGGCAAACACTGCTATACCACCGCCCCTCCTACTTGTTCGGTCATAATTAAACAAACTATATCCTGTTATACCAAATTCTGCTAAAAAAAAATATGGTTTCTGTATTAATCCATGTTTCATTGAGCGCTATTATGTCTATATTTTCTTTGCTAACAAGTGCCCTAAGTTCGTTCATTTTGTTACTTAGACTCCTACAGTTCGTGTAATATACTCTCAATTTACTTCTTTTATTTATACCTAATTTACCTTTTTTTTTCTAACTAAATTTCCATCTTCCGTTGATTTACCTTTATTTCTTCTATAAGATTTTGTAAAATCTGCACTAAAGTAGATGACTTTTGGGCTAGAGCTAGGTTACTATACAGACTCTTAGTAGACAGAGGTTTTGAGGCAAGTAAATTGTTCCATAAATTTAATCTTTTTAGGGTCAATTATTGTGACTGTATTCTAAAATTTGACATCAATAATTTTAATCAAGCATTTTTAACTTTAAGTTTCTTGTATAACCTCTGCTTACTTTTTGTCTGTATTTATTGTTTATCTTTTTCTTTTTCTTTTTCTATTATTAATATTAATATTGATGATTTTTTTTAAATTGATTGTTCTTGTTAAAAGAGTACTCTTTGTTTAAATCTGTTGTTACTTCATATTTTGCAATTATTTGTCTTTATATTATATGTATTCATTGTCGATAGTATCAATTGCTTGCTTTTGCGATTTCCTTAGTTTATTTGTGCGATAAATGTAGGTTATTTGTAGGGTAGTTATTGATAGGGGTCACTTGAGGCATGCTATGCTTACAGGTACCTACCCGATAGCACTATCGTTAGTGAGTGCTGTACTGTATTTTATATATTATTTTGTAATAGTATAGTTATCTTATCAATATTTGTATTTTGTACTATTGTTAATGTCTTGTCATGTTGCAAATTTGATTTTAAATAATATTTTGACATTTAACATGTAGTTTCTTTATTCATGCAGAGTTTAGTCAAATTTACCAGAACGTCCCGGACTTCCCAAACTTGACTAATTCCTTTAACGTGACGATAGTGCGTTGTTATATGTGCGATTAGTTTGCTTGGGAAACAGATTAACTTGCTCATGTAGTAATGTACACCCTATGTGGTGGATTGTGTTCTTTTATTTAATAATTTTCATTTTAGTAAGCGTTGTTTCCACATAGCGATTTTGATAATTTAATTTTACTTTATATTGTCCTTGTCCCAATTTTGGTTTGTTTAGTTTGCAAGTTTTACATTTTAATTAGTGTATATTTTACTTTTGTTATTATCTTGTACTATGGTAGATATTGTACCATTATATATATGACTAACTTCTATTACTGCATTATCTCCTATTGTTTCACTGCTATATTCGGCATTATTCCTCCTAACATCGAGACTATGTGATGGGGCCATATCCTCTACTGTTTCAATATCAGTAGAACTACATTCGATTTCACTGATATCAAAATTACTAACATTTATATGTGACTGGGGTTCTATTACATTCCTAGCTGATGTATCGTTTCTTTCCCTATCCAAACACATTCTCTATTTTGCCCACACAGGCTTCATCTTCAGCAAAACCCCGCAAACTGGGAGGTTTAACGACCCTCCCAATACCAAATAAGGTAAACCTCCTATTTGGTCGTAGCCTCGGAGTATCCAACGTAGAGCTTATACTATGACGATGTAATCTGCTTCGCTCTAGAGCGGCAATTATCGTATACCCATAGCACGAATTAAATCGATTACATCTAGAGTAGCACCTTACTCTCTCTACTAGGTACGTTGTACATACTTTTGAGGTCTTTTGAATAGAAAATTGAAAAGAGAAACGAGAAAGAATAGAAAAAGTTGTCGACTAGGCCATTCCATCTGGCTCTTCACACCATTGTCAGGGGCGTACCTTCTAACCCGTTCCGGATTAAAGGGCATCTCGATATCAAGCTACAAAAGAGGCAAGATTGGATGGGCAGGGGCACGGTCTGCGGGAGGGATACTATGACGTTGGATACTCCGAGGCTACAACCAAATAGGAGGTTTACCTTATTTGGTATTGGGAGGGTCGTTAAACCTCCCAATTTAGTAGTAGCCTTTACGTTCCAACGTAGAGCTTAGAGTACCAAAATTGGAGGCGGACATCCAAGCTGAAAAAACTCAAACATCAGCAATTAGTTAATGATCATGACAAAGAAAAGACAGACATAAACAAGAGAGTTTATATAAAGAGTGTACGGACAGGTGCATATTAAGAGAGATCACGTACAGTCATGCCTTGTTCTTTGTAGATCTCAACCGAATCGTATGAATGCTACATATAATGGTGGATATGGATGACAGGATGCCCCCCCCCCCCCATTGTATCATGAGACAGAGTAAGTAGGAAGTACTACACCGGATAATACCAAGCGTAAACACCGCTAATAGTACCGAGCACAATGAAAAAAGTGCCGGAGGTGAGACGTGACACCCAGTAGAAAAGTGACTGCTCACTGAATTCTGTGGACTACTAGTAAAAACAGTAGGACAAACACCCCAATGACAATGTATGAACATGACACAAGCGGGTGATGTAGAACGAACAGAATGTGATGATGGGAAGAAATTAATGAAACACTTATTAACACTTACATTTCAAACAAGTAATGTAATAATGAAGGAAAAACAATATCCTTAAGCCTAGGTAAGGTCCTTAACCCTAGGTGACATTATATACATATATGTGTAACCCATTGCCCCACCCCTCTCCCCCCAATAAAGGAGCGGACAGGATAGGAGAACAAAATAGTAGGGGGAAGGACAAGCATAGAGGAATACCCCTAAGTAACTCTTTGGCCCAACGCAACACAAGGACGCCCCGGCCTGGCCGTAGACATGGACAGATAGGAGGAGACAAACATGTTGGGGGAAGACCACAGCCCTGTGTCAGTAATGTCCCTGAGGGAGTGATTGTGAAGGAAGCGGAGCGTGGCCGCATAAGACCTGATGTCATGCGCCGAACCCCGAACCAGAGGATTGGTATCCTTAATGACGCGACACAGGCGTAGTCCCACAGCACGTTTGGTCAGTCTCCTACCGGTCTTTGGCGCCACCCAGAGAGCCATCCCGGCACAGTTGAATGAACATTAGAATGAAGTGAAAGAACAGGGCACAACAAAGGAAGGAGTACAAAGGAGTACAAAGGAAATCAAGCAACAACAGGTCTAGTGACCCTTCTAAGCTGCTTGTCCTCCAAAACACTGAGGATCAAGTGTCCAAACAGTGGTTTAGAGTGGGTAAGGGAACATTGGAAAGGGAACTACTGCCCTGGAACTAATGTCCGTGGCAGGATTAGGAAGTTAGTAGGGGACATATGGGTTAGTAACTGAGGGGAGGATAAAGTTATTCATTTACAAACGCAGTCAGTCGCGGGTTTGATGCGAGATATTTGTCTAGGCGGAATTTAAATGAATCAACGGTGCTGCAGTCTATAACGTCTCGGGGAAGCCCATTCCACAAGTTGACAACTCGATTGAAGAAGAAATTCTTAGATTCGTGCGAGTTAAAAGATTTACCAATAATTTTGCAACCGTTTCCCCGCGTGTAATTAGATTGGTCGATAGTGAAGTACTTACTACAGTTCATATTGTCGATGCCTTTGGTGATTTTGAACACTTAATTAAGTCGCCTCTTAATCTGCGCTGGGTTAAAGGAAATAGATTTAATTCTCTAAGACGCTCTTCGTATGGTTTGTTCTTTAGGCTAGGTATCATTTTGGTAACTCTACGTTGAACTCGTTCTAGCTTGTTTATATCTTTTTGGTAATAAGGGCACCAGGATTGAACGCAGTATTCCAGAAGAGGGCGGACTAAGGAATTGTAAAGGGTTAGGATAACTTCTTTGGATTTATGCTCAAATGACCTGCCTATAAAGCCAATTATTTTGTTTGCCTTCTTAACAACTTCTGAACATTGTTGACTCGGTTTTAGGTTACTCGATATTGTTACTCCCAGATCAGTTTCTCTGTTTACATTCTTAAGCTGAGTGCCATTCATCGAATAGTTTGCTTTCTCATTTAGGTATCCGACATGTAGTACTTTACATTTATCCGCATTGAAACTCATTTGCCAAATTTGGGCCCAACATGACAATTTATCTAGATTGTGTTGCATATCGTCAACTTGTTCTTTTGAGAGTACGCTATTTGCAATTTTTGTATCGTCAGCAAATTTTGAGATTGTGCAGGTGAGACCCTCATCTATGTCGTTGATGTAAATTAGAAAGAGAATTGGTCCTAGTACCGATCCCTGGGGTACCCCGCTACTTACATTGGTCCATTTAGATGCCTTACCGTTTATGACTACCCTTTGCTTTCTGTTGCTGAGCCAATTTTCTATCCATTTCAACACACCGTCTTGTATTCCATGCGCTTTTAGTTTTAGCAGTAAACGTTTGTGGGGAACTTTGTCAAAGGCCTTTTGAAAATCAAGGTATATAATATCTACAGCTTTACTCTCATCGTAGAGGTTGAGGATATCGTGGAAGAAGTCTAAGAGGTTTGTTAAACAGGAACGTTTTTTACGAAAGCCGTGTTGAGTATCTTTAAGTATGTTATTTTCCTCTAAGTGATTTACGAGTCTGTCTCGTATGACCGTTTCTAGCATTTTACATACAACTGAGGTTAAGCTAATTGGACGATAGTTACTGGGTAGGGATTTGCTGCCTTTTTTGAATATCGGTGTTACGTTGGCTAGCTTCCACTGATCAGGCATAGTTCCAGACTGCAAGGATTTATTGAATAGTAATGTCAGTGGTTTGGAGAGCTCATTCTTTGCTTCCTTTAGAACTCTAGGCGAGATTGTATCAGGTCCTGGCGTTTTATTTACCTTGAGTTTATCTAAACAATTCAATACTTCTCTCTCTGTAACGGTGATATTGCTTAGAACATCTGAATTATCAATCTGAATCGGCGATGGTGTAGGGATATCACTGAGGTCTTCTGTTGTAAAAACTGATGCAAAGAAGGTATTGAGGGCATTACTCATTTGTACTTCGTCTTTGGTGTATTCTCCTTTTTCATCGACTAACGGTCCAACAGTTGAAGTAACTACTTTTTTCTTTCTGATATAACTATAGAATTCTTTCGGGTTTGTTTTACTTTGATTCGCAATATGTAACTCTAAGGTCTTTTTACTTTGCTTAATTAACTTTTTGGCTTTGCGTCGTAGCTCTACAAATTTCACCCGTTCTTCGTCATTTTGTGAGGATTTTAATCTATCATTAGCAAATTTTTTAGCAAGCAGGCAGTTTGAAATATCTTTATTCCACCATTTGGGCTTATTATGGCCTGGACGCCGTATTTTCGATGGTATGCAGTCTTGCACTGCTTTTAGGTAAGTGGTTTCGAATAACTTCCAAGATGTATTTATGTCGTTATTGTTAATTAAAAAGCTCCAGTCAGTTTCTTTAAACATAGCTCTAAGTTTATGGAAGTTTGCTTTCTTGAAATTAGGGACTTTTTCGATGCTACTATTTGGTTCGTTACTAGTAAACTTTAAAGTGAAAGTTATCGTACGATGGTCGCTGTTACTGAATTCATCACCAACATTCAAATTCTCTATCAATTCTTCTTTTGTTGCAAGTACAATGTCAAGAACGTTATTACCACGGGTCGGCATTCGAACAAATTGATAAAGCGAACTCTCTTGCAAGTTCGTATACAAGTCATGTCCGGAGTGTGAAGTAAGAGTATCGCCCCACTTGGTCACAGGTAAATTAAAGTCGCCAAAAATTACGGTATCTTGTGAGTTACTTACATCTGCAATTTGTTCGTAAATTTCTCGGTCAGTTTGCACTGATTGAGCTGGAGGTCTGTATATTAACGCAAGTATTATTTTTGTACCTTTATTATTCTTTATTAGCACAAAAGATGTGTCGACGTTCACAATTTGAGGTTTTGACACGAGGGTCGGGTTAAGACTTTCTTTGATATAAAATAAAACGCCACCTCCATTTTTATTTATTCGGCTGTTCTCAAACATTACATAACCGGGAAGTGAATACTCTGCTAAAAAGTCTCTATCTTGTGTATTGAGCCAAGATTCTGTTATGCCAATCACATCATAATTTTCTGTAAACACTAGTTCCTCTAAATCTGAAAATTTATTGCGTATGCTACGAGCGTTTGCATAGAAAACCTTTAAAGTTGCAGTTTTAGAACTCGCAGATCGTTCTTTCATCGAATTTTTGGTTCTGGTCGGATCTACATTTACATTCATGGCTGTCCTCGGTCCTCGGTCGTTATCCCTGACGGTTTTGAATTTGGGTCGTGTTGGTGGAGCTTTATCCAAATTCGCGGTTCTTGACGGATTAGTATTTAATTCCTTTGTAGATTGCCGTCCTCGCTGTCTTCGGTCCTCCTTCCTGGTTGTCCTGTGCTGAGTCGATTTCTTCTCCGAAAATCCTTCACCGCATCGTTGAGAAGACGCCCAAAACGCGCTGCTCCCACCTGGTTCAGATGAACTCCATCGTCCGAAAACAAATAGTCATCGTAGTAGAAATTGTCCCAGGTGTCGACGAATCCCACGTTCTCCTTCCTGCAGAGGTTTGCTAGACAACGATTTGTGCTGGTGGCTGTGTGCTGGTGGTGTGCTGTGCTGGTGGCCCGTCACACGTCAACGTGTGATGACGATGGCCGCGCTTAAGAGCGGGACAGTGAAAGGCTTAAACACGTGTGCCTCTCGTTCGTTTTTAGCAACAAAATGAACAGACGGAGCCAAAGTTACCGACCCGAGGATGGGAGCAAAACCTTTACAGTTCTGGGCCCGAGACATGGCAGCCAACTCCGAGACCCTCTCACCCGTAGCTAACGCCAGAAGAAACAGTGTTTTGTCAAGTAATCTGTCAGGTGTGGGGTTAAGAGTGTAGGCCGCAGACGAGAGCCAATTGAGAGCCGCCGCCAGAGACCACTGAGGGGGAATCTGACGCGGGGGTGGTCTGAGCCGAAAGCAGGCACGCATGAAGAACTCTAGTTCTTTCTGAGGAACGACCAACGCCGTGAGGGTCTCAAAAGGCTCACGAATGGCAGACAGGTGGTTCCTAATAGTGTTGTACATGTAGCGACGCTCCTCAAATAAATAATTGAGGTAGTGAAAACAAGCGCCACCGATGGAGTTGTCTGTGAAGAGGTATGTAACCAAGAAGTAAAACTGTGCCAGTGAGATTCATATATCTTCCATGTAGATGGTGTCCAATGTAGAGTGAATTTGTCAGTCAATGATCGTCCAAACAAGGGGAGCCACCCCGCCTCACAAACATCCACGATGCGAATGCCAACGAGGTCCCTAGGTCTCCAATCGACCCCAAGTGGAAGCTTGAGACCGACAGAGGCACAGGATCCGGGCACCATCGTTTCAGCTGAGCGTACCAGGCTTGGGCCGGCCAGAGGGGCGCGATCAACCAAACTTTGCCCTGGTACTCCCTCAGCCTGTGGAGGACCTTGCACATCAAAAGTGCGTCGGGTGGCGGAAACACGTACAGTGACTGCCACCTGTTCCAGTCCTCGCTGAAAGCGTCCGGTCCCCCCGCTGGAGTGCGAATCCAGCGGGTCAGGAACACAGGCAACTTGGTCGTCTCGTGAGAAGCGAACAAGTCGACCTGCGGAACACCCCAGGAGGCCGCCAGGCCGTCGAATATGGTTTGTGCTCCATCCCCGAGACAGAGCATCCGCCCACAGGTTGGCAGACCCGGGCAGGTAGGTTGCATGCAGTGTAATGTCATAACGATCTGCCTGAAAAAACAGTTTCTCCGCCAGATCCTGAAGCACCGCGGATCTGGAGGAGCCCTGTTTCTGTATGCAATGAACTGCAGTCATGTTGTCCACCGACCCGCCCCGAAGGGCGTGCCCATGATCGCGCAGGAATAACAACGGGACTAACAGTTCCAAGACGTTTATGTGTAGGTGAATGAGACCTGACCACCTGCCTTGGTTTTGGTGACCCATGTTGGACTGGTAGCCCCATCCCACCTCGCTCGACGCATCAGTGTCTATCCAGATGGTCGGCGGGGGCGAAGTCCAAGGCACAGCTCTCGCGAGCTTGCCCCGATCAACCCAGTGTGTCAAAAGCAAATGGATCGAGCGCGGAATCGGCCAAAGCCGATGTGGAGGCAACAGTGGGAATGCTTTGTTGCCCAGTTGAATCAGGCGTTTGATCCTGAGCCTCCCTAGGGGAATGGTCAGACACGCCCAATTGAGCGACCCGATCAACGAGTCCCAGAGTTTCCTGGTGATGGAGACCGAGTGCAACGCAGCGAAAAGTTTCCTTCGAATCTTCGATGCGTTCACCCGACTCTGTCTGACGGTCGCGCTCGCCATGTCCCAGTCCTGGCCCACCCATGTCACGTCTTGCGACGGGGTGAGGCACGACTTGGGAATGTTGACCTTGAAACCTAAACGTGTGATGTGTTGGATGACAAGGAGAGTGTGTTGTGCACATAAGAGTGGGAGAGTCTGCGGAGATGAGCCAATCGTCCAAGTAAAACAGGATCTGAATCCCCTGACGGAGCAGAGGAGTCAGAGCCTGTTTGACGAGTTTCGTAAAGACGCGTTGTGTGATATTGAGACCGAAGGGCAAACTGTCGAACGTGAACACCCGTTCGTGCAGCTGGAGCGCCAGATAGCACTGGATCCGAGGAGCAATCGGAACATGCCAGTATGCGTCCTTGAGATCCAGGGATATCACCTAGCAGCCGGGACGGAGCGCCAACCGCACCTGACTGATGGTGAGCATTCGAAAGCGGGCGTTCACGATATGCAAATTGAGGCACGACAGGTCGACCACCGGTCTTATCGCATCGCAGTCTTTCTTCGGGACCAGAAACACACGGGAGAGGAAGACCCGCTTGAGCGGGGAGACCTCCCGAACAATCCCATGCTCGAGCATCGACAAGATAACTTTGGCCACGTCTGGAGAGACGTGCCGATGTCGGGGAGGGCGTCTGAGAGGAGGCCGAGACCGCCACCTCCAGGACAGACCCCGCTTCACCACTTAACGCGCCCACGATCGGCGAGGCCATTGCCGATAGTGGGGGCAAAAGAAGCCGGTAGGGGCCCCTTGTGTGAGCCTCAACACCCGTTCTGGGAGGCGGTCGGGAGAGAAGGGAGAAAAAGCCGGAGGTACTAGCGGTTTTTTGTCCCAGCATAGTCATCAGTCTTGCCGCGGCGAGACTGACCTCCACGGGCACCCCCTCCCTGGAGCGACCGCGTCCCTGAAACCTGCGCGGAGGATCCTGCGTTGGGCGGCTATGCTCCTGCCTCTGGTCGGAACGCCGTGAGGACGCCTCAAAAGCGAGCTGACGAGATGGGCGAAGAGGAGAGTGGCGGACAGAAGGGCGCGAGGCCCGTCCCCAGCCCCCTTGGCGTCGCCCATCAGCGGCACCTCGCCAATGTTGGCGTCCCTTAGGCGGACCGGCCTTCCTCCCACGACCCAGGGAGGAAGCGGCGGCGGGAGGCCGCGACGCCCTAGAAACACCGGGCGCGAAGCGTCCCGCCGACGCAAAGAGGTAAGCCTCTTGCCACCACGCACCATCGGAGAAGAGACCCGGGGTAGCGAGTTAAGAGAGGAGCAGCTTTGTCTTGACCTCAGCGGGCGCCTTCTTACAGAAAGCCACCCTCAGAGACTGCTGACACCGAGCAGCCTCATGGACGGCACCCTGAAGGTCACCCACCGAGTTCATGGCGAACTGCAGCTGCGCGCGCCGCAAGGTCTCCCAACCCTTCTTAAGGTCGCCAGCTGGCTCGGCTTCCAGAAGCCGGAGGTGAATCCTCGCCATCTGGAACTGCAGAACGAGGGTGGAGAGCAATCGAGCGGCGCGTTGCCGGAGCCGGAGATCCCGATCCAGGGCACTCTTCTCCGAGGGCACGAATAAAGACGAGGGCAAATGATCTAAAACAATTTTAGGGGCATTCAACCATGACCAATACTTGGAAGAGACCCCGGACGAGGTCAGGACAAGCCCAGACACAAAAGTGCTGTCAGGAGGTGGGAGAGAAATAAAGCTCTCAGCCGACCTGACGCCAAAATCAACCCCTTCCGCCAGCCATCGATCCCACGGCCCGTCCTCAAGATTGGTGAGCTCGAGCATGACGGTGCCGTCCGCATCGCGAGCACTCTTAACCAGAGGAAGACCGGCAATGGCTGACAGAGCGGGCGCATCAGCTAAGATGTCTTGGCGGGTGTAGTCCGACCATAGACGTGTAGACCCAGAGGGAGATACCCTAGGACGGTACGTGAAAAACTGCATATCCGACCTACTGGGGTGAGGCCGGATATCGACCTCTGGGACTAGGCCGTCCGGAGTCAGAGCCCTAAAGACACCTTTAGCACTAATCTGTATAGCCCAATTATCAGCAACCGGCCATTCCCCCCGTGCATGAGTGGCGGCCAGGCCTGGGTTAGTAGCCACCACATTCTGCCAAGACGCAGTCTCGCCATACAAAGAAGGGAGGACACGTTTGGGGATCTTAAATTTAGACAGTGGGGGAACACTAACGGGTTGGCCAACCAACCCCAGCCCGCTCCCAGGCAGCACGACAAAAGACGGTGAGGGAGTCGGAGAGGGGGCAGGCACAGGTAGAGCCGGAGCCGCCACCACAGGGGTTGCAGGGCCAGTAGGCAGCATATCTTCAAATGGCGGAAGAGGGGTAACAACAGGAACCACTGTAGGAAGCTGAGGAGGCTTAACCATAGCCTCAGTAAGCCGGTCCAGGGTTGCTTGCAAAACCCCAAACCGAGCACAGTTCTCCTCCTTGAGAGAGTTGAAAGCCTCAATCCACTCAGGGGCCGCGGCCGAGCGCGCAGGCGACGTCGATTCAGGGGAAGTCAACACGTCGACGCGCAGCCGAGACCGCCGAACAGGAAAGCGAGGGGGAGGCGTATAGTGCATAACCGAACGTGGGGAGTCCTTCAAGACAACCACGTCAATGTCCTCCTCATGCTTCATCCAATGTTCCCCGCCGAAGTCCCCAGGATCCTCAAAATCCTCCTCCACGTCAGTCCACTCGTTCTCGTCACCGGCGTCGGGCACGGCCGGAGGAGGCGATGGAGCACGACCCACAGGAGAGGACTGGGCACAGCGAAACGCCGGATCGACAGGACCTGGGGACCCCAGAGGAGACAGAGGCAGGGCGCGCACATTAACGGCCGGACCAAACAAGGAGACCACCCGTGGTGCAGGCGAAGAAGGGGTGGCAGGCGGAGGAGGAACAGGTTGATGACCTGCAATCTGAGGCGCCTCAATCTCCTTGATCAAGTCGTGGGTAGTCCTCCGTGTTGGGGCAAAGTGAGGGGACACAACACGAGGCACAGGTGGTACAGTGCGCTTCGCCCGAAACGTAGTCGACTCTGTCGCCCGAACAGGTGAAGGTGGAGACATCCGCTTCCGTCCGCGGTCCAAAGACGATGAGATGAGGTCCGCAGGAGGCACTTGGGAAAGGGCGGCCCTGAGCCCTGACGGATGAGCAGAAGGAAGGCGGAGCAGGAGCCGAACATCCTCGTCCTTGAAGTGAGGGATGCGGTGTAGGGTCCCCCCAACATATCGGGCAATGCCCTCCCACGTAGTCAGGAGGCGCGCCGCAGCCTCTGCAGCCGCCGGCGATGAGGGTTGAGACTCCACCGCCAAGACATTAATGAGGCAAGGGCCGCACCTCCTGGGAGCATAACCATCCCTGGAGTAACAAGCTACGGGGGTAGGGCACTCCAGATGGTCGGGACTGACCACAGGCTTACCACATCCTCGCCTGGTGCAGAAAGGGAGCGGCATCACACCTGCAACCGGAAGAAAAAAACCCATCGTGAGCCACCAAACAGGTAGGGAAAAGTAGAAGTATACAGAAGAATCCTTTAAAACACAGAGACAGGCACAAAGGGAGAAAACCACCCGCGAGTGGCCCCTACCCTTGAAGCTGGAGCGTTTCCCCGACAAGGATAATAACCCCCCCACCCCCCTTGAAAAACCCCAAGGAAGGATAACGGAGAGTGTAGATCCCCCCCCCCCCTCCCCCCTTGTAAACCCCAACTAGGTGAACCAAGAAGGCGACATTACCTGTAGGCCTAGGCGTAAGCGAGGGAGGCACAGGAGAGCACCCAAAGCGGAGCGGAGCACAGCCTGGGAAAAAAGGGAGAAGAGCATTAAACACCAGAACCGATGCACCAACAGGCATGGACAAGTAGCAATGCACTCCCCAACCCAAAACCCAGAGAGGAGCGGACGATCAAGGGACCCTCCGGTCTGGGGCGGGACAACAGGACAGCCAAAAAAGCGTGGAACACACGCCGCCATAGAGCGGGGTAAACCCGCCGTAGAGCGGGGTAAACCCGCACTGGAGCGGACACCTATACGCTCCAGAGCAGGCCAGAGCCACCAGCAATACAAAGACGAGTAGGACCGACCCAGAGCGGGGGAAGAATCCGCACCCTAGGGCGGGGGTAAACACGTCCTGGAGCGGACACCGACGCGCTCCAGAGCGGGCCACAGCCACCAGAACCTTACCAAGGCACCTCAGACACGAGTAAAGACCGACCCAGAGCGGGGGAAAAACCCGCGCTCGAGGGCGGGGAAAGACACCAATAGCCAGTCAGAAAAACCAAACGAACCGACCTGGAGCGGGGGGAAAAACCATCGCTCCAGGGCGGGTCGGCCATGCATGAGCGGGAGGATGACATAGCGGACTCACGCCCTGTCTAGAGCGGCCAAAGACACGCCCTAGGGCGGTACAAAGACCGACCTAGAGCGGGGCCGAAGAGGGACAGACCAGGAGGAGGCACCAAACACGCCCAGGAGCGGGAACACCTACGCCCCAGGGCGGAGCGGTGAACACCATATTAAAAGTCTGAGGGCTAGGACAGGTCCAAGTGAAAAACAAAAAGAGACATGCGACGAGTGCCAGACGCTCGCCCTGAAGCGGTAAGAACGACGCTCCAGAGCGGAGCGGCGAGCCAGGGCCAAGTAACAGAGGACCGAAGCGTCACTCATCGACGACACTTAAGACAGAAAGTCTGAAAAAGGAGAAGTGTCACGTCTGCCAAGAAGGCCCCCCCAGGGACTCGAGAAAAGGAAAACGCCAACCAAAGACCGACCTGGCGTGGGACGTGACCCACGAACAGGGAGGAGCAGAGGAAGACATAGCCTAATCACAAGGCCCAAAGGTGGCAAAAGCAAGGGAATTAGCAGAACAACACAAATGTGGGGTTCTGGAAAGCCAGAGGTAGTCAGAGAACTGGTGCGAAACCCATAACACATAATAATGGGGGTCAAGGGACATCCCCAGGGGTTGCAACAGAAACGAACGACAAAACGCCCCCCGTAGGCTAGGCCACTCATAAAAAGTTAGCCTAATCGGCACTAGGTGAAAGGTATAAATAAAAAGAAGGACACCACTAGCAACCGCACACCCAAAGAGGTGTGAGTGCGACATTAAAAGACCAATCATGGGGCCAGTGACATCCCGGGTCGGCGCCCCCCACCATAACAGCACCCGAAAAACCGAAGTTAGCCTAGCCACCGAAAAAAATGCGCGTAAGTCAGAAACTAAGTAAGTGACAAGAAGCCCTAAGTAAATAGAACCTATCAAAACCTAAACTAAAGTCACCACAAGGAAATTAAAAGCAATATAAGGCAAAGGCCTTTCAACACTAGCGTCGTCCCAAGACACGCATGCGCAGAGGGCTGAAAACATGAGAGACCTCCACTTTCAACGCAAACACTCGAATAAAACACCTGAGTGCCCATTTTACGTTTTGCCTACAACACGGATCATCTATCTATAATTCCAGGCGCCAAATAAAGGCCCAAAACTCACCAAAGGTGACGAAGATGGGAGTGGAAAACACCAAAATGACGGAGCACTACAAAAGACACGTGTGCATCCGAGTGGTAGCGCGAAAGAGATGCCCGTTAATCCGGAACGGGTAGAAGGTACGCCCCTGACAACGGTGTGAAGAGCCAGATGGAATGGCCTAGTCGACAACTTTTTCTTTTCTTTTTCGTTTCTCGTTTCAATTTTCTATTCAAAAGACCTCAAAAGTATGTACAACGTACCTAGTAGAGAGAGTAAGGTGCTACTCTAGATGTTATCGATTTAATTCGCGCTATGGGTATACGATAATTGCCGCTCTAGAGCGAAGCAGATTACATCGTCATAGTATAAGCTCTACATTGGAACGTAGAGGCTACTACTAAATTTCCTATCTAATGAGCTAGCTAACGTGGAAACCCCTAACCTAGAAAGATGCACCCCATCCCTTGCGTACATATTATCTTTACCATAGAATTTGTTCCAGTTGTCTATGAATGGTATTGCTTTCTCCATACAATATTTTTCCAGACGACAATTGTTACGACTGAGGTTTAAATATATCAGGGTTCTTATTCATTGGACTAGTAATGGCATAAATGCTACAACGGAAAGCGCTAGATCCAACCTCTGATTTATATTCCCAGTGAACAAAGAACACAAATACTCTCCAGAGTTCTATATGCAATAATAGGTTATTAAACTCTCAATAAATGTGCGTCTACTCTAGGCTTAATGTTATGTGAAAACAGCCTATTACTACCTATAACCGAAGGTGCTTGGTTATGGTATGCAAAGTAAGGTGGTAAGAGAAGTTACAGCTTACGTTACTTTAATCAATAAATGTCAGGCACTCCTGCATGAAAGAAAGTGCACTAAAGTCCTTCAACACCAACAAGGAATCTTCTTTAAATGTTAGATGCTATCAAGATGCTCGAATCGGAAATGGAACCCAAAAAGGCAGGCAGCGGAACAATGCTTGTGCAGGCTATGCACACAAAAAGGCAGGAGATATAATGCAGTCGGAGCCAAGAATATCCTAAACGCCTCAACAATAATAATAATCGCCACGGCAATGCAGTATTCCTTTCAACAAAAAGAGCCTAAGTCGTTTGTGTCTCAATACATCAAACTAGGCTGCGAAATGCTTGTGTAATCATAAACGGGTATGCATAAAAAGAGTAATTGGTTTAATATACTTAATGTCTACCATGACTGATAAACTCTAGCTAGAGTCAATGAGAGTCAATGATACGAGATACTGGTGCGCATGGCATGCCGCATAGCCTAGTGCAAATCTCAAGTCTGTGCGTCAAATATTACGTTATAGGGAAGGGTAGCTCTCTTGAGAAACCTTAATACCGAAGTATCAAGCGTTCTCCTGGCGTACCTCAAAGACAAACAACCGAGCCTAGAACAGTGCAGAATGGTATAGGCAAAAAGCCCTCATTCGTGCATGCTCTACTCTCAATGGCACACAGACTAGAATTTACCCAATCAACTCCAGTTCTCAGGTATGTCGTGCAGCTTTTAACTAAAGCCAGCACTCATCGGAAACAATACCTTATAGTATCAGACTCCTAGTCTAGCATTATCTAATCTAGCAGAACACTAATAATTATAGGAAGCAGTACTGAACAATATGAATGCCAACCAATGCTTCGTGATCAACTTATCTTAACAACTAACATACATGGGTTATATCAGACCTTAACGCACAATACAACTGGCCAGCATTAAGCTGATTATGCAGAGTTAACCAGAGGGGGTATAATATTAATAAAAGGTGGTGAAAGATATGGAAAATGAGAGAGATAGGCAGAGGAAAAGATTCTCAGGTGCAGAGAGGGAGACAGGTATCAAAGGGATAAGAGGGATGCGTTCTAGAAACCAGATCTGAGAGAGAGAGTAGCGAGGGAGCTGTATATATACTAGCACTAGCTCGAACCACGTAGAAAAGCGGTAACAAGTCCTCTAGCCAATGCTAAAGTAAAGCTAGCTAAACATGACGTCATCAAGCATGGTAAAAAACTCCTCTAACCAATCCCCGAGGCCAGCCAGCTATGACGTCATCGAGTATAGCAAAACACTGCGCGCCTCCCCACACTCTGTTCTACTCTCTCTCTCTCTCTCTCTCTCTCTCTCTCAACTCCTATCATTACTACTTAATGACAAAACATATACTTTGCAATTAAATATATAAAGCCTTGACATGGGTGAAAACAAAGAGCCTTTCTGGACTGCCCATGACACGAGCTTTCATATGAAATAAAGCACACAACAATACACCAACTGTAGCCACATCCACTGCCCTGGCGATCCTAGCGAGTCACTGTAGGACAAGCCATGCGGTTCTAACGGAGTGGTTAACGTCACACAATTTATACCAATTGCCCTGGACGTCCATTCCTTGCCAACTCCTCCTCTTAGTAAGATAATATATGCACTACAGGGATCCCTCCCTTCCTCCTAACTTTATCTAACATTTCCCGATACTGACTGAGCAGTTAGTTCCTCACTCCTACCTTTGCCAACATCATTGCTTCCTGCACTAAAGCAGATAATGGGGTTATCTCCACTATCTTCCATGATGTGGTCAATTTTCTCTAATACCCTCCCATTCCCGGCACCAGGCAGACAAACAATCTTCCTAAGTTTAGTGCAGGTAGCCCTAAGCTGGTGTCGTACCATAGAGTCGCCAACAATGGAAAAGTTATACTGTACATACTTTTCCCTCGGGAGGATCCAGCAGCAGCAGGTCGAGAACCCCTGGTGGTGGCAGAAGCTCCCTTGGTGGTAGTAGGTACGGCGTCAGCGGCAGGCAGAGCGTCGGTAGTAGGAGCTGTGGTGGTGGCAGGCGCTTGGGTTATCCCTCCCTTATCCTGACTAGTATTTCCCTCACATTAGTCTCGCAAAGGAGAAAATATATTTGTCACACTCAAACCTATTCTACTATCCTGCTTCTTGAGTGTGACTTTCCCACCCGTATTCATCCCTTTAACGTAAGTTTTCTTGATGAAGGCCTTGTGCATTAGACCTAGCATAGATTACCTAAGTTTCTTTTTCACTTCGGGAATTGCATGGTCAACTCCTACTTAAAGTTTGTGATTCCTTCTTACACCGACTGGTTTCATACACTTGTGTTTTTCGCCTCACTTTGCCAACTGTGACTGTCAATAATCCCAAGGGTCCAACTGCGATTGTTAATATTCCAAAGGTTCTTCCCGACCTCTTGTGTTTTCCTGAGGGATCTGGAAAAAGTGTTGGTGATATTGTTCCATTCCGCCTTAACCACGGGCGGGTCGGTCTGTCTTTTACTTTTTCTTTGCTCTGCTTACCAGGCGGTGGCCCCTTACTGTCTCTGAGGTCTTTTAGCTCACTGTGGACTCCGCTTACACGGTGGTTGTCTCGAGGCTCTGCTTACCTGGCAGTTGTCTCGAGGCTTTGGGTATTTTTGCCTGCTCCTTTTCACGGCTCCGCTTACTCGGCGGTCGTTGTCTTGGGATTTTTTTTGTATCCTTTGACTTGACGCCGCTTTCTTGGCGGTTTGTCAACACACCAGCATCTGTCATTCTATACAAGTGCAGAACCGACACTCTACACTTAAATGACGGATTATAGGCATACAAATGGCAATACCCACTGCTATTTCTATGAAGACCATGAAGAAACCCTAGGCCCTTTCCTTCTCTTCTGTCCATTCTACAGCCATGTGACAAAAGGTAGAAAGTCTGAAAAACCCTATATTGAAATTCCATTACATCATTGGTGATTTACTATTCAATGAAGACAGTATAGAGGTTGTGAAAGACGCCTTCTATAACTTTTGGAGGTTGCACACCAAGGAAAAGAAGACAATCAACAACAAAAAAAGATCAAACTCAATTGTACAACAACCCACTGTACAAGTGAGGTGAACCGCATGAATCCTAAGGTGTAAGAATCTACAAAAACTCCACAAAATCCTGTCTTTTTAGAGACTCCAGAACACCAGGCACTTCCAGGTACCCAGCAAACATATGGGTGAGAGGAATTCTTCCCATACTAGAGGGAAACTGCAGCGACAGTATATATTCCCTCGACCATCAACTGATCTTTTCTGATCTAGGCCCTTTCGCTTATTTTTGCCGCCGTGTGGTCATGCCTGGTGCACTCTCTGCCCTTCTTTGACTCCGCTTACACAGTGTTTGTCGTCAATCTCCGCTTTTTCAGTATTCTGCTGATGCCTGGCTTAGTCTCTGACCTTACATGACTCCGCTTACAAGGTGTTTGTCGTCAATCTTCGCCCTTTTGGCGATTTTCTGCTACTGAATGGCATACCCTGTGGCCCTCCTTGACTCCGCTTCCAAGGCGTTTGTCATCCATCTCCGCCCTTTGGGCGATCTTCTGCTACTACATGGCAAATCAATGGATGTCTGAAGTTGGCCCCTTCTGTCCAAAGTCAGCCAAAACTGAAGGTGACATCGAACACTTTTAGAGCTTTAATAGCACTCACAATATTAGTTGTTGTTCCCTAAGCTGCCTGGCCGAACAGCCCCGAGTCCTTAAGGAAGGCCATGGCCACGGTCGGGCTTTCCCACAGAGATCTCAATGAGTGTAAATTGTGTTGTTGGCGTAAGTGGTTGTGTGAAATGCAGTCTTCTATGATGTGTTTAATGGTATGGGGTGCTCTGTTACAACCCGGGCAGGTGTCGACGACAGAGTCATCCAGTCTCTTCTGATAGCTCAGAAGAGCTGGATGGTGTCCGCATCTCAGCCTGGCCAGGTGGACTCTGTCCTCGCGAGGAAGGGAGGATTCAGAAGGATGGATTTCGGGAGGTCGTGCTTGCAGCTGCGTGTTGTCTATGAGTGAGTGGATGGAACGGCGAGTGATATGAGTATGGATGTGCTTCCGGAAGTTGGTTTGGGGTGGGTAGGGAGGGAGAGAAGACAGTATTTGTGTGTGATAGCGTGTGCTGGGTGTTGTTTTGATATTTCTTGGTGTCTGTGGGTGTGTTACCATGTAGTGTAGTGGGTGGTGTTGATTCGTGGAGGCTGCTGCCAGGTATTGAGTGCCTTTCATGTCTAGATGATCTTTGACTTTGAGGACTTTGGTTTCTTGATGTAGGTGATCTGTGGGTGTAGTAGCTGTGCATCCTGTGATGATTTTCAGGGCTTAATTTTGAATAGTCTGTAAGGTCTTATGATGTGTTTGAGCTAGGTTAGAAGCCCAGGCCGGGCTTGCGTATTCCATCACTGATCTTATGTATTGTTTGTAGACTGTGGTGGTGGTTTCTTTGTTGTGTCCAAATTTTGTGTGGGCAAGTGATCTGAGGGCGTTAAGTCTGGGTGTCAGTTTCTTTTTCGTGTTTGTGGTGTGCTGTTTGAATGTCATTTGGGTGTCGTATGTTACTCCTAGGATTTTGTGTGTGTGTGTGTGTGTGTTAGGGGTGTGTTGTTTATGTTGAGTCCCGGGATGTAATCGTGCTCTCCTTTCCAGCTTGTGAGGAGGGTTGCAGTGGATTTAGCTGGGGCTAAATTGAGTCTGTTTGTAGTGCACCAATTATGTAATGTGTCGAGATAGTCTTGAAGGAGTCTTGTTGCTGTGTCTGGGTTTTGGTGCGTGCTTGTGAGTGTTATGTCGTCTGCGTAGGAGGCTATGGTTATTTGGGGTGAATTTGGTGCATCTATATCATGCATGTACAGATTGAAGAGTGCGGGCGACAGGACGGATCCTTGCGGGACTCCGTTTGGGAAATATCTAATCACACAATATTAGTGTTATATTTTTGTGTTATCATACAAGCTAAATAGCCACTTACTCTGGCCTGCCATTGGCACTAACTGGGATTAAATTAAGCAGTTCTTTTCTTAATTATACCCTAAAACCTTGGAAACTGTCCTAAGTCACCCAGTTTTATGGTACATTTCGGCAACACATACTGTCTTGTAAACACAAAGCATGATAAGATAACTGTAAATATCCTTTTTTTTTTTTTTTTTTTTTTTTTTTTTTTAAGGGACAATGAACGGAGGAAGGAAAAACACAGATAAAACAAAAAGGTCCATGTGCCTAAAGGCATCCTCCATTCATAAAATGTTTGTAACAACTGGATTTAAACTTTTGTAGATTGTAAGTTGTGGAAAGATCTATCTATCTATATGCTCAGGCCCAATCCCCACTTTTCCTATTATTTTTTGTTCTATTTTATTTATTATATTATTATTTTTATTTTTCTTGGGAGTGGCCGACTCAAGACAGAGCAAGAACAGGGAAAACACAAAACACAACATAAAACAACAAACAAACACAGATAAAACACAAATTTACACACATCTAGGTCACCCAGGAGAAGACCCAGAGACCAGGGTCACCAAGGTTGCTCCAGCACTCCCCCGGCCCCCGACCACCCGGAGAGATTCCGATCTCGGCAGGCAGATATGCAGCGGAGCCAAAGCCACAAGCCCGTCTTCGGCTCCGCTGCATGTCTGCCTGCCGAGATCGGAACCCCTCCATAATAAACATCCAGTTATCGCTAATGGAAGAGCAGGAGAAAATCATATATTTTTGCTCGTGAGTGTAAAGTAGGGGGCAGGGTTGGCTTTCAACAACGAAACCAGCAAAGTATTGTGTGAGGAGATAGGGAGGGTGTGGCGACTTTTATGTGGAGGACTTGACCCAATCTTTTTATTGGAGCTCGTTCCAAATCTCTCAGGCTACTGATAAGGTACTATGGCGATGTATATTGAGCGGAATTAGCGGAAAATCACCGCCTGGGGTATTTTTCCCTATAGAAGCTGCCTCACCGAAAGGGTTAACCCGTTAAGCGCGAGCTATTGGTAGTGCACACCCTATCGCCAAGCGACGATATTAGGCTTCATTCCCGCCTAAAATCGTCATTTTACGATAAATATTGTTATTACTTATTCATATGCGCCTATTTTAAGATTTATATTTAACATGTAACAGCAATAAAACAAGTGGGAATACTATTTGGGGGGTAAAAAAGACGAATGATTGCCAATCCTCCAGTCATGAAGTGTGAGGCGAACGAGACGTATACCCTTTCTCTCCGAGGCCTGGAGGCAGACTGAGGCCTCTCTCTCCCCACGCACTCTATATGCGCAGGAGAACACGTTGGAACCGGGTTGGAGAGATTGGCGCGATAAATAAACCTATAGACAAGGGAATAAGAGGAAACTGAAGTAACGGGGTTGGCAAGAACGGTCTCCAGTGCATGTAATATTGCCAACATAAAAGTAAGGAGGGAGAGAAGAAGTCCAGTTTACCCGAGCACCCCATGACCTCAGGAACTTCCCAGACTCTATGGGACACGGGACATTTAGGACAGTCAACCCAGGAAAAGGGAAATCCTAAGGTCCTATCACGGCCGCGGTTACAAAACATACCCGCCAATCACCACCCGCCATTTGCTCAGAACCCGGATTTGCAGTATAACGAAGAAATGTTTATGCAAATAAAACACCAAAGGCCTGAATCCTATCGGAACAAATGGAACTAAAGAGACAGGTCTATAAATTATGAAGTGCCTGGAGAACCATCTAACCTAATAGTTGATGACAACATAGGCGAACTATTACCAAGTTTGCCAAAGAGCTTCAATTATGAAGAAATCAGTTTAATCATTACCATATGTATACTAGGCTACGTAACGAACACCTAAGTGTTGAATAAAATAGCTATTGTATGTATGTAACTAATAATACTTCCCATGTATGTATTAGTTAAGTAGTTATCATCACAAACTTGATCACAATGTATTACAATATCCCTTTTGTCTTGAATTCCTATAAGTAAGAGGCAAGAATTAAGTTGAACATAGCCTCATACAAAATATAGGAAAAGTAAGCAAACAACCACTGGGGTAATGTCCTTAACTCTGAATAAGAACGGGACATATAACAGCAGTGGAACAATTGTCTTGCCTTCCCCCCTGCCATGAGAGCTCGCCGAACCTGCTGTGTGCCTTCTGAAGTCCTGATTGTGAGAAGCAGTTCATCCAGAAGTGCTGCCCTGTGGACCTACGTTCAACGTCAGCCAGACTTTCTCTCAGTCTCTACCCTCCTCCATTACCCTAAGTGTTTCTGAGTATCTTACGTTGTGATTATTGATGTGAAGGTAAGGTTAAAATATGTGAATATTGCAGTGCTTAATTATCTAGAGATCTGTGTCCAAGATCCTTCTCCATTGCGTATGTGTTAATCTCTCAGAGTTTGAAGTAATTGTTATCTAGATCTGTGCCTAAGATCTAAGTGTTCAACTTTGATATTTAATTCCTAGAACGTACTACGCATACGTTACATACTTGTGTTCACTATAAGCACTTAGTCTAATACTCACAGATTTTCCTTGTATATGTCCAATTCTATTATGTATGTTACAAGTTGAAGTCGGACTGTAAAACGTGTAATTATTCCCTTCTCTAAACAATTGTCTGCTACCTAGAACCTACGCTCAATTTCATATTTTGTTTATCTCGGTCCCCCCTCGTGAAGAATTGTATTTGATTATTATATATACCTTCTTCCCGAGCTCCTAAATCTACGCTCGTTTGTTTAAGCGTGATTTCCATTATTATATGAACCGTATTTATGTTCATTTGATTATTGTTGTAGATAATTTTGATTCTTATCGTCTAGGAATTCTAGTCTTGCATTAGATCGATTATCTAATTATTCATCAATCCGAATACACCGCTTATTTGTGTGAATTCTTACAAGACTCTGTTAACTCGTTCAGATATCTTATTACACCTTTTTGGGTATTTCAATTAGTACAACTTTGTCGTGTACGCCAATTTACTGATAATTAATATTGTACTTAATTATTCGTATGCGCTGATTTTATATAAGCATTCTCCAGTATTGTTTAACTACTCTAGTTCAGTTAACTATACTGTTTGTCCATTTTCGCTTAAGAGATATTGATGCTTGATTTATTCATAATCATAGAGTAAATATTACATCTGAATTCCTCGACCCGATTTAATATTATTACAGCCTCGGATGCGGACGGAACCTATGTTGACGAACCACGACCGACTAAGGACATTCCTTCGGACATTCTGAGAATGGCTACATGGAATGTTAGTGGCATGAATGATGGCACAAAAGAGAGAGAGGTTCTGGCAGTGCTAGTGAATGCCAGGCTGGATGTATGTGGAATGACAGAGACCAAATGGAAAGCCTCAGATGTGAGAGAGTGGGACTGTGGAATGGGTGTGTGTACTGGAGTGAGTGAAGGAACAGCAAGAGAAGGTGCGTGTTTGTTTGTAAGTAGCAAATGGAAGGAATGTGTAAGAGAGTATGGGTCTGTGGGTTCAAGGATTGTGTGGGTGAGAATGAAAGTAGGAATACAAACGTGCGTGATTGTGTGTGTGTATGCCCCGACAGAGGATAAACTTGAAAGAAAGAAAGAGGAGTTCTGGATGAATGTGGAGGCATGCCTGGAGAAGTTTGACAAGATGAGAGAATATTTCTGATTGGGGATATGAATGGTAAGGTGGGTGATAGGAAAGTTGAGGGAGTGGTGGGAGGGTGGGGGGTACCATCAAAGGTGAATGGGAATGGTAGGGCACTTGTGGACGTATGTGTGGGGAGGAGGCTGTGGATAGCTAACACCTTCTTCCAACACAGAATGATCCACAGGTACACGTGCAAACGGGTGTGGACGATGGAGGATGAGACTGGTGGAACGAAAGTAATTGATTGATTATGTATGTGTGGATGAACGAATGAAGAAATCTGTGATGGATGCTAGGGTGTATAGGGGTATTGGAGGGGATCTGTCTGATCATTATGTAGTGGTAGCTAAGGTTAGGATACAAAAGAAGTGGGTGAGGAGAGCTGGAGGGAGGCGAGAGGAGGGTGGAGAGGTTGCAGGAGGAGGAAGTCAGGGAGGAGTACAGGAGAGCAGTGGAAAGACGACTAGGTGGGTTCGACCTGGAAGTTATGGAGGAAGTGGAGGAGATGAGCAAGGTGTTTAAGGATGAGATCTGTGCAGCATGTGAGGAGGTGTGTGGAGTGAGGAGAAGAGGGAGGGGAGTGAAAGGTACAGCATGGTGGACAGAAGAGGTAAGAATAGCTGTGGAAGAAAAGAAGAAAGCATATAGAGAGTGGTTGGGTAGTAGAGGGAATGAAGATTTCGAGAGACAGAAACGAGCGAGGTACGTGGAGAGTAAGAGGGTGGTGAAGAGAGTAGTGAAGGAAAGTAAGAGCAGAGTAGATGAGGAATTTGGAAGGAATCTGAGTGTAAAATGGAGGGAGAGTAAGAAACTGTTCTGGAAAGAAGTCAAGAAAGTTAGAGAAGGTAGCAGGGAAACAGTAAGGGTGTGAAAGATAAGAATGGGAGAATGCTAGCCGAGAAGCAAGAGAGAGTCGAAAGATGGAGGGAGTACTTCAATGAGTTGCTAAATGTAAGGAATGAAGAGCCAGCAAACATAGCTGGATATGGTATGGGAGGGAGAAGAAGAGAAGTAGTGAAGGAGGAGGTGGGGATCAGGAGGTCAGAAGTGTGGGAAGCCATGAAAAGAGTGAAGTTGAGGAAAGCACCAGGAACAGATGGAGTGTGTGGGGAAATGTTGAGGTATGGTGGTGAGATAGTGATCGAATGGGTATGGAAAATGTCCAAACTAGCATGGGAGAAGGGGAGTGCACCCGATGACTGGAAGACTGGCATAATAGTCCCCCTATATAAGGGCAAAGGGGAAAGAGGAGTGTGTGGTAACCACCGAGGAATATGTCTTCTAAGCGTAGTAGGGAAGGTATACAGTAGGGTAGTGATTGAGAGAGTGAGAGTGAGAACGGAGAAATGGATAGGCGACGAGCAGGGAGGTTTTAGGAAGGGAAGAGGATGTGTAGATCAGATTTTTACCCTGAATTGTGTTGTGGAGAAATATCTGGAGAAGAAACAAAAGGTGTATGTTGCCTTTATGGACTTGGAGAAGGCCTATGACAGAGTGGATAGAGAAGGTCTGTGGAAAGTACTTAGAATATACGGAGTAGATGGCAAGTTGCTGAAAGCAGTGAAGAGCATGTATGAGGGTGCAAAGGCCGCAGTACGTGTGGAGAGTGAGCAGAGCGAGTTCTTTGACCTGAATGTTGGTTTGAAACGGGTGTGTGATGTCCCCGTGGTTGTTTACTGTATACATGGATGGAGTCATGAAAGAAATACTATCAAGAGCAGTGGATGTTGGTGTATCGATGAAAAGGGAGGGAATTGAGTGGAAGCTACCTATACTGCTGTTTGTGGATGATACAGTTCTGATGAGTGATAATGAATGGGAGTTGCAGGGTCTGGTAAATGAGTTTGGAACAGTGTGCGAAAAACGGAATTTGAAGGTAAATGCGGGGAAGAGCAAGGTTATGGTCTTCGAAAGGGGTGAAGTCACAGAGTGTGAGGTGAAGTTGAACGGTCAGGCTATGGAGATCGTCAACTCTTTTAAGTATCTGGGCAGTGTGTTGAGTAAAGATGGGACTATGGATGAAGAAGTGCGGGAGAGGGTACAACAGGGGAAGAGGGTTGTAGGAACGCTGAAAGCAGTAACAAGAAATAGGGTGGTCAGTATGGCAGTGAAGAAGTCCTTGCATGACAGTGTGGTAATCCCGACACTGACTTACGGAAGCGAATTATGGACGTTGGTTGAGAGACTTAGACCAAGAGTGAGAGCAGTGGAAATTAATTACTTAAGAAGTGCGTGCAGAGTTACATGGAGGGATAGACAGACTAATGAGGAAGTAAGAAAGAGGTGTGGTATGGAGGTAGATGTGCTGGAAAGTGTGAAAAGGAACAACTTGAGATGGTTCGGCCATATGGAACGTATGGAAAGCGAGAGAATGACTAAGAGGGTGTATGAGAGCGAGGTGGAGGGACAGAGAGGGAGAGGTAGACCGAAAGAGAGGTGGAAGGATAGAGTGAGGAAGTATATGAACGAAGGCGGTGCTGGTTGGGGGGAGGGGCGTCGACTGACTGGGGACAGAGGTGCATGGGGGCGGTTCGTTCGTGGCCATCCCTTCGGGGATCACGGCGTCAGGCAATAGATAGATAGATAGATAGACATATATTTATTGAAGATCATATTTTTATCCAAAATAAGTTAATAACAAGTTAAATTGTAAAACTAATTACGCATAGCATTCCCCGTAATTTCAGCTTCTTATTCTGAACATTAAGTTCATAGTCACACTAATAGTAAATAAAATTCCCAAGACTGCAGCAACGTGAATGACCTGAGCTATTTACCAGGTCATTAGCCACCACTACCCGGGTTGATTTACCTGCCCACGAGCGCCCCTCACCCCCTGTGAGCGTTACTCGAACCAACCGTGCATGTACTGGTTTGCCATCTCAATTCACCTAATTTCCTTTTAACTGGGGAAACTCGTGTTCTAAAGAATAAGAATACGTTAGACACTCGACTCCAATATTTATTATTGTCAAGGGTTGATTCTTTATGTTACGTGATTCTTAATAATTTAATTGTATATTTCCTATTAACATATTACCACAATAGGTTTTAATTTGTGTTCTTGATTTGAGACTGAATATTTATGCATTCCCTGTGTTGCTTACTGTTCCTGATAATAGTTAAGCTAACTCTCAGTCCTTATTTGGCTCAATATATACGTGATCTCAATATAGAAATAATTATGCAACGTATTGAGAGATCAGGAGCCTATGACAAGAAGAAATAATATATCAACCCTTCTGCTAAATAAATTACATGTGTATAAATTACATGCGTGTGTTCATTGAATTTCGTAGCACCTACTTGAATACCTATTTCTGTGATTAAGAACGTGTTAGATGTGTTCCTGTTGAGGAAATTTACAGTCTATAAGTCCATATCTGCATTTTAGTGCAGAATTGATAACGAGATATCAATATTATATCCCGGCATAACACTGGCAGCAGCGGTGTCTCGATACGGCATATCAACACGAGTGTTCTTATTGTAATTTTTGTTTCTTGGTATTCAAGTCAAGCCTTCACATAACTCAGCATGGCAGCAATTAGATCTCTTGACATCCCGGCATTCAAGCCTGAGGACTATGATATATATACATATATGGAAATAGTCAAACCGGTCCTGGACATTATGTTCGGAAACGACGACGCTTCCAAGATTCATACTATTGTGGTAAAACTAGGGAAGTATGCAACTAAAGTGTCGGGGTATGCGCACGATAATATGCCGGGGTTAACCTGGGCACAGTTCGAAGTCTATGTGAAAACTGCAATTAATCCAGTATTGGGGCAAACAATAGCCGATAAGAAATTTCACGAGGCTAAGTACTCGGGGGATTTGGACGGTACTATTGAGCAATTGCAACAGATAGCTTTAACTGCGTTCCCAGAAGAAACCACGGCGCAGAGGAAGAAGATAATATTCAAGGCACTTGTGAGAATTTTGCCTGACCCAGTGGCCGATCACTTCTCAATAGTCGAGCCCACCAATTATGATGCGGATCTGCCTGTGATCAGAAGAATCAAGGCATTACGGAAATCCAGGGAACAAACTAAGATTGCTGTGATTAGCAAAGTAACTACTCATCCAGTCACCAACACAGCTCCCATCAGTGGTCCAGTAGCTCCTCGTGCAAATGACAAAGCCGAAGATTGGGCCCAGATTCGACCAGCGGATTGAAACCCTGTTCTGGACCCTGCAAGCTTTGGTCATTAAAGAGGTCATTTAATGAATTGACCAGGAAGAGGACCAGAGCTCCAAGTTGGTGGGCGCAGATTCCCTGGATCAAACCGCGTCAGATTGCAACTATGATCGAAGGCATCGAAGAAGAAATAGCAGAAGAAGGAGCTGAACAATATCAGCCTGAAACCCTAGAACCAGAACCACTGGATTTTTAGGCTGCCCCCCCAAACAAATAGTCGTAACCATGGCGGGGGCTCATGACGGGACATCGGATGATGGTCTTCCAGTGTACAAGAAAATAACACTGAATGGGGTGAAAGTTCGACTTCTTATAGATACGGGGGCTTCCCGATCTTGCCTGTTCCTTCCTTTCTTTCGAAAGCATAAAAATGTTTCGGACAAATGCAATCTTCCTCCATTATCCTTGTAAGTGCAAACGATCAAGTTATTCCCAATCTTGGTCAAACTCTTCCACTCTGTAAACCAGGGTGTCGAATGACGCTGCTTTTTTGAGTGATAACACAAATTAACTTTCTGTATAATGATAAAAAAAATTTAATCCTAGCCTACGTATTTTTATATTATTATTTTAAAAGTTAGACATCTAAAATAGGCCTAGGCTTAGGCCTACTGTGTTCCAAAACTCAAGAGTAGCCTAGGCTAGGTTAGCCTAGCCTAGCCTTACAAAAAAAAAAAAAAAAATACAGGAATGTTGGTCTAGGCTAAGTTTAATATACACTTCCCAGGTCATTTTAACAGTTCTATTGCTTCTATATATCATATAATACACCATAGAGTAAGTTTTTAATAACTAGAAAAAAGGTCATCTTCTAAATAATTACCATAATTGAGGACCTTCGCCGTTCCCGGGTTAAGAGCCTAGCTAACCTTATTTTTTACTGTCTTTAACCTCAAATCTTCCTTGATCTTCATTAGCCTATCAATACATTATACATAGCCCCACTAGTGGGGGCAGTCCTAAGATTGTTGGATAATGGGTTATCCTAAGCCTAATACGCCTAGCCTCAGCCTAGGCTACTCATTTCTGCTTCAAATCATCATTATCATCATAGGCCTAGGCTAATACAAGTAGGCCTAGGTTTATCTGAAAAAAATAATATGCTTGGCTACTTACAAAATCGCTGTTTGGTGCTTGCTAGAAGTCAGGTTTATCCAAAGTATCACCTTGAACTTATACCTTATATATAATGAGTTCCCCAAGATTAATATGCACAATTTTAGAATGTGTAGGGCACTCGCACTTCACATGAAGTCAATGTTATATTGCAGCCCCTTAATTCACTCTATTTTTCCACAAATATATCGGTAAATAACAGCTAACACATTTCCAAGTGTTCCACAGTTGATTGGCGGCAAGGTAATTTGACGTCATCATTGGATTATTCTCGGAAACACCACAATGGAAAACATAGCTGATATTAGTTCGTTGTTTTCCATTGATCCAACCACATATATACCCCTGAAAAACCAATAATTCATCATAAAACGTACTAATTTATAGCTTACCTTATGCCTCAAGGTCTTGCGCTCTTTGTCAAACACATAAAATTTATATTCATTCACTATTTTTAAGAAATTAGAGACCCCATATAATTAACACATACGAACAAATATTGTGTATTTTGTGGGAGTTTAATTGGGATCAGATCAGATCAGAAAACTAACATTCAAACTTAAATTAATATTTTACATTATTCATTTCAGTGAAATTCAGTCAATATATTAAACACATGGAGTAGTTTAGTTAATATATACATAGTTTTAGATAAATACCTATTATTATCCTTTAATCTACATATTATTGAGCATTCGAGTGCCAATAAAATTACGGTAGTTGTGTTCGTCTTGACTCAGCCTTCGGCGCAATATAACATCGGAGTGTAGGGGTACATTGGTTGTTTGTTTGTTTGTTTGTTTTAGCGGACTCTCCCATCCAGGAGTTCGTTCTATGAACGATGGCTGTTTCCTTATTGTAATATATATTTGTTATATTGGTGCTAAAGTCAGTCACCTCATCCGAACCGAACAAGTTGTGTTTTCACAGTGTAAACAAATAGCTTTCATGACTCTAGCTCTGGATTTATCCGTCTATATTTACATTAGTAGCTGCATTTGGACTTCAATACAGGTGATATATAATAGTTCTAAGATCATAGCCAATGTAGAGTACAGTGTAGAGCAAAGCAACTATCGTTTGATGAGTGTAATGTAGAAATAGAATGGCAGGTTTAGCGGGGCTCCCGGCCGCCCCGGGAGTCACAGGCTCTTAGCCAATTTCAGTATCAATATTTTTTTCAGATGTTAGGTTCGGGATCACGAAGAAAATGGGCGAATTTTGGCACACTGCTCCTAAAGCTCGCGCCTTCGCCGCTCCGTCGCGCTATAGGCTAATGATAACAAAATTATAAACCATAATGATAACACAATTCATATTTTGTGGATTGACACCCTGATGTAAACACCCCTCTCCCAAATCACGGAGTTAATAATTCGTTTGTGATTTATAATCCCAGTGAGACTAAATACGATGGTTATGTAGGCCTCGACCTTCTGATATCCTTGAGTGCCTCAATGGATTGCAGGCACAGCGAACTTTAACTTTTAATCCACCTTCCAAACCTGAAAAAAAAAACTCCCTTGATTCAATTAAGCAGCTCAAATCACAGACTATGCTTACCTATCTCCCAGTCACTGCTGCAACCAAAAGTAATGAACAAACCCTCCGCCTCCCACCTCATATCATCTCTCAAGCAATTATTCCTACCACCATAACAGTACCTCCACATCATGAGAAATGGATACCTTTAGTACCCACCATGGAAGGAGATGTCCTTATGACCCCACACCTCCAAAGCCCTTTCAATGGGGTATGCCTAACCGCTGCTAGCCTGCTACCAAATCAATTAAATAGCATATAAATAGCCAACATCTCTGACAAACCAATCACCTTGCCAAAAGGACTTGCCATTGGCGAACTTGAAATGTATTCTGAAGAACTGTCTGTTCCCACAGATTCTTCCCCTCCATATAAAAATCCTCTCCCTGTGGTGTAATGCATAAGGTGTTGATATTCGGTGTGAGCGTCCTGGGTTCGAATTCACGGACTGCCACGTGTGTTTGTAATATTTCATTAATCGATTTTAGGAGTAGAGTTGGTTGTTGGATAGAACATAATAATTCCTACCAATCTCACTCTTGACCAACAAACTGTCCTCAGAAACCTCCTCATTTCCTATCAAGATATTTTCGCTACGTCTAGTCGTGATATGGGAAAAACAGAGATGTTACATCACCCCATTCATACCGTAGGGCGGCCCATTAAACAGCCCATCCGGAGAAAAAACCCTATCCAACGACAAGAAGAGGAGAAACAAGTTCAAGATATGCTCGCCACAGGTGTAGTCAAGGCATCCACAAGCCCTTGGTCGTCTCCGGTAGTACGGTCCGGAAGAAAGACGGATCCACACGCTTCTGCATTGATTACAGGCAGCTCAACGACGCCACCATCAAAGACGCCACACCACTTCCACGAATTGACGACTCTCTAGATTCATTGCTTGGGGCAAAGTGGTTCACTACTTTGGACCTGCAAGCAGGATATTGGCAAGTTCCAGTATTGCCAGAACACCAACAAAAGACAGCTTTCTCCACCAGCCAAGGCCGACTGTATGAGTTCACAGTGTTGCCATTTGGCCTGTGCAATGGCCCAGCTACGTTTTACAGGTTAATGGAATCAGTATTGCAAGGACTCACCTGGGAAACCTGTCTTGCATACTTAAATGACATCATTGTTTTCGGGAAAACCTGGGCCGAACATTTACAGCGACTGAAGCAAGTTTTTCAAAGAATCAGAGATGCTAGCCTTAAACTTAAGCCATCCAAATGTGCTCTGGCTAAGAATAAAGTAAATTTTCTGGGGCATATTGTCTCAGTGCAAGGTATAGCACCAGACCACAGTAAACTAGAAGCTATAAGTAAAATTACCCCTCCCACTAACGTTAAAGGAGTACGATCTTTTCTCGGGTTGGCCTCATACTACAGAAGATTTGTGAAAAATTTCGACACCATTGCCAAACCTTTACATGACCTCACCAAAAAAGAAGAACCTTTCAAGTGGACTGATCAACGTCTTCAAGCCTTTAACGATCTCAAGAATAAGCTAGTAGCATCTCCAGTAGTCTCCTTTCCAGACTATACCCGGCCATTCCGGTTATATACTGTGTCACAATTCGGAATCGGTGCCATTCTGGGTCAAACACGAGATGGAAAAGAGCACATCATTGCTTGTGCAAGCCGCACACTCTTACATTTTTTTTGTTCTTACAGTAGATCCTCTGGAAAAAGGCAAACTATGCCTGTGTATCCAGCTCAGTACCAGTACTTGCACTGCTGCGGTCGTTCACGGTGTTGGCGGCGGCGGTAGCAGACGCAACATTTTTACTATTCTGTATTTTTGTTTTATAATCAAACTTCAAATCTTGTCTTCCCCATGCTTTATCAAGATTACTTTCAAACTCCCTTATTGATTCGGAATCGACTACATACTGGGGCAGTGCGTTCCACTCATTTACCACTCTATCACAAAATGAGTTCTTTGCCTTCTCAAGCCTATTTCTTTCTTTGTAAATTTTCTTAGAGTGTCCTCTCGTTCTTGTTCCCTCCCGCATCAAGAAGATACCTTCACACACATCCTCATCGTACTTTCCTGACACTATCTTAAAAGTCTCTATCATATCCCCTCTCTTTCTCCTATATGCCAGTGTCGGAAGCCCCAGTGTTCTCAACCTCTGCTCATAGCCCGCGTTCTTCAACGTTGGTACCAGCTTGCTAGCTCTCCTCTGCACTTTCTCCACTGCTTCTATATCCTTTACCATATATGGAGCCCACACCTGGCTTGCATATTCCAGGTGCGGCCTAACCAGCGCTGTATAGAGATTCCTGAAGATTTCTTCGTCAAGTGACACAAATGTCCTCCTTATCAGCCCTACAATTCTATTGGCTTTGTTTATCTTTTCCGCTAAATGTTCTGAGAAATTTAACTTATTGTCTATCACTACTCCTATATCCTTTTCTGCACTCACTTCCTCCATCGCTTCATACATACTGTATCCTACCTTGTCTATCTTGCTGGTCCTAATCCGCATGTACTTGCATTTTTTTGGATGAAAAGGCATTAACCAATGCTCAGACCATCCCTTCATGCCCTCCACATCTCCTTGAAGCAAACCCATATCTTCCTTACTCCTCACTCTTCTATACAGTTTAGTGTCATCCGCATACAGGTATACCTCACTTCCATTAGTTATAACTTCAGGCAAGTCGTTGATAAATATAACGAACAGCAGTGGTCCCAACACAGATCCCTGAGGTACCCCACTTGTAATTTCCCTCCACCCCGAGCCTATTCCATTCACCAGTACCCTCTGTCTCCGATCTTTCAGGAAGGCTTCTATCCATTTCACACATTTCTCCCCTATATTATAGCTTCTAACTTTCTCTATTAACCTTTTATGTGGGACCTTATCGAAGGCCTTCATAAAATCGCAATATACCACGTCTATTACATCACCATCTTCTAGAATTTGCATCCAATCATCTACCACCTTAATTAGCTGTAGTACCGTCGACTCACTCCGGCAGAGGTAAATTATCCTGTCACAAAACGGGAGTGTCTGGGTATGATATGGGCCCTCCAATACTTCAAAGCGTACCTGGCCGGAGTCAAGGTCACAGTAATTACTGACCACCACGCCCTTCAATGGCTCCGTTAGTCTGACACAAAGAATGCTATGACAGTCAGGTGGAGAGAATCACTAGAAGAGTTTGATATAGACATTGTATATCGCCCAGGGAAACTTCATACTAAAGCGGATGCCCTTTCTCGCCTGCCCATAAATTCCTTCAGTGATGACCTTCAACACGACGAAAAGCCACACCCAATACTTGCCATTCATCATCAAAACACCTTGGATGACAGCCAGCAAGAGCTGTTACATTCGTTCCAACGACAAGAGAAACCTGACTGGATGCCACGTAAGATATTCACTCAATTGACCAGACGAGGTGATAACTTGTTCACCATTGATGGCAAAATCATCATCACTCCACAAGCTGCCCTATCCACCATGCAATCTATCCATATGGACAACGGAAACTTATCACCACGTTTCAGCAGGTATACTGGACTCCATCACCGTATATAACTGCCAAGCGCATCACTGTAGCTTGCAAGCATGTGCATTATGCAAGAATAGAACCCGCACAGCTGGTCCTGCAGGGAAATTAGTCGCCTCTAAACCATGGCAATTACTTGCAGTTTATTTCATGGGCCCCATGGAAGGTAATCAGGGATTTAAGTATATAATCACCTTCATTGATACTTACTCTAAATATGTCATTGCTTGCCCGGCAAAAGAACATTCAGCCATTGCCGTTGCAGAAGCACTTATTCAACATGTGTTTCCATATTTTGGGTTAACCGTTGCTATTCACTCGGACAATGCACCTGAATTCACCAGTCACATATGGTCTCAATTATCACAAATGTGTGGTTTCAAGATCAGCCATTCCTCTCCATACTGGCCTCAAGGGAACTCAATATGTGAAAGAAGTCATAGAACAATCGCCAACCAAATCCGGACCAGACTACAACAAATGGGCTCCAAAGATTGGCCAAGTCAGGTGAAAATTGTGCAATGGGGAATCAACACATGTCCTCGAGAAGACGGGATTTCACCTCATGAAAGAGTATTTGGAGTAACACCATTACTACTTCCTCTCCGTCATCTAGCTGCCCCGTATGAGCCCTCCTCCAACTTCGATCAGTCATTAGTTCATCTAAAAAAACGTCTCCGTCAAATTCAATATGTCCAAGATCTACAGCCAGATGAGACTCCCAAAGCCAGTCCTCATTGTGTCGGCGATCTAGTTATGATTGCTCAATTACCTGTGCCGTCCAAGCTCAAACCGAGATTTAAAGGTCCCTTCGAAATTTTAACTCTACCTAATTGTTACCAGGTTACCGTTAATTATTTTGGTGAGTCGCGCACATACCGTAACAGACATGTCCGTAGATTTCAACCTATTGATGAGAATATGATTATGCTTGCAGATCCTAACCAGAATGACATATTGCCTGCATCTAATAATCAAAACTTGGGATCCACAGAACCTGCATCTCCTGTCATCAATCTTCCTGTAACACCTACACCCAGAGAGAAACTTCTTCCAGGCTCACTCCCTCTACCACAACCTGCCACTCCCCATTTGCCACAACGGACCCGGCCTATTGTATACACTCCTATTCCTTCTTTGCCTACACGCATTGTCTCGGCTCCTCCTCTACTACCTTCCCAAGCTATTTCCAGACCACTTTCCTTGCCTGTGCTTCCTTCTCCCTCTATCAGTCTACCTATCTATTCTGAGTCACCTAGTACTCTCCCTACTACACTTGCTATCGCTAACATTCCTAATCTGAGCACTCTGAGCACTCTGCCTGTCTCTACCCCTCTACATATTCCTAATCTTAGCACTCTGCCTGTATCTACTCCTCCACAAATATCCTTACCGGTTTCTATTCAACTACCTGTTCCTCTTAATAGAAAATCGTCTATTCCTGTTACCTACGCCTCTAAACTTAAGACTCCACCTCCATCTGTCTCTCATTCCTTCAGTAAGCCATCATCTTCCCTTCCTTCCCCACATCTTTCATCTCCTTTAATTCGGCCTCGACCTAACATACACCACACACCGTCACATTCTTCTACTTCTACCTCCACACCCTCCCCTCAATCACGTGTCAATAAACCTCCTCTAATCCCTACTTACTCTAATCCTACATGTACAAGATCTGGTCGACGTGTGATACCACCTCAACGATGGGCCCCAACCTTCCGGCCTACATACATACGGCGGGACCCTCCTAAACCTACCTTGCCACCGCCACACCTGTCCACCCCATCAAGTGCGACGTCAAAGTTACCTGACAATCGCACGACCTCATCAGTGCACACTCCACCAGCCTCCACTGTTTGGGTCACTACTCCTCCAGCCCCTACAGTGACCATAACCTCTCCCAACGCCTCTACTACTACATCGCCTTCTGCTGCGCCTACGTCGGTCATGAAGATCAACCACGTCATGGTGTCGAATGGTGTGAAGACGTCGCCTGTAAACTCCCCTCTTCATTTGGTGCAACTGGCTGCAGAAGCACAACAACCCCTTCATGTGCACATGGCCATGGACATCTCCAAACCTGCAGATGTCCTGACTACGATGTGGCTCCTGACCATGCAGAACCTGTCCCCCATTCTCAACACTTCCACTACTCGGTCATATGTGTTGAAATCGAGAGGTCGCGACTTTTTCTTCGCCGACGGTGGTGAAGTGACGGGGTTGGCAAGAACGGGCTCCAGTGCATGTAAGATTGCCAACATAAAAGTAAGGAGGGAGAGAAGAAGGACCAGTTTACCCGAGCACCCCATGACCTCAGGAACTTTCCAGACTCTATGGGACACGGGACATTTAGGACAGTCAACCCAGGAAAAGGGAAATCCTGAGGTCCTATCACGGCCGCGGTTACAAAACACACCCGCCAATCACCAGCCGCCATTTGCTCAGAAACCGAATTTGCAGTATAACGAAGAAATGTTTATGCAAATAAAACACCAAAGGCCTGAATGCTATCGGAACAAATGGAACTAAGGAGACCTATACATTATGATGTGCCTGGAGAACCATCTAACCTAATAGTAGAAGACAACATTGGCAAACTATTACCAAGTTTGCCAAAGAGCTTTAATTATGAAGACATCAGTTTAATCATTATCATATGTATACTAGGCTACGTAATGAACACCTAAATGTTGAATAAAATAGCTATTGTATGTATGTAACTATTAATAATTCCCATGTATGTATTAGTTAAGTAGTTATCATCACAAACTTGTTCACACGTATTACAATATCCCTTTTATCTTGAATATCTATAAGCAAGAGGCAAGAATTAAGTCGAACATAGCCTCAACGAAATATAAGAAAAGTAAGCAAACAACCACTGGGGTAATTTCCTTAACTCTGAATAAGAACGGGACATATAACAGCAGTGGACCAATTGTCTTGCCTTCCCCCCTGCCCTGAGAGCTCGCCGAACCTGCTGTGTGCCTTCTGAAGTCTGGATCCTGAAGTCCTGATTTGTGAGAATCAGTTCATCCTGAAGTGCTGCCCTGTGGACCTACGTTCTTCCTGAAGTGCTACCCTGTGGACCTACGTTCAACGTCGGCCAGACTTTCTCTCAGTCTCTACCCTCCTCCATTACCCTAAGTGTTTCTGAGTATCTTACGTTGTGATTATTGATGTGAAGGTAAGGTTAAAATATGTGAATATTGCAGTGCTTAATTATCTAGAGATCTGTGTCCAAGATCCTTCTCCATTGCATATGTGTTAATCTCTCAGAGTTTGTAGTAATTGTTATCTAGATCTGTGCCTAAGATCTAAGTGTTCAACTTTGATTTAATTCCTAGAACGTACTACGCATACATTACATACTTGTGTTCACTATAAGCACTTAGTCTAATACTCACAGATTTTCCTTGTATATGTCCAATTCTATTATGTATGTTACAAGTTGAAATCGGAGTGTATAACGTGTAATTATTCCCTTCTCTAAACAATTGCCTGCTACCTAGAACCTACGCTCAATTTCATATTTTGTTTATCTCAGTCCTCCCTCGTGAAGAATTGTATTTGATTATTATATATACCTTCTTCCCGAGCTCCTAAATCTACGCTCGTTTGTTTAAGCGTGATTTCCATTATTATATGAACCGTATTTATGTTCATTTGATTATTGTTGTAGATAATTTTGATTCTTATCGTCTAGGAATTCTAGTTTTGCATTAGATCGATTATCTAATTATTCATCAATCCGAATACACCGCTTATTTGTGTGAATTCTTACAAGACTGTTAACTCGTTCAGATATCTTATTACACCTTTTCGGGTATTTCAATTAGTATAACTTTGTTGTGTATGCCATTTTACTGATAATTAATATTGTACTTAATTATTCGCATACGCTGATTTTATATAAGCATTCTCCAGTGTTGTTTAACTACTCTAGTTCTGTTAACTATACTGTTTGTCCATTTTTGCTTAAGAGATATTGATCCTTGATTTATTCATAATCATAGAGTAAATATTACATCTGAATTCCTTGACCCGATTTAATATTATTACATAATTATATTGATTGAAGAGACATACATTCAGATCATATTTTTATCCAAAATAAGTTAATAACAAGTTAAATTGTAAAACTAATTACGCATAGCATTCCCCGTAATTTCAGCTTCTTATTCTGAACATTAACCCTTCAAACTCGGATGGTACACGTGTGTACCATCAAGTTTTGCCCCGAGGAACCCGGGTGGTACAACATTGTACCAGTGGTTGAAAGCCTGTGACCTTGGTGTGTGAGGCGTCGGTCCGACACATGTAAACAACAGCCGGCTGGACCGACGCCCCGCATCTCCGGCCACAAGAAGGAGAGCGTCGCTTGTTCGTGTGTGCCTGTATGTTGTTGTTAAGTATCGAAAAGTAGTGTAAAGTGGCTGTTTTGGCTATAAAGTTATCTCCAATGAAATCATCATCACAAATCAACCACTTGACTTAGAGAGCTCTACTTAACGCCATTCTATAGGTAAATAACACAGCTACGCTTGGGGATGCGCGGGAATGCGGGAAGCAGTCAGCATAACAATGATACGGTAGCCTAGCCTAGACGTTTTTTGGCCAAAACACCCGCGTTTTGGGCAATATTTATGTAATGCGTAGCCGGGGCTGGAGGGTTAAGTTCATAGTCGCACTAATAGTAAATAAAATTCCCAAGACCGCAGTAACGGGAAAGACCTGAGCTATTTACCTGGTCATTAGCCACCCCTACCCGGGTTGATTTACTTGCCCATGAGTGCACCTCACCCCCTGTGAGCGTTACTTGAACCAACCGTGCATGTATTTGTTTGCCATCTCAACTCACCTAATTTCCTCTTAACTGGGGAAACTCGTGTTCTAAAGAATAAGAATTCGTTAGACACTCGACTCCCATATTTATTATTGTCAAGGGTTGATTCTATATGTTACGTGATTCTTTATAATTTATTTGTATATTTCCTATTAATATATTACCACAATAGGTTTTAATTTGTGTTCTTGATTCGAGACTGAACATTTATGCATTCCCTGTGTTGCGTACTGTTCCTGATAATAGTTAAGCTAACTCTCAGTCCTTATTTGGCTCAATATATACGTGATCTCATTATAGAAATAATTCTGCAATGTATTGAGAGATCAGGAGCCTATGACAAGAAGAAATAATATATCAATCCTTCTACTAAATAAATTACATGTGTATAGATTACATGCGTGTGTTCATTGAATTTCGTAGCACCTACTTGAATACCTATTTCTGTGATTAAGAATGTGTTAGATGTGTTCCTGTTGAGGAAATTTACAGTCTATAAGTCCATATCTGGAGTTTAGTGCAGACTTGATAACGAGATATAAATATTATATCCCGGCATAACAGAAACATAGGTGATAATTAAAGGGGGAGAGAAAGGGGGAAAGGAGGGTTTTTTGACACATGTGGAGGAGTGATAAAAGGTATGGAGGGGAATTATCTCACTTAATCACATATTTCTTTGTTTTAAATGCTACTGGGGCCTTTTAAAAATAATTAGGCTTTGGATCATAGGGTTCGTCACCTTTCACCACCAAAACCTCTTAAGAGCCTTCTCGCCGTTCTCGGGTTAATATGCGATAAAATACTTTTTCATATTGGTCCGTTTTGTAAAAATATATGAAAACAATTTATGTTTTTTACCGAGAATGAGATAGAAAGATGGAGAGGTATATGAATGAAAGTGGTGTTAGGTGGGAGGAGGGACACTGGCTGACAGATGACAGAGATGCATGAAGGCGATTAATTCATGGTCACCCCCTCAGGGATTTAGGCATCTGTCAATAGATTGTCGAGACTCGTAAGTAACTCGACAGTTTAGGTTAAGTAAACATACTGGAAGTTCAAATTAGGCGCCAGTATTAGGCTAAGTTATATATCTATATAGAAGATATATACTATTTAGTATTAAGTCTTTATGGGTTTATTATCCATTATTATATCGGGTTGTCATTATAATAAATCCGGTATATCTTGTACTTAGTTACATGACGCATTGGTAGATAAGATAACTGCGTATGCGTCATATTCCTTACCTTACCTTATGATACCTTATGATGTGTTCGCCACTCTTCTAGCGGCACCAAGGAGCGCGACGCCCCTCGTTATGGGTGGTGATTTGGTGCAGTAGACTGTTTGAAGCGACAGCTCGCTCCCTTGCGAGGATGGGCTCGTCTGGCACCTTTTGCAGTTCGACATCCAGGGCTCTCTTGAAGCTGTCTAACGAGACGTCCCTCATGTCTCTTACTCGCCGTGGGAGTTTGTTGAAGAGACGTGGGCCTCTGTGTGATAACCAGCCCTCTCGCAGAGAGCCCATAGCACCCCTGTTATTCATCCGGGGGATTTCGCATTCCCAGCCTCTCGTATCACTGAATTTCATGACTACCGGAGTATGTTGGTTTGGTACTAAACCCTCTGCGATTTTCCACGTGTATATTATTAGGTAACGTTCTCTTCTACGTTCCAGTGAGTACAGATTCAGTGCTCTTAAACGCTCCCAATAGTGTAGCTGTTTTATCGAACTTATATGCGAAGTGAAATTTCTTTGTACACTCTCTACGTCATTTATTTCACCTGCTTTGTATGGGGATGTTAATACGCTACAGTATTCAAGCCGCGGTAGCACTAGAGATTTGAAGAGCGTTATCATAGGTAATTCACCGCGTGTTTTAACACTAGATTAGCGGGCTAGCGGTTTATTTATATGTACCGCCCAGCGGGGTGTTTTTAGCCAAAATAGGGCTGTTTACTTGATAATTTTCATGCCTAAATAAGACCCAGAGCGTAAAACAAGTATCTATCCCTGAAAGGGCATAAACAGAGCTTTCCAATGACACCATAACGATCCTTTTATGATGGCTAGTTTTCTTGCAACAACCGCGCAACGCGAGTGCAAAAAGCATGTAATTCGGCACTTTCCCCATACAATTCCGTATGTAGCGAGTGAGAGAGGGAGGGAGGAGGTGGGATTCGTGTCAGTAGGTTCGCCGCGGTGGTCTGGAGCAGTCATACGCTCGCTACTCTCCTGCCACCACTTGTCTCTCTCTCTCAGCAACATTACGTGCTGAAATTGCCACACGACCTATGTCGAGCGCCGCCAGATAGTCCAGATTTATTATACTCGACTTATGTTGCGCGCCGCTAGTTATGGGTTAAAAGTACGCAGAATCCAACCCGTTAGACGTTTAGCAGCCGCCACTTTGATCTGGTTATGTACTTTGAAACCCATATTTTCAGACATTAATACCCCAAGGTCTTTCACACTGTCTTTCCGTTCTATTATGTGGTTAGATTCTGTTAAGTAATTTGTAACTTCTTTAACACCATTATTATCTCCGTACCGTATTAATTGGAATTTTTCTTCATTGAATTGCATGTTGTTTTCCCTGGTCCACTGGAACACTACATTCATGTCTTCCTGCAGTCGGCCCGTGTCTTCTTGTGTGTTTACTATCTTGCTTAATTTTGTGTCATCAGCAAAAGACGACACCGTACTGTGTCTGGTGTTGGTATCTGTGTCGCAAATTAGTATGAGGAACAGAAGGGGCGCTAGCACTGTTCCTTGGGGCACTGAGCTTTTGACATCCGAAGGCTCAGATGTGACTTGGTTTACTGCTACTGATTGTTTTCGGTTTACGAGGAAATTGTATAATTGTATATTCGGGGACCTGAGGGATACGTGTTCCTTAACCCTTCAAACTCGGATGGTACACGTGTGTACCATTAAGTTTTGCCCCGAGGAACCCGGGTGGTGCAACATTGTACCAGTGGTTGAAAGCCTGTGACCTTGGTCTGTGAGGCGTCGGTCCGACGCATGTAAACAACAGCCGGCTGGACCGACGCCCCACATCTCCGGCCACAAGAAGGAGAGCGTCGCTTGTTCGTGTGTGCCTGTATGTTGTTGTTAAGTATCGAAAAGTAGTGTAAAGTGGCTGTTTTGGCCATAAACTTATCTCCAATGAAATCATCAGCACAAATCAACCACTTGACTTAGAGAGCTCTAGTTAACGCCATTCTACAGGTAAATAACACAGCTACGCTTGGGGATGCGCGGGAATGCGGGAAGCAGTCAGCATAACAATGATACGGTAGCCTAGCCTAGACGTTTTTCGGCCAAAACACCCGGGTTTCGGGGAATATTTATGTAATGCGTAGCCGAGGCTGGAGGGTTAATATTGGCTGCGGCTATGTTTGGGCTATTTAGGGCATATTCAGGCACTCCTGAATGATAAATCAAGCATCTGCATTAAATGAAGTGTATTCTGCCGAAAACTAGACGAAAATAGCTTCAAAATGACACCAGAACGGGCCCCGTACGTGGTGTGGTTCACCCGCAGTGGTGTCAGTGAAACGCGGGAAACCCGCTATTTGGTAGCACACGTTCGCTTGGCTACACTGCTGTGAGACACAGAGAGAGACCCGCGCGAGACACAGTGTACCTCAGTGAGCCGCTCGGTGGTCGGAGGTGGGCCCCTCATGACACTGACACTCGATTTTTACGGTTTTTACAGGCTTTTAAAGCCTGGAAATTTCTGTAACTTGCCAGGACGTTCCAGAACGTCATCCGCAACCACAGAAAAGACCTTCGAAGAGCAATCATATTAAAAGCAGTAAAGAAAAACTGGAAACAGAGCAACTACATTAATGAGCTAAATGGAAAGAAAACATCGATGAATGATAAAGACTAGAAGTGGATTCAGAGTGAACTGGTACTATCTCTCAGTACCCATCACATCAGCGCTGACCTCGGCATTCCCTTCACTGAGCCAATGAGTCACGGTGAGCCCGCGCGCCAGCAACTCGCCCCAGCAACTCAGCCCTAGACTCACACACGCACGCACGCACACCACGCCCAGGCCAGGGTATGACGTGTGTGTGAACGGTGACGTCACAGGAATTGGTGAAACTCCACGGGATCTCCACTTCGAACTTCATTCTACAACAGCTGACTAGAAGACCTTCAAAACATCGCAACGTTAATTCAGCTTTGTATCGGTTAGTCAGAAATAACATACAAACTAAATATACTAGTAATTAGTGCTAGAACAAATCCTGTCAACCCAAACACAGCAATAGCCAATGCTTTCTTTGAATTTTCTTTAGCAAATATATCTACTTATTTACTCTACGAATTTTAAAGTGTGACTATACGTACATTTTAACTCCATTTCGAATTAATAAATTCAAGTCTTGCTTTAAGAACTTTTATTCTCGCACTAAGAAACTTATATTTACTTCCTTTTAATTCTAATTTCTCTCATTGAATAAAATTTTGAGGCCTACAGTAAATATTAGTTTACCAACACAAATTTCTCAAGAAATTTATTTTAGCAGAGGATAATTTCTTTTCTCTTGCCTGTGTTACCTTGTTTTCATTTGTTCTATAGTTGTTGTTGTTCCCCAGGCTGTCTGGCCGAACAGCCCCAAGGTCTCGAGCAAGGCCAAGGCCATAAATGAGCGCCCCCACAAAACCCTCCCTGCTTACCACTAACAAAGCCCGGGTGACCGAAGCCACTCCAAGGCAGGGAGCTGAGGAGGGTGCGGAAACGCCCGGGAAACCGAAGCTACACCCAAGGCCCTGTGCCCCTCAGCAATTATGAAGGGAAAGTTGAGGGGCAAGGGAAAAATGTGACGCTTTGGTTCCCAATCTGCCAATTTCTAGGTTGGCAGTAGGGAGGTCAATCCACGGAAAAGACGCCGTCACATGAGATCTAGAAGATCTAGGAAGACAGGTGTTCCTCCTGTTGTTCTCAAAAACTGTGCTTCCGTGCTGACTCCCTGCCTAGGCAAACTCTTTCGTCTCTGTCTATCCTCTAACGTCTTCCCTTCATGCTGGAAGTTTGCTCACATTCAACCTGTCCCAAAGAAGGGTGACCGCTCTCAACCCTCCAACTATCGTCCAATTGCTCTTATCTCTTGTCTTTCTAAAGTTTTTGAAACTATTCTTGCTTCCAAATTTCTTAAGCATTTCTCTTCTCATAATCTGCTCTCAGATCGCCAGTATGGCTTCCTTAAGGGTCGCTCTACTGGTGATCTTCTTTCATATCTTACTAACTCTTGGTCATCCTCCTTTCGGGACTTCGGTGAGACTTTTTCTATTGCACTAGACATATCGAAAGCCTTCGATAGAGTCTGGCATAAATCTTTAATTTCTAAACTACCCTCCTTCGGTTTCTATCCCTCCATCTGTGCCTTTGTCTCTAATTTCCTTTCCGGCCGTTCCATAGCCGCGGTTGTGGACGGCCATTGTTCACTTCCTCACCCTATAAACTCCGGTGTTCCTCAGGGCTCTGTCTATCTCCTATTCTCTTTCTAATTTTTATAAATGATCTCCTTAACTGTACCTTAATTCCCAGCCAGCAATCCCTCAACGACAAACGTAATGAAGCCATAGAACTCTTAAATTCTGATCTAAATACTATTTCCAATTGGGGCAGAGAAAACCTTGTTAACTTTAATGCTTCCAAAACCCAATTTCTCCATCTATCTACCCGTCAGGATCTCCCAGCGGACTATCCCTTATTCTTCAACAATACAAAAATCAACCCTTCATCTTCTCTCAATATTCTTGGTGTCTCTTTTTCTTCTGCTCTCATTTGGAAGGACCATATTACCAGTCTTGCTAAGGCAGCCTCCCAGAAGCTGGGTGTGCTCAACCGCCTTAGGGGGTTCTTTTCCCCTGCACAGCTTCTTGCTCTGTACAGGGGCATAGTGTGCCCTTGTATTGAGTATTGTTCACATGTGTGGGGAGGTTCCTCTCACACCGCTCTCCTAGACAAAGTTGAAAGGAAGGCCTTTCGTATCATTAACTCCCGTCCACTCACCAACTCTCTGCAATCTCTCTCTCTCCGCCGCAATGTTGCATCTCTCTCGCTATTCTATCGCTACTATAATAATCAGTGTTCCTCAGAGCTATCCCAGTGCATACCACCTCCTTTACGTAGGGCACGTGGTACCCGTCTTGCAACTCAATCCCACCCCTACTCTGTGCAACTCTCCAATCCAAGAGTGAAACGTTACTCTCAAACTTTCTTCTACTCAACAGCTGAGCTCTGGAACTCTCTCCCAGAATCAGTCTTTCCCTCTTCCTATGACTTAAATTGCTTCAAACTCTGTGTGTCCAGGCATTTTGGCTCGAACGTCCCTTGATTTTGGCCCTGTCACTCTTTCAACTATGGGGGAGGCACTCGCTATAGGCAGTTATGCCTTTTGCCTCCCTCAATCACATAGAAAAAAAAAAAAAAAAAAAAATATAAGTAAAAGGAACAGTGAGAGTAAGCTATGGGTATGGTAGAGATCGCTCAGCTCTCACTCTGATAGACCAGCCCATCACCACATGACTAGAACCCAATCCTCTCGGCATCAGCTAGGAAAGGCCCTGGAAAGCCGCCTTTGGCGGGGGGATAGCTCCCCTATTTCAACTCCTTTCGGAGTTGGGCACCCGCCCATTTGTTCTATAGTTAAATTCAACTTAGTAAGGCACTGTATAGGAATACTCTCTTACTATTTGTTCTATAGTAATAGAGTATTCCTATACAGTGCCTTACTAAGTTGAATTTTCCAGAATTTTCCTGTATTAATATTTCAACTGCTCACTCATCAGACTAACCACCTTCATTCATCCATACAAACTAGAGTACAGGTGTGTGGTTAAAAGAAATCCCTATTTCCAAGAATTTTTGTACCAGTGCTAACATTTTTGTGGGATTATTTGTCAATGACATTCAGCCCAGGTATCTTTACCAATAGTGTAATTTTTCCCCCATGTCCTTTAAGCCTTTTGGCAAGAAGTCACCTCATCTTGAGGAATACCTAATTTCCTCAGACAGTTTACTGAGAACAACTCAGAAGAGGATTTAGAGGGAGCGGGAATTGAATCTCAGTCAGACACAGAGTTTGGGAAAGAAGTAGGGACAAAACTTTCTTCTGACATTGACGACTTGACTGAACAACTTACTAACTCTTTCAAGGAGACATTGGGCCACCCCGATACATCCTCTAGCGCCTGCGGAACAGTTAAGGATACATTGGGTCACCCCGATAATACATCCTCAGCGCTAGCGCCAGCGCCAGCGAACCGTCATTGGTGTCCCAAGATCACCAAAATTTTGCGAAACACAAGGTAAAACCAGATACCTTCAGTACTAGGTGGAGTCACCCTGCGATCAGGAAACACCTACTTTCCTGTAGTGCCGGCAGTGACACCTCCTCCGGCAACGACTACCAGTACTTCATCTACAACAACGCCACCGGCAAATTCCACAGCAATCATGACAGGTCAGCCCCCACCACCGAAGATAAATCTCATGCAACGTGGACAAGACATCGCCTACTTTACCGGAAAAGATTGTCCAAACTATCCGGGAGGAGTTCTTATCTTCTTACGGACCATCAAAGACCTCATGAGGAATAGTGACATAACGACAGATGAAGACAAGATCGTTTTTGTAAGAGGATATCTGAAAAGCGGCTCCAGACCCGCACTCGCACAGTCCATCCTAGGTTTCCGGACCAAGGACTATAATGCATGGAGAACATATCTGATTCAATGTTTTGGAGACGGCAACCAAGGAGGAGCATTGGCCTTCGTACACAGAATGGCCCACAAATTTGACGAGTCCCTTGGTAAGCGAGACATGCTCATGGCCCAAGTCATTGCAGGAGATGTTGTCGTAGATGCCGAGCAAAGATTTTACACTTCAGATTGGGTAAATCAGGGAGAGCAAACAATGACCCTGAAAAATCTAAGTAAATTCCTAGAATACATGGTTTTCGTATGCGCACTGCCTACCACTCTTAGGAAGGAAATCATGAAAACTGAGTTCAAAACCACCAGTAACCTTCAGGAGTTTGTGGCAAAGAAAGCATTCAAAATCTCCACAGATGTAATACCAAAAGCCTTCGTAAGCCCAGTAGAAGCGTATGGGACCAAACCCAAGCAGGCTACAAGCTCAAGGAACCACAACATCTGTGAACACTGCCAGAAGAAGGGCCATGACAAGAGATCATGCTGGAAACTGCACCCGGAGCAAACCCCGGACAGGTACAAGAAGAAGACGACATACACAGCTTGCGGTGGGGCATCACACAAAGGTGGACGAGCACAAGGAACCCCCACAAGCCAAGGGCAACAAAGTCTGAGGAAGAGCTGTATGATCCATGGAGAGATGGGACATTCCACCGACGAATGCCGAGCAGCCAAGGATCTAGTCGGTAAGTACCACAAACGTTCGTCGGGGGAAGCCCAGGGCAGCAATCCTGAAAATCAAACGTAGTAAAGACTACTCCGTTACCTACCAATGTACACTCGTCGCCCTTACACGTGCCCTCGATCGTTGCGGCTGTCACATGAGTGAACATTATGTCAATTCCAGTAACGGTAGGTAACAGGAAGATCTCTTTGGCTCTTGACTCCGGCGCCTGCGCCAACGTCTTGTCCTACGAGTCATTGATAAATCTTCAAAATCAGCTTAAGTGCAACTGGACACTTAATCTCCCAGACATGCAACTTAAAGGAGTTACACGGGATACCCTACAACTAGTTGGTATGGTAGACATTCCGTTTAGATTCACACGTCGCGGAGACCCAAACATCAAGACGAGGTTTTACGTGATCAAGGATTTTCCACTCCCAGCCGATGGCCTCATAGGCATCGAAACAATGAAGGACAACCGCATCGTCTTAGATCCTTCCGAGCAGAGGATGACATACAACCGCCACACGTATTCTACAATGCAGAATCCACGACCTCTCCTACACTCGACCATTGCAGCGACTGTACCAGCAAGCATGGACAATTTACCTGCGCGGTCCTTGGGGTTCCCTACTCCAAGTATCCAGAATTTAGTAGTAGCCTCTACGTTCCAACGTAGAGCTAGGCCTATATACTTATCGTATAATTTTGCTCCGCTCTAGAGCGGGCAATTATCGAAATCACTAGCGCGATAAAACGATAACATCTAGAGTAGCACCTTACTCTCTCTACTAGGTACGTTGTACATACTTTGGAGGCCACTATTTGAAAAGGAAAATAAGAAAATATTGATGAGAAAGAAGAGAAAATTACAGGATTTTAGGCCATCCTATCTGGCTCCTTCAGCCATCTTGACGGATCCATCCCACTACCCGACAGGGTACATTGGGCATTCCTTTTCGCGCTACTCAAGCCTTCACACTCGCTGTTTTCTATGCGCCCGATTTTTGTGCTTCCACTCCTGTCGCCTACCCTTTGGGTGAGTTGTGGGCCTTCTTTATGGTACCTAAGGTTCTTAGACAGATGATCTGTGATGTAGGCACGCTTCAAATGGGCTCTTAGGTGTGTTACTTTGAGTATGGCGTCGAAACTGGTTGGTCACGCTTCTACGCATGCGTCGCCCTTCGGCGAGTGTTATTATTTAGGCCTTTGCCTGTTTTTATCATCATTTTCACTTGCGGTGGCTTAGTTTTGTATACCTGGTAGGTTCTTTTCCGCTTTGTGCTTATTTTCTGCTTTCATTGCGTGGTTTTTGCGAAGAGTTAGGCTAACTTGTGCACTTTCGTTTGTGATGAAGGGGGCATAGCCCCCCTTGCCTTGACAGGTTATTTTGGCCTTTTGTTTTGCTTGCCTTCACATGAATGTTTCGCATTGGAGTGTGCCCTGTGTTTTTTGTTTATCTGCCACTCAACCACGGCTAGGCCCCCTGTTCATAGCCTAACTTTTAGTTGGAGGGGGGCGCCAGGGCTAGACCTCATGTTCCTAGCCTCACTTTTTAGAAGGGGGAAGATGGGACTTTTGGTAGACGGTCATTGTTGCCTCGTCGCTCTTGCTTGCCGATCTATGGTTTTACTAAACCACCTTAGGCTCGCAGGGGTATGACGCTTTGGTTTTCCTAAACCTTCTGTGGGGCACCCTTTTTTCGTCTGACGCTCGCTCCTGCGCTGTCTCTCCCTTATTTTGTTGGCGCTCCCCTCGGCCTTGAGTTCATGAGACACAGTCTTCCCCTTAATTGAACTCCCTCATACATTGAGGTCCCCGCGGCATGGTCTTCACCTCCTTTGAGCTCTACGATGCCTTGAACTGTCGTCCCTTCCACCCTTTTTGGTGACGCGGGTCTCTGGGAAGGGCTCCGCGCCCGCTCCGCCCTGCAGCGTGGACAAATCCCGCTCCAGGTCGGTCCTATGCTTCCGACATGTTCTCTTTTTTGGCTGCTTTGGTCGGGTCCCTCTGGACCCGCTCCGCCCTAGGATGGTACTATCCGTCTCTAGGTCGGTCCTCTGCATCGCACTGTTTTATTTTTGCTCATGCAAGCTCCCCTGCCAGCTGTCCTGCTGTGCACTTGGGTTGAGCCTTTTGGTTGGTCTTTACCTCCATCTCCCTTTCCGCTCGAGGGCGGACAAATCCGCTCTGGAGCGGACATCTCCGCTCTGGTGCAGGCATCTCCGCTCTGCAGCGATGTCTATTCCGCTCTGGACAGGGCCCCCTTGGGCTTCTTCTTCACTTTGGCTTCCACACTGGGTCTCTCCTCTACCTGTTCCGCTCTGGAGCGGACACCAGTCCCGCTCCTGGTTGGTCCTAGGCCTTCCCTCCTGCTGCCCTAGCCCTCCTGTTTTCACCTGGTTCTACTCTACGCTTGTTCCGCTCTGGAGCGGACGCCAGTCCCGCTCCTGGTCGGTCCTAGGCCTTCCCTCCTGCTGCCCTAGCCCTCTTGTTTTCACCTGGTTCTACTCTATGATTGTTCCGCTCTGGAGCGGGCGCCAGTCCTGCTCCAGGTCGGTCCTAGGCCTTGCCTTCTGATGCCCTGGCTCTCTTGTTCGCTGTGCGCTTGCCTTTCTCCTTTGCCTAGACTGCCATTGTCATGCATGCGTGCCCCGCTCTGGAGCGGGAGGGTGTAGTCCGCTCTGGAGCGGGTCTGTCTGCTCCGCTCTAGAGCGGACTTTCCCGCTCTAGAGCGGACTTGCCCTCTCGGCCCTGGCACTATTTGTTGGCCAATATTGCCTTGTTTGTACTTGGGGTTTGTCGGTTACTGTGTCTCATAACCTTCTCCTTTACATCAGGCTGTGTTCCTGCTCTGCACTGCTGGGTCCCTTGGCCTGCCATCTCCTCTTCGGTCCCTTCACCCTCAGGTACCCTTTCGGTTCTTATATGGCTGTCATGCTTTATTTCAGGGTGTTTGAACCTGCACCTTGGTCTTTTCTGACCTGGGTTTTTGGGGTTCTTCGGACTGTTGCTGCTTATGATGTATGCATGGCCCTCCCACATGGGGGGTCCGTCTCCGTCCTTCTCCACATGGGGGGGAGGGGGGGGTGTTATTACTTTTATGTACCTATCATAATGCATGGTATCTTTTGTGTGTTTTTTGTGCATACTGTCATACCTTCCTTCAATTTCTGCATCTTCTTTCTCTGAGCTTCGTCTGGGACATCTTTCATTTCTCCCTTCGCTTACAGTGCGGATGTCGCTCCCTGCCTGCGCGCGCCATGGGTGTGCCCGTCCGGCTATGGGAGCTGGGCATACTGGGTGCCCCGCCCATGCTGCGTGCTACTGCTGTGATGGCTTCACCCCCAGACGGTGTGGCCCGTGTCTCGTCCACGTTATGACGATTGAGTCTCGCCCTACTTCGCCGGATGCTGAGACGGCACGGGTCGACCTCACCGCTGCATGGTCGGGCGTGGCTCGGTCTGTTAAGGACCTTTTACACCGGGTCCCCCGCTTCATGGACGAAGGGGTTCGCGCCTTGCTGAACCTTCCTCTGGTGTCTCCGCGCCCTGTGGTCCCCGCTTCGCAGGTCCCTCAGTCTGGTGTGTCTCCGTTATCGGCGGACACAGCGGGGTCGATGCGGCACCGCTCGGCTTCTCCACGTCGCCGGAAGTCTTCGACGTCCCGCCGCCCTGCAGCTTCCGACCCCACGTCTCTGGGCTCGACGACTTTTCGCCCTCAGATGGCGATGCTTCCCCTGGTCTGTGTTCCTGCTGGTGTTTCGGCCTTCTCACCTGGTCGTCGTACCACCCATGGGCTGCTCAGGGAGATTGGGGCATCACAGGCCGGACATCTACCGTCGGCTCCTCCGCCATCGTTGCCGTTGGCTCTGCTACCACCGTTCCCGCCTACTCCACCTCCTAAGAAGGCGGGGGCTCTGTTTGCTTCGGCCTCTCCTCTTCTTGTCCGCGATGGTCTCCCGGCTTCTGGCTTTGTCGGGCCTGACATTCCGTGTGGCCTGCCTTCTCCTGCTCGGAAGAGTGGACCCGTACCTCTGGCGGTGCAAGGCGCCAGTGTGGCGGTTTTAGGGTCTGGTCAGGTGGGGGCTGCCTGTGACCTCGTGGAACTGAGTGCCGTAGTGGTTGAGGACTCGCCACGGGAGTCTTTCTCCTCTACTCCGTCGCCTCGTCGGTCGCCCGGCCGTCGGAACCGTCGCCGGACCATCTCTTCATCTTCCTCATCACCGACCGAAGACCCTGGATGGGTCCTTCCTATTCAGGCCATCCAGGAGGCCCAGGTTAGGGCTGAGGGGGCTAACGCTGCACGGTTTGCCTCCCTGCACGGGATGCTTGCACTGATGGCGGGAGGCTGGGAGCGTCCTCCTCCCATTCCTCCTGTGCTTCACCCTTGCGTTTTGGTTGTTCGACACTGTTGCCTCCTAGGCTTGCTCTTGCTTGCCTGTCTCCGAGTTTCCTAAACCTTCTTGCAGGGCCCCAGTTTTCGTCTGCTTTCAGCTCCTGAGACACAGTCTTACCCTCCATTGAACTCACCACTACCTTGAGTTCCTGAGCCGCAGTCTTCACCTATATTGACCTCACCAATACCTTGCGGTTCCTGAGGAGCGGGCTTACCCTACATTGGGCTCTCCTATACCTTGAGGTTCCTGCGACACTGTCTTAACCTACATTGAGCTCACTAATACCTTGAGTTCCTGAGACACAGTCTTCACTTTTTTTTTTTTTTTTTTTTTATATGTGATTGAGGGAGGCAAAAGGCATAACTGCCTATAGCGAGTGCCCCCCCCCATAGTTGAAAGAGTGACAGGGCCAAAATCAAGGGACGTTCGAGCCAAAATGCCTGGACACACGGAGTTTGAAGCAATTTAAGTCATAGGAAGAGGGAAAGACTGATTCTGGGAGAGAGTTCCAGAGCTCAGCTGTTGAGTAGAAGAAAGTTTGAGAGTAACGTTTCACTCTTGGGTTGGAGAGTTGCACAGAGTAGGGGTGGGATTGAGTTGCAAGACGGGTACCACGTGCCCTACGTAAAGGAGGTGGTATGCACTGGGATAGCTCTGAGGAACACTGATTATTATAGTAGCGATAGAATAGCGAGAGAGATGCAACATTGCGGCGGAGAGAGAGAGATTGCAGAGAGTTGGTGAGTGGACGGGAGTTAATGATACGAAAGGCCTTCCTTTCAACTTTGTCTAGGAGAGCGGTGTGAGAGGAACCTCCCCACACATGTGAACAATACTCAATACAAGGGCGCACTATGCCCCTGTACAGAGCAAGAAGCTGTGCAGGGGAAAAGAACCCCCTAAGGCGGTTGAGCACACCCAGCTTCTGGGAGGCTGCCTTAGCAAGACTGGTAATATGGTCCTTCCAAATGAGAGCAGAAGAAAAAGAGACACCAAGAATATTGAGAGAAGATGAAGGGTTGATTTTTGTATTGTTGAAGAATAAGGGATAGTCCGCTGGGAGATCCTGACGGGTAGATAGATGGAGAAATTGGGTTTTGGAAGCATTAAAGTTAACAAGGTTTTCTCTGCCCCAATTGGAAATAGTATTTAGATCAGAATTTAAGAGTTCTGTGGCTTCATTACGTTTGTCGTTGAGGGATTGCTGGCTGGGGCGTTCTGAAAAACTAATGGAGTAGTGTAAGGTTGAGTCGTCTGCGTATGAATGGATGGGAATTAAGGTACAGTTAAGGAGATCATTTATAAAAATTAGAAAGAGAATAGGAGATAGGACAGAGCCCTGAGGAACACCGGAGTTTATAGGGTGAGGAAGTGAACAATGGCCGTCCACAACCGCGGCTATGGAACGGCCGGAAAGGAAATTAGAGACAAAGGCACAGATGGAGGGATAGAAACCGAAGGAGGGTAGTTTAGAAATTAAAGATTTATGCCAGACTCTATCGAAGGCTTTCGATATGTCTAGTGCAATAGAAAAAGTCTCACCGAAGTCCCGAAAGGAGGATGACCAAGAGTTAGTAAGATATGAAAGAAGATCACCAGTAGAGCGACCCTTAAGGAAGCCATACTGGCGATCTGAGAGCAGATTATGAGAAGAGAAATGCTTAAGAAATTTGGAAGCAAGAATAGTTTCAAAAACTTTAGAAAGACAAGAGATAAGAGCAATTGGACGATAGTTGGAGGGATGAGAGCGGTCACCCTTCTTTGGGACAGGTTGAATGTGAGCAAACTTCCAGCATGAAGGGAAGACGTTAGAGGATAGACAGAGACGAAAGAGTTTGCCTAGGCAGGGAGTCAGCACGGAAGCACAGTTTTTGAGAACAACAGGAGGAACACCGTCCGGACCGTACGCCTTATTAGTGTTAAGCCCAGAGAGGGTAGAAAGTACATCTTTAGAAGAGATTAGGATATTAGGCATAAGTAAGAGAGAGGAGGGCGGAGAGGGAGGAATAGCACCGGAATCATCCAAGGTGGAGTTTCTAGCAAAAGTTTGAGCGAAGAGTTTAGCTTTGTCAGAGGAAGAAGTGATGGTTGTGCCATCAGAGTGGGAAAGGGGAGGGAAAGACGAGGAAGAGAAATTGTTGGAGAGGTTTTTGGCTAGATGCCAGAAAGCTTGGGAAGAGCTAGAGTTGGATAGTTCAGTGCATTTATTATTGATGAAAGAGTGTTTGGCAAGTCGAAGAACAGATTTGGCTTGATTCCGGGCAGAAACATATGAAGAATGAGAGTCTTGAGTTTTAAGGCGTCGGTACCGTTTGAATGCTTCCTCCTTATTGCGGACAGCAGTAGAACAGGCGTGAGTAAACCAAGATTTTTTAGCATTAGTCTGAGAGAAAGAGAATGGAATGTATGCTTCCATGCCCGATAGGATTACCTCGGTAATGCGTTCAGCACTCTCCGAGTGTCCCCGGCCATGGAAGCAGAAATCATTCCATGGGAAATCAAAGAAGTACTGCCGAAGAGCCTCCCAGTCGGCAGCGCCAAAGTGCCACAAGCGCCGCCGGCTAGGAGGATCGGGTGGCTGTACTGGAGAGATAGGACAGGTGACAGAGATAAGTTTATGGTCGGAGGGGCCCAAAGGAGAGAAACGATCGACAGTATAAGAAGAAGGGTTAGAAGTTAGAAACAGGTCAAGAATGTTGGGCCGATCTCCGATGCGATCCGGGATACGGGTGGGTTGCTGAACTAACTGCTCTAGGTCATTTAGGATAGAAAAGACGTAGGCTTGTTCACCAGGTGGATCAGTAGTGTGAGAGGAGAGCCAATGGCGGTGGTGAACGTTGAAATCTCCTAAGATGGAGATTTCTGAGAAAGGAGAAATAAACCTACTTTGACCTCGCTCATACCTTGCGGTTCCTCAGGCACAGTCTTCCCTACATTGGGCTCCCCAATACCTTGCGGTTCCTGAGACACAGTCTTAACCTCCATTGTGCTCACCAATCCCTTGGGATGTATTTTTCCTTCCACCCTCCCCGGTGCCGCAGGTCTCTCGGAAGGGCTGTACTCAGCTCGCTCCGCCCTGGTGCGTGGATGACTCCCGCTCTGGGTTGGTCCTATGACTAGACACGTTCTCTTATCAGACCGCTCCCTTTCTTACTGCAATCTGCCTGACGTCCTTCAACGGTGTCTTTGGCTTTGCTGAGCGGGACCCTTTAGGCCTCTCCACTTCAGTTGGGAATGTTTTTGTTACGGGCCTCTGGCGTCTGGGCTCGGGCCTCACGGGGCCCGTTCCGCCCTCTAGGGTTATCCTCCTCTAGGTCGGGCCTATGCTTTGCCTCTGTTCTTTACCCACGGACGCTCCCACGTCTGCTGTGATGCTAGACCGTTCAGTTTGGACGCTTGGATGTACATCTCTGATGTTTTTACCCAGGGAGGCTCCCGCGTCGGCTATCGTGCTCGACGATTCTTTTGGGACTTTTGGATGTTCCTGGCCTTTCACCTTTACTGGTACCTACGGGCCTCTGACGTTTGGCTACCCTACGCCCGCTCCTCCCTGGTGCGGCGACTCCGCTCTGGAGCGGACGATACGCTCTGGAGCGGTGCCTGTCTTTTTCTTAACGTGGATGCTTCCACGTCGGCTGTCCTGCTAGTCTTTTCTGACGGAACTCTTGGGTGTTTTCCCTTTCACCCTTCCTGATGCCTCAAGCCTCTCCCGTCCGACTGCACTACATCTGCCCCGCCCTAGAGCGGCCATTCCCGCTCTTGGCCAGTTCTCTTCCATACTTCTCCTGACACCATCCCGGTTCCTCACCTGTCCTGTGCCGCTCTCCGCTCTGGAGCGGAGCTTACTTTCTGCTCCAGAGCGGGATTTCCGCCCCAGAGCGGAGCGGGCCGTTCGGGCCCCCTCCACTCTGGGTCGGTTCTCGGTGGCCTTTGCCTTGCCTCTGGATGGGCCCTCCGTTGCAGTCATTCATCTTACTACTGTTGCAGTCATTCATCTTACTACTGGCTCTGTCTCACTCCCTTGCCTCCCTAGGCTAGGTCATTCATCTTCCTACTGGCACCATCTCGCTCCATTGCCTCCCTCGGCTCCCTGGGCCGCTCCTGCAGCGTGCAACGCTCTCCGCTCTGGTGCGCAGCTTCCATTCCGCTCCAGAGCGGCGAGGGCCGTTCCTCCTACATTTCGCTCCAGAGCGGATTTCCGCCCCGGAGCGGAGGGGACCATTCTGGACCACTCCACTCTGGGTCGGTGCTAGGGTGCTTTGCTTTACCTCTGGATAGGGACTCAGTTGCAGTGGTTCACAGACTTCTCCTTTTTATCTGACTGTGCTCCCACTCTACTCTGATGGTAGAGTGGAGAAGAGGCAACTTCTCCTCTTCAGTGCCTTCACCCTTTGGGTATTCTTATTATCCTCTTCCATTATTAGGCTTTCATGCCTTCCTTCTGGGGATTTGCACCTGCCCCTTGGTCTTTTCTGACCGGGGTTTTTTCGGGGTTCTTGCTCTTGCTGGTTCGCCTGGTCTCTCCCTGACCCTCCGCATGGGGGGTCACTCTTCACCCCTCGCCTCGCACAGGGGGGGGGGGGGGATACTCACTTTCATGAAAGGTACTCCATTTTCGAGGTGTAGGGAGCACTTTTGTGCGTCCTTCGGCCCTTGTGCCTGTTAATTTTCAGGAGTTTTCTTCCAGTATTTGTGCACCCATGAATTATCCTCCTGCATAGCCCTCCGTTCGAAGGGTCCCCCTTTTTCGTCCTTTCCTTCCTACACAAGGGAAAGGGGTATTCTCCTGTCACGGTTTTACCGGTTTTTCACATTATTGTGCTTACACACGATTCCTGGGCTTCCTACATGGGACGGCAGTATCTTTTTCCTTTCCGATTGCGAGGAGGATATCACTTCCTTCCTGCGCACACCATGGGTGTGTCCGTTCTGCCATGCCCGTTGGACGTAGGGAGTGTCCTCCCCTTATCTCATGCTACAGCCGCGATGGTTTTCACCCTCGGAGGTACAGATCGTGGCTCGTGGATATTGTCCTTTGTGTCTCGTCCTCCTTACCCGGAAACGGATGGGGCGAGGTCTCGCCTCTGCACTATGTAGTCGGGAATTGCTCTCTATGTCAGGGACCACTTCCATTGGATTCCACACTTCGTACGACGGAAGGGTACGCGCCATGCGTCCCCTTACCTCTGCTGTCTCCGTGGCGCCAGGCCGCCTTTCCTCCTGTGCCTCGTTCGGGCGTCCTCGCGGTTTCCGAGGACGCCGAAACGACGGTGTGACGTCGCTCTCCTTCCCCATATCGCCGACGATTCCCGCCTACTCCGTCCGGTTCATGCCATACATGTGGCTCTGGACGAGGCTCGGGAGCCTGTCACACTGCATGCAACCTCCCTGCCCGGGCCTGCCGGATGCTCTGTCAAAAGGACAGAGTGCCCGGGTAGTATGGTATTCCCAACACACCGTGTTCGACGACCTAGCGGCCTGCTGGAGTGTTCCACAGGTGGCCTGGTTCGCCTCATGCGAGGCGACTGGGTTGCCTGTGTTCCTGTACCGCTGGATTACTCCTCCGGCGGAGGTACCGGTCGCGTTCAGCAAGGACTGGCGCAGGTGGCGGTCGGTTTATGTGTGTTCCACCAACCGCCGCCCTTTTTGATGTGCAACGTCCTCCACAGGCTGAGAGGGTACCAGTGCTTCGTTTGGTTGTTGCGCCCATCCGGCCGGCCCAAGCCTGGTCTGCTCGGCTGAAGCGGTGGTACCCGAGTCCAGTTCCCCTAGCGATCTCCGATTTCCTCTTGGTATTGATTGGTGTCCTAGGGACCTCGTTCGCCTTCACATCGTAGATGTGAGGCAGGGTGGATGCCTAAGTTTAGTCGATCTTTGTATGTCAAATCCTCTCCCCTGGATTCATTTTACATGGCAGACTTACGGATCTCACTGATGCGGTTTTCCTTCTTGGATCCCTACCCATCACGGACGCGACCGTCGGTGGCGTTCGTGTTTCACTACCTCCATTGGTTAATATTGTGAAGCGTCCCAACATCTGCACCACTCTTCCGAACCGCCTGTCGGCCATTCGGGTACCGTTTGAGACTTTCACGGGGTTGGTCGTTCCTCCCTAGGACTTGGGTTCTTTTTGCGATCCTGCTTTATGCTTTGTCCGACGCCGCGTCAGCTTCCTCCTCAGTGGTTTCTGGCGGAGGCTCTCCAACTGCTCTCGTCTGCCTCTTACGCTCATTACCCCACGCCTGTACACTTCCGTGACATGACATTGTTCTTTATGGTTTTGGCGACGGGTGCAGGAGTCCCCGGCGATGACTGCCAGGTCTAGGGACCGACATTCCTTACATCGTTCTCCCGTCCTTGAGTCAGTTACTTTGGCTCCGTCTGTTCGTTTGGTTGCTACAACCGTACGCGACACTCCCGTTTTTATGCTTTTCCTGTACCAGCTTTCAAACATGGTAGGGTTCATCATCCGTTATGCCCGGTTCAAACCCTGCATCCGTATGTGTACTCGACCAGGCCAGTGTCGGGGTTGCCTTTACGGGTGGCGCCTACGACCTGTAGGAGACTAGGTCGACGTGCTGTGGGACTTCGCCTGTGTCGGTAGTTTCGGGCCAGTCACCCTTACGTTCTGGACGCAGCTTATGTTGTCCGTTCGTACGCTGCTACGTTCAGATTTTACATACTCTTTCTCGACCGAACGTTGCCGACACGGGGCTTTGGTCTTCCCACACCACGTTTGTCTCCTCCTCTCTGGTCATGTCCACAGGCAGGCCGGGACGTCCTTGTCGTGCGTTGGGCCAGCAGGTTCACTCAGGGTCTACCTGCAGCGTTCCTTCTGTCTCTTATCCTTCTCCCTTCTTGTTCTTCTTTTATTGGGGGAGGGGGGGGGGGGGGGGTATTGCACTATACGCATACTTGCACCTAAGTTAAAGGATTAATAACTAGGTTAAGATATTGATGTAATTTCTCGTCTTAAAGTATCCTACGTTCTGTTGGTAGGTCTTGGCCTCATACCACTGAACTTTTCTCATGGCTTTCAGTGCTGGTCACTGTGTATGCTCATGTCTTTTCTCGTCGCCCCCTGTACGGTCCTCCTCTTGGACCTATGTCAGTATTTACTCGTTACATTCTGGGTCTTCCTGCCTTCGTCCGGAAGGAGGGGGGGGGGAGCATCCTGGACTTCATATTTTATGATGAAATGCAGCATTCTTTGTCTTAGGTTAGTTATCCCATGGCATAAGACTTGACTGTACTTGACCTCTCTTGATATGCACCTGTCAGTACACTCTTTCTATAAACTCTCTTGTTTAAGTCGGTCTTTCCGTGGTCCTGCTATTTCCTAAGGGCTACAGTTTGTGTTTTCAGCTTGTATGTCCGCCTCCAATTTGGTACTCTAGCTTTACGTTGGAACGTAGAGGCTACTACTAAATTGGGAGGTTTAACGACCCTCCCAATACCAAATGAGGTAAATCTCCTATTTGGTCGTAGCCTCGGAGTATCCAACGTCATAGTATCCGGCCCTCGCGCCGTACCCCTGCCCATCCAATCTTGTCTCTTGTAACTTGATACCGGGAATGCCCAATGAACCCTGTCGGGTAGTGGGGTGGATCCGTCAAGACGGCTGAAGGAGCCAGATAGGATGGCCTAAAATCCTGTAATTTTCTCTTCTTTCTCATCAATATTTTCTTATTTTCCTTTTCAAATAGTGGCCTCCAAAGTATGTACAACGTACCTAGTAGAGAGAGTAAGGTGCTACTCTAGATGTTATCGTTTTATCGCGCTAGTGATTTCGATAATTTCCCGCTCTAGAGCGGAGCAAAATTATACGATAAGTATACAGCTCTACGTTGGATACTCCGAGGCTACGACCAAATAGGAGGTTTACCTCATTTGGTATTGGGAGGGTCGTTAAACCTCCCAGTGTTGGATCAACAGGTCAAGGTTCTCGGTTGTATCCCTTAGTGGTTTCCGGAAAACAAAGGATTCGTGCTAGAGAGGGTGCACACCTTCCAGTTAGGTTACCCAAACTAAAGAAAGGCACGGATGCAATCTGTCTAAGTGAAAGTGCATGTGTAAAGGGACTAGCTCTCGAGTCAACCTTTTACAAGTTACACGATAATGCAAGGGCGGAGATACTAGTCTACAACAGATCTAATGGTCCAATTACGCTGAAGTCCGGTTGTACCATCGGAAAAGCTCTTGTGTACGACTATCCAGTAGATCCAGAACCCCCGGAGTGGCCCTCCGCACACGCGCCCATAGCTGTGATGACAGCATCGAAACCTTCCAAGATGTCAGAAACAGATCCTATCAAGCTGAACCTCAAGAATGTAGACTATCCAGTACAGGAGGACTCCCTTCTGAGGTTACTACAGCGGTTCAGAGAGGTCGTTGCGCTCCCAGGAGCACGGCTAGGTAAAACGGATCTAACAACGCATTCCATACCCCTAAAACCAGGCACCAACCCCGTCTACACAGCGGCATACAGATTGCCACACTGTCAAAGGGAGGTGGTTAAAGGGATGGTAGACGACATGCTTGAGCAAAAGGTTATCCAACATTCATCCTCGCCATGGAATTCACCTCTTTTCCTGGTTCCTAAGAAGGATGGAGGATGGCGCCCAGCGATTGATTATCGCAAGGTCAATCAGGCAACCATACCTGATAGATTCCCCATGCCTGTACTGTCCGAGCTACTACAAGGCATTGCTAAAGGGAATACAGTGTTCAGTACGCTAGATCTCCTCAGCGGGTACTGGCAAGTTGGAATGGATGAAAAGTCAACGGAAGTCACTGCTTTCTCGACCCCGAGCGGACACTACGAATGGTTACGCATGCCTTTTGGGTTAAGAAACGCACCCTTCACCTTTCAAAGGTTAGTCAACAACCTTTTTGCGGGCTTCTTGGGTGACTCAGTCTTTGCCTACCTGGACGACATCATAGTCTGTAGTAAAGATGTTGATTCTCATCTCGACAAACTCCAACAAGTAATGGAAAGACTACAAATGGCAGGTTTACGTATCAAGATCAGCAAGTGTGACTTCCTTAAAGGAAAAATCAAGTTCCTAGGTCATCAAATAGACGAAGAAGGAATCCACACTATGGATGATAAGATCCGTGCGGTAACAAATTTCCCACGACCAAAATCTGTAGAGAATATCCGAAGCTTCATTGGCTTATCAGGCTACTATCGTTCTTTCATGAAGAACTATGCGAGTCTGGCAAGGCCTCTGACCCAACTGCTCCGAAAGGATGCACCATTAGTATGGGGCCCAGAGCAAGAGGAAGCTTTCAACAGCCTTAAGCAAGCACTCACCTCTACACCTGTCTTAGTTTTCCCTGACTATGATCAACCATTCACAATTTGCACCGATGCATCCCTCAAAGGTCTCTAGCTGTACTGATGCAGCCAGATGAACGAGGCAAAATGCGAGTCATTGGTTACGCAAGTAGGGTGTTGAATGATGCCGAGACTAGGTATCACTCAACGGAATGGGAAACCCTTGCAGTAGCTTGGGCCCTAAAGCATTTCCGAGACATCATCCTCAGCTATCCGATCGATCTCTACACCGACAATGAGGCGGTCACGAAGATATTCAAGGGTGGTAAGAATCTCACTGGCAGACTAGCGCGGTGGTACGAAACGGTATTACAGTTTGATCCGACCCTGTATCATATCAAAGGTCAAGCTAACGTGGCGGCGGACGCACTCTCCCGAAATGTGCAAGTGATCCAGCTACCGACGCTAACACACGACCAGGTGCAAGAAGAGCAACGCAAGGATCCTCTGTGGTCCACAGTCATCTATTATCTGGAATCAGGGGATGCTACAACTCTCCCAGCACTACCGGTCCCCCTCACGCAATTCGAATTGCAGGACGGACTTCTGGTTAGAGTTATTCCCAAAGCCATTGACATACGACCCCGTGTAGTGATTCCAAATACCCTCACTGAAGCAGTACTTCAACAGCAACATGATGCTCCCCAAGCTGGTCACCCAGGACGGGACAGAACACTTGATGCTACCAGAAGGAAGTAGTACTGGAAAACGATGAGAAAGGATATTGAACAACACATAGCAAGATGTATCTCCTGTGCCCAGCATAAGGGAACCTGTGATGGTCCTGCACCAATCTTGGAGTATCCAACGCATTCACTTCCATTCGACACTGTATCAGTGGATTTGCAGAAGTTGCCGCGGAGTCACCAGGATTCACAGTATCTTCTAGTATGTGTTGATTTCTTCTCAAGATTCGTAGTTCTAGCCCCGCTTAAAACTAAAACAGCGGATGAAGTTGCTCACGCACTAGTAACGCATCTCATCTGTCCGTTCTCCTGCCCTAAGACGCTCCTCCCGGACAACGGGTTGGAATTCAAGAACCAGGTGATTGCAAGTATCTGTGATATCTACAATATCAAGCAATCGTACATTGCAGCATACCACCCAGCCTCAAATGGGTTGGTTGAATGCATGAACAGGACCCTCCTAGAAGTCCTACGCCATGTAACAAACCCGCTCCAGGAAGCGTGGGAAGACTGGCTTCCACAGGTAGCAGCTTGTGTAAATGGCTCTGTAAACTCCTCTACAGGTAAGACGCCACACTACATAGTCTATGGACAGGACAAGATTCTGCCATATGAACTACTGTCCAAGCCTAGCACACCAGTCTACAATCTAGGGGACTATGCTAAGAGAAAACTCCAGGTCTTTAGCAAGATCCACCATCAAGTCCGAGATCATTTACAGGCATCCCGTGCAGAAATGATAAGGAAACAGCACAAAAGAGCACAGCAAACTGTCCTTGACGTAGGTGACAAAGTTATGTGCCTAGATCCGACGAGAATGTCTAAGCTCTCGCCTAAGTATAGTGGCCCCTATGTCGTTACGGACACAACATCCGGTAACAAGTTTGAGGTTCGAGTCCCACTGCTAACAAGGTAGAAGTAATCCATGGTGATAGGTTGAAACGTGTGAGTCCTGAACTCCCAGACGATGGAGAACTCATACCTATCCCCTCACCTTCGACGGTGCAACCCACTGCACCCCTGTCAACTGACTCCGCGAACGTCAATGAGTATAGGCGGAAGCTCCGTTCTGCTAGCAGAGTGGATCATTGTTCTATTGAGATAGCATATCTAATGAAACAAGCCACACACCCAGGTGTGTAGAGAAGATTACATTATCAATTAACCAAACCAACTCACCGTTCTGTTAACGTCTCACATCTAACAGAGCAGGCCGCTCACCCAAGTACATCCTACTGGGCGAGTGAAGTATTCAATTAGTACACATTGCTAATAGAATATTGTCCTTTCTTCAGACAAAGATGAACTGGTTAGTGAACACCCTTCTACTACTTGGAACACTAATAGTGGCTGATGCAGCATCACCTTCGTTGCTGAAGCCCGGCGCCCTTGTTGCCCAAGTAGGGAGAGTGCTAATTGCGGAAGATGTAGTAGCAGTTCAGTATGATTTCGGAGATCTCTTTACAATCCCCCATAGTGTTTAGACGCTCCAACGTCGCATAGACAAATTACACTCTACTTTTACCTTCCTACTGACTAATCAGACAATGCCCCGTGACTTACGACTTACAGTTATACTCCAATGCTCACGTGTAGCTCGTATAAATCGTAAATTACGGAAGATCCAATTGGTCCTGCCTGAAGACCCTATCCAGGTAGCCAAACACGCTCACTCACGGCGTACAAAAAGAGGACTTTTCAATTTTGTTGGCTTGATCTTCCATGAGCTCTTTGGAACAGCCCAAGCTTCTGATGTTGAAAAGCTGGGAAAGAGACTTAGTGTACTGGAGACAGCAGCAAGAGCCATGAATAGAGTCTTGAATTACGACTCAATGGCAATGAAGGATGTATTCATGACAGTTAACTCGGTAATTTCGAAAATTAATAACTTGACACAAGTAGTTAATTCTCTAGTTTCTGATGGACATTCCACAGATAAAGTCATATACTTGTCCGAGATCCTGCAAGCTACTGAGGAAGATGTTAGTGAATTATTTATGGGTACGAAGAGGGTTCTAGCAAATCTCGTTGATGCTGCCCTAAGCCGAGTCACCAGTGACCTAGTACCTGTAGAACATCTCAGTACGGCAATAGAGATAGCGAAAGATCAGTATTCCCTGATGCCGCTATTTGAAGCAGGTGAATGCGAGTTCTACTACCCTCTACTGGAAGCTGTTCTTACGCACTCATCAATTTTAGTCCACATTCCATTCAAGTCCTCACAGATGTTCAATGCTTGGAGAATTATTCCGTTCCCGTTTCTCTTAGAAGGAAGATTACTAACCGTGACTCACACAGCGGACATGATGCTCGTCTCCGACGACCTTCAACTTGTGACTGTGACTGACAATGACGCACTTAACTTATGTCGGTCCTCGTATCTTCATCTATATGTGTGTCCAGCGTATGTGTTTTCCTTTATGTCCCCGGACAAAACTGCATGCGAACTTACCTTGACTCAAGCCACTGTGACTGACACTGGAGCTATGAAAGACTGTACTTACGCCCCGGCTCCTGAGCTCCCTGTGTTTCATAAACACTTGCTAGATATTCAGTTCTTTTACTTCCCTTTTTCGTATTGTGAAAAACCTGTTATCCTCCGGCAAATTGTGGGGTTGAGTGAGTGAAGGGGGGGACAGTGAATGAAGGAGGATACATGTTTTTCATAATACATGTTGCTAGCCCCAACCAGACCCAGGTGTCTCACATTTGTCAAGATTCTAGAAATATATTTCATGCACAAGGGATGTATCAGGCCCCTGATCACTGTGAAGTAAGGAGTTCACTCATTCATACTCTACCTTCTCATCAGCACCTCGCCCTGATTACTAACCTCTCTTCTCAGTTCATCCCAATTAACATTTCTGTCACAGGCAACTCTTCAGACCTGATAATCAAATCACGTAGCATTAAAATGTTAAATGCATTGAATTCTTCTGAGTTTACTAATCTACTTAGTTCATCTCTACCCATGTCCATCAGCCCGGACGTTATCTATCCTACAGTACTAACCCCTACTTTGGCTCTCTCAGTACTAATTCTAATCCTTGTAGGCCTCTACCTTCGCCTATCTTTCAGGGTTAATCGCCTGACTCGTAGACGTAAGGCTAAGCTGGCAACTGCCGAGGCGACTGTCTAAGTTGGTCCTTACCTTTTCATACTTTCTTTGGCATTGCTATACACTGGGAATAGGGTTATGTAAGTCATAGGGATGATAGGGATGATATGTATGTTCGGTTGGCCTCACTTTACGTGGCCGAGCGGTGTAACAGCGAATTTTGAGCGACTGTACACTCTAGGGTAACTCATATAATCACTTGTATAACTCACACCCTTATAACAGTTATTCACTTACTTAAGTATACTACTGTACAGTGGAGCCCCCATCCTAGCTGCTAATCGGTTCTGCAGAAATAGAGCTAGGATTGAAACAGCCAAGATCGGGGCACTGTTCTTATGGGGAAAATTCAATCGGTTCCGTGCTCATGCCAAAATTTGCGTCTTTTTCTATTTTTTGCCTACGAAAACATGTTTTATTGTACACAAATTAAATTTTATGCATTATACTGTATCATATAATACACCATAGAATAAGTTTTTAATAACTAGAAAATAAAAGGCCCAATATCTAAACAATTACCGCACTTTTTCCCAGTGTTAGGCTATGAAAACATGTTTTTTGTCTAGGCTACATCAAGTTACTGTATTTTAAACAGGGTGTCAATCCAGAAAATATGAATTGTGTTATCATTATGGTTTATTATTTTGTTATCATTATAGCGCGGCGAAGGCGCAAGCTCTAGGGGGGTCCGGGGGCATACCCCCAGATTTTTTTTTTGAGAATTTAGGTGTCTAAAACAGTATTTCCTGCAATCAAAAAAACAATCAAGATGGAAAATATGGATACCAAAATTGTCAATTTAGCCTAGCCTACCTTTTTTTTTTTTTGGGGGGGGGGGAGTTTCTGTTATCATTATACAAAAAGTTCATTTGCGTTATCACTCATAAAAACAGCGTCGTTAGGCTAGGCCTAAAAAAATTCGCAAGATAGAAACAATGCCCCAATCTACAGTATTTATGGTTAGGACTGTCATTTAGCCATGCCTATATTATTATTTACAATGCATAAGATTTAGGCCTAGGCTACTTGAATAATTATTATTCAAGTAGCCTAGGCCTAAATCTTATGCATTGTAAATAATAATGTAGACATGGCTAAATGACAGTCCTAACCATAAATACTGTAGATTGGGGCATTGTTTCTATCATGCGATTTTTTTTAGGCCTAGCCTAGGCCTAGGTTCTAAATTCCCATATTGCCCCAAATACATCCAATAAATACATATTATGAGGAAAAGACGTATTATGAGAAGATTACTTACCACACATATTTTATTATAAATCATTGTCATATTTAGCCTAGCCTAGGCTAACATCGTCTAGGCTAGGCAATTCAATCGCTTTCGTCCGACATGGACTGGTCTTTGCTGTGTTTAGAGCATGAAATTCCTTCATTGCTACCACCAGGCCAACCATCCCTATCACTAGATGTACTAGAGGTTATAATAAACACGAGAGATAAGGGGTTCAGGCACAAAAAGGCTTGCAAACGGTTGTTTTGTCAACACAGATACTAGCTAAACTGCAAGCGTCTGCTTAGTGATGACGTCATACAAAGATGGCGGCATCTTGCGCATTTGACGAACGGATCTCGGATTCACTCGGATTTCGTCTCTAAACGGCAAGCTACTGGCAAATTCTTTCGTTATGTTAAAACAAAATTATTGTTTTTGTTTGTTTTCTAGTTTTATGTCGAGTTTTTCGTTATTTTTGCTATTTTTTCGGGTTTCGGCTGGGATTTTGATGCGAGGAATGAGGCTTTTGGCGCGAGAATTGAAATGGGGAATATTTGGTGTGTGGTGCGAGGATTGAATCAACGAAGACCGGTGTAGCGAGGATGGGGGCTCCACTGTACATTCAAATTGGGCATGATCTCCCCTATAGAAGATCACACCCACCTATAAAGGCCTTGGTACAATTCTTGCAAGCTAAGCAGGGGTTCTCACGCTCCCTTCAGAGAATTGCAGCAATACCAAGATGATTGCTGGCAACTAGTAACGTGTCACTCCCAACTGACAAAGCCGGCACGCCCCTTGGTCACTCGGTAGCAGATCAGACAGCCCCATGGAAGGTCGAACCCTTGACAGGCTGAGGTAAATTATACAGTAACATATACAGTGACAAGTGCGATACGGTTGCGATATTAGTGTGTGTACCGTTTATCTATTTTCGCTATTCTTAATTCATCTATTTCTTACAGGAAGGAATACAGATTACAGGAATAATAGCTCAATCTAGTTGTTAACCTGCTTACTGCTTTTAATTAGGTAGATACTTCCCTGATGGGCATTACAGTATCTACACAGACCTTGTAACTATTTACAAGCCGCATAGTCTATATTTCTGTTAATAAAACTATATAGAAAAGCCACCAGTGTCTTTGCTTCAAATCAATTACCTCTACGATTTACCTTTCAAGATGTTTGTACAGTGATAACCTGGACTACAAACATTACAAGGAAAATAAAGGTAAGAGGCAAAAAGGTATCAAAACAGTTTAATCCCCGATACAGGTTTATTATCCATTATTATATCGGGTTGTCATTATAATAAATCCGGTATATCTTGTAGTTAGTTAAATGACGCATTGGTAGATAAGATAACTGCGCATGCGTCATATTCGGGAAACTGAGGGTCCCTCACTTCAAGACAAATCAGAATCGCTTTCGCTACGACCTCATCAAGATCTCCTTCTAGCCGCTCCAATACAACCACCTGTTTCCTGCTAAGCCATCCTAATTCTTATTTCTTAGTGGCCACTATATCTTCCATCTATTCCTACCACTATCATTGAGCTATCTATCCCTATTACCAATAAAAGTAAGTTAACTCTTGTGAGTTTATAGGTAAATTCCGCTTTGTTTACTATCGAATTCTCACAATATGGTCCTTCGTAACCTCTGACTTTTTTTTTTTTTTTTTTTTCTTTTCTATGTGATTGAGGGAGGCAAAAGGCATAACTGCCTATAGCGAGTGCCTCCCCCATAGTTGAAAGAGTGACAGGGCCAATATCAAGGGACGTTCGAGCCAAAATGCCTGGACACACGGAGCTTGAAGCAATTTAAGTCATAGGAAGAGGGAAAGACTGATTCTGGGAGAGAGTTCCAGAGCTCAGATGTTGAGTAGAAGAAAGTTTGAGAGTAACGTTTCACTCTTGGGTTGGAGAGTTGCACAGAGTAGGGGTGGGATTGAGTTGCAAGACGGGTACCACGTGCCCTACGTAAAGGAGGTGGTATGCACTGGGATAGCTCTGAGGAACACTGATTATTATAGTAGCGATAGAATAGCGAGAGAGATGCAACATTGCGGCGGAGAGAGAGAGATTGCAGAGAGTTGGTGAGTGGACGGGAGTCAATGATACGAAAGGCCTTCCTTTCAACTTTGTCTAGGAGAGCGGTGTGAGAGGAACCTCCCCACACATGTGAACAATACTCAATACAAGGGCGCACTATGCCCCTGTACAGAGCAAGAAGCTGTGCAGGGGAAAAGAACCCCCTAAGGCGGTTGAGCACACCCAGCTTCTGGGAGGCTGCCTTAGCAAGACTGGTAATATGGTCCTTCCAAATGAGAGCAGAAGAAAAAGAGACACCAAGAATATTGAGAGAAGATGAAGGGTTGATTTTTGTATTGTTGAAGAATAAGGGATAGTCCGCTGGGAGATCCTGACGGGTAGATAGATGGAGAAATTGGGTTTTGGAAGCATTAAAGTTAACAAGGTTTTCTCTGCCCCAATTGGAAATAGTATTTAGATCAGAATTTAAGAGTTCTATGGCTTCATTACGTTTGTCGTTGAGGGACTGCTGGCTGGGGCGTTCTGAAAAACTAATGGAGTAGTGTAAGGTTGAGTCGTCTGCGTATGAATGGATGGGAATTAAGGTACAGTTAAGGAGATCATTTATAAAAATTAGAAAGAGAATAGGAGATAGGACAGAGCCCTGAGGAACACCGGAGTTTATAGGGTGAGGAAGTGAACAATGGCCGTCCACAACCGCAGCTATGGAACGGCCGGAAAGGAAATTAGAGACAAAGGCACAGATGGAGGGATAGAAACCGAAGGAGGGTAGTTTAGAAATTAAAGATTTATGCCAGACTCTATCGAAGGCTTTCGATATGTCTAGTGCAATAGAAAAAGTCTCACCGAAGTCCCGAAAGGAGGATGACCAAGAGTTAGTAAGATATGAAAGAAGATCACCAGTAGAGCGACCCTTAAGGAAGCCATACTGGCGATCTGAGAGCAGATTATGAGAAGAGAAATGCTTAAGAAATTTGGAAGCAAGAATAGTTTCAAAAACTTTAGAAAGACAAGAGATAAGAGCAATTGGACGATAGTTGGAGGGTTGAGAGCGGTCACCCTTCTTTGGGACAGGTTGAATGTGAGCAAACTTCCAGCATGAAGGGAAGATGTTAGAGGATAGACAGAGACGAAAGAGTTTGCCTAGGCAGGGAGTCAGCACGGAAGCACAGTTTTTGAGAACAACAGGAGGAACACCGTCCGGACCGTACGCCTTATTAGTGTTAAGCCCAGAGAGGGTAGAAAGTACATCTTTAGAAGAGATTAGGATATTAGGCATAAGTAAGAGAGAGGAGTGCGGAGAGGGAGGAATAGCACCGGAATCATCCAAGGTGGAGTTTCTAGCAAAAGTTTGAGCGAAGAGTTTAGCTTTGTCAGAGGAAGAAGTGATGGTTGTGCCATCAGAGTGGGAAAGGGGAGGGAAAGACGAGGAAGAGAAATTGTTGGAGAGGTTTTTGGCTAGATGCCAGAAAGCTTGGGAAGAGCTAGAGTTGGATAGTTCAGTGCATTTATTATTGATGAAAGAGTGTTTGGCAAGTCGAAGAACAGATTTGGCTTGATTCCGGGCAGAAACATATGAAGAATGAGAGTCTTGAGTTTTAAGGCGTCGGTACCGTTTGAATGCTTCCTCCTTATTGCGGACAGCAGTAGAACAGGCGTGAGTAAACCAAGATTTTTTAGCATTAGTCTGAGAGAAAGAGAATGGAATGTATGCTTCCATGCCCGATAGGATTACCTCGGTAATGCGTTCAGCACTCTCCGAGGGTCCTCGGCCATGGAAGCAGAAATCATTCCATGGGAAATCAAAGAAGTACTGCCGAAGAGCCTCCCAGTCGGCAGCGCCAAAGTGCCACAAGCGCCGCCGGCTAGGAGGATCGGGTGGCTGTACTGGAGAGATAGGACAGGTGACAGAGATAAGTTTATGGTCGGAGGAGCCCAAAGGAGAGAAAAGATCGACAGTATAAGAAGAAGGGTTAGAAGTTAGAAACAGGTCAAGAATGTTGGGCCGATCTCCGATGCGATCCGGGATACGGGTGGGTTGCTGAACTAACTGCTCTAGGTCATTTAGGATAGAAAAGACGTAGGCTTGTTCACCAGGTGGATCAGTAGTGTGAGAGGAGAGCCATTGGCGGTGGTGAACGTTGAAATCTCCTAAGATGGAGATTTCTGAGAAAGGAGAAATGGATAGAATGTGTTCCACTGTAGAGTTTAGATAGTCAAAGAATTTAGGAAAGTTGGTAGAGTTAGGGGAAAGATAGACAGCACAGAAATATTTAGTAAGAGAATGACAGGAAAGTTTGAGCCATAAAGTTGAGAATTCAGAGGAGTCGAAATCGGGAACACGAGAGCAAGTGAGTTTGTTGTGCACATATGCACAACATCCGCCTTTGGCTTTGAAACTAGGATAGAGAAAGTAGGAGGATACAGAGAAGGGGTTGCTGGATGTTGCTACAGACACCTGGGTTTCGGTGAGGAAGAGAAGATCAGGTTTGTAGGAGGAGAGATGGTGCTCAACAGAGTGAAAGTTAGAGGAAAGTCCGCGAATGTTGCAGAAATTAATAGAAAGAGTAACAGGCCGAGGTCCAGGTAATTGTGTGGGGTCGTCAGGGGATGGTCGGTCGGGTGAGGGGGCATTTATGGTCCCCCCCCCTGGGGACTCCGAGGCTGGGCTAAAATTCATCATTTTGTGTTTTTTTAATTTTGGTGTGGAGGAATGAAGTGTGGTGTGCATGTTTAGTGTAGTGAAGTGGATAGGAGGAGGAGGTGTTTGTGAGAGCTAGCTGGATTGCTCTCAGTGTAAATGAGGCACAAAGAAAATCAGTAAGAGAGGCCAAGCAAATGAAACAGGAGTTCCAGCGACTCTTTATCACATGCCTATAACCTCACCTGGGTCTAGCCCTGATCGATTGGTGCCTACAATCTCCCCACTGACTCTTCCTTATGCTGACTCTTCTTTGTCTTTTCTTTCTTCTGCTTTCCTATTGTCTACTATTTCCTAGCTGTTCCTTCTTTCTGTTCCCTAGTTCCGCTTCCCTGGTGTCCCCTGTAGGTTTGTGGGCTGGTGTTTGATGTCTGTGGCCTAATTTCCGCCGGGTCCCGCGTATTTTACCCGGCCAAATGGGCCACCGCCAGCCGATGTACCACCCATTTTTCCTGGTGGTAACTTTGCCCAAGAGGGTGCTAGGGTGGACACTTTCAAGTCCTCTGCGGCCTGGAAGAGCCACGTCATCAATAATTAGGTGGTAGGCTATAGGCTAGGTAGGCCTATATAATTGCAACAATTAAATTCATGTAAAGTAGAATTATAAGGGTTAAATTGAATTTGTTCGGTCTTAACTAGGCTAAATATAAAGGGGGTAATTACCACTTTTTTTTTTGGTACCATTAGATGTTGGGCTAGCCTAGTTTATTATAGGTTTACAATTTAAATTTGCTTGTTATACACCCTTTTGGCCTCCCTTCCTTAGTGTGCTCTAACAACATTTTGCCGCATATTATGTAAAGTTCATTACTTTAGTGAGTGGAGATGGTAGGCATTCGTTAACTTTTATTATTGCGCTTTGCATCTTAGCCTATTTCCCTCATTATTGCCCTACACCAACAAAATTGCCGCATTTAATATAAGATTTACCTTTTATATTTAAGTGTGGAGATATTTATGCGTTCGTTTACTTTTATTATTGCGTTCCGCGTCATATTTCCCGCTTATTGCCCTACCCCGGCATCATACGTTTAATTAATTTACGTTTAAGTCGGGGTTCCCTATGTCTTGCCTTTATTGGCGTCAGCTAACTTTCTGAGTGCGCTTTACGTCCATATAGGTAAGATATAGTATTATTCTATTCTATTCCCTGTGTATTGCCATCATGTCGTTGACACTGTCCCAGTACAAGCGACGCAAGGGGGGTATCAAGAGTGGTTTGACTAGGATCACCAAAGATATTGCTACAATTTTGGTTGATGCAGATAATGATGCGATTGAGACTAAATTGGCTTCGGTTTTAAGACAGCTCGAAGACTTAAATTTATGTCGCCGTGAAATGGAAACGCTCTATAAAGATGACGCCGAGTATTTCGCAGACATAGAAACAGACGTGGATTATATAGAGTGTCTTGATAAAGTTATTCTCCTCAAAGGTAAGCTAAAACACAAGGAGCCAAATCGTGCCGCAGTTAACAAAAATGCCGGTATAAGATTGCCGAAAATAACCCTTCCTGTGTTTGACAGTGATCCCACTCTATGGCTGGGATTCTGGGATATGTTCCACTGTAGCGTCCACAGCAATGAGAAGCTCATTGACATCCAAAAATTCACCTACTTAAGAGGTCAACTGAATGGCGAGGCAAAACAACTCATTGAAGGTTTCGCAATAGAGGGAGCCAGCTACCAAACAGCAGTTGCCCTTCTACAGAAAACCTATGGGCACAGGGATAGAATTAAGGTGGCACATATAACTAACCTTACTTAACCAGTTCCGTGGATTGACCTCCCAATCTACCAGATTGGAAGCCAAAGCATCACATTTTTCCTTTGCCCCTCAACTTTCTCTTCATAATTGCTGAGGGGCACAGGGCCCTGGGTGGGGATTTGGTTTCCCGGGCGTTTCCGCACCCTCCTCAGCTCCCCGCCATGGACTGGCTTCGGTCACCCAGGCTTTATTGTGGTCGGCAGGGAGGGTTATGTGGGGGCGCTCGGTTATGGCCTTGGCCTTGCTCGGGGACTTGGGGCTGTTCGGCCAGGCAGCATGGGGAACAACAACTAACCTTACTACTTTGAGTCCTCCCTCTTACAATGTTGAGCAACTAAATGGATTCTATGCTAGTTTTGAAAGTACACTTAGGTCAATAGAGACCCTACAAATTACCCTTAACCCGGCAAGCGCGATAGGCCTCACGGAAGGCTTCCTATAGGGAACGCGATAGGCCTCACGGAAGCAGGACCATAAAAAAAGCCTTCCATAAAAAAAAAGGGCCTATCAAAACAAAGGAATTTGTCTCTAGGTGAGATAATTCCCCTCCAGTACTCATCCATGTAAATCTCACCCACCCCCCTCCCCTCCTTCCCCACCTTATTCCCCCCTCCCTCCCCTCCTCAATTATCACCTATTTTTCCTCTTATTATCATCATTTATCGGTTATTTTTCTCTCCCGCGATAATGTAGCACAAGTGGGTTGCATAAAAGATCGTTATGCAACACCCAGACACCGGCACACACCGCCCCGCTCGTCTCAGTTGACTCCCAGACAGCGAGAGGGGAGGGCTGCCTGTCTCTCTCTCTCTCGCCTGAGATTATGACCGGGTGGCCAATATCTTCGTTTTTCACCACCCAAATGCTTTTCCCACTTATTTTAGCACTCTTGAAGGTTCATATATACATCATATATGTAAAATAAAAGCATACCGAAAACAAATAATGGTTTATATTGTAAATATAACGAATTCTGTCAGAATCCAGGGCTAGAAATGCACAAATAACTACCCTAGCACCTACGTCTATATCGCGCTTGTCAGGTTAATGAAGCTAGTGTTGTAATTCTCATTTCCCACTAAAGGAAACATTAAAGAGAACTTTAGGTGAAGAAGGTCTGGACCTAGAAATGTTTGTCCAGGCTTACCAGACAGAAGTGTTTAACATGGAAAGTGTAGCAGAACGGACTACACCACACATACCTGTTGCTTCAGCATCCTTTGCGGTGCAGGAGGCCTCGGTGCGAAGGAAGGGTTGCAAGTTGTGCAAAGGGGCACATGCATGGTTTAAGTGTCTCAAATTCAAAACCAGTGCTCTGAAAGTAAAACGCGCAAAACAACTCAACCTTTGCACCGGGTGCTTATCTTCAACCCACGGGAGCAATGGTTGTGTGAACCCTGACATCCACAGCTACAAGTTCTGTCAAAACAGACACTACCATATCCTCTGTCAGTCCAGATCTCATGGGGACAGTGCAAAGAAGGAGCAAAAACCTCAACAGGTAACAAAGACCAAGACGCAAAGTACCACGATGTCTGTGTCGTCAAAGAAGACTAGTACAGTATTATCCTCCCAACTGTAATGCTGCCAACAGTTAAGGAATCAAGAGAAACAGTCAAGATGAGGACACTGCTGGATCAGTGCTCACAGCGCACCTTCATTTTAAATTCCGCTCTAGACTCGATCCATTATATGAAGGTGGGTGATGAAGAGCTAGAGTTGTGAGGGTTTACCGGAGCATGTGAGAGCAGAAAGTACCCAGTAGTGTCCTTCAAATACAAGTTCCGGGGCAGAAACTATCCTCTACAAGCAGTTGTGGTAGAAACTCTCCCAGATCACAAAGGATCAGAATGCCTTGAAGCAGACATGAGAGTTTTGCGAAACAAGGGTTACAAATTAGCTGATCCTCTAATGACACAGACATCTCGACTGGACTTGTTGGTTGGTGCCGATTATTATTATGACTTAGTGCGGCCAGGGTACAAGAAAGAGGGTGACATAATTCTCTTGCCCACTAAATTTGGTTATGCACTAAGTGGCTCCTGCCATAACGACAAGTCTAGCGCCCAAGTATAGGTAGTTACAATTTTGAAAGTTGCGGTCACCCCGATGGATCAATATATATCCACGGCATCAAGTAATCCATGTCATAATGAATTAAAATGTATGTGGGAACTGGATCATCTAGGTATTTCTCCAAATGAAGATTCAAAGGAAAACATGACTGCTTTGGACATATACAAGGAGACAGTAACATACTCTGCACAGAATCAGCAATATGAAGTCAGACTGCCATGGAACCAACATAAAGAGAAGCTGCCTGCTAATTATGGTTTAGCAGCGGGTCGCCTAAGGGGTCTGCAGAAGCGTTTCAAACAAGAACCTGTCTATTTTAGTCACTACACCAACGTTATCCAAGATCAACTTCATTGTGATTTTATTGAAGAGGTTCCTTTCGGTGTTACTGAAAACAGTCATTATTTGGCACATCACGGGGTCACCAAGAATAGCACAACGACGCCCATTCGTATTGTGTACGACTCTTCCGCTAGTATTGGCAAAGTCAGGCCAAGTCTTAATGACTGCCTTTACACAGGGCCATCACTGGTGCCGGATCTAGCAACAATATTGCTGCGATTCAGGGTACACAAATATGCCTGGATAAGTGACATCGAGAAGGCCTTTCTCATGTTGAGACTTCATGAAGAAGATCGTGACTACACCCGATTTCTGTGGCCAAAGGATCCCTTGGACTTATCTTCACCCTTACTTTGCTACCGATTTAAGGTAGTGTTGTTCGGGGCGACTTGCTCACAGTTTCTTCTTAATGCCACGATCTTAAAACATCTTTCCATTATTAAAGAGGATCCCAAAGTTGTGGAGGCTATTAAGGAAGGTTTGTACATTGACAACCTCCAGGGTACAGGCAGTGATGAAGAGACTGTCGTTAAGCGTTACTGGGATGCCCAAAGAATAATGTCTCAAGCACATTTATATCTCAGAGAATGGGCTACCAATAGTCCTCGACTACGTGACCTCCTGCAATTGGATGGTGTTGCTGCCAAGAATCAAGAGCGAGTGAAGACATTAGGACTCTTATGGTTACCTGACTCTGATCTGTTGACGTTCAACGCTAGTCTCCCAGAGACCAATAAGGCAACAAAGAGAGAGTGCTTATGAGTGGCGGCACAACTGTTCGATCCACTCGGTGTACTACTGCCCATTACAATAAGGTCCAGAATTTTCTTACAGCAATTATGGAGACTGAAACTAGATTGGGACGATCCGCTACCTGACGACTGCGCTACCGAATGGTCTACAGTTACCAAGGACCTCCACCTCTGCTGTGACTTTACTTATCCTCGGAGGACGGTATATGCTGATTCAGTGGAACTTAATGCGTTTAGCGATGCAAGTGGTGTTGCCTATGGCACTGCAATATATTTTGTGAGCCCGGAACATAGCTGTCTGGTCATCGCTAAAGCAAAGGTCGCTCCCATAAGATCCATAACAATACCAAGACTAGAGCTAACTGCTGCTTTGCTAGCCGCCAGATTAATCAAATTTGTGGAGGAAGCCTATCATAAAATTGTAAAAGTCAACAAAATTGTATTATGGTGCGACAGTCAGGTTACATTTCATTGGTTGCGTAGTATGAAGAAGCTTCCAGTGTACTGTATGTCGCAAACCGTGTTGACGAAATCAAATGCCTTCTTCCGACTGTAGAATTCCGGTACGTGTCCTCTAAAGAAAACCCTAGTGACTTACTGTCTAGAGGTGTTTCGGCAAAACATCTGAAATCTTCTGCGTTTTGGTGGGAGGGGCCCATGTGGCTCCGAAACAAAGACGAGTGGCCAGAAGACATAATACCAGATGACCCAACGCCAAAAGTAACTAGCCAAGTCATTGGGAATAATGATGAACAAGACACACGGTTATGGAACTGGGAAAAATATGGCAGTTATGATAAATTCATTCGGGTAGTTGCATGGACTATTCGATACAAGAATAATTTGAAGGCAAAAATTAAAGGGACGTTTCCCACAGACAGTGCCCTCCTCAGCATAAAGGAACTAAAAGTAGCAGAAAAGATTATAGCTCAAAGTTGCCAGCAGGAATGCTTCCCAAAGGAGTACGAGATGCTGTCTGGTGACAAGGGTACTCACAATAATTTGGTAAACCAATTAGGACTTGTCATGAAAGGAGGATTAATTGTATGTAAAGGTAGATTGAAGTTAGCGGCTCTTCCGGATTCAATGAAATATCCGATACTACTGCCTTCCAAACATCCTTGCACTACCATGCTCACCAATATGTGTCATCGTGTCTGTTGTCACTATGGAGTTAATCACGTGGTCGCATATATACGGCAAAGGTGGTGGATTCCTAAGATAAGACAAGCGGTAAAACAAGTGACCAGTAACCTGTCGTAAAATACAGGGTAATACCTACGCAAAAGCTAGAGTACCTCCTCTACCAGACATCAGGACTACTCCTAGAGATCCCTTCGAGGTCACGGGGGTTGATTATACAGGAGCAATTCCTGTCTGGGGCTCACACAACAACAAGGCTTATATGCTTTTATTTACGTCGTGCGCTACTACAATAGCTATCCACATTGAAGTTGTTGTTGTTTTTCCCCAAGCTGCCTGGCCGAACAGCCCCAACCACATTGAAGTAGAGCAATATGACCTGTGACAGCTTTATCCATGCGTTCCGGAGATTTTGTAGTAGGCAGGGCTTTCCGCAGATAATGTTAAGTGACAATGCTGCTACATTTGTTGGAGCTTCCAGACACTTGGAAGACATCCAAAGCGATCCCAGTCTTCAGGCTCATCTTGCCGAAATCCGATGTGAATGGCGTTTTATCCCAGCACGTGCGCCTTGGTTCGGGGCTATTTGGGAGAGAGCCATAGGTATTGTGAAGGCTGGGCTTAAAAAGGTATTAGGTCGTGCTCTAGTCTCCTTCGAGGAACTAACTACTGTCCTATTGGAGCTGGAGGCTACCCTGAATGATCGCCCTTTAACATATGTCTCGGGTGATCTGGAGGACCCTTGCCCTATTACTCCATCCATGCTGGTTAAAGGTCGTAGACTTCGTGACTTCCCAAAGGACCTAATTCAGCTAGATGAGCTGCAGGATCCTAGTTACGATAGTAAAGCAGCGATGCACAGCAGGTACAATTACATCAATAAATTGATCCGGGACGTATGGAGGCGTTGGTCTAGTGAATACTTGGCATCACTACGAGAAGCCTATAAGACTAAAATAGGCTCATCAAGCAGTGTATGGCCAAGGATAAATGACATCGTGCTTATACATGATGAGGGACCTCGTGTCCTTTGGAAACTTGGTAGGGTAGTTAGACTCTATCCCAGACGAGATGATCTGGTTAGAGTGGTCCAGATTAGAACAAAGACTGGCCTGACCACTCGACCCATCGTCAAGTTGTATCCATTGGAACAGGAAATCGAAAGCATTTCGATCCCTCAACCGGCGGTCACTGGTGATGGTGTTAGCTCTCACGACTCCACCCCTATGTCACCAGCGGTCGCTGGACCATCTGCCAGTAATGATCCTGTTGGAAGATTACCTCTTCACCAAGCCGCTGTTAGCTCTTCACAGCTATGGAGATCTAACATCGCTGCGGGACTATTGTAGATAATGTATATATTGGTGGTGGGAATGTGTCGAGACTCGTAAGTAACTCGACAGTTTAAGTTAAGGGGAGACCACTTTTTTTTTGTCTTTGGTCAAAATTTCAAGTTTTTGTGTTCTCTTTGTAAACTGCTTATTTCAACATAGGAGAATAGCATAGGAAGGAACAAAAAAACATATCGCATCTATAACCCCCCGGGGCGGGGGTTCGCCCACGACCCCCGAAAAACTAAAAAAAATTCAGTCAGACACCCAAAACATTTTTTTGTGTCTGTAGTCTAAAGGGCTTCTGTAAGCAATAGAAATGATCATATGAGGGCATAAACACCCTTATTACATCCCTAAGGGACCCCTTTGGGGTTCCCAATATCAAGGAATTTGGTCAACATTGAATGGTAATTAGTCCTTACCTCTGGCTAAAATCGAATTTTTAAATTAGTTAGCCATACAAAGTTCATTTTCGATACGTAGTGCTCAGCATGGAAAACATTGATTTGGGATGGCTAACCATTACAGTAGGGTCTCACATAAAACGAGTTTATGGTCGATAAACGAGGGCGTTTTATGCGATTTCGTTTTATGTGAACACAGCATTTTGGTGGCGCAATATCGTCAATGTTCACTGTAAGCGAAAATTTTCGTACAAAGCGAACGATATTTCGTACGTTTTGTACGATATTTCGGCGCTCTATATGAAAACTCCTCGGATTTGCCCCACTTTGGCGGCGGACTCGTTTTATGTGATCACATTCGTTCTGATCGAAAATTAAATATTAAAATTTTAGGTCGGTCGTTTTAATCGAGACTCGTTTTATGCGGGACCCTACTGTATATCCCCCCAAAACGTATTCTAAATATGTAAATCTAAGAAATTAATTTGCCAGCAATCATTTATTGGCCCTAACGAGTGTATCAACTAGTTTTTGTATTGCCCAAATGCATTCCCCTTCTAACCACAAAAATATACCTATAAAGGAACATTCTCTCGTCGATTTTTGGCCGATTTCCCGAAAATTTCGGAGATATGGTCATTTGGAAGTCAAAATCCAGCTGTATCCCAAACAAATTGTATAATATATTTTTTTCAGCACCTTCTATTATTCATAGGGGAAAAAGACGACGCTACTTTGTAGTGTTGCTTGTAGGATACGCCATGCAAAAATTGCGGGAAATTTGAAAAATTTTCAGTGAGTTAACCCTTTTACAAATATTGCAATGAAATTCTGCGCTCACGCGCGCGTACATAGAGAGCTGATTTTTTCATTGAGTCAGTGTTACACCATTACCATACATGTGGCAAAAGGCCAGCAATGAGTCTCTTATAGAAGCTGAGATAAAAAAAAAGGTGGAGTCTCTTAAGTAAACATACTGGAAGTTCAAATTAGGCGCCAGTATTAGGCTAAGTTATATATCTATATAAAAGATATATACTATTTAGTATTAAATCTTTATGGGTTTATTATCCATTATTATATCGGGTTGTCATTATAATAAATCCGGTATATCTTGTAGTTAGTTAACCCGGGAACTGCGGGAAGACTCTTAAGAGTTCCCCCGGCGGACTGCGGGAAGACTCTTAAGAGTCAGAGAAAAAAAAAATCAATTTTAAACATCGAATTTTTTTTTTTTTTTTTTTACTTTTATTTTTGTCTTTGCCCTTGGGCCATGCAAAATATCAGTCCTCTACCTCCCCTCCTTCCCCACTTTCCTCCCCTCCTTCAGTTATTACCTATTTTCCCTGTTATTCCCTTATTCTGAGGTATATTTTCGTGCTAACATTAGCGAGTTGCAAGCAGGGCATTGTCATCACTGTTAGCAAGCGAGTGCAAGAGAGAGAGAGTATCGATCGACAGTGTCTCAGTGGCCTTGGGGGAAATTGGCGGGAAAGGAGGTTGCCTCACCCATACATTATGTAACTCGCGGCCTGTATCGCCGATTTTGACCATCCAAACGCTGTTTTCACTCGTTTTATTGTTGTAACAGGTTAATACCTTTATAATCAATCTATAATAGGCGCATATGATTAAGTATTAATGCTATTTATGGTAAAATGAATATTTTAGTGATGGAAACAGCTCAAATACGTCAGCACAGGCAGACGTTTCTAATTACCCACATGCACAGTTCAGAGGTTAAATGACGCATTGGTAGATAAGATTACTGCGCATGCGTCATATTCGGGAACCTGAGGGTCCCTCGCTTCAAGACAAATCAGAATCGCTTTCGCTACGACCTCATCAAGATCTCCTTCTAGCCGCTCCAATACAACCTCCTGTTTCCTGCTAAGTCATCCTAATTCTTATTTCTTAGTGGCCACTATATCTTCCATCTATTCCTACCACTATCATTGAGCTATCTATCCCTATCAACCAATAAAAGTAAGTTAACTCTTGTGAGTTTATAGGTAAATTCCGCTTTGTTTACTATCGAATTCTCACAAGATAGATTATTATGTTTTTGGTCAATTAACTAACTTAATTATCAGTATTGCCGTGCATAACACCATGTTTTCCTTTTCTCCCCAACAGTGTATTGGTATTGAAAGAGGTAGTGGAGTGCACCACCAATGTCTTGCCTGACAAGCAAGTGCTTCTCATCTCGGGGCAGAGAGGCGTTGGAACCAAATCAACATCTGTGTCACTACTCAGCCGGCACTGGTACCTCAACAATATTTCTGTTTTCTAAGGCTACAATTGAAGGCCAAGAGTTGACTATGGGGCAACTACAGACCTAAGGTTAGTCTGGTTGACATTTTCCTTTTGACGAACGATAGCGAGCCAACACCCATTGCTTATCAAAGTCCCCTTTATGCTAAAAAACACCCATTTGAATCCCCTACAGTACAGGCTAAATTTGTACGTCTTAGATTGCAGGCTCACTATTGCTCTACTGTCCATTATTTTTGTACTGATACATTATATATATTTAGCCTTTAGGTGGGTTTTGGGGAAGGTTTGTATGAGGATCTAGGGAGTGTTTTTAGCCTCCCTTTCCTAGTGATGACTATGGGGCAACCACCAACCTTAAGACAGGGAAAGAGAAAACTTTTTTAGCATCTAGCCAAAAGCCTCTATAACAATTTTACTTCCTCGTCTTTTCCTCCACTTTTCCACTTCGACGGCCCCACCATAATTTCTTCCTCTGAAAAAAGATGAACTCTTTAGGCTACTCAAACTTTTGCTAAAAGCTCTACCTTTGATGATTCCGGTGCTAGAACACTCTCCTCCCCCTTCTTTCTTACTTATGCCTAATATGGACACCAATCGAGCAGGGCAATAACCAGGGCAGTGCTAATCGGCATATAAAAAGGAGTTCCTGGAACTCCTATTTCATTTGTCTGGCCTCCCTCACTGTATCTGTTTGTGTCTCACCTACACAGAGTAATGCAGCTAGCTCTCACATACACCTCCTCCTATTATTTTCACTACACTAAACAAACACACCACACTTCTTTTCAATACACCAATATATTTTTAAATGACAAAAACTAACCATGTATTGCAGTCCCCAGGTATGTGGGTGGAGACAAGCGGGGACCATAAATGCTCCTAAAGTCAACTACCCTTTACCAGTCAACTCATCAAATTGCTCTGGACCATGGCCTTTCTCTTTTACTATCAATTTGTTTTATAATTCGTGGCCATTCCTATAATTTTCTCTCTGTTGAATACTCCTCTCCTCCAACAAACCTGACCTAATTTTCCTCGCGGAGGCTCAGGTGTCTGAAGCAACTGCCATTAGCCTCTTCTCTGGATCCACCAACTTTCTATCCATGTTTCCAAGCCGAAGGTGGAATATATATTGTGTATATGTATGCAAGAGACAAAAGTCTGGCTGCCTGTAGCAAGTGATTTAGTAGTAGCCTCTACGTCTCCAACGTAGAGCTATGTACATATCGTATAATTCCGTTCCGCTCTGGAGCGGGCAATTATCGTAATCACTAGCGCGATTAAATCGATAACATCTAGAGTAGCACCTTACTCTCTCTACTAGGTACGTTGTACACACTTTTGAGGCTACTATTTAAAAGGAAAATGAAAATATTTATGAGAAAGAAAAGAGAAAATTGCAGAACATTGTCCATCCTATCTGGCTCTTTAACCCTCCTGACCCGGGCTGTATCTCCGAAGGACAGTGTGGGCTACCCGGGCGATCTGGCCGAAAAACGTCTAGGCCTAGGCTACCGTATGTTTGTTTAGTTTAACTGCTAGAAATTTCCTACGCATCTATAAACGTAGTGCGGTTTCCAATCTGTAGACTGGCATTGAGTAGAGCTCTCTAAGTCAACTGGTTCAGTTGTGATGACGATTTCCGTGGAGCGAATTTTTCCGCGATGTTGACAATATCGGAGCTTTTCAGACACTAATTTCGTCTTACGTCACAACAATAACATTGATCCGACGTCTCCTTATTGTTTTCGGAGGTGCGGTGATGCAACGATCGGCTTTGTTTACATGCGTCGGACGCACGGCGTTCAGACCAAGCTGAATAGGCTTGCAAGCTTACTATCTCCTGAAAGGACACCCGGGCACCTGCCCTTATTTCGTGGTGTCCTTCCACACGGACACCCGGGCAGGAAGGGTTAAGCCGTTGTCACGGGTCCACCGCACACCCCGACCGGGTTCATTAGATCATCCTTTTCGCACTACACTCACTGACAACACGCTTTTTTCTGGTGCTCTGTTTTTGTGCCTACCACGCCTGTCGCCTCCCCTTTGGGGGAGTTGTGGGCCTTATTTAAGGTACCTGTGGTTCTAGACAGATGATCCGTGCTGTAGGCACGCTAAAAATGGGCTCAAATGTGTTTTTCTTGGAGTGTAGCATCGAAACTGGAGGTTACTTAATTTTTTGCCATCTTGCGCATGCGTCGCCACTTGGGCGACACTCGTTCAATTGGGCTTTGCCTTTTGTATTTCTTTCACTTGTGGTGGCTTTAGTTTTGTCTTTAGTAAGATTCTTGTCATTAAAGTTTTTTGTCACTGCCTTAATTTTGCTCAAGTACCGTGTAGGCTAACTTTCGTCTTTAGCCTAGCTTCGAAGGGGGGCGTTTTGGTTTACGACTCTGCGGCCTCCTCAATCTGGCATAATCTGCCCCTGTATTGTTGGACGGCCCCAGTGCTCTGTCTTCCTGACGCTTCGGTCACTTGTTGCTTCCCCTCATCAAGGGTACAGTACCTGGTGGCTCCCTGTAATTTCATATATTCCTGACTCAGGTACCGAATATGCAACTTCAGTTTTTTAGCCTAGCCTTTTCCATTGGCTCCTGTACCGATAGGCTAACTTCCGTTTTTAGCTTAGCCTAAAAGGGGGGCGTTTTGGTTTCCGACTGCGGCCTCCTCAATCTGGCATACTCTGCCCCTGTATTGTTGGGCGGCCCCAGTGCTCTGTCTACCTGACACTTCTGTCACTTGTTACTTCCCCTCATCAAGGGTACTACATTAACTGGTGACTTCCTGTAATTTCATATATTACTGGCTCTGGTACCGACTAGGCTAACTTCCGTTTTGGCCTAGCCTGGGGAGGGGGGGGGGGGGGGCGTTTGGATTTCAACACTGTGGCAACCTCAATCTGGCCTACACTGCTCACTTTTGATTGACGGCCCCAGTGCTCTGTCTCCCTGGTTACAGTCCCACAAAACCGTGAATGTAGCTCATTCTGATGAGTTTTTGTCTGACAGTTTTTGTTCTGTCTACTGCCCCTCTTACGGTTGTGCCTTTGATTACCCACAGGCTCTCCCGTGCCTGTTGTGACTTGAGGAGGGTTACCTTTGGGCCCCTCCGCTTTTGGAAGGGACTTTTATTTTACTGGCCTTCCACCTTCATGGGTGCCGCAGACCTCTCGGACACTTACCGATGGGTTTCCGCCCTGGGTCGGGAACTCCCCGCTCTAGGGCGGACCTTTCATTTACGGTCCCATGGTCTCACTGGGCCCCTCCGTTCTTGAACGGGCCTTTCCGTTCTATGTCGGAGGTCTGTTTTCACACTGACTGATACCCATAGACGCTCCCACATCTGCTGTGACTTGCCAGGCTACCTTTCCAGGGTCCTCGGCTTAAGGTGTGGCCCCTCTGGGCCTCTCCTCTCTCGGATGGGACTTCGCTCACGCCCTCCTGACGTCTCATACCACTTCCCGCGCCAGAACGGGCGAGTCCGTATACGACTCCGCCCTGGGACGATCCCACCCGCCTTGGAACGCGGACATTCCCGCTCGATGTCGGTACTTTTCCGCTCTCGAACGGACGTTGCCATTTACGGTCGCGCTCCTCTTGACTCAGTTTAGGCTTAGACTGGTAGTCCTGCACTTCCCTTGGTTTTTTCTGCCCTGGGGTTTGGGGCTCTTTGGATGTTGCTGGTTCACCTATGGACTGCCTGATCCTCCTTTTGGAGTGTTCTCTTTGGCTTTCACTTCCAGGGGAACATGGGGGGGGGGGGGGCACTCTCCTTCTTTGGAAGGGACTCCTGTCTCCAGGCCTAGTGAGAGCTTTTAGGCTACTCCCTGACCTGGTGCCTGTAGCCTATTCTGGGATCTCTGATCTTTATTTTGTGCATGACCTCATGATGTCACTGACAATGACTTACATGCGTGCCTTACCATGGCCTTTATTTTCATGGTGCTTACAAACAGGCTTTATTCTTGTTACTGTCAATGACGTACATGCATGCCTTACCATGGCCTACACAGGGTCTTCACAGGGTTTATTTCTTCTGGTTCCAGTGTAGTATGTATACTTCGCTCTGCTCTCGCCACGGGTGTCCTCACCGGGTGGTGATTTCCAACCAGCCTCCATTCGTCCTACTTCCTACATTCCGCTCCAGAGCGGATTTCCGCCCCCGAGCGGAGCGGACCATTGTGGTCCACTCCTCTCTGGGTCGGTGCTAGGGTGCTTTGCCTCTGTATTGGGACTCAATTGTAGTAGTTCACGGACTTCTCCTTTTCATCAGACTGTGCTCCCGCTCTACTCTGATGGTACCCTTGGGTGTCTTCTTCTCTTCAGTACCTTCACCCTTTGGGTATTCTTCTTATCCTCTTCGTTTATATGGCTTTTCATGCCTTCCTTCTGAGGACTTGCACAGGGTTCTTTGCACTTGCTGGTTCTCCTGGTCTCTCCCTGACCCTCCGCATGGGGGGTCCCTCTTCAACCCTCACCACGCACAAGGAGGGGGGGCGGGGGGGATACTCACTTTCATGACAGGTGGTTCATTTGCAGGGTGTAGTGACCACTTTTGTGCGCCTTTCTGCCCTTGTGCCTGTTCTTTTTCTGGAGTTTCTTCAAGTTTTTGGTGCATCCTACCATGCATTATACTCCTGTATAGCCCTCCTTTCGAAGGGCCCCCATTTTTCGTCCTTCCTTTCCTCAACATGGGAAGGGGTACTCTCCTATCAAGGATTCAAGGGTTTTTACCAATATTGTGCTTGCACATAATTCCTGTGCTTCATACAAGGGACATCAGTATCTTTTCCTTTCCAATTGCGATGTGGATGTCACTTCCTCCTGGCGTACGCCATAGGTGTGCACGTCAGATGTCTACACGGCGCCAGATCGCCTTTCCTCCAAGTGCCTCGTTCGGGCGTCCTTGCTGTTTCCGAGGACTCCGTAACGGAGGTGGGTCGTTGCTCTCCTTCACCATCCCGCCGACGATCTCCGCCTCATCTGTCCGGTTCAGGCCATCCATGTGGCTCCAACCAAGGCTCAGGGGGCCCCCGCTGACCGGTTTGCCTCCATCTGCACCATGCTTCTGAACATGGCGGTGTTCTTGGGACGCTCTCCTACCGTCCCTCCTATATTGCCTGTGGTAACTCTTTGTGGCCCACCTGCCTTCTTCCCCTGCTCTGCCTGGGGCGCTTCATACATGGGCCGTCGGTACATTTTTCCTTTCCGATTGCAGTGAGGATGTCATTTCCTCCCTGCGCACACCATGGGGGTTCCCGTCCTGCCATGCCCTTTTGGACATGGAGGGGCTACCCATGTCTCATGTTCCAACCGCGATGGGTTTAACCCTCGGAGGTGTAGACCGTGTCTCGTCGATATTGACCTTTGGGTCTCGTCCTCCATTCCCGGATGCTGTTGAGGCCAGGTCTCGCCTCTGCGCTACATGATCGGGGTTTCGCTCTCTCTGTCAAGGACCACCTCCAGCGGTTTCCGCGCTTCCTAGACGAAGGGGTGCGTACCATGCTTCCCCTTTCCTCTGCTGTCTACCGGGCGCCAGACCGCCTTTCCCCCGGTAACTCCTTCGGACGTCCCTACTGTTTCCGAGGACGCCGAGACGTAGGGGAGACGCCGCTCTCCTTCGCCACATCGCCGACGGTCTTTTTGGTGGCCCACCTGCCTACGTTACAGTATTGGCGGCACACCATGGCGGAAGGCGGATGCAAGTTTGAGGCTCCGGCATATGTTATGGGAATGGTCAATTAATTCACGGATATCGAGTGCATACGGGGCTAACAAGAAGAGGAAGGATTTAGTGAAGTGTTTGGAGGATATATTGGTGTGGTGGAGGGGTGATATATAGTGTAATAAGAGTGTGTAGTGACGGGACAGCGGTAGGGTTGTGAGTTGTTGAGTTTGTAAACAAACATGGCAGAGGGAATTTCGGGTATGACGGAGGCGGAAGGAAGGTTACAACGTTTTCGGGGATTTAAGAGCACAGATAAGAAGTTAGAAGATTTTTTTTTTTTTTTTTTTTTTTTTTTTTCTATATTCCAACTTACTTCCTCTCGGGCATAGGCTGAGAGCCTTAACATTCACCGCTTTACAATGAACAGTGAAGCCCGTGAGGTCTTGTTCCAGTCTAGGGAGTGAGACATGTGAAGCACGTAGAGTACAACGAGCACCTGCCATCTTGCCTTCACATGAGGCACGGTGCTCACTCATGGCCCGAAACGACCCCATCTCTGAAGCCACCTCGTTCCCGTGCTTCACTGTCTCACCCCCTACACTCGGACTCTCACACTTACACACACACACAACGCCACCTGTTGAGCAGATAACTCACCAGGCATTGCACCCCTATAGCATATTTTGAATATGGGAATATTCATACAGTGCTATTTAATCAGGGAACAATGAGGGTATTTTATTGACGTTTCGGTGGGCTTGTGGTAATGCACTGATACCAGGTACAGCAAAAATTCCATCCCAATAATATCTTCCCATTGATACATCGGGATTTGAACCCGGGACCTTTGGATTACCAGGCCAGTGGCAAGACCACTCCACCACACCTCCCCTGAGGGGAGGTGGGGAAGGGAATAGGCCTAGCGAAGGAAGTGAATGCAGGCCTATTTTGGCAGTTAATGAGAGCCTAGAGATGGTATTGAAAAGGGTAGATGAACTGGGAGCAGAGAATATGGCATTGAAGGAGCAGCTGAAGGAATACGAAGGACGTTTCACGGAAGTAAAGGAGTCGACTGCATGGACGGTGGTAGGTAAACAAAAAGTCAAGGATTTGGAGGATATTATGAAAGAGCAAAAGGAAGAAATGAATATGACCAAAAAAAAGTTTTGAGAGTGCAGTTGTAGGGGTCATGAAGAACAAGGAGAGTGTCGTGAGGGAGGCCATGGACAGGGATAGGGGTGTAATCTTGTATGGAGATATAGAGACTCATATGAATGATAATGGAGTGAGAAAAGTGAGGGATATGGAGACAGTGAAGGAGGTCTTGAAAGGTGTGGATGAGGACGAATATGGATGGGAAGGGCAGGTGGAGGAGGTCAGTAGGATAGGTAGATATAAAAGGGGAGAGATGAGACCTATAAGGGTACAGTTTAAAACTAGGGTAGTGGCGGAGACTGTGACAAATTTTAGTTGGAGGCTAAATACAAATGATAAACTTAAACACATAAGACTAAAGAAGGATTTGAGTATAGAACAAAGGAAAAAAATTAAGGAATTACAAGAAAAGGCTGATGAAAATAATGGAAAGTTGGATGAGGAGGATAAGAGAAATTTTTACTGGAGAGTGAGGGACGGAAAAGTGAGGAAGTGGTTTATAAGAGTAGAAGGGAGGGGGAGATCAGGGAGGGGAGAGAATGTGATGGGAGTTATGACGGAGGAGGAGAACGGGGTGGAGGTGTCACAGGGAGAGACAGGAGACAAAGAGGCAGACCCAGTAGTGCTAACAGGGGAGTAGGGTACGGACTGGAGGAGCGGGATGGTGTAATTGCTGAAGGAATGGTAGATGGATTAAGGATTATGTTTAGTAATGTGGATGTGTTTACCCAGGACAAGAAAAGAGAACTGATATGTAGGTTGCAGGATGAAGAGGAAAAACCTGATGTCAAAGCCCTACAGGAAGTAAGACCAAAAAATGTTAGAATTGAAAGGGAACTGGTGGAATATAGTTTGGAGGGTTTTGAGTTATATGAGAGAAATGCTATTAGAGCAGAGGTTGGAAGAGGACTGTTTATTTATGTAAGAAAAGAGCTCAAGGTTAATGAGGTGGATATGAGACAGCAGTATTGTGAGTATTTGTGTATTGAAGTAAAATGTGTAAGAGGATCAATTCTAATTGCCTCTATATATAGAAACCCAAATAATAGCAGGGGAGAGGATGATAACCTACTGAAAGCAATGGAGGAGATAGATAATAGAGAGAACAAATATAAAATTTTGATTGGAGATTTCAATTTGCCAAGGATCAACTGGGCAAATTGTACTACTCCAGCGGGACAGGGTAGCCTGGAAAATAAGTTTATAGAGAAAGTGAGAGATTGTTTTTTAACGCAACATATTGTAGAGATGACAAGATATAGAGATGGGACGTAGGGGAGTGTACTTGATTTGATTTTTAGCAATGAAGAGGATATAGTGGAACATGTTAATGTGGATAGCCCTATTGGTCGTAGTGACCATGCCTGTATAAGCTTTAGTTGTAACATTAAATCAGAGAGGGATAATAGAAGCAATAGAAAAATATACATGTATGATAGAGCAGATTATGAGCTGCTGAGACGGTGTTTGGACATTGACTGGGGGGAATACTTGAACGGTGAAGACGCTGAAGGAATGTGGAGGAAAATTAGAGTCAAACTGGAGAATGCTGTATCCAAAAGTGTACCAGTAAGGGAATATAAGGATAAAACAAAATTGAGGAATAGAACTAACCCAGAATTGCCAATGAAAAGAAAGCTTTGGATATTGATTAGAAGAAAGAAACGATTGTGGGAAAGATTAAAATTGTTAAAAAAGAACAGGGGGTCTAGTATAGAGGCTAAGGAAGTGGATCTGGAACACAGACAAATAAACAATAAAATAAGGTGGGAAACAAGGAGGGGGGTGAAGGAGAGGGAGAGAGAGATAGCTAGAAATGTGAAGGATAATCCAAAAATATTCTGGAAGTACATTCAGGAAAAGTTAACAAGAAGAGTAGGGATCCCAGAGCTGGTGGGGGGGTTGAATGATGGGAGTAGAGCGGAGACTGATAAGGAGAAAGCAGAGGTGCTGGGGAAATACTTTGGGGGGGTACTAACAGTGGAGTCGGAGGATGCAGTGCCTACTATTCCCATCAAACAGGCACCGGCGCTAGAACTAATAGAGTTTTCCCATGCTAGAATAAGAAGGGCTATAGAAAAAATGAACAGAAGTAAGTCACCGGGACCGGATGGGATACACCCAAGAATCATAAAGGAAGGAGGGGAGATGTTAGTAGAGCCATTGAAATGTTATTTGAGGTATCGTTTAATACAGGACAAATCCCGATGGACTGGAGAGAGGCGAACATAACAGCTATATTTAAGAAGGGAAAGAGAAATGACCCAGGGAATTATAGACCAGTCAGTTTGACAAGTGTTGTGTGTAAACTAATGGAAACGGTAATTAGAGAAGGAATAATGGATCATATGAAGTCAAACCAACTTTTCAGTGGGAGACAGTTCGGATTCTTGCCGGGGAGGTCGACGGTACTACAGCTAATTAAGGTGGTAGATGATTGGATACAAATTCTAGAAGATGGTGATGTAATAGACGTGGTATATTGCGATTTTATGAAGGCCTTCGATAAGGTCCCACATAAAAGGTTAATAGAGAAAGTTAGAAGCTATAATATAGGGGAGAAATGTGTGAAATGGATAGAAGCCTTCCTGAAAGATCGGAGACAGAGGGTACTGGTGAATGGAATAGGCTCGGGGTGGAGGGAAATTACAAGTGGGGTACCTCAGGGATCTGTGTTGGGACCACTGCTGTTCGTTATATTTATCAACGACTTGCCTGAAGTTATAACTAATGGAAGTGAGGTATACCTGTATGCGGATGACACTAAACTGTATAGAAGAGTGAGGAGTAAGGAAGATATGGGTTTGCTTCAAGGAGATGTGGAGGGCATGAAGGGATGGTCTGAGCATTGGTTAATGCCTTTTCATCCAAAAAAATGCAAGTACATGCGGATTGGGACCAGCGAGATAGACAAGGTAGGATACAGTATGTATGAAGCGATGGAGGAAGTGAGTGCAGAAAAGGATATAGGAGTAGTGATAGACAATAAGTTAAATTTCTCAGAGCATTTAGCGGAAAAGATAAACAAAGCCAATAGAATTGTAGGGCTGATAAGAAGGACATTTGTGTCACTTGACGAAGAAATCTTCAGGAATCTATATACAGCGCTGGTTAGGCCGCACCTGGAATATGCAAACCAGGTGTGGGCTCCATATATGGTAAAGGATATAGAAGCAGTGGAGAAAGTGCAGAGGAGAGCTAGCAAGCTGGTACCAACGTTGAAGAACGCGGGCTATGAGCAGAGGTTGAGGACACTGGGGCTTCCGACACTGGCATATAGGAGAAAGAGAGGGGATATGATAGAGACTTTTAAGATAGTGTCAGGAAAGTACGATGAGGATGTGTGTGAAGGTATCTTCTTGATGCGGGAGGGAACAAGAACGAGAGGACACTCTAAGAAAATTTACAAAGAAAGAAATAGGCTTGAGAAGGCAAAGAACTAATTTTGTGATAGAGTGGTAAATGAGTGGAACGCACTGCCCCAGTATGTAGTCGATTCCGAATCAATAAGGGAGTTTGAAAGTAATCTTGATAAAGCATGGGGAAGACAAGATTTGAAGTTTGATTATAAAACAAAAATACAGAATAGTAAAAATGTTGCGTCTGCTACCGCCGCCGCCAACACCGTGAACGACCGCAGCAGTGCAAGTACTGGTACTGAGCTGGATACACAGGCATAGTTTGCCTTTTTCCAGAGGATCTACTGTAAGAAACTGTAAGAAGTTACTTGCTCTACCTGTGGTTGCTGCTCCGGTTGTCCATCCTCCCGCTCGCTCCCAGGCAGCATCGACTTCTTTTGTCATGCTCCCTGAGTGTGGCCTGGGGCTGGTTGGTCGGCCTGTCTACGTTCCGTCCCTCAGGACGTTTCCGATCCCTAACGAACGTCGCTTCCCTTCCCTTTACGGGAAGCCGTCATCGTGGGGGTACGTGGCGGCATCCCGCCCGGAGCGAGCTCTTACACATGCACAAGGGGTGCACCCGGTGCCTGCGAGTTGGCAGGTGCAGCTCAACGCCTTTGGGCACTTTCGGGTTTTTGGCCCTGGACAGGCTGTCCAGGGTGGACGTCAGGGCTCCTCCTGGGAGGGCGCGTCTATAATTTTACTTTCCGTCCTCCTTGTTCCCCTCTGGGTCTCCCAAATTCTGGTCAGCCTTTGCTCGACACGACGTACATGTCGACGCGCCCACTCTGTCGGCCTCGTATGAGTTTCAGTAGTGTCATTCCATAGTTTATCTTTTACTGTTCCTTGTGGCTGACGGAAGGCGTCGCCTTCGGGGTTCGGTCGGAGATGGGTTCTTCACCACTCCCTCCGGTCGGCTGCTCCTCCGTGTCGAGCCTCGTCATGACTTCATCCGGGGTATCACCTACATTTTCGGCCTGGTTCTTTGCCCCTACGTTATCTTTCTGAATGTAGGCCGCGCTCCTTCACACCACCAGAGAAGAGTGCCCTGGAACGGGTTCACAAGCTCTGCCGGCGCACTGCTCGCATGCTCTCCACCCTCTTCAAGCGACTGCACCTGGCTCGGCTTCCCCTCAGGCTTCTTGTGGCCCGACTAGGGTGCTCGGGAAGGGTGGGGACCAATTCGGGCGAGTGCGACTGCAGCTCGCCGTAGCCTCCGTCGGCGACCATCAGTGTTTCCCTTCCATGGGGCTGCGCGTTGTCGCCAGTCTCTGTGGTTTTCCTTCTGTACACTGGCGCCGGCTGAGATCTGCACGTCGCTGTTGCTTTCTGTGCTCCCTCCGGAGGGGCTCTTCTCTGCCCCTGCATGGCAGGGGTCTTCTTCTTTCTTCGTTAAGTCATGAAGGGGTTTAGCAATGGTTGCAAAGTTCTTTACAAATCTGCGGTAATAAGAGGCAAGACCTAGAAAAGCACGTACTGTACACCTTTTACGTTAGTGGGAGGAGTGATTTTACTGATGGCTTCTAATTTGGCGGGGTCTGGAGCAATACCATCTTCTGAGACTACATGACCCAAAAAATTTACTTGTGGTTTGGCTAGGGTGCATTTGGAGGGTTTGAGTTTTAAGTTTGCATCTCTAATTCTCTGGAATACTTGCTTGAGGCGTTGAAGATGTTCTGACCAGGTAGTGCCAAACACAATAATGTCATCAAGGTAAGCCAGACACGTTTCCCATGTTAAGCCTTGCAATACAGACTCCATTAGTCTGGAGAAAGTGGCTGGTCCATTGCAGAGTCCAAAAGAAAGTACAGTGAACTCATACAGACTCCCTTGACTGGTGGAGAAAGCTGTTTTCTGCTGGTGTTCGGGCAACACAGGTACTTGCCAATAACCGGCTTGCAAGTCAAGGGTGGTGAACCATTTTGCCCCTAGCAGAGAATCGAGAGAGTCATCGATTCTAGGGAGGGGGGTGGCGTCCTTGATGGTGACGTCATTCAGTTGTGTGTAATCTATGCAGAAACGTGTGGATCCATCTTTTTTTCTGACTAATACAACACGGGACGACCAAGGGCTGGCGGATGGTTTAACCACGCCTGTAGTCAGCATATCAGCGACTTGTTTTTCTTCTTCTTGTCTTTGGATGTTTTTTTTTCGTCTGATGGGTTGTTTGATGGGGCGGCCCACGGTCTGAATGGGGTGATGTAAGACCTGAGTTTTACCCATATCTCGGTTTGAAGTGGTGAAAGTGTCTTGAAAGGAAAGAAGAAGAGTTTTGAGATCTGATTGTTGATTGTGGGTTAGAGTAGTAGGTAAGTCAGGAAGAGGGTTCTTATAGGGAGGTGAAGGATCAACAGGTGGGGTTAGTTCGTCAGAGTACATTTCCAGTTCTCCAATTTCTAAACCTTTGGGTAGAGTGACAGGTTTTTCGGATATGTTAGCAATTTTGATGCAATTTATGTGTTGGGGTAGCAAGGTAGGAGCGGTTAGGCAGGCCCCATTGAAAGGGCTTTGGAGGTGTGGGGTCACAAGGACATTTCTTTGAAATCTTGAGACCAAAGGAATCCATTTCTCATGATGAGGGGGAATGGTAGTGGATTTAGAGACTGTGGCAGGAGAGAGAACAGGAAGGATTCTCAGGTTCGAGTAGGTTGGGGGGGGGGGGGGGAGGGAACACTCGGGCAAACTAGGGGTAGGGGAATTTGTTCTGAGGTTTCCAGAGGTTCAGGAGTGGGGAGGTTTGTAGTTGAATTGGATAGGATGTCAGAAAAAGTGGCATTTCTGGAACAGGGAGGTTGTGGGACAGGCTTCAGTGGTTTGACATTAGGGGGGGGGGGGGGTTTATGGGATTTTTTTTTTATCAGGTTCGGACGGGTAGTCAAAACACAACGTCCTGCCCAACAATTTACTGTGGCACGTTGGGCTGTTAGCAAATCAAGCCCTAAATATCCATCGTATTTGGCGTCACTGTCGTACACGACAAATGAGTGATAGACGCCTGGATGGAGGGGAGGGGGTAGCATGTGCAAAGGATGTGATTGGCCCAGGTTAGGAATAACCTGTTCATTTGCACTAATTAAAATTATACTGGAGGGCACCATTTTCCCGAAAGTTTTGAGATGTTTTCGGAAAAAGGGAAGGAAGAGACAGGAACGGGAAGCCCCCATATCAATTAAGAGCCGAACTTTCACCCCATTCAGAGTGAGTTTGTGGTACACCGGAAGTCCTCCTGGCGGTGTATTTTCATGAGCCCCCGCCATGGTTACGACAATTTGTGTGGGGGGGGGCACTCTAAAAATCAAAATGTTCAGGTTGGATTGGTTCCGGCTGATACGTTGAAGTCTCCGGCTCATCTTCTATTTCTCCTTCATCTATGCCTGCCGTGCTATCCTCCGTGATAGCAGACACCTGTCGTGGCTTGATCCTCGGAATTTGTCCCCACCAACTTGGGGCCCGGCCCCTCTTCCTGGCGAGTTCCCCAAAAGACTTCTTGATCGACCAGAGCAAGCATGTTGAGTTACAAGGCTTCCAGTCGGAAGGGCGTATCCGCGCCCATTCTTCCACTTTGTCTGATGGTCTAGGAACATTTGGATGCCTCGTAGTAAAAGGTCCGGAAGTAGGGTGAGTGGTGACCTTACTGATTATTGCAGCGATCTTGTCGGTGGGGCTGGGTTCTTGAGTTTTACGCATCGCAATGATCCTCCTGACTATGGGCAGATCTGTATCGTAATTAGTGGGTTCTACGATTGGGAGGTTTGACGTACCTCCCAACCTACCAAATAGGAAAACCTACTATTTGGTAGTAGTCTTGGAAAATCCAACGTCAAGGCTATTAACCTAATTGCAATGACGACTTGTCTATTTTGACTGCTATGTCGTCATTCCAACCGCGGTTAAAAAGAAAACGTCTAGAGTCTACTCCTTATCTTGCTCTAGGAGACGTTGTACATTAACCAAAACTACCACCGAAGGTGAAAAAAGTATAGAAGAGAAGAAAAAAGGGGTTTACCTTAGTTACCGCTCAAGGCCCATCCCGTGTTCCGTCATGCGCCGATCCCTGTCGAACGTGCGCATGAGCGACCCTCTCTTGTTATCACATCTCACGTCAGCAGAAGAACGCGGATGGGCAGGGGTCCGGCGTGAGGGAGGGTATTATGTACGTTGGATTTTCCAAGACTACTACCAAATAGTAGGTTTTCCTATTTGGTAGGTTGGGAGGTACGTCAAACCTCCCAATTTGTTAGTAGTCTTGGCAAATCCAACGTCAAGGCTGCATAACAAATAGGAGGAGGACATCCAAGCCCAACCTACCAAAAAAAACCAATGCATAAGACAAAATTATGAATGACAAAGAAACACAATTTAAACAAGAGAGTTTAATAAAAGAGTGAAAAACTGAGGAGTAGCTAAAAAGAGCAGTTTTAACACGTGCCCGTCATTCATAGTAATGCAAAACCATAGACTTGTCTTAAACCAAAAAGTACTGTACACAAAATCCCTTTTCTTCCAAAATGAACAAAAACACTGATCACAAAAACAAAACACAATTATCAATGAGGCAAAAACACTTATGTACTGTATACATATAACATAACCCCAAACTTGTAATCCAGTGTTGCAAACCCGTACTTCCCTCCCCCCCTTTTCGAAAGAAAACAAAGGAAAAGAAAAAGTGACGAGGGGGGAAGACCAGGCAACTTCGCGAGAGCCCTAGGAAACACGACTCCCGAGAGCTATCACAGGCCGAGGGGGTCTAACAATGGACATGGAGAGGTAGGAGGAGACGAAGGTATGGACAGAAGACCACAAACCCGCCGAGGCGACGTCAGGCAACGAACGAGTCTGCAGGAACCGTAAGGAGGCAGCAAAGGATCGCACATCGTGCGCAGAACCCCGACAAGCAGGGTTACTGGCACGAATGACCCGACAAATGTGGCGTCCTATCTGTACCTTCGAGAGCCTCCTACCAGTCCGAGGAGACACCCACACAGCAGTACCCGAAGTCGGAGCCACAGACTCAACATAGGAGTGCAAGGCCTGCACCGGGCACAACACATGGTGAGTATGCCCACGCTTTAAAGCCTGGATGGTGAAAGGCTTGAAAACGTGGGTCTCTCTCTCATTCTTGGCAACAAAATGAGGGGAGGGGGCTAACGTGACGACATTCAAGGACGGGGAGAATCGCATGCATTCCTGGAACCGCGACATGGCAGCTAGTTCAGACACCCTATCCCCAGTGGCCAGAGCGACAAGGAAGAGTGTACGCTCGAGCAACTGAACCGGTGTAGTGTCCCGGTTATATGTGTGTGAAGCCAGAAGGTCCAGAGCACGCCCCAGATCCCACTGAGGAGGGATCTGGCGCGGAGGCGGTCGCTCCCTGAAGGCAGCCTTCAGGAAGGAATCCAGCTCCTTCGGTGGAACGACCAGCCCAGTGACGGACTCAAAGACCTCCCGGATGGCAGACAAGTGGTTACGTATAGTGTTGACTTGAGAGCGACGTGTACGGAAGAGGTGAAACAAGTAGTGTAGGACGAGGGAAGGAGAGCTAACAGTCTGGTGAGTGTCCTGTATCCACCTAGTAAAAGACCTCCAGTGGGACTCGTAAGTCCCCCAAGTCGAAGACGTCCATGAACGCTTCAGGAAGTCAGTCAGGTCCCGTCCGTGGACTGGGAGCCACCGTGCCTCACGAACATCCACGATGCGAAGGCCAACGAGGTCCGCAGGTCGCCAACCTGGCTCAAGTGGAAGTTTGAGAGAGGGAGAGGGACCGGACTCGGGCACCACCGCTTCAACTGGGAGTACCAAGCCTGGGCTGGCCACAGAGGCGCTATTAGCCAGACTCTGCCGCGGTACAGCCGCAGCCGCGCGAGGACTTTGCACATCAACAGTGCGTCTGGTGGCGGAAATATGTATATCGACTGCCACCTGTTCCAGTCTTCCATGAAAGCGTCCGGACCCCCCTCCGGAGTGCGAGTCCGGAGGGACAGGTACTGAGGCAACTTGCGCGTCTCCTTCGATGCGAACAAGTCGACCTCCGGAACACCCCAGGAAGCTGCGAGGTCGTCGAATACAGTCTGTTTCATTGCCCATTCTACAAGAACGCCCCGTCCTCGCGACAGGGCGTCCGCCCACAGGTTGGCAGTCCCGGGCAGGTAGGAGGCGTGCAGGGAGATGTTGTGTCGGTTCGCGAGGAAGAACAACTTCTCTGAGATCCCCAACAGAGTCAAAGACCTGGAGGACCCCTGCTTTTGGATACAGTGGACAGCTGTCTGATTGTCCATCCTGAAGGCCACCGACTTTCCCGAAGGGCCAGCGCGTGGTCCCTCAGGAAGAACAAGGGAACCAACAGTTCGAGGGCATTGATGTGTAGGTGTGTGTGTCCCACCCATCTGCCGTGATGTTGATGTCCCAGGTTGGATTGGTAACCCCACCCTACCTCGCTCGACGCATCTGTATCTACCCAGATCGTCGGCGGGGGGGCGGTCCAGGGCACAGCCGCAGAGAGCGTGCCCCGAGCAACCCAGTGTCCTAAGTGTCTGTGAATGGTACGCGGGATCGGCATTAGCCGATCCATAGGGGCCAACGGAAACACCTTGTTGCCCATGAGTATTAGGCGGCGCAGCCTGAGCCTCCCTAAGGGAATGGTCAGAGCGGCCCAATTCAGCGAACCCACTAACGAGTCCCAGATCCTCCTCGTGAGGGAGACCGAGTGCAACACGGCGAAGACCTTCCTGCGAAGTTTCACCGCGTTTGGCTGACTCTGGGTCACTGTAGCGTTGGTCAGATTCCATTCGAGACCTACCCACGTCACGACACGCGACGGGGTCAGGCGCGACTTGGGAATATTGATTTTGAACCCTAACTGTGTGATGTGTTGAACTACTGTGAGGGTGTCGTGGACGCACTGTTCTAGGGTGTCTGAAACTATCAACCAGTCGTCCAAGTAAAACAGGATCTGGAGGCCGCCCCTGAGGAGAGGATCCAGAGCCTGCTTTACCAGTTTCGAGAAGATCCGCGGCGCGATGTTGAGACCGAAGGGAAGTCTGTCGAACATGAACACACGATCGGAAGTCTGAACGGCCAAGAATCGCTGGAAACGAGGATGGATCGGAACGTGCCAATACGCATCCTTGAGGTCCAGCGACACTACCCACGACAGAGGTCGCAGGGCCAGTCGTACCTGGTGCACCGTCAGCATCCGAAACCGTGTGTTCACGATGTGCCCGTTGAGGGCCGACAGATCCACCACCGGTCGCATCGCGTCGCAGTCCTTCTTTGGTACCAGAAAAACACGGGAGAGGAAAACCGGTAGACCGGCTTTCACCTCCTTGACGATTCCCTGCTCGTGCATGGATGTAATCACGTCGGCCACCTCCGAAGAGACAGGCCAGCTTCGTTGACAAGAGCTGAGTGGGGGTCTGGACTTCCATCTCCAGGTTAGACCCCTCCGTGCAATCTTCCGCCCCCACGTCCCTCGTGGCCACCGAAGGGCGCAAGGGCGAAAATAACCTGTGGGAGCCCCCGAGATGAGGTGAGCGACCCTTTCTGCGAGGCGAGAAGGAGAACAAGGAGGAGACCGACCTGGAGAACCTACACATTTTTTGACGTGGAGGGTCCCCCGGTACGGTCCCTGCGGTCATAAGAGCCACGTTGACCACCCCTACCCCCCCCACCTCGCCGAAAAGGGCGGGTCACCCCATCCCCTGTCCGTCGTGTGTCTGACCCCGTCGAAGTGCGGCCGGAAGTGGAAGGCTGGCCAGCCCCTTCTCGGCGGGGATGAAAGGGAGCAGGAGCAGAAGTGCGAGGCGGAACCGACGCTCTGGCCGGCAACTTCCCTTTCCTTCGCCCTTTCTTGGCGGCAGCAGTGGCGGCAGCACCCCGAAGGGGACCGGCAGAAGGACGGGACTGCGAAGACCCTGGTCGCGACACAGCGCGTCTTTGCGTGTCGTAAGCAGGGTCCGCTGACAGAGAAGCGTAGCGTTCCCAAGCATCCTGCGCAAAAAGCCCCGATGTATATAGCTCAGAGTATAACAGACCCTGACGAATATCCAAAGGGGCCTTCCGGCAGAACGAGGACCTTACCGTCTGGCGTTGTCGAGTTGCCTCGCACAAAACCGCCTTCAGCTCGGGAACCAAAGACACCGCGAGCTGAAGGTGGATCCGCCGAACGTGGTCCAAGCCCTCGCGAAGATCGCCAGGTGCAGTCGCCTCGATAAGTCGCAGGTGGTGAACAGACGTCTGGAGGGAACCTAGAAGACAAGACAATAAGTTCGCCACCCTCTGCCGCAAGGTAAAATCCCTGTCGACAGAGGACTTATCTGGGTGGGAGAAGAACGGGTTAGCAATAGCACAAATTTCAAGTTTGGGAGCGCTAATCCAGGACCAGAACTTGCCATCCAATCCGCCGACAGATACCAGAGGAGGCAAAAGCAGTGACGACTCTGGGGGAGGGACTGAAATAGATCTGTCGACGGAACGGTTGGCAAAGTCTAAGGCCTCAGCAAACCAGGCCTCCAATGGGAGAGGGTTATCGAGCACGACGGCCAAGCCAGGCTTACCGTCGTCGCACAAACCCGTCCCATAGGAGGACAGTCCCGTTAACACAGCCAGGGACTGAACATCCTGAAGGATGTCCTGGCGGCTGAAGTCTGACCAGAGCTTAGTCCGAGGAGCAGACGGGGGCTTGGGCTTCACCGAGAAGTACTGAAGGTCAGTCCTTGTCGGGTACACCCGCACCTCCACGTCGGCCACCTGACCATCCACCCTGATCGCCCTGAACTGCATTTTATCATTTATTTGGACCGACCAGTCCAAAGGTAGGGCCCTCTCACCTGACGGGAAGTCGGTAGCACGCTCCGGGTGGGAGGCCTGCACCCCCTTCCAAACAGCCAAGGAGCCATAGAGGAGCGGCATAGTCCGCGACGGGACCTTGGCCTTTTGGATGGGGGGCAAGCGCGGACCCTGCCCTAGCAGACGGAGGACCCCCGCATGTGAGACAGTAGGGGCAACCACCTGAGCCAGGGCAGGAGCAGTACTAGCCGACGACCGGGCAGGCGGAGAAGCTGGGCGAGAAGGAATGTGGTCCACCGCAGAGGGGAGGGGGACCAAAGCAGGGGCAGGTTGGGTGAGGCGCTGAGGTTGTGTCACCGCCAAGAAGCGCGATAAGAGGGATTCTTGCATCGCCTCCAAGTGCGCGTCGAAGTGTGACACAACCCACCCCTGCATAGCCGAAAATCGATCCGAGAGAGGCGACCCCCCCGAAGATAGTTCGGCCCGCAGGGGCGAGCGTGAGCGAGAGAGCGAGACCCATGACACGAAACAGCAGCGTCGCGGCCCAAAGAAGGCGAGCGACGACGGCCGTGACGGTCCTGAGGGTCTCGTTCCCGATCACTAACGCCCGAGGGGGAAACATCACCATCCCCCTCTTCCAGCGACACGTCAGCCCCGAGAAAGGGGACCCCGAAACCTCGCTATACTCTACCGAGTCAAGCGGCGGGGTACCCTCACGGGGAGCCGGCAAGCGAAGATCAGGAATAGAAGAAGGAAGAGGAGCAGGATGACGGGAGGGGGAAGGCTGGCCGGGTGAAAGGAGGTCAGAAGGAGCCGCGGGGGGAAACAGAGCAAGGATCCCCGGGGCTGAGAGAACAGGGCGGCCCGACACCGAGGCGGAGGAGGGAGGAACCTCCACCTTGGGACGAGACCTAGAAGGAAGAAGAGGCACCGAAGCAGGAGAAGTAGGAGGAGAAGCAACTACATCCTGGCGGACCCTCCTGGACAGAGTAGAAGGAGGGAGCAGAGGGCCAGCTACAGCATGAACATCCGCGCGCGTAGAGGACAAATGAAGAGGACGTCTTTTGTGCAGGGGAAGCGGGCGGAAGGTAGTAGAGCCCCTATCCGGAGAGGCCAGGGGAGGGCGTACAGGGGCAGAGACGCTAACCCGGCCTCAGGGCGAGAACCATGACGAGGGCGAACGGCGGAGTCAAGGTGAGCAGGAGGACGAGGAGGGGCAGTAGAGGACGAGCGACGAGGAGAGCGAGAGCGTGGACGGAGCTGGGGATCCACCCGACGATGCGACGACCGACCACGGGACCCAGGGAGGAGGGCCCGAGCAGGGAGAGGGCCAGGTAAACGGCCCCCAGACGGGTCAGGGATGCCCAGGGCGACGCGGATCCGGTCGTCAACAAAGGCCGGGGAACGGTGGCCCACAGTCCTGATGTGGTGGGAGACCACCGCCCACACAGACTGAAGGGATGCAGAGGCCACTGCCGCGTCAGAGGAACCAGGGTGATGGTCCACCACATCCACCAGGTCCATACACGAGCCACACAAAGCCGGGAGGTAGGCCGTAGAGGACACACATTGCGAATGCCGCAAGCAGGACCTGTGGCAGTCCAAGCACGGGGAGCCACAGCCCTGGCGAAAGCAAGGCATCCCACCTGCAATGGAAGAACACACACCATAAGCAGCACGTTGACGGAGTAAGTGAAGATAATGTCCAATAAAAACCAGGGAATGAGCATGGGTAAACAGGAACACACATGCAAACTGGAAGTCGTACTCACTCTAAACCGGGAGCACCGATGGAGGTGAGGAGGGCGGGAGAGGCGGAAGAGCACAAGCAGAACCTGCAAAGATGGAGAAAGTGTTAACCACCACTCAACACCTCACATGCAGGGTCCATAACACCAGGCAAGTGCATACACCAACATAGTACCAGGCAACAAGATGACACAAAAAAGGGTCACCGGGAAAGCCAACTATAACCGCAAATTTGCGGGCCAATGGAGGCATAACCGTACCGACACAACCCTCCCGCCTCACCGCGAGACCCCCCAGCGATCTCCGCAAAGTTGCGGGGAGCCGAATCGTCCGTGGACCGAATCGAGCACTCCGCAAATTCGCGGGACCGGCCGAGATGGTCCGGCGCCGAAAAAGCGAGAGGAGCGTCTAGGGAATACCAACACAGGCCCAGAAAAAAGCGTCAACTCCTTATGACTCCAAGCGACGATGGCCATCAAGCTGAGCAGTGTCTTCCTTGAATATCCTGACTCAACCGGTCAAGGGAGAGGCAAGGAAGACACACCAGGGGAGAGGAGGCACATCCCCCAGGAACCACCCCACCCACAGAGATAGAGCAAAGCCCATGAGGAGAAGTGGCAGGAAGGGTGGTTCGGCACAAACAGGGGCCCCCGTAGGGTACCCCAGGATGGGGCAAAAGGGAATGAAAGGATGGAGGTGAAAACAGTAAGGGAACACAAAAACCAGTAAATGAAACTGGCGAGAAAAAGGGTGGCCTAGCCGTGAGGAGAGAATGTGTCAGGGGCGAAAAACCCTGTGGTGTGAGGGAGAGGCCCCCGTAGGGTACCCCTGGATATCACGAACCACCAAGCGCCCAGGCCCTTGAGACACAGTGAAGGCTCGTAAGGGGGGACTCGGGAATAACGCTAATAATGCGGCCGACACAAACCCTACAAACAGCACCGCCACCACGAAATCTCAGATTGTGAACCAACTGTACACCTAGGCTATGAAAATATGAAAACTCATAGGGCATAGCAATTCCTGAATGAGAAACAAGCTAGGCTAAAATAAGCTAAACTATGCCCAGACTAACAGGAAAAAAGAATATGAAAAGAGAAAGGAATGAAAAACACATACGAGGAACGCCAGGCGCCCCCGTACCTTCGGTAGCTATTTCCACACGCGTCTCCATTAAACACACTGAGGAGCCCATTTACGTGTGTCCTAGATCACATAACATCTGTCTAACAAAAAGAAGGCCAGAAAAGCCGAAACGAACCTAAAACAGGGTGAATTGAAGGAGCACAACAAAAGCGGACTCAACAATGGCGACGCGTGAAAAAATGATAACAAGAGAGGGTCGCTCATGCGCACGTTCGACAGGGATCGGCGCATGACGGAACACGGGATGGGCCTTGAGCGGTAACTAAGGTAAACCCCTTTTTCTTCTCTTCTATACTTTTTTCACCTTCGGTGGTAGTTTTGGTTAATGTACAACGTCTCCTAGAGCAAGATAAGGAGTAGACTCTAGACGTTTTCTTTTTAACCGCGGTTGGAATGACGACATAGCAGTCAAAATAGACAAGTCGTCATTGCAATTAGGTTAATAGCCTTGACGTTGGATTTGCCAAGACTACTAACAAATAGAAAAATGGTCGGCCACGGGGTCAGGAAGAATCCTGACTAAAGCTTTGAAAACTATTTTCTTTCTCTGAGCGGTTGTCTCCTCAGGGAAAGCGTTCAACGTCATTTGTTGCAATTTATCAATAGTCCCATTCAAATCGCCAGTGTATGTGACTGCATGAAATTTCTTATCAGCAATCGTCTGCCCTAATACGGGACTGATAGCTGATCTGACATAGACTTCGAATTGATCCCATGTTAAACCTGGCGTGTTATCATGCACGTACCCTGATACCTTCGTTGCATACTTTCAAAGTTTGAGCACAATTGTATGTTTTTTTTTTTTTTTTTTTTTTTTTTTGAGACAATGAACGGAGGAAGGAAAAACAGATAAAACAAAAAGGTCCATGTGCCTAAAGGCATCCTCCATTCATAAAATGTTTGTAACAACTGGATTTAAACTGTTGTAGATTGTAAGTTTGTGGAAAGCAACTCGAGGGAAGTGAATTCCAAAGAGTAGTAGTTCTGGGGATAAATGAATTTTGATAAGCAGAAGTTCTGCATTGTGGAGGAGAAAGTGTAAATTCATGGGCGCTCTCAGCTGCCCTAGTTCTACGGGGAAAGATGTGGAGAGGCGGCACAATTGAAGCAAGTTCTTCGGAACAATTGCTGTGAAAATATCTGTAGAATAATGCAAGGGATGCAACGTTTCTTCGTATGGGTAATGTAGGAAGGTCCTGTGTGATTGCAGGGTTATTGATTAATCTAATAGCTTTGTTTAGAATTTTGTCCAACTGCCTCAATGCAACCACGCCACTTCCACTCCACAGAGGTGAACAGTATATATTACGGCCAACTGCTCGTCAGTGAAGAATTCTCGAACTCTGTACAGAAGTCCCAGTTTTTTAAAGGCATTCTTAGCAATGCTTCTAACATAATGTGTCCAGCTCAAGTTAGTAGTTAATGTTACACCGAGAATGTCAATACTAGGGGAAGTGGGAATATTTACATCATTAAAAAATATATGGGAGTCAGTGAGATTCTGTTGGTTAGAAAATTGAATGTACTTGGTTTTCTGTGCATTAACCTAAAAAGTGCACATGGGGGGTATGAGACACCACACTCCTGTGCTGACGTATTTGAGCTGTTCCCATCACTAACATCGTTATTTTACCATAAATAGCATTAATACTTATCCATATGCGCCTATTATAGGTTGATTATAAGACCTGTTACAACAATAAAACAAGTGGAAACAGTGTTTGGATGGTCAAAATCGTCGATACAGGCCGGGAGTTACATAATGTATGGCTGAGGCAACCTCCCTGCCCTCCACCCCTCCCCTTGTCTGGAGAGACACTGTTCCGCAATAGTCTCTCTCTCGCTCTTTCCCACGCTTGGTAACAGTGATGACAACGCCCTGCTACCAACTCGCTAATGTTAGCACAAAAATAAACCACAGAATAAGGGAATAACAGGGAAAATAGGTGATAACTGAAGGAGGGGAGGAAAGTGGGGAAGGAGGGGAGGTGGAGGAGTGATATTTGGCATGGCCCAGGGGCAAAAATAAAATAAAAAAATAAAAAAATAAAAACAAAAAGATTTTTTTTTTGGGTGTTTTAACCCGTCCAGCCCCGGCTAGTTTTGTAATGTTTGTTCACCAGAACCCGGCCGGTTTTCAAAAAATGGTTTTATTCCAGAAACAATAGCGAATGGGTTAGGAATGAAGGAAAAACCACGAAAAACCACTCAAAAAGCTTAAAGAATGGTCCTAAAAGAAATGGCTAAAGAATGGTCCCGAAAACGTATTTTACAAGAGTAAAAAATTGAAGGCAATTATCCCAAAAAACAGGTAATTGCACGCTCACGCGCACGCACGTGGACTTTGAGAGTTTTCAACCATCGGCACGGTTGCGTGGGATACGTACACAGTTCCCATACAAATCTGAGCCCTCTTGAGTGGCTACACCTGAGGTTACGGTCGGCGCAATTAGGGTGACGCGCCAGGCGCGTCTCTGGGGCTGTGCGTTACATACATCGCCGACGCGCCAGGCGCGTCGCTGGGGCTGTACGGGTTAAATGGATTTTTTTTTTTCCTTACTCTTAAGAGTCTTCCCGCAGTCCGCCGGGGGAACTCTTAACCCAGTGAGACCCAGCGTCGCACGTGATGCGTCGGCAGTGTTTGATCACCAACTCCCAGCGACGCATCACGTGCGTCCGACATATTAAAATCAGTTACGTGGCTCGTAAGGTAGGAAATGGCGGGAGAATAGGAGGGGGAGGTACCGTAGTGTGTGTGGGAGCCGGGCCGGTAGGTGTGAGCGGGCCAAGACAGCCGCACGGCTGGTGGTGGTGGGCTTAGTGGGGATACTTTACACCCTTAGTTCACCGCCACTTTGAACCTTCATTACTCCGGTCGTATGGGAGCTAGAGGCTTGAGATTTATGTGAGACACTCCTTAGGATGTATGCCATACAATGCCATACTCAGTTTTCACCCTAGTGCTCCCGGGCAGGTGGTCATGCGGGGGAGACGAACTTTCGACCCCCCCCCAAATGACCAAGGTGATTTTTTTTGATTTTTTTATTCATTTCTCACCATTCTCTTCCATTTTGGCTCAACACATTTTTTTGAGGGCCCCCCCCCCAAAAAAAAAATATCCGAGGTGATTTTTTTTTTTTTTTTTTTCATTTCTCATCCTTGTCTTCCATTTTAGCAAACAAAAATAAGAAGTGAAAATGGCTTGGGACTGAGGTGAACAAAATATTATAACTAGTCGGGGCTCAACGGGTTAAGAGTCTCCCCGCAGTTCCCGGGTTAAAGGAAACTAGATTATTTTGTCCCCATTCATTAATTCTAGAAAGGTCCTGGTTCAGAGAAATTGCAGTGTTTATTTTTGAATTTATAAGATCGGGTTGGGTGAAAGAATTGGTAAATGTGAAGGATCTGGGGAGTGTTGAGTCATCTGCGTAGGAATGTAATGGATTATGAGTGGTAGATATGAGATCATTGATATGAATGAGGAACAGAGTTGGGGCCAAAACTGATCCCTGGGGAACACCAGCATTTATTGAGTGAAATTGAGAATATAGGCCATCTACCATTACACATATTTTTCTGTTATGAAGATAAGAAGAAATTAGTGGAACTAATGATGCAAGGCCGTAGTGTGACATCTTCGACAATAAGGATTGATGCCAGACTCTATCGAATGCCTTTGATATATCCAGTGCTATTGTATGTGTTTCACCATGTTGGTCTGTAGCTTGGTTGATTTGATGCGTAAGAAGGCAAAGAATGTCTGCAGTTGATCGACATCGTCTAAAACCATATTGCCTATCACTGATTAATTTATTATTCTCAAGATGCTTAATTATGTGATTATTTAATATAATTTCAAAGACTTTACCAAGAGTGGAAGTTATAGCTATTGGTCTGTAGTTTGATGGATCTGAAGAGGCCCCTTTTTTAGGAACTGGATGGATGTTTGCTTCTTTCCAGGATACTGGGAAGCATGAGGTATGAGTACACAGACGGAAACATTTTGCCAATACAGGAGCGAGCACCAAGGAGCCATTTTTAAGTACTATTGGAGGAATTTCATCAGGACCAGGAGCCTTATCTACTGAGTGATTCTGCAAAATAGTTTTGACATGTCTGGTGTGGATCTTAAGTGAGGGAATTTCAGGTGAATTAAAATTAAGTACAGGGACATCTTGATTTATTTCATCTAAGGTTGAGTTGGTGGAAAAAATATCCGCAAGAAGGTTAGCTTTACCTCGTGGATCACATACAAGATTGCTAGTCGGAGATTTTAATGGTGGAATGGATGAAGCAGTAGTGAAGTTGGATTTGAATGAGTTAAGAGTACACCAAAATATTTTGTTATCATTTGGATTATTTAGAAGTTTATTTGCCTGCTTGTGGAGAAAGTTTGATTTAGTTAGATTTAATACAGTTTTGGCATGATTTCTGATGTAATGAAAGGCTTCATGTGTTTTTGATCTTGTGTATGCATTATAGGCTATTGCTTTATGTATCTTGGAAGCGTCTTCGTTCCCAAACATTATATTTAGTAGTAGCCTCTACGTCCTAGAGCTATATACTTACCGTATAATTCCGTTCCGCTCTGGAGCGGGCAATTATCGTAATCACTAGCGCAATTAAATCGATAACAGCACCTTAGAGTAGCACCTTACTCTCTCTACTAGGTATGTTGTACACACTTTTGAGGCTACTATTTTAAAGGAAATGAATATATTGATGAGAAAGAAAAGAGAAAATTGCAGAACATTGTCCATCCTATCTGGCTCCTTAAGCCGTTGTCACGGGTCCACCGCACAACCCGACCGGGTTCATTAGATCATTCCTTTTCGCGCTACACTCTATGACGACACACTTTTTCTGGTGCTCTGTTTTTGTGGCTACCACACCTGTCACCTCCCCTTTGGGGGAGTTGTGGGCCTTATTTAAGGTACCTGTGATTCTAGACAGACAATACATACTGTAGGTATGCTAAAAAATGGGCTCAAATGTGTTTTTCTTGGAGTGTAGTGTCGAAACTGGAGGTTACTTCATTTTTTGCCATCTGCGCATGCGTCGCCGCTTGGGCGACACTCGTTCATTTAGGCTTTGCCTTTTGTATTCATTTCACTTGCGGTGGCTTTAGTTTTGTCTTAGTAAGATTCTTGTCATTATAGTTTTTTGTCACTGCCTTAGTTTTGCTATTTCTTTTTGCGAAATTAGGCCTAGGCTTACTTGTGCCCTTCTAGTTTGTTGGAAGGGGGGCGCTGACCCTTGTAGGGCCGATCCCTTTTGGTGGTCTTTTTACTTGTTTCTGACTCTCATCAAGAGTGCAGGACCTAGTGCGCCAGGTAATTTCATTTATTACTGCCTCCAGTACCGAATAGGCTAACTTCCGGGTTTTGGCCTAGCCTAGAGGGGGGCGTTTGGATTTCAAGACTATGGCAACCTCAATCTGGCATACAATGTTCACTTTTGATTGACGGACCGAGTGCTCTGTCTCTTACAGTTTCTTACAGTACAGTTTCTTACAGTAGATCCTCTGGAAAAAGGCAAACTATGCCTGTGTATCCAGCTCAGTACCAGTACTTGCACTGCTGCGGTCGTTCACGGTGTTGGCGGCGGCGGTAGCAGACGCAACATTTTTACTATTCTGTATTTTTGTTTTATAATCAAACTTCAAATCTTGTCTTCCCCATGCTTTATCAAGATTACTTTCAAACTCCCTTATTGATTCGGAATCGACTACATACTGGGGCAGTGCGTTCCACTCATTTACCACTCTATCACAAAATGAGTTCTTTGCCTTCTCAAGCCTATTTCTTTCTTTGTAAATTTTCTTAGAGTGTCCTCTCGTTCTTGTTCCCTCCCGCATCAAGAAGATACCTTCACACACATCCTCATCGTACTTTCCTGACACTATCTTAAAGTCTCTATCATATCCCCTCTCTTTCTCCTATATGCCAGTGTCCTCAACCTCTGCTCATAGCCCGCGTTCTTCAACGTTGGTACCAGCTTGCTAGCTCTCCTCTGCACTTTCTCCACTGCTTCTATATCCTTTACCATATATGGAGCCCACACCTGGTTTGCATATTCCAGGTGCGGCCTAACCAGCGCTGTATATAGATTCCTGAAGATTTCTTCGTCAAGTGACACAAATGTCCTCCTTATCAGCCCTACAATTATATTGGCTTTGTTTATCTTTTCCGCTAAATGTTCTGAGAAATTTAACTTATTGTCTATCACTACTCCTATATCCTTTTCTGCACTCACTTCCTCCATCGCTTCATACATACTGTATCCTACCTTGTCTATCTTGCTGGTCCCAATCCGCATGTACTTGCATTTTTTTGGATGAAAAGGCATTAACCAATGCTCAGACCATCCCTTCATTCCCTCCACATCTCCTTGAAGCAAACCCATATCTTCCTTACTCCTCACTCTTCTATACAGTTTAGTGTCATCCGCATACAGGTATACCTCACTTCCATTAGTTATAACCTTCAGGCAAGTCGTTGATAAATATAACGAACAGCAGTGGTCCCAACACAGATCCCTGAGGTACCCCACTTGTAATTTCCCTCCACCCCGAGCCTATTCCATTCACCAGTACCCTCTGTCTCCGATCTTTCAGGAAGGCTTCTATCCATTTCACACATTTCTCCCCTATATTATAGCTTCTAACTTTCTCTATTAACCTTTTATGTGGGACCTTATCGAAGGCCTTCATAAAATCGCAATATACCACGTCTATTACATCACCATCTTCTAGAATTTGCATCCAATCATCTACCACCTTAATTAGCTGTAGTACCGTCGACCTCCCCGGCAAGAATCCGAACTGTCTCCCACTGAAAAGTTGGTTTGACTTCATATGATCCATTATTCCTTCTCTAGTTACCATTTCCATTAGTTTACACACAACACTTGTCAAACTGACTGGTCTATAATTCCCTGGGTCATTTCTCTTTCCCTTCTTAAATATAGCTGTTATGTTCGCCTCTCTCCAGTCCATCGGGATTTGTCCTGTATTAAACGATACCTCAAATAACATTTTCAATGGCTCTACTAACATCTCCCCTCCTTCCTTTATGATTCTTGGGTGTATCCCATCCGGTCCCGGTGACTTACTTCTGTTCATTTTTTCTATAGCCCTTCTTATTCTAGCATGGGAAAACTCTATTAGTTCTAGTGCCGGTGCCTGTTTGATGGGAATAGTAGGCACTGCATCCTCCGACTCCACTGTTAGTACCCCCCCAAAGTATTTCCCCAGCACCTCTGCTTTCTCCTTATCAGTCTCCGCTCTACTCCCATCATTCAACCCCCCCACCAGCTCTGGGATCCCTACTCTTCTTGTTAACTTTTCCTGAATGTACTTCCAGAATATTTTTGGATTATCCTTCATATTTCTAGCTATCTCTCTCTCCCTCTCCTTCACCCCCCTCCTTGTTTCCCACCTTATTTTATTGTTTATTTGTCTGTGTTCCAGATCCACTTCCTTAGCCTCTATACTAGACCCCCTGTTCTTTTTTAACAATTTTAATCTTTCCCACAATCGTTTCTTTCTTCTAATCAATATCCAAAGCTTTCTTTTCATTGGCAATTCTGGGTTAGTTCTTTTCCTCAATTTTGTTTTATCCTTATATTCCCTTACTGGTACACTTTTGGATACAGCATTCTCCAGTTTGACTCTAATTTTCCTCCACATTCCTTCAGCATCTTCACCGTTCAAATATTCCCCCCAGTCAATGTCCAAACACCGTCTCAGCAGCTCATAATCTGCTCTATCATACATGTATATTTTTCTATTGCTTTTATTATCCCTCTCCGATTTAATGTTACAACTAAAGCTTATACAGGCATGGTCACTACAACCTATAGGGCTATCCACATTAACATGTTCCACTATATCCTCTTCATTGCTAAAAATCAAATCAAGTACACTCCCCTGCGTCCCATCTCTATATCTTGTCATCTCTACAATATGTTGCGTTAAAAAACAATCTCTCACTTTCTCTATAAACTTATTTTCCAGGCTACCCTGTCCCGCTGGAGTAGTACAATTTGCCCAGTTGATCCTTGGCAAATTGAAATCTCCAATCAAAATTTTATATTTGTTCTCTCTATTATCTATCTCCTCCATTGCTTTCAGTAGGTTATCATCCTCTCCCCTGCTATTATTTGGGCTTCTATATATAGAGGCAATTAGAATTGATCCTCTTACACATTTTACTTCAATACACAAATACTCACAATACTGCTGTCTCATATCCACCTCATTAACCTTGAGCTCTTTTCTTACATAAATAAACAGTCCTCTTCCAACCTCTGCTCTAATAGCATTTCTCTCATATAACTCAAAACCCTCCAAACTATATTCCACCAGTTCCCTTTCAATTCTAACATTTTTTGGTCTTACTTCCTGTAGGGCTATGACATCAGGTTTTTCCTCTTCATCCTGCAACCTACATATCAGTTCTCTTTTCTTGTCCTGGGTAAACACATCCACATTACTAAACATAATCCTTAATCCATCTACCATTCCTTCAGCAATTACACCATCCCGCTCCTCCAGTCCGTACCCTACTCCCCTGTTAGCACTACTGGGTCTGCCTCTTTGTCTCCTGTCTCTCCCTGTGACACCTCCACCCCGTTCTCCTCCTCCGTCACAACTCTCATCACATTCTCTCCCCTCCCTGATCTCCCCCTCCTTTCTACTCTTATAAACCACTTCCTCACTTTTCCGTCCCTCACTCTCCAGTAAAAATTTCTCTTATCCTCCTCATCCAACTTTCCATTATTTTCATCAGCCTTTTCTTGTAATTCCTTTATTTTTTTCCTTTGTTCTATACTCAAATCCTTCTTTAGTCTTATGTGTTTAAGTTTATCATTTGTATTTAGCCTCCAACTAAAATTTGTCACAGTCTCCGCCACTACCTTAGTTTTAAACTGTACCCTTATAGGTCTCATCTCTCCCCTTTTATATCTACCTATCCTACTGATCTCCTCCACCTGCCCTTCCCATCCATATTCGTCCTCATCCACACCTTTCAAGACCTCCTTCACTGTCTCCATATCCCTCACTTTTCTCACTCCATTATCATTCATATGAGTCTCTATATCTCAATACAAGATTACACCCCTATCCCTGTCCATGGCCTCCCTCACGACACTCTCCTTGTTCTTCATGACCCCTACAACTGCACTCTCAAAACTTTTTTTGGTCATATTCATTTCTTCCTTTTGCTCTTTCATAATATCCTCCAAATCCTTGACTTTTTGTTTACCTACCACCGTCCATGCAGTCGACTCCTTTACTTCCGTGAAACGTCCTTCGTATTCCTTCAGCTGCTCCTTCAATGCCATATTCTCTGCTCCCAGTTCATCTACCCTTTTCAATACCATCTCTAGGCTCTCATTAACTGCCAAAATAGGCCTGCATTCACTTCCTTCGCTAGGCCTATTCCCTTCCCCACCTGTCACACCACACATTACACACAGTGCCTTAACTTTCTCACCAATATCCCCCTTCCATTTCTCCGTATCACTCATCCACTTTTCCAAATCCTTCACAACAATACTAACCTCTTCTAACTTCTTATCTGTGCTCTTAAATCCCCGAAAACGTTGTAACCTTCCTTCCGCCTCCGTCATACCCGAAATTCCCTCTGCCATGTTTGTTTACAAACTCAACAACTCACAACCCTACCGCTGTCCCATCACTACACACTCTTATTACACTATATATCACCCCTCCACCACACCAATATATCCTCCAAACACTTCACTAAATCCTTCCTCTTCTTGTTAGCCCCGTATGCACTCGATATCCGTGAATTAATTGACGATTCCCATAACATATGCCGGAGCCTCAAACTTGCGTCCGCCTTCCGCCATGGTGTGCCGCCAACTTCCACTCTCCCTGGATACAGTCCCACAAAACTGCGAACGTAGCCCGTTCTGATGAGTTTTTGTTCTGTCTACTGCCCCTCCTACGGTATTGATTATATCCCTCATCAAGGGTACAGTAGCTGGTGGCGCCCTGTAATTTCATATATTACTGGCTCCAGATCCGATTAGGCTAACTTCCGTTTTTAGCCTAGCCTTGATGGGGGACGTTTTGGTTTAGACTGCGGCTCTGCGGCCTCCTCAATCTGGCATAATCTGCCCCTGTATTGATATTACGGCCCCAGTGCTCTGTCTACCTGACGCTTCGGTCACTTGTTGCTTACCCTCATCAAGGGTACAGTAACTGGTGACTCCCTGTAATTTCATACAGTAGGGTCTCACATAAAACGAGTTTATGGTCGATAAACGAGGGCGTTTTATGCGATTTCGTTTTATGTGAACACAGCATTTTGGTGGCGCAATATCGTCAATGTTCACTGTAAGCGAAAATTTTCGTACAAAGCGAACAATATTTCGTACGTTTTGTACGATATTTCGGCGCTCTATATGAAAACTCCTCGGATTTGCCCCACTTTGGCGGCGGACTCGTTTTATGTGATCACATTCGTTCTGATCGAAAATTAAATATTAATATTTTAGGTCGGTCGTTTTAATCGAGACTCGTTTTATGCGGGACCCTACTGTATATTACTGGCTCAGGTACCGAATAGGCTAACTTTTTTAGCCTAGCCTAGACGGGGGGCGTTTGGTGTACAACTCTGTGGCCTCCTCAATCTGGCATACATGCCCCTGTATTGATCGGCGGCCCCAGTGCTCTGTATTCTTGTTGCTACGATCCCTTGTTGCTTACCCTCATCACGGGTACGGTACCTAGTGGCTCCCTGTAATTTCATATATTACTGACTCAAGTGCCGAATAGGCTAACTTCCGAGTTTTGGCCTAGCCTAGGGGAGGGCCGTTTGGATTTCAACACTGTCGCAACCTCAATCTGGCATACAATGCTCACTTTTTGATTGACGGCTCCAGTGCTCTGTCTACCTGGCCTCAGTTCCACAAAACCGCGGACGTAGCCCGTTCTGATGAGTTTTTATTCTGTCTACTGCCCCCCACTACGGTCGTGTACTTGATTACCCACAGGCTCTCCCGCGCCTGATGTGACTTTAGGAGGGTTACCTTTGGGCCCCTCCGCTTTTGGAAGGGACTTTTATTTTACTGGCCTTCCACCTTCTTGGGTGCCACAGACCTCTCAGACGTACCGATGGGTTTCCGCCCTGGGTCGGGAACTCCCCGCTCTAGGTCGGACCTTTCATTTACGGTCCCATGGTCTTACTGGGCCCCTCCTCTCTAGAACGGGACTTTACGTTCTATGTCGGTCTGTTTTCACACTGACTGTTACCCACAGACGTTCCCACGTCTGCTGTGACTTGCCAGGCTATCTTTCCTGGGTCCTCGGCTTAAGGAAGGGCCCTTCTGGGCCTCTCCGCTCTCGGACGGGACTTTTCACTCACGCACTAATGACGTTTCATACCACTTCCCGCGCCTGAACGTACGAGTCCGTATACGGACGATTCCGCCCGCCTTGGAACGCGGACGTTCCCGCTTGATGTCAGTACTTTTCCGCTCTCGAACGGACGTTGCTGTTTACGGTCGCGCTACTCTTGCCTCAGTTTAGGCCTAGGCTGATAGTCCTGCACTTCCATTAAGATGTATTTTAATGCTCCTTTTTACCAGGCTGTGCTTTCTGACCTACAGAACCTCTTCACTGATACCGGCCTTAAGGTATTAGTCTCCCTTATATTTTTGGGTGGGGTTTCCTTCAGTTCTTCACAGGGCTGAGCCTACCCCTTGGTTTTTTCTGACCTGGGGTTTCGGGCTCTTTGAGATGTTGCTGGTTCCCCTATGGACTGCCTGATCCTCCTTTTGGAGAGTTCTCTTCAGCTTTAACTTCCTGGGGGGGGCACTCTCCTTCATTGGACGGGACTCCAGGCCTAGTGAGAGTTTTTAGGCTACTTCCTGACCTGGTGCCTGTAGCCTATTCTGGGGTCTCTGATCTTTATTTTGTGCATGACCTCATGACTGATACTTCTGCCTGGCCTCCCATTTCGGGGGCACTCTTTGGCCTTCTTCTTAAAGATTCATCGACTTTCAGTGGTTTTTTTGTGGTGCTTCCGAACAGGCTTTCGTCTTGTCTCTGCCAATGACATACATGCGTGCATTGCCATGGTCTTTATTTTCATGGTGCTTACCAACAGGCTTTATTCTTGTTACTGTCAATGACATACATGCATGCCTTACCATGGCCTAGACAGGGTCTTCATTTCTTCTGGTTCCAGTGTAGTATGTCTACTTCGCTCTGCTCTCGCCACGGGTTCCTCACCGGGTGGTGAGTTCCATCCATCCTACATTCGTCCTACATCCTACATTCCGCTCCAGAGCGGATTTCCGCCCCCGAGCGGAACGGCCCGTTCTGGTCCACTCCTCTCTGGGTCGGTGCTAGGGTGCTTTGCTTTGCCTCTGTATAGGGACTCGGTTGCAGTAGTTCACGGACTTCTCCTTTTCATCAGATTGTGCTCCCACTCTACTCTGATGGTACCAACAATCCAATGGTGCCAACAATCCAACACCTGCAGTAGACACTGCAGCAGATGCTTCTGACGAACCTGAGCCGACATCAAACCAGGACAGCCGCCCTGTTCACCTTAGTCTCTCCCCCACTCCTCGTGCAAGAAGCCTGCTAGCACGAACAGTACCAACCCCTCGCCCCTGTTCTAACCACTCCTCTCCCCGACCTGTACGTAGAGTCCCGCCACCACAGGTTTCCGGATTTACACCAGTGAGGAACGGTGCACGGCCAACGCAGAAAAGGTCTCATCTACCAGTCACAATGTCAAACAGATTTGAGATATTGGTAGAGATGGAAGACGAACCAGAAGAGACCAGGCTCGTTGGGGATTCCATCCTACGAGGACAGGTCGAAGAGTTCTGCGACAGAGTCCCAAATCAACGAAAAAGATTTTGCATCCCAGGAGCTGGACTGGACGACATTGTGGAAGCCTTCGAAGATACCACAAAGGATGCAAATGAAAATACCCTTTTTGTCATCCATGCTGGTTCAAATGACGTCATGCGCACCAGATCCGAAGAGTTGATGGAGAAATATCGCAAGATGATCCAGCACTACAAAAACAAGTCAAGGAATATCATCATCTCAGGCATTCTCCCCAAGATCGACGCACCTGACAAATTCTACGACAAGGCCTTCAGCACAAATAGCCGACTAAAATATTTGTGTCTGAGGGAAGAAGTTGAATTCATCAACCTCTGGGACAACTTCTACAACCAGCCTACTCTGTTCCGCAAGGATGGCACTCATCTAAACCCTGTGGGTTCAGCACGCATGGGTCGTCTCCTACACGAAGCAGTCCGCAGCCATGGATCAAAAAACGCCATCCGAGAAGAAGCAGCAGTGACATAAATCATCCAACGCCAAGAAAAAACAGAGGCAACCGAGGACCACCAGCGATAAGGATCGAAGACAGCGAGGACCGAGGACAGCCATGAACATAAATGTAGATCCGACAAGAACCAAAAATATTATTAACCCTTCCTACCCGGGCTGCCTTAGGTAAGGACAGCACGAAAGAAGGGCCGCTACCCGGTATGCCTTATCTAAGGCATGAGCTTAATAGCCTAATTAAGCTTGGTCCGAACGCCGTGCGTACGACGTATGTCAACAAACCCAAGCGTTCGTCACCGCTCCTCCGAAAACAAGAAGGAGAAGACTCCTCAATGTTATTGTTCTGACGTCATGACGAAATTAGTGTCTAAACATCTCTGCAATATTGGCTCCACTGAAATCGTCATCACAACTGAACCAGTTGACTTACAGAGCTCTACTCAATGCCAAAATACAGATTGAAAACCGCACTACGATTATAGATGAGTGGGAAAGTTCTAGCAGTGAAAATAAACATAAATACGGTAGCCTAGGCCTAGACGTTTTTCGGCCATATCGCCCGGGTAGGGGCGACCGTCATTAGCTAAGACAGCCCGGGGAGGAAGGGTTAAAGAGCGTTCCGGGAGTTCTAAAATAACAAATTTAAAGGTTTTCTATGCAAACGCTCGTAGCATATGCAATAAATTTTCAGATTTAGAGGAGCTAGTGTTTACAGAAAATTATGATGTGATTGGCATAACAGAATCTTGGCTCAATACAGAAGATAGAGACTTTTTAGCAGAGTATTCACTTCCCGGTTATGTAATGTTTGAGAAAAGCCGAATAAATCGAAATGGAGGTGGCGTTTTACTTTATATCAAAGAAAGTCTTAACCCCACCCTCTTGTCAAAACCTCAAATTGTGAACGTCGACGCATCTTTTGTGCTAATAAAGAATAATAAAGGTACAAAAATAATACTTGCATTAATATACAGACCTCCAGCTCAATCAGTGCAAACTGACCGAGAAATTTACGAACAAATTGCAGATGTAAGTAACTCACAAGATACCGTAATTTTTGGCGACTTTAATTTACCTGTGACCAAGTGGGGCGATCCTCTTACTTCACACTCCGGACATGACTTGTATACGAACTTGCAAGAGAGTTCGCTTTATCAATTTGTTCGAACGCCAACCCGTGGTAATAACATTCTTGACATTGTACTTGCAACAAAAGAAGAATTAATAGAGAATTTGAATGTTGGTGATAAATTCAGTAACAGCGACCATCGTACGATAACTTTCACTTTAAAGTTTACTAGTAACGAACCAAATAGTAGCATCGAAAAAGTCCCTAATTTCAAGAAATTTCAAAAATTGCAAATAGGGTACTCTCAAAAGAACAAGTTGACGATATGCAACACAATCTAGATAAATTGTCATGTTGGGCCTAAATTTGGCAAATGAGTTTCAATGCGGATAAATGTAAAGTACTACATATCGGATACCTAAATGAGAAAGCAAACTATTCGATGAATGGCACTCAGCTTAAGAATGTAAACAGAGAAACCGATCTGGGAGTAACAATATCGAGTAACCTAAAACCGAGTCAACAATGTTCAGAAGTTGTTAAGAAGGCAAACAAAATAATTGGCTTTATAGGCCAATTTGAGCATAATTTGAGCATAAATCCAAAGAAGTTATCCTAACCCTTTACAACTCCTTAGTCCGCCCTCTTCTGGAATACTGCGTTCAATCCTGGTGCCCTTATTACCAAAAAGATATAAACAAGCTAGAACGAGTTCAACGTAGAGTTACCAAAATGATACCTAGCCTAAAGAACAAACCATACGAAGAGCGTCTTAGAGAATTAGATCTATTTCCTTTAACCCAGCGCAGATTAAGAGGTGACTTAATTCAAGTGTTCAAAATCATCAAAGGCATCGACAATATGAACTGTAGTAAGTACTTCACTATCGACCAATCTAATTACACGCGGGGAAACGGTTGCAAAATTATTGGTAAATCTTTTAACTCACACGAATCTAAGAATTTCTTCTTCAATCGAGTTGTCAACTTGTGGAATGGGCTTCCCCGAAACGTTATAGACTGCATCACCGTTGATTCATTTAAACTCCGCGTAGACAAATATCTCGCATCAAACCCGCGACTGACTGCGTTTGTAAATGAATAACTTTATTTTATCCCCCCTCAGTTACTAACCCATCTGTCCCCTACTAACTTCCTAATCCTGCCACGGACATTAGTTCCAGGGCAGTAATTCCCTTTCCAATGTTCCCTTACCCACTCTAAACCACTGTTTGGACACTTGATCCTCAGTGTTTTGGAGGACAAGCAACCTAGAAGGGTCACTAGATCTGTTGTTGCTTGATTTCTTTTGTACTCCTTTGTACTCCTTTGTACCCTTGGGCATCTTCTTCTCTTCAGTACCTTCAACCTTTGGGTATTATTATTATCCTCTTCTATTATAAGGCTTTTCATGCCTTCCTTCTCGGGACTTGCACGGGGTTCTTTGCACTTGCTGGTTCGCCTGGCCTCTCCCTGACCCTCCGCATGGGGGGTCCCTCTTCACCCCTCACCACACACAAGGGGGGGGGGGGGGGGGATACTCACTTTCATGAAAGGTGCTCCATTTGCAGGGTGTAGTGACCACTTTTGTGCGCTTTTCTGCCCTCGTGCCTGTTTCGAAGGGCCCCCCTTTTTCGTCCTTCCCTTCCTCAACAGGGGAAGGGGGTACTCTCCTATCAAGGATTCAAGGGTTTTTACCGATATTGTGCTTGCACACATTTCCTGTGCTTCATACATGGGACATCAGTATCTTTTACTTTCCAATTGCAATGTGGATGTCACTTCCTCCTTGCGCACGCCATAGGCGTGCGCGTCCGCAGTCTACAAGGCGCCAGGTCGCGTTTCCTCCAAGTGCCTCGTTCGGGCATCTTGGCTGTTTCCGAGGACTCCGAAACGAAGGTGGGTCGTCGCTCTCCTTCGCCATCCCGCCGACAATCTCCGACTCCTCTGTCCGGTTCAGGCCATCCATGTGGCTCCACCCAAGGCTCAGGAGACCACCGCTGGCCGGTTTGCCTACGTCCGCCCCATGCTTATGTACATGGCGGTATTCTTGGGACGCTCTACTTCCGTCCCTCCTATTTACCTGTGGTACCTCTTTGTGGCCCGCCTGCCTTCTTCCCCTGCTCTGGCTGGGGCGCTTCATACATGGGCCATCAGTATATTTTTCCTTTCCGGTTGCAGTGAGGATGTCCTTTCCTCCCTGCGCACACCTTGGGGGTTCCCGTCCTGCCATGCCCGTTGGGACATGGAGAGTCCTACCCATGTCTCGTGCTCCATCCGCGATGGGTTTAAGCCTCGGAGGTGTAGACCGTGTCTCGTCGATATTGACCTTTGGGTCTCGTCCTACGTTCCCGGACGCTGTAGAGGCAAGGTCTCGCCTCTGAGCTATATGATCGGAGTTTCGCTCTCTCTGTCAAGGACCACCTCCGACGGCTTCCGCGCTTCCTAGACGAAGGGGTGCGTGCCATGCTTCCTCTTCCCTCTGCTGTCTCCCTGGCGCCTGAACGCTTTTCCCCCGGTGCCTCGTTCGGACGTCCCTACTGTTTCCGAGGACGCCGGATCGTAGGGGAGACGCCGCTCTACTTCACCACATTGCCGACGGTCTCCGGCTCCACACCGCCCTGTCTCTTCCCCTGTACGATCTCCGGGCGAGCTTCCGTACTGGGCGGTGTTCTTGCCTACGTAACCTGCTCTACCTGTGGTTGCTGCTTCGGTTGTCCATCCTCCCACTCGCTCCCAGGCGGCATCGACTTCTTTAGTCATGCTCCCTGCGGGTAGCCTGGGGCTGGTTGGTCGGCCTGCTCACGTTCCGTCCCTCGGGACGTTTCAGGTCCCTAACGGACGTCGTTTCCCTTCCCTTTACGGGAAGCCGTCATCATGGGGGAACGTGGCGGCATCCCGCCCGGAACGAGCTCTTACACATGCACAAGGGGTGCGCCCGGTGCCTGCGAGTTGGCAGGTACAGCTCGAAGCCTTTGCTCGACACGACGTACATGTCGACGCGCCCACTCTGTCGGCCTCGTATTAGTTTCAGTAGTGTCCTTCCATCGTTTATCTTTTACTGTTCCTTGTGGCTGACGGAGGGCGTCAACTTCGGGGTTCGGTCGGAGATGGGTTCTTCACCACTCCCTCCTGTCGGCTGCTCCTCCGTGTCGAGCCTCGTCTTGCCTTCATCCGGGGTTTCACCTCCATTTTGGGCCTGGTTCTTTGCCCCTACGTTATCTTTCTGAATGTATGCCACGTTCCTTCACGCCACCAGAGAAGGGTGCCTTGGAACGAGTTAACAAGCCCTGGCGGCGCACTGCTCGCATGTTCTCCACCCTCTTCGAGCGACTGCACCTAGCTCGGCTTCCCCTTGTAGCCCCACCGACTAGGGTGCTCGGGAAGGGTGGGGCCCAATTTGGGCGAGTGCGACTGCAGCTCGTCATCGCCTCCGTCGGCTTCATTCAGTGTCCCTTCCATGAGGCTGCGCATTGTCGCCAGTCTCTGTGGTTTTCCTTCTGTACACTGGCGCCGGCTGAGGTCCGCACGTCGCTGTTGCTTTCTGTGCTCCCTCCGGAGGGGCTCTTCTCTGCCCCTGCATGGCAGGGGTCTTCCCTCTTTGCTGCTGCGGGGCTGTTCGCTCCCCGTCCGCCTGGGATGTCACGACCCTCCTCAACCGCTTCCTCTTAGTTGAGGTCGGCAGACCGGCTCGTAACGAGGCCGCCAGACTCGGGGCCCCTACCGGCTCTTGCGTCCCCACTCTCAGTTTAACTTCGCCGGGTAATACGGCGGGGTCTGTCCTCGAGGTGCCGGTCCACGTTTCCACTCCGGCGACCTGCGTGACATCGGCCTGTCTCCCCAGACTTCGCCTAAATTATTCTGTCCATGCACGTGGATGGGATTATTCGAGTAGTCTCGCCTCACCAGCGGGGCTTCCTGTCGCATGTTTTTCTGGTCTCCGTGACGGACAGCGAGCTGTTGTGACCGGTGGTCGACCTGTCGTGCCTCGTATTGATGGCTCTAATTATGTCACGTTCGGCGGTTTCCCCTTTGGTCTCCATGTCGCCCCTCGTGTCTTTACGACCCTCGTCGGACTGGCCTTGCCTCCCCTGCTCACTCGGGGTCTTCCGCTCCTCTTTTTCCTTGGTGGGTGGGATCTTCTGCGCGAACTCTCCCACACAATGTGTACACGACGCTCTCCTTGTTCCTCCTCGTTCCTCGGTTCGGTTTCCTAGTCGCCGATCCCGGGTCCTGCCTTCCACCGTCTCACGATGTGCCGTGGGTGGGCCTCGACTGGGACAGGTCGAACACGCCTGTCACCCTGAGTCTAGTGACTGCGTAGTCTTTTCGTCCTTCAGGACCTGGCGGGGTACCTATTTACCACGCACTCCTTTACACCGTCACACTGCGTTTAACCTACCTACTCGGGACTGCCAACCTATGGGCGGTTGCTCTGTCGATGGGACAGAGCACCCGGGTAGTTTAGTCTTTCCAACACACCGTATTTGATGTGTTTCCGCCACCCGACGCCCTTTTTGATGTGCAAAGTCCTCCACAGGCTGAGTTGGTACATGGACTTTGTTTGGTTGTTCACTTCCATCTGGCCGGCACACGCCTGGTCTGCTCAGCTGTGGCGGTGGCGCCCGAGTCCTGTTCCCCGATTTCCACTTGGAATCGATTGGTGACCTAGGGACCTCGTTTGCCTTCACATCGTGGATGTTTGTTTGGCTGCCGAAGTTTAGTCGTTCTTTGACTGTCCAATCCTCTCCACTGGACACATTCTCAGTGGCAGACTTCCGTCTCTCACTGGCACGGTTTTCCTTCTGGGATGACCAACACATCACGGACACGCCTGTCGGAGGCGTTCGTGTTTCCCTACCTCATTTGGTTATTTTTGAGATGCGTCCCGCCATATGCACCACGCTTAGGACCCGCCTGTACCGTTTGAGTCATTCACGGGGTTGGTCGTTCCTCACAGGGCATTGGATTTCCTCATGCGGGCCTGCTTAGGACTTAGGCCTACCCCGCGTCAGATTCCTCCTCAGTGGTCTCTGGCGGAGGCTCTCCCACTGCTCTCGTCTACCTCATACACTATTTACCCCGCGCTTGAACATGCCATGACACTGTTCCTTCTGGCTTTGGCGGCGGGTGACGGTGTCTCGGAGATGGCTGCCGTGTCTAGGGCCCGGCATTGCTTACGTTTTCTCCCGTCCTTGGGTCAGTTACTTTGGCTCCGTCTGTTCGTTTTGTAGCTACAACCGTACGCGACACTCCCTTTTTTAGGCCTTTCCTGTACCGGCTTCCACACGTGGTAGGGTTCATCGTCCGTTGCCCGGTTCAAACCCTGCATACGTATGTGTACTCGGCCATTCCAGTGTCGGGGTTGACATTACGGGTGGCGCCTACGTCCGATAGGAGGCTTGATCGCCGTGCTGTGGGACTTCGCCTGTGTCGGGTTCTTCAGGCCAGTAACCCGTACGTTCAGGGCACAGCTCATGCCGTCCGTTCGTACGCTGCTACATTCGGGTTTTACTTGATTTTTCTCACCCGGACTTTGCCGACACAGGGCTTTGGTCTTCCCCCACCACGTTGGTCTCCTCCTCTCTGTCGTGGTCCACCGACAGACCGGGGTGTCCTTGTAGTGCGTTGGGCCTGCAGGTTCCCTCGGGGTTTACCTGCAGGGTTCCTTCTGTCTCTTGTCCTTCTCCTGTCCTGTCCTTCCCTTTTTGGGGGGGGGGGGAAGGGTGTTGCTCTATACCCATACTTGCACCTATGTTAAAGATTAATAACTGGGCTAAGCTTTTGATATACTTTCTAGTCTTAAGTATACTACATTCGTTCGGTATGTCTTGTCCTCATACCACTGAACTTTTCTCATATGGCTTTTAGTGCTCGTCACTGACACTGCTCATGTAGTTTCTCGTCACATCCTGTACGGTACTCCTATTCGGCATATGCCGGTATTTACTCGTTACAGTATGGGTCGTCCTGCTTTCTTCCGGAAGGAAGGGGGGGGGGGGGGGCATCCTGGAATTTATATTCATCATTATGAAATGCATAATTTTTTGTCTTAGGCTAAGTTATCTCATGGAATAAGACTTGACTGTACTTGACCTCTCTTGATATGCACCTGTCTGTACACTCTTTATATAAACTCTCTTGTTTAAGTCGGTCTTTCCATGGTCCTGATATTTCCTAAGGGCTAAGTTTGTGTTTTTTCGCTTGGATATCCGCCTCCAATTTGTTACTCTAGCTCTACGTTGGAGACATAGAGGCTACTACTAAATTGGGAGGTTTGACACTCTCCCAATACCAAAGAAGGAAAACCTTCTATTTGGTAGGTAGCCTCGGTGTATCCAACGTCATAGTATCCCGCCCTCACACCGTACCCCTGCCCATCCAATCTTGTCTAATTAACTTGATACCTGGATGATCTAATGAACCCGGTCGGGTTGTGCGGTGGACCCGTAACAACGGCTTAAGGAGCCAGATAGGATGGACAATGTTCTGCAATTTTTTCTTTTCTTTCTCATCAATATTTTCATTTCCTTTAAAATAGTAGCCTCAAAAGTGTGTACAACGTACCTAGTAGAGAGAGTAAGGTGCTACTCTAGATGTTACCGATTTAATCGCGCTAGTGATTACGATAATTGCCCGCTCCAGAGCGGAACGGAATTATATGATAAGTATATAGCTCTACGTTGGCTACTCCGAGGCTACCTACCAAATAGAAGGTTTTCCTTCTTTGGTATTGGGAGAGTGTCAAACCTCCCAGTCTAGGATCGGTTTGACTATTTCCAGGTAAGTGCATATATCATAGTCCTCGGGTTTAAAGACCGGGATATCAAACCTAAGTGCTGCTGCCATGATGAACAGTAAAAGCTTGACACTTGAATACCAAAAAAAAAAATTAAAGTTGCTAGAATTCCGTACTGGTATGCCGTATCAAGACACCGCTGGCTACCAGTGTTATGACGTGTTATAATTGTTTAATTCCCTTGGTACAGTCCGTAAAACAATCCAGTTATGGTTTGATGGACTTCTATACTCTTGACAGGAACATCCCTAGTAGGTTCTTTATGCAACATACAAAAGTATTCAAGAGGTCAATACCCTACTCAATGACAACACAAACATGGACATACATACAGTAGTGTGGTTTTAATCATAGGGCACAATGGGTAAAATGGCATGGATCATAATAGAATATTTCCTGAATTATGCAAATAATAATCTTAGATTCCTAGAGTAATAATCATGAAATGTAGAGCACCCCAATGGTGAGTGTCTAGTGTAAATTGGCTCAAAACAGGAAAGTACAGTAGGGTCTCACATAAAACGAGTATATGGTCGATAAACGAGGGCGCTTTATGTGAACACGCTTTATGTGAAACACGTAACCTATGGGGAAAATGGATATTGGTCGATGGGTCACTTGTTTCCGTGTTTTTTTTTTGTTTAATGCATACCAAAACATATATAAGTGATAAGTTATAAATAAAAATGATAAAATAGGCATATTGTAGCTTACCTTAAATCTAATGGGGATTATGTACAGGGGGCGAGGGGTTCCGAGGCATCTGGGAGGTCACTCATCGCCGTCGGAAGACGACGCCGTGTGACCCAGAGCTCTGAGGGTGGCGAGTGAACGTGTGCCAGACATCTCCTGCACGTCCCTCATAAAGCCCTCAAACTCGTCATTTGAAGGGCCAGGCTGGGGCTCGTTTGATGGGCCAGGCTGGGGCTCGTTTGATGGGCCAGGCTGGGGCTCGTTTGATGGGCCAGGCTGGGGCTCGTCGGCAGGGGCAGGCTGTGGCGCAATGGCAGGGAGAATGTACCGAGTCATGAGGGTCTGCCTTCGCTCATTAACTCTCTGGTTGTGTTGGTCTGCGTAGCCACGAAAGAGAAATTTTAACTGTTGACAGAATTCCTCCCTTTTAAAAGTGTTGGGTTCAAACTCAAGAATAAGCTCTTTTATGGACTCAGCCCCAGCCAAAAGTCTGCTCAGCCCCTGATTTGAAATGGTCCCTTCCCTTTGCACTCGAACCTCAGCTAGCTGCCTGTTTTCCCCTAGCTCGTCCTCAATGTTTAATTCTGCTACAATCCCGTCAGGTAACTGTTCATTACCTTCAGCATTAATCTCTAATATTTCCTCTGCTGTCACTTCATCAAACCCTGGGACCTGCCTTGCCACCTCCACTGTTAGGGCTACACTGTCCGCGAGTCGCTGAGCACCTGCCGTTCTGGTCACCAGGTGTGGAGTCAGTTTCTTCCACGACCTCTGAATCGTTGCATCATTAATATCTTTCCATGCCAAGAGGAGATTATCAATAGCATCCTTGATGGTAAATTGTCTCCAAAATTGCTTAATTGTTATGGCATGTGGGTTGGGTGCTAGCAGGTAAGGGTCTGCAGGCTGAGCGGCAGGCTGAGCAGGCTGGGCAGCTGGATCTTCATCTTGTGGGATGGGAGGGTCTGCTTGTGGGATGGGAGGGTCTGCTTGTGGGATGGGAGGGGCTGCTTGTGGTATGGGAGGGGCTGCTTCTTCATGGTCTTCATCCTGGTCACTAACTTCATCGATAATTTGTTGGATTTCCACACCAGTTTCAGTCTCACTTCGCATACGAGCATACACTCTCATCTGATAAAATGTTTTAACGTTTGAAATGACTTCTTGATCAAGGGGCTGCATAACTGAAGTGGTGTTGGGAGGGAGAAAAACTACTTTAACATTAGGATGCATATCTATGAGGTGCAAAGGATGGGCCGGGCAGTTGTCCATTGTCAGTAACACCTTAAATGGAATACCCAGCTGCTGACATTTCCACTTAGCATCGGGAACAAACATCTTAAGAAGCCATTCTGCAGAAGTGTAGGAGTTCATCCACCCATTTGCTGTCTTCATCCAATAAACTGGAGCCTGTGCCATGTTAGAAAGGTGATTGTAACATCGTGGGTGTGCAGCAGTGTGGACAATCAAAGGTTTCATTTTGTTGGTACCGGTCAAGTTGCAGCAAAAAAGCACTGTGAAACGGCTTTTGTCGACTTTCCTCCCCCTAGCTTGCTTCATTGACTTGGACAAAAAGGTGGATTTAGGCATTTTCTTATATTGGACCCCAGCCTCATCCATGTTATAGATACAGTCAGGACTATACCCACCTTCTTCTATAATATTTTTGAGTACAGCTGGATAAGTATCAGCTGCGACTGTGTCTGCTGATGCAGATTCACCTGTAAACTTTATGTTCCTTATCTCTTTTCGCCCAAGAAACCTGTATAGCCAACCAGTGGACGCCTTGAAAGCACCAAGGGGACAACGCTCCTTCTGGCAAATTGTATGGTAAAACGTTTTTGCCATTTCCATGATTTGTTTTTTGTCTAATGCCACCCCTTCACTTTCCTTCCTAGTTAACCACACACTCAGATACCGTTCCATGTGGATCACTTTCTCATCGGGGGCTCTTTTCCTTGTGTCCAACTTAGATGTTCCATAGGCTTTAATGGCCTTCAAAATGTCTTCTTTCCCTCTCCAAATTGTCCTCACCGAAGATTCACTTAGCCCTAATGCACGTCCAATGGCTGTATTTCCCTCTCCTTTCTGTTTTCTATCGATCACTTCCTTTTTTACATCATACGTGATCGACTTCCGCTTCCCTGACTCGCGTCGCGGCATTTTGGTGGTCCGACACAGGTATAGTTCACCCAAAACGTATGTTACCGTCAGAAGCGAACGCGCGGAAAGGTCACTGAGGCAAAAAATATGGCCGACTGGCTCCCTCCACCCTCCCCGTCAAGGACTCAAACGCCAGTGACGTCACAATGCGCACCTACGTCACGGCCAATCACGCTTTGTATGATATTCCGGCGCGCTAATTGAAAACTCCTCGGATTTGCCCCACTTTGGCGGCAGACTCGTTTTATGTGATCACATTCGTTCTGATCGAAAATTAAATATTAATATTTTAGGTCGCTCGTTTTAATCGAGACTCGTTTTATGCGAACACGTTTTATGCGGGACCCTACTGTATACCCAAAGCTATTAATGCACATAAATAATTATTAGCCCTCAATACAATAATAAATGAGGGTCGAGTATCTTCCGTAATTAATCTATCTATCTATCTATTGCCTGACGCCGTGATCCCCGAAGGGGTGGCCACGAACGAACCGCCCCATGCACCTCTGTCCCCAGTCAGTCGACGCCCCTCCCCCCAACCAGCACCACCTTCGTTCATGTACTTCCTCACTCCATCCTTCCACCTCATATTCGGTCTACCTCTCCCCCTCTGTCCCTCCACCTCGCTCTCATACACCCTCTTAGTCATTCTCTCGCTTTCCATACGTTCCATATGGCCGAACCATCTCAAGTTGTTCCTTTTCACACTTTCCAGCACATCTACCTCCACACCACACCTCCTTCTTACTTCCTCATTAGTCTGTCTATCCCTCCATGTAACTCCGCACGCACTCCTTAAGTAATTCATTTCCACTGCTCTCACTCTTGGTCTGAGTCTCTCAACCAACGTCCATGCTTCGCTTCCGTAAGTCAGTGTCGGGATTACCACACTGTCATGCAAGGACTTCTTCACTTCCATACTGACCACCCTATTTTTTGTTACTGCTTTTAGCGTTCCTACAACCCTCTTCCCCTGTTGTACCCTCTCCCGCACCTCTTCATCCATAGTCCCATCTTTACTCAACACACTGCCCAGATACTTAAAAGAGTTGACGATCTCCATAGCCTGACCGTTCAGCTTCACCTCACACTCTGTGACTTCACCCCTTTCGAAGACCATAACCTTGCTCTTCCCCGTATTTACCTTCAAATTCCGTTTTTCGCACACTGTTCCAAACTCATTTACCAGACCCTGCAATCCGTAAATTAATGAAAAGATTAATTCAGGTACAGGATAATACCCAGCAACTTAGATAGAGCGAATTGATGTTTACAAATATTGACTCCCTGTACGGCAGGTGAGTCACACGGTATGCTCGAGGTGAGAGTTAAATACTGACCGCGTATAATTGACCTCAGGTAGGGGTCACTGGGCAGGTCACTTGCTGGACTGCGTTAGTAAGATATAAGTTTATACTTAATGCAACTCTATTCTTAGTGCGAGTTCGATAATAGAGGTAATATAATTAATAAGAGTGGGTAGAGAATATTATTTGGAATAAATGAGAAATACTAAATCTCGGGAAGGGTGAATTTATATTTTATCACGTATTTATATTAAGTGATCGTATGCTTAGATAACGAGACAAGCTTAGGAAAGTCGTATTAATATATATATATATAATCGAGTAAAGGGAGAAACGAGGGGCGTCGCGCTCCTTGGTGCCGCTAGAAGAGTGGCGAACACATCAAAAGGTATCAAAAGGTAAGGGGGATAATTAACTCTACTTTACACAGTATAAGTGAATCTGTTCAAAAGTAAATAATACGATATGTACGTATGAAATGAATATCAAATATAATTAATAATAACTGGGGCGTGAATGACACAATAAGTTAATTAATACCTGGATTCGGTATCCATCAGGGAATCTGAACTGGTTAACAGATAAAACAAAATAAATCGTAGTTTAATAACTAGGGCGCTGGCTGGCGACGAAGTCCAGCTCATTAATACTTATAAATCAGTATCAGTGATCGTGCCTGAACGAGTTAGCAGGACGACGGGAATAAAATACACAGGCACAATTAGTGTATGAGGGGCGTGGGTGACGAAGTCCCACTCAATAATACTTATAAATCAGTATCAGTGGTCGTGTCTGAACGAGTTAGCAGAACGACAGGAATAGAATACACAGGCACAATTAGTGTATGTTGAGTGGATGTATATAATTGCAATATGAATTTTATGCGGAAGACTTCCTATAATTAAACTCTAATATCACTACATCAATAATCATCAAAACATAAATTAACGTTCATAAAATAACTTCACAAATGATGAGTAAGATAAAGTATGGGAATTAACCCGTAGAGGACCAGCGACGCACTGTTTGTGTCGGCAATGTTTGTAACGCTAAATCCCAAGGTCACATACGTTGCGTCACTGTTAATTACTCCGGTCCTATGGCACCTAGAGGGCTCAGATTTGTATGGGAACTGTGTAAGTATCCCACAAAACAATGCCGATGGTTGAAAACTCTCAAAGTCCAACCGCGTGCGCGTGAACGCGCAAAAACCTGTTTTTACCTACCCATTTCCCCTCTTGTAAATCCGACTTTCGGGCGCACCGTAGGAACCCTTAATGACCTAGGGGATCGTATTTTTGTGGGTTTTTCTTCATTCCTAACCCATTCCTGGTGTTTTCTGGATTTATTTTTGTTTTTCAAAACCTGCCGGTCCTGGGTGGTACATTTATTATTAACTAGCTGGGGCTCAGTTGGTTAATAAGGGAATTACTATATGAACTCGTTGGCAAATCGGGCGTAGGTCTTGGGTAAAATAGCGATAAGAGAATGAATCAATTACGGAATACACTGCGACTTCAACTCACGAATAATGAATCATGAAGCATAAAGTTAGTAAATCTGCGAGCGTGTGGTCTGTACTAGATTAATTAAACCCGATGTATATAACGTATGCGTGATTATATAAGAGGCAAACCGGTTTTAACATAGATCAAGGCTGAATGGCAAAATTAACACTGGGTAATACAAGTTCAGAAGGATGACTTTATCACGGACATTCGGGATCTTGGGCACAGATCACAATTGCATAAGTACACAGCACCGTTCACATATTTACGTAATCAATACCTCAATAACAATAGCCAACAAAAGAAACATAGAAACACTCTGCCCTCCAATTGCCTGTCTGGCCGGCCGGGAGTGAGAGTACAGGACAGCTCTTCAGGGCTGTTCACGTCGCTCGAGCAGGGGTCCTAGGTCCAGGGTGTCAGGCAACAGACGGACAACACCTCAGTAACACAGCAGGTGGTACTTCAGGAGGTACTCTCGAGGGGCAGGAGGGGAGGCTGGGGCAGACCTAAACACTTTGCCATGGAAGTCCGGGCCCGAGGGTGTTAGACTTTAGGGAGGTGTGGTTTGCATACATTACTCAGGATTTTTTGAAGTACTATGCTAAATTGTTTGTGACTCTTGAGTCAAGATTTTCGGGGTTATAGGGCTATGAAGAAAAAGGTTAAGTTGGCTGTTACGAGGTACATATTAATCCTAGCCTTGGAAATAAGATAGAAATACATGGGCCTATCTCCAAGGTATCATCTTAATATTACATTTAGCATGGGTGAGGCCATATGTTGCTATAATCAAATTAACTTACTTATAACCTTTATTTCTCTTGCGGTCCTTCAGGTGTCATAATTATGTGATGAGGAATCAATATGGAATTCTACTTGTACATTCCCAAGCAGAGTCTTACCGGGTAGATTCTAATTCCATTTATATCTATAACACTCGGGTCGTTGGTGGTTGGATTGCATAAACAATTCTTCTGTGTAATCCAGATTTGGCTGGACTGCAGAAGGTGCATGTTGATTGGTTGTGGCCACGTAGAAGGAGGGTTGTAATTGGCTCCCCACGTCTGGTGGTGATTGGTGGTGGATGCCCTCTAGGCCGTGGGCATGAAAGAGCACGGCTGGGGATAGGTCTGGAGATGGGTAACTGTGGTAGAGGAGGCTGTCTGGAGAGGGGTAACTGAGGTATTTGGGGTGTCCTTCCTTGTCTATTATGTCCTTTGGGCTTCGAAGAGGTGGTTTGAAGGCTGGGTCTGGAGATGGGTAACTGAGGTATTAGGGGTGTCCTTTCTTGTCTCTTATGTCCTTGGGGCTTCGATGAGGTTGTTGGAATGCTGGCTATTCGGTGTACCGTTCCCTTTGGTACACGCTTGAGCCCGGTCATTTCATATATATATATATATATATATACTGTATATACATATATATAAGAGTGCTGATGGAACTAGGAGAGGTCAAATATGACAGTGAGTCTAGCTTACATGCTATAGATAGATAGATAAATAGATAGCATACATACATAGATATATACACCAATTGCAAGAGATATATATATATAATTGTGTCTATAATTTAGTAAAACGAGTAAGCTACCAAACACAAGACAAGCATTTTCTTACCAGTACTCATTCTATGTACAGTATCTAATACAAAATACAACTTTCAATATAAGTATACGGTTACAAATATAGTGTTATTGATATATTTATTTAAATGTGCATCTCAATATTAAGCAACATATAAAAATATAAATAAACTTTACATTATGTTGATATATCAGTACAATACACAACAAAACTACCTATCTTTACTCTCCCTATGACAGTCAAAATATACTTACACAATGATGATGACTTGTAAACTAATGACATTTCTTGTTCCAGGTTCACAACTGAAGGCACTCATCAGGAAGAAGCAACGTAGATTATTAATTGATTGGTCGTTAATGGTTCTTTATAGTACTATATGATCACATCGTGGAATGGGATCTTGGGCTTTGAAAAGGTTTTAAATTGTAAAGCATTCTTCTTAGCTACCATACAAGCATTAGTCTTTATAAATACACTTTAGATAAACAATTACTGTTCAGAGGAGTTGTGATGGAGATGTTGGAGGAAGGTTTAGTTGTGAAGTTGGAGAGTGAACAGGCAACACAATGTGAAGAGAAAGGGTTGGACTTTGAAGGAACCAATGACATTAATTGTGGAGAGAGTGGAGAAGAGAAAGTTGATAAAATTGAAACGATATACTGTGTAGATGGAATTTTTGAATATAATTCAAGTGAGAGTGCTGATGAAAATTATGAAAAAGAAATCCATGAAACAGGAACCCTAAAGCTAAACGACAAGAAACATCAGTGCAAGGTTTGTGGTAAAGGTTTCTCATGGAAGAGTGACCTCAGCAGACATTTGCTAGTACATTCAGGAGTAAAACCATTCAAGTGTGATCAATGTGATAAATGTTTCTCCCTGAAGGGTGACTTAACCAGACATTTATTCATACATTCAGGGGTAAAACAATTCAAGTGCGATCATTGTAATAAAGCTTTCTCAGTGAAGGGTTCCCTCAGCAGACATTTACTAGTACATTCAGCAGTAAAACAATTCAGATGTGATCACTGTGATAAAGGTTTCTCACAGAAGGATAAACTCACCAGACATTTACTAGTACATTCAGGAGTAAAACAATTCAAGTGTGATCATTGCGATAAAGTTTTTTCATTGAAGACTAACCTCACCAGACATTTACTAGTACATTCAGAAGTAAAGCCATTCAAGTGTAGTCGCTGTAATAACGGTTATTCACATAAGCATGACCTCGCCAGACATTTACTAGTACATTCAGGAGTAAAACCATTCAAGTGTGATCAATGTGATAAATGTTTCTCCCTGAAGGGTGACCTAACCAGACATTTATTAATGCATTCAGGGGTAAAACCATTCAAGTGTGATCATTGTGATAAAGCTTTCTCAATGAAGGGTGACATCACCAGACATTTATCAGTACATTCTAGAGTAAAACCATTCAAGTGTGATCAATGTGATAAAGCTTTCTCACAGAAGCGTGACATCATCAGACATTTATCAGTACATTCAGGAGTAACACCATTCATGTGTGATCATTGTGACAAAGGTTTCTCACAGAAGAGTAACCTCACCAGACATTTACTAGTACATTCAAGATTACAATAATTATATTGTGACCATTGTGATAAATATTTCTCACAATAACTAAACTACCCAAGCATTTACTTATATATTCAGGAGTGACAAAAATTCAAGTGTTATCAGTCATGATGGTTTCTCACAGAAGAATCATCTTGACAATTACATTCATAAATACAGTAACACCTCGATTTTCCGGCACTCGGGGGGATTTGAAACCTCCGGTAAATTGAAAAGTCTGGTTGAATGAAAGTTACTCCTATAAATGCCCATAAACCCCAAGAAAATATCCCCCAATGACTATCTGTATTATCAGTCATAATAAAATAAACAAACACACATTACTATACCATTTCAATAGTAATGTTCTCAACTCGCCAATTTATAAGTACACTAGAAGTTGGAAAAGGCGTCCAATGTTGTTGTTGTCGGCGTAATGCGTATCATCGTAGAAGTCTAGGCCTTATCGGGAGGGAGAGTTCCGCGGCGCATTCAAAGTTTTGACAGTAGCAAAACGAAACATAGAAAATACCCCCTAATGACTATCTGCATTATCAGCCTTAATATAATAAACAAACACACATTACTATGCCATTTAATAGTAATGTTCTCAACTCGCCAATTTATAAGTAGGCCCAGCTGTTGTTGCTGTTGTCGGCGTAATGCGTATCGTCGTATGCGAAGGCTAGGCCTTATCTGAAGGGAGAGTTCCGCAGCGCATTCAAAATTTTGACAGTAGCAAAACGAAACACTAATATGTGGGAGTGACCAGTAGCGACATTGGTAGAGCGCTCGGTTTCTAACTGGGAGGACCGAGTGCGATTCTCGGCTGATGGAGATAGTTGGGCAATTTCCTCACACCCCTTGCCTCTGTTCTGATCGCCTAACAGTAAAATAGGTCTATGACAGGGTATAAAGGTTCTGCGTGACCTCATCCCTTAACTACTACAAAAAAAAAAAAAATAATAATATCACACTTTTTTTATCTTTTTAGTTTTTCTTAGGTTTCTCACTTAATATCTAAAACTTATTTATGAGGTGGATGCTTTGGGAGAGGCAGCAAGGGGTGGATGCTTGCCACTCATCCACAGTTGTAGAGGTGGATGCTGTTACATCATCCAGCCCTCTCCATTCGTTTGGATATTTGTGTTTTTTGCTCCAAGCTCAGAACCACTCTTGCATTTCTTCTTGTCACTATTGGCTTTCACTTTGTCCGACTTTGCCTTAATTTTCGGCATGATAGCGATGAATCGAGTACAGTATATGTCAGATATGAGAATGTATATATATACGGATCGATCGAGCGAGTGAGACTGAGTAGGCCTATTCCCGCGCTTTTGTTGTTGTTGTTGCTTTTGTTCTACTGACATCACCGTTACCCACACAGAACCACGGACTATTTTTCATTTACAGTATATATTTCTTTTTGGTGCTTTTTAAATCATTTTTTTCCTAATATCATATGTATTTATTATTTGTTATGATAAAATTATGCTGATAAGACAAAAACAATTTTTTGTTTTTTTATTTAACCCTCCAGCCCCGGCTATGTATTATACAGTAGGCTCACATATCTCGATCAATCTCATCTCGATATTTCGCATCTCGATGCCACCTTCAAGCTCTCCCCAATCACAAATCTCGATGAAAAAACGTTAATCTCGATAGCTAATAGCTAAATATCGATGCTATATGCTTATATACTAATATAAACAGATTAATCTTGACCAAATCGATGTGTGAACCTCACAGTCATTGTGTTTTGTTCACCTGTATACTAATGTACCGCTAGTATCGATCGTCTCAAGCGGTAGTCTAACCTGTCTCTGCCGCTTTCATTTACGTAGTAATATAAATTACTTTACCATGTTTTAATATACATTATTATTTGTATGAGGAAAATCTAATATATAATAATAGTAAAGACAAAAGAAAACTTGATTAAACTTTATACCATGGAAAATTTATTGAAGTCGGTAGATCTAGCGGCCACTTGGTGTACCAGTCACACATCCGCCATTCGCTTGAAAACTTGTATTGTGAAGTCGTCTACCTGGACCTTTTTTTATCGCATTCATAAAATGCCGGTACTAGTGGTGACAGGGTGAGGGAAGCAATTGCAAGAATTGTTGACGGTGACTGTGCGCCGGGTGCGGAGACGCAGTAACCTAACTGCGTTCGCCTCGGAACCAACAATCAACCACACAAACCTCTTTATCAATAAATATAAGGTAAAAATAAAACTCTTTCATTATTAATTTTATCTATTTTAACATATTATATATATTGCATGTGATTGTGGGGGGCAAATGTGAAAATTGACTGATTTGATGTAGGTTAGTCGGAAAGTGGCTGGAACCGATTGTATTTTTTCCCATAAGAAGTTAACTTCGCATCTCGATATTTCGAATCTCGATCGGTATTTGTGGGAACCAATTATGATCGAGATTGGAGATTCCACTGTATATATATTCCTCGAAACCCGGGTGTTTTGGCCGAAAAACGTCTAGGCTAGGCTACCGTATATTCGTTAATCAGACTGCTTCCCGCATTCCCGCGCATCCCCAAGCGTAGCTGTGTTATTTACCTGTAGAATGGCATTAAGTAGAGCTCTCTAAGTCAACTGGTTGAGCTGTGATGATGATTTCATTGGAGATAACTTTATGGCCAAAACAGCCACTTTACACCACTTTTCGATACTTAACAACAACATACAGGCACACACGAACAAGCGACGCTCTCCTTCTTGTGGCCGGAGATGCGGGGCGACGGTCCAGCCGGCTGTTGTTTACATGCGTCGGACCGACGCCTCGCACACGAAGCTCACAGGCTTTCAACCACTGGGCGTTCAAGAGACCTTCCGGGTACCTGTTATATGCTTTTTTATGGGCGTTCAAGAGCCCTTCCGTGGTGAGAGGGTTAAATTTTAATAATTTCCTTAAACCTGCGGTTGTTTGAAGCTACCGGACGCTTGAATGCCGGAAAATCTGGGCGTTACTGTATAGGAATTAAGTGAACTTATTGTGAATAATGTTTATTACTGAAATATCAACTGGCAAGCCACATCACAAAAAAAAAACATGTAAGTTCTTAGTCTACCTATCTATTGCCAGACACTCTGATCCTCAAGGGGGGTGGCCACTAATTAATCACCTCCATGCTCTGAAGGCTTTCTTGAACCCATGTCCATTTATTTAGGGACTTTTAACCTCTTCGGTGTGGGCATATTTCCGAAATATTAGGGCTCATTTAGGCACTCCTGATTGATTATACAAGTGTCTGGATGAAATGAAATTTATTCAGCCAAAAACTAGAAGAAAATAGCTTCAAAATTACACCAAAACGAGTTTCGTAGCTCGCAGGCTTCACCCGCAGCGCTACCATAGACATTCACTAAAATGAGCAATTATCGCTAATGTCGCGCTACATTTGCCTTTGGCAACGCTTTATATCTCGCGAGAGCATGGCTCAGAGTCCTCAGTGCCGCGGCCGGCTGGTTGGAGGAAGGACGTGTGGCCTGTCACGCTCCCGCTTCCTCGCACTCGATTCTACAGGCTTTAAGAGCCTGTAAATTGCCTTATATTGTCAGGACGTTCCAGAACGTCTCCCGTAGCCAATGGGTTAAAATGAGATATTCTGATCCGCTCTTGTCAGTTCGCCAAGACAATTGGTTAATTTAATTTTTTTATTTTTCATTAAGAAGGGAGGGTTGCATGCCGCACCAACCAACTCCTTTTTATTAACCTTCTATGACACACAATGGGATGCAGAGTGACTGTTATACACATAAAATAAGGGGAAGTGTTTTTGACAATAGTATTGGTTGCAGAATACTTCTATGACAGACATAACATCCTATATTTAGTAGTAGCCATGGATTATATAACATAACTATTTTTAGCACTCTTAGGCAAAGGAAAATTTGATTTTGAACACTAATTTAAGATCATAGTTGATTATGATAAATAATTACCAAATTAATGTGACTCTGGCTGCTGAACGAAGGGTCGGCAGCTCGATCCCAGGCCGTGCCATTGGTAGATGGTAGATGTCAAGAGTTTGGGTAGCTTGGTGTTTTTATTTGTGGCAAATGTCCATTGAAGTCCCTATAACAAGGGCACGCACTAGCCCTGTCAATCAAGGAAGTGTAAAGTGTTAAAAACTGCATATGCATAATTTAATTTTGTTAATAGTATCTCAACCCTTCTGGCCCGGGGGTGCTATCCTAAGGATGTTGTTGAGACCCGGGCGATCTGGCCGAAATACGTCTACGGCTAGGCTACCGTATCTTTGTTATTTTAACTGCTAGAAAATTCCCACGCATGTCTAAACGTAATGTGGTTTCCAATCTGTAGACTGGCGTTGAGTAGAGCTCTCTAAGTCAACTGGTTCAGTTGTGATGACGATTTCCGTGGAGCGCATTTTGCCGCGATTTTAGCAATGTGACACACTTTTCAAGACTGAATCTGTCTTTGCAGACCACACGACAACAAAGCTCCGACGTCTGCTTTGCTGCCAGAGGTGCGTGCGTCGCCTCCGACAGGCTTTGTTTACATACGTCGGATGCGCGGCTCTCAAAACAAGCTGAATAGGCTTTCAAGCTTACGGACTATATAAGGACACCCGGGTTCCTGCCCATCTGCCGCGGTGTCCTTTTATAATGACAACCGGGCGGGAAGGGTTAAGATATTTTGTACCATTTATTAAGATTAACTTTTATTGATGCTTGTTGCTTCTAATGGATTAACTGGTAATTAATTTTTAAAAAATTGTTTATTATCTGCCTATCTATTGCTGGCACGCCACGATCCCCGAAGGGTTAGCCACAAACTAAATGCCCCCATGCACCTCTGTTCCCAGTCAGTTGACACCCCTCTTACCATCTAGCACCGCTCTCATGCATAGACTTCTTAACACCATCCTTCCAACTTTATCTCGGTCTACCTCTTCCTCTCTGTCCTTCCACCTCACTCTCGTACACTCTCTTAGTCAATCGTCATATGTTCCACATGGCCGAACCATCACAAGGTGTTCATTTTCACATTTTCCAGCACAGCTACATCCACACCACATCGCTCTCATACTTCCTCATTTGTCTGTCTATCCCTCCATGTAACTCTACATTGACTTCTCAAGTAACTCATTTCCACTCCTCTGAGAAATAGGCTTGAAAGAAAGAAATAGGCTTGAAAAGGCAAAGAACTCATTTTGTGATAGAGTGGTAAATGAGTGGAACGCACTGCCCCAGTATGTGGTCGATTCCGAATCAAATAAGGAAGTTTGAAAGTAATCTTGATAAAGCATGGGGAAGACAAGATTTGAAGTTTGATTATAAAGCAAAAATACAGAATAGTAAAAATGTTGCGTCTGCTACCGCCGCTGCCAACACCGTGAACGACCGCAGCAGTGCAAGTACTGGCACTGAGCTGGATACACAGGCCTAGTTTGCCTTTTTCCAGAGGATCTACTGTAAGAAACTGTACCCTCTCACTCTTGGTTTGTGTCTCTCCAACAACGTCCACACTTCACTCCCGTAAGTCAACGTCGGAATTACCACACTGTCATGCAAGGACTTCTTTACTTCCATGCTCACCACCCTACAGCGATCCTACAACCCTCTTTCCCTGTTGCACCCTCTCCCGCACTTCTTCATCCATACTCCCATCTTTACTCAACACACTGCCCAAATACTTAAATGAGCGACATTCTCCGTAGCCTGGCCGTTCAACCTCACCACACACTGTGGCTGCACCCCTTTCAAAGACCATAACCTTACTCTTCCCCGCAATTACCTTCAGATTCCATTTTTTCAGACTGTTCCAAACATATTTACCAGACCCTGCAACTCCCATTCACTATCGCTCATCAGAACTGTATCGTCAGCAACCAGCAGTAGAAGCAACTTCCACTAGTTTCCTTCCCTTATCAGCGGTATACCAACATCTACTGCTCATCCTTGTATTTCTATCATGACTCCATCCCTATATATATATATATATATATTGAACAACCATGAGGACATCACGCACCCTTGCTTTAACCCAACATTCATATCAAAGAACTCGCTCTAGTTGACAATTTTTGTAAATCGTGTAATTTTTTGTTCTTAGTTATTAAATTTGTAGAAGGTAAAAATCAGGTAAATTAATTGTTCCATTTCTGACTAATAATTAGAAGAATATTAACCCTCTCCGACATATGACGCAATTTTGAGCCTATTAGGGATACTTTAAAGCCTTTGTTACCATCAGGGGTATTTAGAAACCTTTAGTTACTTCAACCTCTGCTGAGTTAGCTGTGGGCAGAAAACTAATTTTGGAGAGGTAATTATAAGAGTGAGAGAACTCTATTCCTTATTGCTAATCTGGCAACCTCTGCGTCATATGTGCGTGAAAGGGTTAAAAGATCTAATAACAAGTAAACAATGCATGAAGCATTAATCTGTAATTTTATATGTTAAAGCCATTGTCAAATGTATTAATATATATGTAAATCATATAACAATAAACTTTTTTGAATTTATATTATTTGATACTCTTTGAAGTCTGCTGTTATGCAACGTTGTAATCCAACTCACTTGTAATGGTCTGCACTATTCCTCTTTTTAGGAAATTCAGAACTTGAGGTCATTCGACAGGAACATAACTAGCTTCAATGTACCGGTAATTAATATTTGATTCACTATCTCCACCAACGACAATGAATACACAAGTTAGGTACACATGTTTTATTCCTTAACCTCTGAACTGCGCATGTGGGTAATTAGAAACGTCTGCCTGTGCTGACGTATTTGAGCTGTTTCCATCACTAAAATATTAATTTTACCATAAATAGCATTAATACTTATCCATATGCACCTATTATAGGTTGATTATAAAGGTATTAACCTGTTACAACAATAAAACGAGTGAAAACAGCGTTTGGATGGTCAAAATCGGCGATACAGGCCGCGAGTTACATAATGTATGGGTGAGGCAACCTCCTTTCCCGCCAATTTCCCCCAAGGCCACTGAGACACTGTCGATCGATACTCTCTCTCTCTCTCTTGCACTCGCTTGCTAACAGTGATGACAATGCCCTGCTTGCAACTCGCTAATGTTAGCACGAAAATATACCTCAGAATAAGGGAATAACAGGGAAAATAGGTGATAACTGAAGGAGGGGAGGAAAGTGGGGAAGGAGGGGAGGTAGAGGACTGATAGTTTGCATGGCCCAAGGGCATTTTTTTTTTTTTTTTTTTTTTTTTTTTTTTTTTTTCGATGTTTAACCCTCCAGCCCCAGGGGCTATAGCTTGCGACTGTGCTGTGGTACCGGGTGTTTTGACGATCTTTGGCCTATGTTAACTACTCTGTAAGTCAATGAATATGGCATGTAATGTTGTGAATAAAAAAGAATAATGTTCCACAAACCTTCCTCTGTCGAATGGCGTTGAGTAGAGGTCTCTAGCCCCTCTGGTTGCATAATGGTGAGCGCGGGAAGACGAGTGCTTTTCGGCGGAAAATTCTTCCCGCGTTCGGACACGTCGCCCCGGCCATGGCTACGACGCACCTAGCCGCTCGTCGCGCCAAAGTATTTATCTCCCTTAGACGATTTTAGTGTTTGATATTGAGAATGTGATGTTTATTTGATATTTTCTAGTTATTTTGAGGCCAATTATATAAAATATGTTTATTAGGGTATCACTGTCACTGATATTGCTAATTTTCACTCTATACCGTACATTTTATTAGTAATTGAGGTAGGTTATTGTTGTATTAGGCACTGATTATTCGTTATCACAGGTGTTTATTATACTTTGGCCATCAAATATTAGGTCTTGTGTCACTTTCACTTTGACAAATATGCTTTAGAGAGTGTCACTGTCACTGATAATGCTCATTTTCACTCGATACCGTACATTTTATTAGTAATTGAGGTAGGTTATTGTTGTATTAGGCACTGATTATTCGTTATCACAGGTGTTTATTATACTTTGGCCATCAAATATTAGGTCTTGTGTCACTTTCACTTAGTTATATGATTTGTAAACGTTTTATATACAATTTATTGTGTCTTTTTTCACTGATTTCTATATTTCTATAGGTTCTAATCATATGAATGTCACTTGGTATATACATATGTGTCACTTTCACATATTATTATGGTGTAATTGTATTTGTATAAATGTTTTCATAATACATGACTTTTGTATAACAATAAATTGGTTTACTTCCACTTTTGCCTATATATATACTGTACATATTGTCATTATCTTTGGCACTTTCACTATGATTATTAGAACTCCAGCTTGGAGTGGTAATCAAAGAAGCACTCTAAAGCACAGAGTGCCACCTTGCACTCCACACACTCCATGGTTGACTTTTTACCTGGCCTCGGCCTCACCCTGCTGTTGTAGCAGACATGGCACCGCTTCTGCTGTGTTCTTCCGGATTCATTCTGAGGCAGGGAACCAAGCCTGTGCCTAATCAAGTATTGAGCACACTGCAAGCGGTCAATAACGGCGGGCCCAGAATGTGCCACTGCCCTCTGTGGCGTAGCATACTTCTCCAGGAGCTCCGTCAACACCTGCTTTTGGAACCTCCGCAGGCTATTGAACTTCATGGGTGTGTTCACATTCCGAAGCTTGTATATATTGTAGGCATTCAGAACTGACATGTCCACCATATGCAGAAAGAACTTTTTGTACCATCTGCACGAGGTACGCAGGCAGTCAATGAAGCCTATCTGCATGTCGGACTTGTCCACCAGCCTCATGTTGATGTTGTAGTCCAGGACAGCATCGGGCTTGGTCACCCTGGCCTGGGTGCGGCGATCCACCTTGCCAGTCTCCACCATTTCCCCCTTGTGGATGGTGGTCAGGAGGTTGACCTTCCGCTGGTCGTGCCAGTGGATAGCCAGAATGGGCCCCGACTTCTTCTTGAACACATCACCTTTTTTGGTCTCTGGAGGGAAAGGTGGCATGCCCTTCCTTTTCCCTCGTACTGTGCCTACAGTCCCCGTCTTGCGCTCATGCAGGTACTGTGAGAGAGTGGGGGACGTGTAATAATTGTCCATGTAGAGGACGTGATTCTTGTGAAAGTAGCGGTCCATCATGGCTTGCACCACTGCTCCGCCAAAGCCAATGAGGGGGTCCACAAGCAAGTCCCCTTCCTTCCCGCTGTAGACCAGGAAGTCCAGGACATAGCCAGTTTGGCAGTCGCACAGCACAAAGAATTTTATGCCAAAGCGATGTCTTTTTGAGGGGATGTACTGCCGGAAGCTGAGTTTTCCCCGGAACAGCACAAGAGACTCGTCAATGACGACCTTGCGGAAGGGCTTGAAGTAGGAGGTGAAGCGTTCTCGCATCATCTCGTATAACGTCCTAATCTTCCACAGCTTGTCACCGAGGTGGACGTCGGTGTTGGTGACAAGATGGAGCGCTGCGAGGATATCAAGGTACCGGTCACGAGACATATATTTCCCGAAGGCAGGGGTGGATATCAGATCATTGGTGATCCAATAGTCAGGCAACCTATGCTTCTTGACATGAGGCATTAGCATGGTGAGTGCCAGGAACACCATGAACTCTTTATGAGTCACTGGGGTCCACTGCCTCATGGGGCCCTTGGTCACCTTGCCCAAAAAGTGGACCTGGAATTGGTGCTGCTTATTTGTCTCTTTGACAACATAGCCTACCACCTCCTCATCAAAGAAGGCCTCAAATAGTTCGTGTGGTGGAGCATTGGGGCCTGCAGGAAAATTGGGGGTAATGCCTGAACCCTCCAGTACCTCATCAAAAGCTGGCACATTAGGGTTGTATCCATCCCCATCAACTACGTCTTGCCACTGAAAAACGTAGAATGGGTCTTGTCTACGCTGACGAGGAGCTCCAGCTGGTGGCCCAGCACGCCCACGGCCAACTCGGGAGGCGGGCGGCGGCCAGCACGACGGGCAGCACGACGCCGGGCCAAGCGGATGGGTCGAGGGTCGTCGATGTCCATATAGTCATCGTCAGAGTGGTCATCTTGCCCTGACGGTGGACCTATGTAATCATGGCCAGAGTCTTCAGAGAGGTGCCCTTCATCATCAGTGGCCCCCACATAATCTGGCGGGGAACCAGTGATGCGTGGGCGGCGTGCGGGTGGGCGAGGTGGGGAAGGAGTGGCAGGTGAGGCTGTGTCCCCCCGAGGTCCTGGGCTCCTTGGCCTGCGACGAGTGACAGAAAGCAATGTTTCACTGTCACTAGGCCCAGGTATTGGTGATGCGAGCTCAAAGACTTCTTCAGGAAGACATGTTGAAGGCGGGAGAGGTGGGGAGGACCGTGGGGAAAGTTGCGGGGACGTATGGATGGGGCCGGCAGGGGTGGACGCCGTGGGAGCCTCGAACAAAACTCTCTTACTTTTCTTAATTTTTTTGGTATATTTCCTACCTTTCCCCTTTTCGGCAGCAGTATGTCTCCTGTCGGGGGACCTAGGAGGCAAATAGACCGAAAGTGGGGGGTCCTCAACCCTTGGCAATGGTGGGGGTGGTGGGGAAGAATGCGGGGCATCCGGGTCATCTTGGGTGGCGTGGGTAGATAAGGGAGACAATGGCGGACGAGAAGGGTCACCACGCTGACCCTCACTCACAGCCTCATCCTCACCAAGTATTTTTGCTTGTTCCCTAGCTGCCGCGGCCGCCTTCTCAAGTATTTTCTGCTTATACAAGTGTAGCTTGAAAGGCGATTTACCTGGGGAAGGGCTTGGAGTCGTGTCACTTATGCGAAATTTGGTGAGTGACCTTGAACTCTCCCACTCACTCACTCTCTCAAGTTCACTGTCTTTAGGTAAACCAGCTTCCTCAACAACTGGTACATCACCTTCATCACTCTCATCACTGTCATGTTCTCTCGCAAATCCCAAGAATTGCTCTTCTTTCTCACTCTCATGGCCATAATCACTCGACTTATAGTTACTGGAGTCGTCACTGACTATATCATCAACACTATACTTGGCATCAGCACGCTCATATAGTCTCAATGTCGTCTCAATACCTCCGGGAGATAACACATTTAGGCGATGGCGTCGGGGTAAGGCGCGACGAACTAGCAAGGGCGTCGTAGGAAGCACGGTATCGGACACAGCGGAATCACTATTTGGCGTACTGTCCATGATGGCGTCGGGGTAGATACTGTTGTTGTGGCGTCGTTTACGCCGGGTGGTGCCACCTACCGTCCCATGATACCAAAAATGTACGCGCGGCATTCGAAAGCACGCACGCAAGCAATGGGCGTTCAAGAGCTCTTCCGGGTTGCGCGGGCCGAGGTTGTTATGGGCGTTCAAGAGCCCTTCCGGGTTTGAGGGGTTAAAATTTATTTATTTTTTCTCTGACTCTTAAGAGTCTTCCCGCAGTCCGCCGGGGGAACTCTTAAGAGTCTTCCTGCAGTTCCCGGGTTAATAGCTAATTACAATTTGTAAACATCCGGACCTTAGATATATTCACCTAATTCCACTGCTTTGATACTTGATGACATTAACCCTTCCTACCCGGGCTGCCTTAGGTAAGGACAGTGCGGCTGAAGGGCCGCAACCCGGTATGCCTTATGTAAGGCATTTGCTTGAAAGCGTGCTTTAAATTTCGCGCGGGCAAATTTTACTTTGCGGGGGCGATCGTAGCGCCACCAAGCCTCAACTACCACGCTTAGCAGTTCCTACGTTGCCGCCATTGAGAGCTACAGCAAAAAAATGAATTCCGACGCGTCCGATACTGTGCAATCACCCGCGCGTCCCAGTGCTACCCCGCTTGCAACATCTACGCCTCTGCCAACCGAGAAGAAAAGGAAAGTAAGGAAAGTGAAACGTTTGCTAAGTGACAGTGCAATACACCGTGAACTTTTCAACCAGGATTTGAGCAGTGGTGAAAGCTCTGTGGACAAAAACCTCTATATTCAGAGTAGAAGTGGGAGCGAAATTGACGATTTTGTGGGATTTGGTGCTGATGACAATGTTGATTTATTTGAGGGGGGTGATAGTAGTGATGATCCTGATGTGGAAGTGGTGGAGGAAGGTGCTATTGAAGTACCAAGTGTGCTAGAGCCAACCCCTTCGCCTAGTTTCGTAGGTCAGGGTAGGCCTAGCCCTAGCCCTACGCCAGGACCTTCCCCTTTGCCTGCCCGTACGCCCTTGAAAGTGGGTAAATACTTCTATAAACAGTCTTTAGTGAAAAGTGCAGCCAAGAAAGCACGCAGGGAGGCAGAAAAAGTGAGGGAAGGCGTAGATAGTGAGAGTGACGCCGACCCAGGCCTAGCAACCACCCGCATTCCTTTGTCACGACGCCTTGACCCGGGACGCCGGGAGGGCCACCCACAGCCCTCAGCTTCATCTGTCCCTCAAGATGACCAAAGGGCCTCTACAGGTGCGCCATTGGCCTCCCGCAGTGTGTCACCACAGGCCCCGCATCGTAGGTCATTATTTCCTGCGGAAAAGTCCCCGGCTAGCCGCAAAAGGAGCCCAACTCCCGAGGCCGAGGCTCCCATTGCTCAACCTCCCGCAGCCCCACGCCGCCGACGCCCGGTCTATTCTTCACCAGAGTTGACTCCTGAAGAGGCTGCTGACGACCCTGACATTGCCCCAGATGACCTGACGTCGCCTGAGGAAGAGGAAAACGAAGAGGAAGAGGAAGAGGAAGAGGAAGAGGGAGTCCCGACAAGAAGAGTCAAAGGACCTCGAGGTCGTGGACGTGGACGGCCTGCCGACGCCACTGCCCCTGGGCCTGGGCGTGGGCGTGGGTGTGCAGGGCGTCCGCCTGGGCATCCGCGTGGCCAAGGGCGTGTGCCAGGGCGTCCAGGGCGTGTGCCTGCTGCAGCTCCACGTCCTCGTCCTCGACCTGCTGAAATGTTTGTGTAGTCAGATGGGGCGGATTTTGTGCCAGATTTTCCTGCCTTTGACGAGGTACAACAGGGTTCTGGGGTGTCACCAGCATATCCCTGTGGCCCAAATGCCACCCCCAGTGAACTTTTCTGTGGCTTCTACGACAATGAAGTCATGGAATACCTTGTCAAAGAGACAAATCACCACCAGGCTATCTGTTCAAACTTTCTTGGCAGGAAGACAAGTGCAAAGATGGTGGCATGGAGAGCTCTCACTGTGGCAGAATTATATGTGTTCTTGGCACTCACAATGCTGATGACACACATAAAGAATCACGTTCTGGCCGACTACTGGATAACTGGCGACCTCACAACGACTCCAGCATTTGGCAAATTCATGTCAAGGGATAGGTACTTCGACATCCTCTCATATTTCCACCTGACAAATAACATGCATGTCCACGAGCCCGACACACTCTGGAAGATCAGGCAACTGTATGACATGATACGTCATCGGTTTTCCACCTACTGTACCTGATTCCATTTCAGAAGCTGTGCATCGACGAGTCTCTGGTCCTGTTCCGTGGTAGGCTGCACTTCCGACAGTATATCCCGTCAAAGAGACACCGCTTCGGCATCAAGCTCTTCGTCCTCTGCGACTGCAAGACGGGATATGTGCTCGACTTTATAGTCTACAGCGGCAAGGGTGGTGAGGTGGAGATTGACCCCCTCATTGGTTTTGGCGGCGCTGTGGTAAAGAGGATGATGGAGAGGTACTTCCATGACAACCACGTCCTCTATACCGACAATTATTACACGTCGCCTATCCTCGCCAAGTACCTCCATGACCGCAAGACCGGAACTGTCGGCACAGTGAAGGGGAAGAGGAAGGGCATGCCAGCCTACCCAACAAAAACTAAGAAGACGGACATATTCCATAAGAAGAGTGGCCCCATCCTCTCCATCCACTGGCATGACCAGCGTAAGGTCAACCTCCTCACCACATGCCACAAAGCAGAGATGGTCCCCACAGGGAAGGTGGACCGAAAAACTAAGAACCCTATCACAAAACCAGCTGCTGTTCTGGACTATAACCTGAACATGCGCCTCGTCGACAAGTCCGACATGCAGATGGGCTTCATAGACTGCCTGCGAACATCTTGCAGGTGGTACAAGAAGTTTGTCCTGCATACAGTAGATATGTCTGTCCTCAACGCGTACAACATCTACCGTTTGAGGTGTCCAGTCATCAAGTTAGAGCATCTGGTTGGGGCCCGGCTCACCTCGTAAAAAAAAAAAAAAAAAAAAAAAAAATATATATATATATATATATATAATAAAACAAATAGATAAAATAGATATGTATATATTTATAATAAACCAAATAATATATTTAATATTATCTAAAAATGTATATATAATAATCTATCTATCTATTGCCTGATGCCGTGATCCCCGAAGGGGTGGCCATGAACGAACCGCCCCCATGCACCTCTGTCCCCAGTCAGTCGACGCCCCTCCCTCCAACCAGCACTGCCTTCGTTCATATACTTCCTCACTCCATCCTTCCACCTCTCTTTCGGTCTACCTCTCCTTCTCTGTCCCTCCACCTCACTCTCGTACACCCTCTTAGTCATTCTCTCGCTTTCCATACGTTCCATATGGCTGAACCATATCAAGTTGTTCCTTTTCACACTTTCCAGCACATCTACCTCCACACCACACCTCCTTCTTACTTCCTCATTAGTCTGTCTATCCCTCCATGTAACTCCGCACGCACTTCTTAAGTAATTCATTTCCACTGCTCTCACTCTTGGTCTGAGTCTCTCAACCAACTTCCATGCTTCGCTTCCGTAAGTCAGTGCCGGGATTACCACACTGTCATGCAAGGACTTCATCACTTCCATACTGACCACCCTATTTCTTGTTATTGCTTTCAGCGTTCCTACAACCCTCTTCCCCTGTTGTACCCTCTTCCGCACTTCTTCATCCATAGTCCCATCTTTACTCAACACACTGCCCAGATACTTTAAATATATAATAATAATATAAATAAATATTGTATGTATGGGGCTGAGACATGGGCTCTGAAGAAAAAGGAGAAAAGAAAGCTGGATGTGATGGAGATGAGCTGCTTGAGGAGTATGTGTGGAGTTACTCGTAGAGATGGATTGAGGAATTAAGAGATACGTAGGAGAGTGGGGCAGCAGGAACATTTGTCAGCCAGAAGGGTGCTGAGCTGGTATGGTCATGTTGAACGAATGGGAGATGAAAGGCTTACAAAGAGAATATGTGAGTCAGGTACAAGGGGAGATAGAAGGGCAGGAAGACCCCCATTGAGATGGAGAGATGGAAGTGGTGGTGGACAGGAGTGAATGGAGAATGCTTGTGAATAGTTGAGTGAACACGTGGTCATTTGGAGTAAGGGGTCAGGCGCAAGTTGGACCAGATAATAGTCCATCAGGCGCCTGGCCCGGGGAGACGATTAATATGAAGGGTGCGCCTGGAAGTGTGGTGGGAGGGCTTGTGGCTTTGGCTCCGCTGCATGTCTGCCTGCCGAGATCGGAACCTCTCCGGGGGTCGGGGGAGTGCTGGAGCGACCATGGTGGCCCTGGTCTCTGGGTCTTCTGGGTGACCTACTGTAGATGTGTGTGAATTTGTGTTTTTTATCTGTGTTTATTCGTTGTTTTATGTTTTTGTGTTTTCCCTGTTCTTGCTCTGTCTTGAGTCGGCTACCCCCAAAATGGGGATTGGGCCTGAGCATATAGATAGATAGATAGATAGATTGTACAATACAGTATGTACATTATAATGAACATAATTTAATAATAGAATTTGACCCAAAAATGCAATAATATATGAAGAAATTTCGTTAAAAAAAAAACAAAAAAAAAACATGCATAATTCATTATTCACTAATGAAAAAAAACATCAAAGTAGGGCATTGTTGTCACTGGAGCATGTAATATTGTTCTACACAACTTTACCCATAACCCATATTGAATTGGGGAAATTTCATAAAAAGTTATAAATACTTATATAAAAACATTAGTGTAAATAAAAACATTACGACATCCGTCCCTAATTACCATTTAGAAGCACTTCTAGCACATTCAAATATTATGATCGACGGGCGCATGATCATATTTGGGGTAATTTTTTACTCTTAATGTTTACATCCATTTCTATGAACCTCACGTAATTGACACCTACAGTATATCATTCGATAGCACATTTATTCTATTGTACAATGTTTGTGTTTCATTAACTTACCGGCATTATGTCGGGTGGTGGGGCCGTGGGCGATGGAGCAACTTGGGGCGAAAGTGGGTCTCTGACGAATGTTCGGAACTGAATGAACCTATCTCGGCTCTGAGCGAATGGCGAGCTGGGGTAGCTATGACGTCAGTGGCTTGGGTAGTGACGTGATGCATCCTGATTGGCTGGGAGGCGATTGCACCACGTTAGCACATCTTGGGGCGGCTGTAGGGCGCCATCTTTGCCACCCATTTAAGTTACCATATATGGTTCCGCGCCCAGTAAAGGGTTTGTTCGAGGTTATATAATGTATGTAGTTTACCCTTTATTGGGAGGTTTGACGTACCTCCCAACCTACCAAATAGGAAAACCTACTATTTGGTAGTAGTCTTGGAAAATCCAACGTCAAGGCTATTAACCTAATTGCAAGGACGACTTGTCTATTTTGACTGCTATGTCGTCATTCCAACCGCGGTTAAAAAGAAAACGTCTAGAGTCTACTCCTTATCTTGCTCTAGGAGACGTTGTACATTAACCAAAACTACCACCGAAGGTGAAAAAAGCATAGAAGAGAAGAAAAAGGGGTTTACCTTAGTTACCGCTTAAGGCCCATCCTGTGTTCCGTCATGTGCAGATCCCTGTCGAACGTGCGCATGAGCGACCCTCTCTTGTTATCACATCTCACGTCAGCAGAAGAACGCGGATGGGCAGGGGTCCGGCGTGAGGGAGGGTATTATGTACGTTGGATTTTCCAAGACTACTACCAAATAGTAGGTTTTCCTATTTGGTAGGTTGGGAGGTACGTCAAACCTCCCAATTTGTTAGTAGTCTTGGCAAATCCAACGTCAAGGCTGCATAACAAATAGGAGGAGGACATCCAAGCCCAACCTACCAAAAAAACCAATGCATAAAACAAAATTACGAATGACAAAGACACAATGTAAACAAGAGAGTTTAATAAAAGAGTGAAAAACTGAGGAGTAGCTAAAAAGAACAGTTTTAACACATGCCCGTCATTCATAGTAATGCAAAAACATAGACTTGTCTGAAACCAAAAAGGTACTGTACCCAAAATCCCTTTTCTTCAAAACCAACAACAAAAACACTGAACACAAGAACAAAACACAATTTTCAATGTGGCAAAAACACTTATGTACTGGAACAATACATAATCCCAAACTTGCAATCCAGTGTTGCAAACCCCTACACCCCCCCCCCCCCCTTTGTCAAATAAAACAAAGGAAAAGAACGAGGGACAAGGTGGGAAGACCAGGGATCTTCGCCAGAGCACCAGGAAACACGACCCCCGAGAGCAATCACCGGCCGAGGGGGTCGAACACTGGACACGGAGAGGTAGGAGGAGATGAAGGAATTGATAGAAGACCACAAAACCGCTGAGGCGATGGCAGGGAAGGATCGACGTGGCAGGAACCGGAAGGAGGCAGCAAAGGATCTGACATCGTGCGCAGAACCCCTACAAACAGGGTGACGGGCACGAACGGTCCGACAAACGTGGCGGCCCATCTGCACCTGCGAGAGCCTCCCACCTGTCCGAGGAGACACCCACACAGCAGTACCCGAAGGCGGCGCCACAGACGCAACAGAGGAGTGCAAGGCTGACACCGGGCACAACACATGGCGAGGATGCCCACGCCGTAAAGCCTGGACGGCGAAAGGCTGGAAAACGGGGGCCTCCCTCCCATGCGTGGTAACAAAAGGAGGGGAGGAGGCGAACGAGACGCCATGCAAGGACGGGGAGAATCGCACGCAGTCTCGGGGCCGTGACAATGCCGCTAGTGCAGACACCCGATCCCCAGTGGCCAGAGCGACAAGGAAGAGTGGACGCCCGAGCAACGGAACCGGCGTAGCGGCCCTTGTATACGTGGGGGAAGCCAGAAGGACCAGAGCCCGCCCCAGATCCCACTGCGGAGGGACCTGGCGCGGAGGCGGTCGATCCCGGAAGGCAGCCGTCAGGAAGGAATCCAGCTCCCGTGGCGGAACGACCAGCCCAGCGACGGACCCAAAGAACCCCCCGGACGGCAGACAAGTGGGTACGTATAGCGTCGACTGGAAAGCGACGTGTACGGAAGAGGTGAAACAAGGAGCGGAGGACGAGGGAAGGAGAGCCAACTGGCAGGCGAGTGGCCTGTAGCCACCTAGTAAAAAACCTCCAGCGGGACCCGTAAGGCCCCCAAGGAGAAGACGGCCAGGAACGCTGCAGGAAGACAGTCAGGGCCCGGCCGGGGACCGGGAGCCACCGTGCCTCATGAACAAGCACGATGCGAAGGCCAAAGAGGTCCGCAGGACCCCAACCTAGCCCAAGTGGAAGCCGGAGACAGGGAGAGGGACCGGACCCGGGCACCACCGCGGCAACCGGGCGGACCAAGTCCGTGCCGGCCACAGAGGTGCGAGGAGCCAGACGCAGCCGTGGTACAGCCGCAGCTTCGCGAAGACTGGGCACATCAACAGCGCGTCTGGTGGCGGAAAGATGGATATCGACCGCCACCTGTACCAGGCGACCAAGAAAGCGGCCGGACCCCCCCCGGAGCGCGAGGCCGGAGGGAGAGGACCAGAGGCAACTGGCGCGGCACCCCCGATGCGAACAAGGCGACCTCCGGAACACCTCAGGAAGCCGCGAGGTCGGCGAACACAGTCCGTTTCAACGCCCATTCTACAAGAACGCCCTGCCCTCTCGACAGGGCGGCCGCCCAAAGGGTGGCAGGCCCGGGCAGGGAGGAGGCATGCAAGGAGAAGGGGTGTCGGTCCGCGAGGAAGAACAACTCCACCGAGACCCCTAATAGAGTCAACGACCTGGAGGACCCCCGCATAAGGAAACAGGGGACAGCTTGTCTGAGTGTCCAACCCGAAGGCCACCAACTCACCCCGAAGGGCCAGCGCGTGGTCCCGCAGGAAGAACAAAGGAACCAACAATCCGAGGGCATAGACAGGTAAGAGGAGGGAGACCCACCCATCTGCCGGGAAGTGGACGTCCCAGGTTCGATTGGGAACCTCACCCAACCTCGCTCGACGTATCTGTGGTTATCCAGACCGTCGGCGGGGGGGTCGGTCCAGGGCACAGCCGCAGAGAGCGAGCCCCGAGCAACCCAGCGACCGAAGCGTCGGCGAACGGTACGCGGGAGCGGCAGGAGCCGATCCATAGGGGCAACGGAAACACCGCGGTGCCCATGAGGAGGAGGCGGCGTAGCCAGAGGCTCCCTAAGGGAAGGGGCAGAGCGGCCCAATGCAGCGAACCCACGAACGAGTCCCAGAGCCACCCCGGGAGGGAGACCGAGTGCAACACGGCGAGGACCGTCCACCGAAGGTGCACCGCGGCCGGCAGACCCCGGGTCACCGTAGCGCTGGACAAAACCCATGCGAGACCGACCCATGGCACGACACGCGACGGGGTCAAGCGTGACTTGGGAACATCGAAGGGGAACCCTAACCGTGCGATGTCGCGAACGACTGTGAGGGCGTCGCCAATGCACAGGCCGAGGGCGTCGGAAACTACCAACCAAACGGCCAAGGAAAACAGGAGCTGGAGCCCGCTCCTGAGGAGAGGACCCAGAGCCTGCCCCACCAGTGCGGAGAAGATCTGCGGCGCGATGTGGAGACCGAAGGGAAGGCCGTCGAACAGGAACACACGATCGGAAGTCCGAACGGCCAAGAATCGCTGGAAGCGAGGATGGAGAGGAACGAGCCAAGACACATCCTGGAGGGCCAGCGACACTACCCACGACAGAGGGCACAGGGCCAGGCGTACCAGGGGTACCGGCAGCATCCGAAACCGTGTGTGCACGATGTGCCCGTTGAGGGCCAACAGATCCACCACCGGTCGCATCGCGTCGCAGGTCTGCGACGGAACCAGAAAGACACGGGAGAGGAAAACCGGGTGACCGGCGGCCAACTCCCTCGACGCTACCCAGCTCGGGCATGGAAGTGAACACGAGGGCCACCTGTGAAGAGATGGGCCGTTGTCGGTGACAAGAGCGGAGTGGGGGTCTGGACGTCCACCTCCAGGTGAGACCCCTCCGCGCAACCCGCCGCCCCAACGTCCCTCGCGGCTACCGAGGGGCGCAAGGGCGAAAACAACCCGAGGGAGCACCCGAGAGGAGGGGAGCGACCCGGTACGCCCAGGCGAGAAGGAGAACAAGGAGGCCGACCCAGAGAACTACACATTGTGTTGACGTGGAGGTACCCCCGGTACGGGCCGTGCGGGCATGAGCGCCACGTTGACCTCCTCTACCCCCGCCCCCCCCCAACCTCGTCGAAAAGGGCGGGCCACCCCAACCCAAGGCCGGCGCGGGGCTGACCCCTTTGAAAGGCGGCCGGAAGTGGAAGGCCGGCCAGCCCCGACACAGAGGGGATGAAAGGGGCAAGAACAGAAGTGCGAGGCGGAACCGAAGCACTGGCCAGCAACGTCCCAGTCCTGCGCGTGCAAGGCGGCAGCACTTGCAGCAGCACCCCGAAGAGGACCGGCAGAAGGACGGGACTGAGAAGACCCCGCGCGCGGCACAGCGCGTCGGTGCGTGACGTAAGCAGGGTCCGTAACGACACAGCACGGCGTCGTGTGGCGGAAGCAGGGGCCGCCGACAGAGAAGCGGAGCATTCCCAAGCATCCTGCGTAAAAAACCCCGACGGATATAGCGCAGAGTACAACAAACCCTGACGAATAACCAAGGGGGCCGGCCGGCAGAACGAAGACCGTACCGTCGTGCGGTGCCGAGGTGCCGCGCACAAAACCGCCTTCAGCTCGGGAACCAAAGACACCGCGAGCCGAAGGTGGACCCGCTGAACGCGGTCCAAACCCTCGCGAAGATCGCCTGGCGCAGACGCCTCGAAAAGCCGCAGGTGGTGAACAGACGTCTGGAGGGAACCTAAAGACAAGACAATAAGTCTGTCACCCTCCGTCGCAAGGGAAAAACCTTGGCGACAGAGGGCTGATCCGGGTGAGAGAAGAACGGGGTAGCAATAGAACAAAGTTCAAGAACGGGCGCGCTCATCCAGGACCAGAACGCGCCGTCCAACCCGCCGACAGACACAAGAGGAGGCAAAATCAGGGACGACTCCGGGGGAGGGACGGAAGGAGAGCCGTCGACGGATCGGTGTGTGAAGTCAAAGGCCTCAGCAAACCAGGCCTCCAATGGGAGAGGGTGACCGAGCATGATGGCTAAGCCAGGCGTACCGGCGTCGCACAAACCTGTCCCATAGGAGGACAGACCCGTCAACACAGCCAGGGACTGAACAGCCGGAAGGATGTCAGGGCGGCTGAAGTCTGACCAGAGCGTAGGCCCGCAGAAGGGAGGGGGATTGTAGCAGGGGTAGGTAGGGTGAGGTGCTGAGGGTGAGGCACCGCCAAGAAGGGCGAGGAGAGGGAGTCTTCCATCGACTCCAAGCGCCCGTCGAAGCGTGACACAACCCAGCCCTGCATAGCCGACAATTGATCCGAGAGAGGCTACCCCCCCCCCCCCCCCCAGATTGGTCGGCCCGCAGGGGCGAGCGTGAGCGGGAGCGAGACCCACGACACGAACCAGCAGCGTCGCGGCCCAAGGAAGGCGAGCGACGACAGTTGTGTCGCCGTTGAGGGACTCGTCCCCGATCACGAACGGCCGAGGGGGAAACAGCACCATTCCCCTCTTCCAGCGACACATCAGCGCCTGAGAAAGGGGACCCCGAAACCTCGCGAAACCCCACCGAGGCAAGAGGAGGGGTACCCCCCTGGCGAGACGGTAAGTGAAGGTCAGGAAGAGAAGAATGAGGAGGAGCAGGACGACGGGAGTGGGAAGGCTGGCCGGGTGAAAGGAGGCCAGGAGCCGCGGGGGGAAACAGAGCAAGGATCCCCGGGGCTGAGATAACAGGGCGGCCCGACACCGAGGCGGAGGAGGGAGGGACCACCACCGTGGGACGAGACCGTGAAGGAAGAATAGGCACTGAAGCAGGTGAAGTAGGAGAAGCAACGACATCCAGGCGGACCCTCCTGAACAGTGTAGGAGGAGGGAGCAGAGGGCCAGCTACAGCATGAACAACCGCGCGCGGAGAGGACAACGTAAGAGGAAGTCGTCTGGGCTGGGGAAGCGGGCGGAAGGGAGTAGAGCCCCTATCCGCAGAGGCCAGGGGAGGGCGCACAGGGGCAGAGCCGCTAACCCCGGCCTCAGGGCGAGAGCCATGACGAGGGCGATGGGCGGCGTCAAGGCGATCAGGAGGACGACGAGGCGAGCGAGAGCGTGGACGGAGCCGGGGAACCCCCCGACGATGGGACGACCGGCTGCGGGACCCAGGGGAGAGGGCCCGAGCAGGGAGAGGGCCAGGTAAATGGCCGTCAGTCGGGTCAGGGATACCCAGGGCGACGCGGAACCGGTCGGCAACAAAGGCGGGGGAACGGTGGCCCACAGTCCTAATGTGGCGGGAGACCATCGTCCACACCGACGGAAGGGAAGCAGGAGGCCACAGCCGCCGCCGAGGAACCAGGGCCATGGAGCAGCACAACCACCAGGGCCAGACACGTGCCACACAGAGCAGGGAGGTAGGCCGTAGAGGACACACAGAGCGAGTGGCGCAAGCAGGACTTGTGGCTCTCCAAGCACGGGGAGCGACAACCAAGGCGAAAGCAAGGCAGCCTACCTGCACTAGAAGAACACACACCATAATCAGCACGTCGAAGGAGTAAGTGGAGAGAATGTCCAAGAAGAACCAGGGAAGGAGCATGGGGAAACAGGAACACACATGCAAACAGGTATCCGTACTCACCCTAAACTGGGAGCACAGAGGTAGGTGAGGAGGGCGGCCGAGGCGGAAGAGCACTAGCAGAACCTGCAAAGATGGAGAAAGTGTTAACCACCACTCAACATCTTACATGCAGGGCCTATAACACCAGTAAAGTGCATACACCAATATAGTATCAGGCAACAAGATGACATAACAAAAGTCAATAGTGAAAGCCAACTATTACCGCAAATTTGCGGGCCAATGGAGGCATAACCGTACCGACACCATCCTCCTGCAATTTCGCGGGACCCCCCCAACGATCTCCGCAAATTTGCGGGGAACCGAAATGTCCCAGAGGACCGAATCGAGCACCCCGCAAATTTGCGGGACCGGCCGAGATGGTCCGGCGCCGAAAAAGCGAGAGGAGCGTCTAGGAAATACCAAAAGAGGCCCAGAAAAAAGCGTCATCTCCTTATGAACTCCAAGCGACGATGGCCATCAAGCTGAGCAGTGTCTTCCTTGATAATATCCTGACTCAACCGGTCAAGGGAGAGGCAAGGAAGACACACCAGGGGAGAGGAGGCACATCCCCTAGGAACCACCCAACCCACAGAGATAGAGCAAAGCCCATGAGGAGAAGTGGCAGGAAGGGTGGTTTGGCACAAACAGGGGCCCCCGTAGGGTACCCCATGATTGGGCAAAAGGGTATGAAAGGATGGAGGTGAAAACAGTAAGGGAACACAAAAACCAGTAAATGAAACTGGCGAGAAAAAGGGTGGCCTAGCCGTGAGGAGAGAATGTGTCAGGGGCGAAAAACCCTGTGGTGTGAGGGAGGGGCCCCCGTGGGGTACCCCAGGATATCACGAACCACCAAGCGCCCAGGCCCTTGAGACACAGTGAAGGCTCGAAAGGGGGGACTCGGGAATAACGCTAATAATGCGGCCGACACAAACCCTACAAACAGCACCGCCACCACGAAATCTCAGATCGTGAACCAACTGTACACCTAGGCTATGAAAATATGAAAACTCATAGGGGCATAGCAATTCCTGAATGAGAAACAAGCTAGGCTAAAATAAGCTAAAAGCTAAACTATGCCCAGACTAACAGGAAAAAAGAATATGAAAAGAGAAAGGAATGAAAAACACACACGAGGAACGCCAGGCGCCCCCGTACCTTCGGTAGCTATTTCCACACGCGTCTCCATTAAACACACTGAGGAGCCCATTTACGTGTGCCCTAGATCACGTAACATCTGTCTAACAAAAAAGAAGGCCAGATAAGCCGAAACGAACCTAAACAGGGTGAATTAAAGGAGCACAACAAAAGCGACTGCATTCAATGGAGCGCGTGAAAAAATGATAACAAGAGAGGGTCGCTCATGCGCACGTTCGACAGGGATCTGCACATGACGGAACACAGGATGGGCCTTAAGCGGTAACTAAGGTAAACCCCTTTTTCTTCTCTTCTATGCTTTTTTCACCTTCGGTGGTAGTTTTGGTTAATGTACAACGTCTCCTAGAGCAAGATAAGGAGTAGACTCTAGACGTTTTCTTTTTAACCGCGGTTGGAATGACGACATAGCAGTCAAAATAGACAAGTCGTCCTTGCAATTAGGTTAATAGCCTTGACGTTGGATTTGCCAAGACTACTAACAAATAAACAGTTTACAACTCAAATTATTTATGTTTATACCAACCTTTTTGTATTTATCTTTCAACATAGGAAAGACCGGAGGCACCTTGGATGAAGCAAATTACGATCCTCAAGGGGTCTGCAGACATTACTGCAGTGGTCTTGCCACTGGACTGGTAATCCAATGGACCCGGGTTCGAATCCCAATATGTCAATGGGAAGATATTATTGGGATGGAATTTATGCTGTACCTAGTATCAGTGCATTACCACAGCACACCGAAATGCCAAAAACATACCCTCATTGTTCCCTGATTAAATAGCATTGTATGAATATTCCCATATTCAAAAATATGCTACAGGGGGGCAATGCCTAGTGAGTTAATTGCTCAATAGGTGGCGTTCTGAGAGTGAGGGTCTGAGTGTGGGGGATGAGACTGTGAAGCACAGAGGCGAAGCAGTTTCAGAGATGGAGTTGCTTCGAGCCATGAAGCCTCGCATGTCTCACTCCCTAGACTGGAGCAAGACCTCTCGGGCCCCACCCATGTTCAGCGGTGAAGGCCCTGTGAAGTGCCTATGCCCGAGAGGGAGTAGTTGGAATATAGAAAAAAAAAAAAAAAAATAGTAAATAAAAGCAAAGTTGAAAGATAAATATAACCAAGCAATGTGGGTATTACAAAGTGATTGCCTAATGTTAATAAATGTATTGTACAGTTGTGAACATTACTTCAAATACAAACTTATTTGAAGCGGTCTCGGGTTGAATTGAATGTCCTCACTAATTTTTACTGGGTATTTGCATTTCCGAGATTCGTTTAATCAGTTCGAGAGTTCAAAATCGATCATAATTTATTACCACTACTCTACATGGTCATTACAGTGTAATAAGAGATTATTTGAAAGAATTTTCATTCCCACCAACTGATGTAATACAGTTTTGAGAAAATACCAATATTTCTAAATCTTTGAATCTTCATACCATGACAAAACATTTCCGTGAATTTCATTGAACATAGGAATGATCAGCCCCCAATGAATCTATGAATCAAGAACTATGCTTCATAAACCATTGAATTACTTTCTGTTGTGTTCGGATACCCGACCCAGACCTGGGCGTCAGCATTATACCCTTTGAACAGAGTTACAAATTTTAAATATTCGTTTACACTAATCTGTTTCGTAATAATTAGCATTTTTCTGCTAACCACATAATATCATCATCATATTCTACGATACTTTGATTAAGTAATTACTAATGTGTGAATAGGTAAGCCTATACTTTTCATTTAGTTAAGTTAATAGTAAGCATGTTTATCATGTATTAATTATTTTGTTCTTTACTCGTAACCCTGTTTTGCTACATTTATAAATATGCATATATTTAATTAATAACACATTTCTGGGAAAATCTGATATGACAATATATGTTCATTTTCCATTTTACAACGCGTTGGCCATAGTCTGTAGCAATTTTTAATACACCCTGTATATATATATATATATATATATATATATATATATATACAGTATAATGAAATGATTAGAAAACAAATATATCCATCCTAGAAGCTGTAGAAATTCATCCTTTATTCCACTTATACATTAGGATCAAAATGCCATATTTAGCAAACAATATTTCCATCCATGAAGTAGTAAAACTTCAACCTCTATTTCACGTCTATATAAAGATCAAAATACCCCGGCGAGGGCCCAGAAATCTAGCCATTAATGAGAGCTGGACGTTTGGGCTTCCTCTCCTGAACGTATTTTCCCTGCCAAGACAAAGACTAGGAAACTGACTGAGCGCTTCTCTCTTTTCCTATCGTAATTTTCACTCACTAGTTTATCTTTCTTTCTTACGGTCTCTCTTACTCTCTTTACATTTCTTTCTTACGGTCTCTCTTACTCTCTTTACATTTCTTTCTTACGGTCTCTCTTACTCTCTTTACATTTCTTTCTTACGGTCTCTCTTACTCTCTACATTTTCTTTCTTACGGTCTCTCTTACTCTCTTTACATTTTCTTTCTTACGGTCTCTCTTACTCTCTTTACATTTCTTTCTTACGGTCTCTCTTACTCTACATTTCTTTCTTACGGTCTCTCTTACTCTCTTTACATTCTCTTTCTTACGGTCTCTCTTACTCTCTTTACATTTCTTTCTTACGGTCTCTCTTACTCTCTTTACATTTCTTTCTTACGGTCTCTCTTACTCTCTTTACATTTCTTTCTTACGGTCTCTCTTACTCTCTTTACATTTCTTTCTTACGGTCTCTCTTACTCTCTTTACATTTTCTTTCTTACGGTCTCTCTTACTCTCTTTACATTTCTTTCTTACGGTCTCTCTTACTCTCTTTACATTTTCTTTCTTACGGTCTCTCTTACTCTCTTTACATTTCTTTCTTACGGTCTCTCTTACTCTCTTTACATTTTCTTTCTAGCTTTTCCAGTTTCTTTTCACGTAATCTCTCTTTCGCTTTCGCTCTCGATATCTCTCGCTCTCATTTTAAACATAAAAACAAAGTGTTTTTTTATCTTTCGCTCCTTTTCTCTCTTTCCCTGGCTTGTATCCATTCGGCCAAATTCAGCCAACTGTTTTAAGACGTTTATCCCCATCCAGGTGTCGATTTCTTCCTGGCGAGCGATAGCGAGCCTGTATTGTATGGAGAAATCAGGCTTCGCCGGAGAAATTTTTCTATTGAAAAATGTACAAATTTAGCTTGCTGTCAAAACAAAAATATATATAAAGTGAAAGCTTACACATACATAGAAGAATCACTGACATTAATGCACTGGCGCAACATTTTTTTTTTTTTTTTCTTTATTCCAACTTACTTCCTCTCGGGCATAGGCTGAGAGCCTTAACATTCACCGCTTTACAATGAACAGTGAAGCCCGTGAGGTCTTGTTCCAGTCTAGGGAGTGAGACATGTGCAGCACGTAGAGTACGAGCACCTGCCATCTTGCCTTCACATGAGGCACGGTGCTCACTCATGGCCCGAAACGACCCATCTCTGAAGCCACCTCGTTCCCGTGCTTCACTGTCTCACCCCCTACACTCGGAGTCTCACACTTTCACACACACAACGCCACCTGTTGAGCAGATAACTCACCAGGCATTGCACCCCTATAGCATATTTTGAATATGGGAATATTCATACAGTGCTATTTAATCAGGGAACAATGAGGGTATTTTATTGACGTTTCGGTGGGCTTGTGGTAATGCACTGATACCAGGTACAGCACAAATTCCATCCCAATAATATCTTCCCATTGATACATCGGGATTTGAACCCGGGACCTTTGGATTACCAGGCCAGTGGCAAGACCATTCCACCACACCTCCCATTTTTTTTTTTTTTTTTTTTCTATATTCCAACTTACTTCCTCTCGGGCATAGGCTGAGAGCCTTAACATTCACCGCTTTACAATGAACAGTGAAGCCCGTGAGGTCTTGTTCCAGTCTAGGGAGTGAGACATGTGAAGCACGTAGAGTACAACGAGCACCTGCCATCTTGCCTTCACATGAGGCACGGTGCTCACTCATGGCCCGAAACGACCCCATCTCTGAAGCCATCTCGTTCCGTGCTTCACTGTCTCACCCCTACACTCGGACTCTCACACTTACACACACACAACGCCACCTGTTGAGCAGATAACTCACCAGGCATTGCACCCCTATAGCATATTTTGAATATGGGAATATTCATACAGTGCTATTTAATCAGGGAACAATGAGGGTATTTTATTGACGTTTCGGTGGGCTTGTGGTAATGCACTGATACTAGGTACAGCACAAATTCCATCCCAATAATATCTTCCCATTGATACATCGGGATTTGAACCCGGGACCTTTGGATTACCAGGCCAGTGGCAAGACCATTCCACCACACCTCCCCACTTAAGGGGGTACTACTCGCTTTTTCTGGACCCCCTTCTCCCTCAGGATTAGCATATTAGTTTTGAGGTTTTAGGACGTTCGTTCTGTTAGTTTGGCGATTTTGAGACCTTTCGCCCCATTTCTTTGTCAATATCAAGACCTTTCGTGCCATTTAGGTGTCAATTTTTTTTTCCTGGCGAGCGATAGCGAGCCTCTAATTTTAGAAGGAACCGGCCTTCGGCCGGGAAATTTTTCTACCAAAAAATTTACAAATTTATCTAGAAGGGGGGTCTAGGGGGTGTTTTTCTAAGCTTGATGGAGGTCTAGGGAGGAAACTAAAAAATATGAATAAATGAATTAATAGACCAAACAAACGGCCAGTCTCACCTTAACATTAACTTGAGAGCAAACATAATTCCATAATATTGAGTATATAATTATAAAGAAAGCTCCATATTTAACAATTTACATTTGACATTATTTACAATTTACATTATTTAAATTTGTTCAATTCTGCTTTCTTTCTCTACCAGTTTATGTCTATCTTTTCCAGTGTCTTTTTACTTAAGGGAGCCCACCTCGCTTTTTTTCTCTTTCTCTCCATCTCTCTTCGGTTTGTATCCATTCGGCCCCATTCAGCCTACTGTTTTAAGATGTTTACCCCCATCCAGGTGTTAATATTTTCCTGGAGAGCGGTAGCGAGCCAGCATATATATATATATTTTTTTGACAGCAAGCTAAATTTGTAAAAAAAAATTATATAAAAATTTCTCCGGCGAAGCCGGATTTCTCCATACAATGATGGCTCGCTATCGCTCGCCAGGAAGAAATCGACACCTGGATGGGGATAAACGTCATAAAACAGTTGGCTGAATGGGGCCGAATGGATACAAGCCAGGGAAAGAGAGAAACGGAGAGAAAGACAAAAAAGCCAGTGACCCCCCTTAACCCTTAAAAAGCGGCTCACCACATAAGTCGAGTTGAAAAAACTGGCAAAAAACGGGTGAAAAAAGGGTGGAAATCGAGTGAAAATGGGTGGGATAGTAATGATCCATACGTCCGACATCTGTGGCCTCCCGGCCCACACTAACTCCAGTTCCCCCACTGCGCGGGAGGATGACAGTGTAACCAATAGTTCGCTAAAAGTGAGCAAGGTAGCAAAATCAGCTAAACTTCCATCTTCGAGGTAACACTGTCAGTGCTCCACGAGTGCTACGTAGCTGTATGTGGCGTCATTGTGTAGCGATTTCCACCTAGTTTTTGGCGCAATACAGTTTCTTTCATACTGATGGTTGATATAGCAGTCAGAATGGCCTGAAAAGGCCCAAAACGGCCACAGAGGACCCGCTAGACTAGGGTTAACTGTATTGGTGGTGTAATGGTTTAGGTGCTTATGTTCTGGGTATGGTGTCCCGAGTTTGAATCCCATGAGGACCATATGCTTTCATTAGTTTATTCAAGTACATTGGGGTTTGTATTTGATGATTAATGATATGACCGGGGTGTTACTTACATATCATGAACAAACATGGGTCCCACTATTTGCGATTACAGTATGCCAATAAAATACTTACTAAAATCACTATTGGTGCTAAAGTTAAGCCGGTATCACACGAGCGCTTTTTCCCTCAACATTTATCCTTATCACTGGTCTGGCAGCATAGGAGGACAACACTTATAATATTTCTGTCGTCTAAATTCATCTATCATCAGTCTAGTTTCCGATACCAGAGCAAAATAATCTAAAAATGTTGCCAGAAATATGTTGACCATCGAATGTTGACTATAAAAGCTGTCGTGTGATACCGGCTTTAGGTTTACCCAATGTAGGTTAGGTTATGGCCGATAGGTACCGTACCATAATGTAGGTTATGGCCGATAGGTACTGTACCGTACTGTAGGTTGTTGTTGTTGTTGTTGTTGTTCCCCAAGCTGCCTGGCCGAACAGCCCCAAGGCCCCGAGTAAGGCCAAGGCCATAAACGAGCGCCCCCACAGAACCCTCCCTGCCGACCACAATAAAGCCTGGGTGACCGAAGCCACTCCATGGCGGGGAGCTGAGAGGGTGCGTAAACGCCCGGGAAACCAAAGCCCCACCCAGGGCCCTGTGCCCCTCAGCAATTATGAAGAGAAAGTTGAGGGGCAAAGGAATAATGTGACGCTTTAGCTTCCAATCTTGGTAGATTGGGAGGTCAATCCACGGAAGAGACGCCGTCACTTGAGATTTAGAAAATATATAAGTAAAAGGAACAGTCAGAGTAAGCTATGGGTATGGCAGAGATCGCTCAGGTCTCACTCTGATAGACCAGCCCATCGCCACGTACTGTAGGTTATGACCGATAGGTACCGTACCGTACTGTAGGTTATGACCGATAGATACCGTACCGTACTGTAGGTTATGACCGATAGGTACCGTACCGTACTATAGGTTGTGACTGATAGGTACCGTACCGTACTGTAGGTTATGGCCGATAGGTACCGTACCGTACTGTAGGTTATGACCGATAGATACCGTACCGTACTGTAGGTTATGACCGATAGGTACCGTACCGTACTATAGGTTGTGACCGATAGGTACCGTACCGTACTGTAGGTTATGACCGATAGATACCGTACCGTACTGTAGGTTATGACCGATAGGTACCGTACCGTACTGTAGGTTATGACCGATAGGTACCGTACCGTACTGTAGGTTATGACCGATAGGTACCGTACCGTACTGTAGGTTATGACCGATAGGTACCGTACCGTACTGTAGGTTATGACCGATAGGTACCGTACCGTACTGTAGGTTATGACCGATAGTACCGTACCGTACTGTAGGTTATGGCCGATAGGTACCGTACCGTACTGTAGGTTATGGCCGATAGGTACCGTACCGTACTGTAGGTTATGACCGATAGTACCGTACCGTACTGTAGGTTATGACCGATAGTACCGTACCGTACTGTAGGTTATGGCCGATAGGTACCGTACCGTACTGGAGGTTATGGCCGATAGGTACCGTACCGTACTGTAGGTTATGGCCGATAGGTACCGTACCGTACTCTAGGTTATGACCGATAGGTACCGTACTGTACTGTATGTTATGACTGATAGGTACCGTACCGTACTGTAGGTTATGACCGATAGGTACCATACTGTACTGTATGTTATGACCGATAGGTACCGTACCGTACTGTAGGTTATGACCGATAGGTACCGTACCGTACTGTAGGTTATGACCGATAGGTACTGTACCGTACTGTAGGTTATGACCGATAGGTACCGTACCGTACTGTAGGTTATGACCGATAGGTACTGTACCGTACTGTAGGTTATGACCGATAGGTACCGTACCGTACTGTAGGTTATGACCGATAGGTACCGTACCGTACTGTAGGTTATGACCGATAGGTACCGTACCGTACTGTAGGTTATGACCGATAGGTACCGTACCGTACTGTAGGTTATGACCGATAGCTACTGTACCGAACTGTAGGTTAGATTTATGTAATGTAAATCCTTCACTCATTACATGATAAACAACAATATAACACTACATTCCTAGAACAAATACAAAAAAAATATGGCTCCAATTAAATTCTTCAGGGGTAGGCTACCCAAATGAAAAATAAAATTGCTGTGAACTCGTACAATATCACTGTAGGCGGTGCCGCGGCTGGCCAACAATAGTAAAATATACGGCAGCTCCCAGACACCCCATTCGGCCACATTCAGCCAACTGTTTTAAGACGTTTATCCCCATCCAGGTGTCGATTTCTTCCAGGCGAGCGATTGCGAGCCTGCATTGTATGGAGAAATCCGGCTTCGCCGGAGAAAAATTCTATCGAAAAATTTACAAATTTAGCTTGCTGTCACAACAAAAATATATATATGCCGGCTCGCTCCCGCTCGCCAGGAAAATATTGACACCTGGATGGGGGTAAACGTCTTAAGACAGTAGGCTGAATGGGGCCGAATGGATACAAACCAAAGAGAGAGGGAGAGAAAGAGAAAAAAGCTCCTTTTAGTAAATAGACACTGGAAAACCATTGATATAGCGGATAACTGAATACTGGTACTACAAATACGGTGGAAAAGTGGGTGAGGGTTGTGTTGTTGTTGCTGTTCCCCAAGCTGCCTGGCCGAACAGCCCCAAAGCCCACGGCCATAACCGAGCGCCCCCACAGAACCCTCCCTGCCTACCACAATAAAGCCTGGGTGACCGAAGCCACTCCATGGCGGGGACCTGAGGAGGGTGTGGAAACGCCCGGGAAACCAAAGCCCCACCCAGGGCCCTGTGCCCCTCAGAAATTATGAAGATAAAGTTGAGGGACAAAGGAAAAATGTGACGCTTTGGCTTCCAATCTGCCAACCTTGAGGTCAATCCACAGAAGAGACGCCGTCACTTGAGATCTCGAAAATATATAAGTAAAAGGAACAGTCAGAGTAAGCTATGGGTATGGCAGAGATCGCTCAGTTGTCACTCTGATAGACCAGCCCATCACCAAATGACTAGAACCCAATCCTCTCAGCATCAGCTAGGAAAGGCCCTAGAAAGCCGCCTTTGGGGGATAGCTCCCCTATTTCGGCACCCGCTCCCGGGGTTGTGTTAGCGGGCGTACCGTCCTATTTGTTCACAGAAGACACTACGTTCCAGTCTAATTTGACTGCCTTTTTTATGAAATTTTTCCACGGCCAGTTGTAGAAGTGATTCATATTAATTTCTTCTCCTTCATTCCCTCCCTTTTCTTTGCCTATATTCTTTTCACGTCGTTCATTCTCCCCTCCCTCCTTATCTACTTCCTTCTTTTCGACCTTAATTCTTAACTTTTCTTCTTCCGTTCTTGCTTTCTTTCCTACTTCTCTTCCTTCCTCTCTACTTCTTGCTTTACCTACCCTCCCGCCCGAGCTCCCTTTCTCATATAATTTTCTTCAATGTCTCCATTCGTATCGCCTTCCTTCTCTCCCTCCCTTCCACCACTCCCTCCCCTTCTTCATTCCACCTTTTCTTCTATAATTCCTTCTTCCTATCTTCTTTCCCAACTCTTTCCCTCTCCCCCGTGTTAATTTGTTTGTTTCTTTATCCTTCCATTCTACTTCCCCTTTACCATCCTTCTTTAATTCCTGCCCTCCGTCTCCCACCTTCCTCTCTCCATTGTTTCTTCCATCCCTTCCCCCTCACTAACTCTGCTGCTCCCAGGAAGCCATCAAACTCTCTCTCCATTTCAAGATAGGATCGGAAGGGTGACTCAGGGTATTGGAAGCCTCTTTAGCTATCTTCATTTGTTTTCCACACCTCTTGCGGCGCTTTTGGCATCTCTATTTGTTGTATCCTGTGAGTTTTGTTTCTGTTCTTTTTTTTAGTAGTCCCATTACTAAGCTGATACTGGGACACGTTCATATATATTGTATTACTTAACCCCTACTGTACCGTAGGGTACAATAATAAAAATCCCCCCCAGTCCCAAGCAATGTGGCCAAATTGGCAAGATAGGACAACCTCCCACCTCAAAAGATGAAGGAATACTGGCTCTACTAGCCTGCAGAGGCTTGGATATAAGCTGAGAAGGGTTGTCAACTCTAGAGCAGTGCTCAAACGGTCGTGGTACCAGGCACTGCCTGATACTGGCAGTTACAAGGAAAGTACATTACTGACGGCTCCCTGCCTTTGCTGGGACTGGGGAGTGATTTATCTACTGACGGCTCCCTGCCGTCGCAGGTACAGAAGGGGTTAAGGGAGTCCAGACGGTATTGTGCAGCATAATTTACTAGTTCGGCTCAATGGTTTAAGGAGGGGGTTTTGTTTGCTCTCTAAACCTCCATCAAACTTTAAAAAACACCCACAAGACCCCCCTTCGATATAAATGTGTACATTTTTCGGTAGAAAAATGTCCCGTCCGAAGGCCGATTCCTCTTCAAATACAGGCTCGCTATTGCTCGCCAGGAAAAAAATATCTACCCCAAAATGGCACAAAAGGTCTTAATATTGGTAAATAAATGGGGCAAAAGGTCTGAATATCGCCAAACTAATGGGGCTAATGTCTTGAAATATCATAACTAATGCCCCTTTCCCACTGATGCGATTTCATACGATTTTCGTCGCCGAGGACGTAGTCTTGTCAATTCGCAACGAATTTGTGCGACGTCAACGATTTTGACCGTTAAAAAACGTTGACAAGTTTACACTCGGCGACGATGTCGCCGATGAGTAAGACGGAATCGGCGACATTATGAGACGTCATCGGCAAATTGAGCGATGGTTCGCCGATGACTTGGGCGAGAACTGTCACATTTGAATAAAATATTGCTAAATAATGCGAAGGATGAACGAACCCTCGGCGATGTTCTGCGACGTCTTCGGCGAATTAAGCGATGGTTCGGCGAATACCTCGGCGAGATTATCCGAAAACTTTTTGCATATATTTCATGGCAAAACATAACAACATAAGAAAACGGGAGTCTACAGAAGGCAGATCCCTGTCACACCCAACCTCAATTACAAGGCCTAATTATAGACCCAACTCACTAATGCCTTCAGGACTGACCTCACCAAAACGGTCAGAGATCGACACAAGATTACGGGGTCTGCAGAGCGCCGATTGGCCCACACCAAGCAGATCCCCCCTCATACCCAACCCAACTCGTCGAAAATGTACAAATTTATCTTAAAATCGCCAAACTAATGGGCCAAACGTCATAAAATATGAAAACTAATGGGGTTAACCATGAGGAAGAAAGGGGACCAGAAAAACGACCCATCTCCCCTTAATTCGGAAATTGGCAATGTCCGGCTTTGCCGGAGAAATTTTTCTATCAAATAATGTACAAATTTAGCTTGCTCTCAAAACAAAAAATATATATGCTGGCTCGCTCCCGCTCACCAGGAAAATATTGAAACCTGGATGGGGGTAAACGTCTTAAAACAGTAGGCTGAACGGGGCCGAACGAATACAAGGCAAAGAGAGAGGGAGAGAAATAGAAAAAATAAAAAAAACGAGGAGAGAGGGAGAGAAAGAGAAAACAAAAAACAGCGAGATGGGCTTCATTGTTTGCGTTACGGCTTAAAAATTGAGCCCACCTCGCCTTTTTTTGTTTTCTCTTTCTCTCCCTCTCTCTTCGTTTTTTGTTTGTTTTCTATTTCTCTCCCTCTCTCTTTGCCTTGTATCCGTTTGGCCCCGTTCAGCCTATTGTTTTAAGACGTTTACCCCCATCCAGGTTTCAATATTTTCCTGGTGAGCGGTAGCGAGCCAACAAATATATATTTTTGTTTTGAAAGCAAGCTAAATTTGTACATTTTTCGATAGACAAATGTCTCCGGCGAAGCCGGATTTCTCCATATAATGCTGGTTCGCTATCGCTTGCCAGGAAGATATCTATACTTGGATGGGGATAAACGTCTTAAACAGTTGGCTGAATGAGGCTGAATGCATACAAACCAGAGAAAGAGAGAAAAGGAGAGAAAGAGAAAAAAAACAGGTGAACCCCCAGGAGAGGTGCATAGAAAAAAGGTTTGACAGATTCACTATAGGCCTAATAATTTGTTTGTACCCACCTCGCCGAAGGTGCTCTTTGGCCTCGGCAGGTGTGTCTTGAGCATTCCCGCGACGTAGCAAGGCCCTTCGCATGCCTCGTGCGGAGCATACCCCTGGTGGGTATACTCTCGACGGGTACTCGTGCGCACGTCGACGACTAATCGACGAGGAAATCGCCGATGACTCTTGTGCATCGTCGATGTTCTCAGAACATCTGAGAGCATCGGCGAGCCGCCGTGCAGCGTTGCAATTTTTTTGTTTGTGCGAAGTGTCTCGCCGATGTCGCCGATGATCTCCGAGGGCCTCGCAGATCCCTCTGCGATGTTCGACCATGCTTGCGAGGGCTATGAACCCTCTTGAGTCCTCGTCCAAAATTTTGAACAATCCGAAAATTTGCGAGGGGCCTTGCGAGTCAAACGATTATCATGCGAGGGTTTAAGATTTTGTTGCGATATGACACGAATGTGCCAATTTATTGGTGTCGGCGATGAAAATCGTGAGAAGTCGCATCAGTGGGAAAGTGGCATAATAGGGCTAAACATGAGGGAGGACTCGAAAAACCAACTGCCTCCCCTTAAGTATACACTACTAAGTAAGTTTTGTTAACCATATTAACAGAACAATGACAAGTTTAAAAGAGTTCAGAGAAGGAATACAAAAATGATGCCAAGATTGTGAAAAAAAAAAAAAAAATTGATTAGTATCAATCTGAACTGAAAAGCGTTGCCGAAAATATTCACCTGTTATTTTGCTGGCGCCGGTGAAATTTATAATTTTTGTTATTATTATTATTTTGTTTACAGACATAGAATGTATACTATTGTGGACATAAGTCCTGCTACACCTGCCTGAGAGGGATCCGCGAATTGTGTTGGTAACATTGGTAACCCCCCCCCCCCCATCCCCACTATACCACCCTCTCTCAGCCAAGCCCTCCCTTCCTCCTCTACTTTCGTTCTTGTTTACGTCTATACGCCGTTCTTTATTTATCCCTCTCTCATCAAATCATTGTATTTTTATGAATGTTTTCCAAATCTTCTTCTTAAAATTAAATATTATACCGTTACATACTTCATATATATTGAATATTTGCCATTTTATACAAACCTAACAGAATATAAAGTTTGATAATCCATTCGAATATGGAAGTTTATTAACAATATATGTTATTTAAGTAAAAAACAACTGAGACTTTAATTTACTTTTGCATTATCATATTTCAATTCAGTTATAAGTATCTAAGCCCGTATATCCCACTGTTTGGAGTAAGCATGCATTTCACTGCCAACGTTTATAAATTATTGAATGAAATAATTGACAGACATAAAATGGGTTCCTATATTAAATTAATTGAATATTAAAAGTAATAAATATTATGGTCACGTGTGTATTCTCAATTACCGCCTGTCAACCCACCTCCCCCTTTAACTACGGTAGCTCACACTAACATATTCATATTTCGTAACAGCTCACACTAACATATTCATATTTCGTAACTAGTCAACTCAGACACACGGCCACACACATTAATGTAACATTACGTTACACAAACTTGCATGTTATTTCCATACTTAAGGATAGTTGGCGTCTGTCAACTGCCTCAGCGAACACGGCTCCCTCAGAGATTAACCCCTTCCGTATCGGGGTTGTGTTTTGTTTTATTACAGCTATATTTACACAACTTTGGGCAGATAAGGAAGGATCTGTGGCGTTTAGAAGAATTAATTGAGCTAGTATGAAGCCTTTTAATTGTTACATTTCCTTCCTTAATTGAATACAAACTTATACAGTTAGCTATTCTCCATTCACTCGAACCATACATCTGGCTCCTAGTTGGTGTTTGTATCGACGTTCATGATTTCCCATTTTATCAATACCGTAGCTCACTGGCCCAGAAGAGTCGCAGAACCGATAATTTCTGTATTATTATCTTTATTATAATAGACACGCTTTAATAATTACTTAACAATCTACAGTGATATCCAAATCTTAAGTCATGATATATTACATTAATACACATTTATCACATATATAACATACAGTATACACAAGCAAAATAAAGAAATGATAAACCCAAAAAGTAAGCAAGTGATGAATACTGACTGACTTGGCCCACTGGCTTAGAGCCAATCACGTATTATTCACAATAATAATAAGATAGGCAGCGACGGCATTTCATATCTTGCTTGTGTTTACGATATTATATCTGCGTTATTTATGTGTTCCCTGTAATAGTTCATTGTTCTTAAGGTTTGGATATCACTCTAGAGTATCACATTATTATTCGAATTAATTTAACTTATCCTTATTATTCCATATTTGTTCAATAAACTAGATAAGTCTTAGTAATTATAATGATAATGATAATGCCTGTGATAAGTTATATCCAAACCTTAAGAGCTATCAAACATATATAACGAAGATATCATGCAGTAAACACAAGCAAGGGAAGATATGACGTCACTGCCTATGTAAATGTGTAAATGTGTGGTAGAGGTATTAAGTGTTGACCACAGAGTTAAAATGTTTCGATTTTGAATATTGCCTCCGACAAGAGGAGGATATTCTTTGGTTTTCCTTGCAACACCATTTACCCCTTGAGATTCATGACGCATTTTGATAGTTTATTGTGGCCCTTTTTCGACGATTTTGTACAGCGTAAGAAGAACCTTTGGGATGTAAACTATAATATGTTAACAGTGATTACATTATAGAAATATTTCTATATCTATATTAATCACGATTGAAGTAGCTTAAATGATGCAGGAAAAGCTATCAAATGTATTATTATGATAGTTACAGACACAAATACTTATAATAAATTGACAAGTAGAATCTGTGTCATCTTTATATGCCTAAATTTACTACCATTTCACACACATTTGTTTTCACTCACGCCATCACCTTCATTAGTTATAATGATGACACAAGGTTACGTAACATTGTTTCGGTTGTAATTGTTCATACATTACTTCCAATTATGTGTTTTAATGAAGTGCACATCCGTAATTTGTTAACAAATAATCTATAACTCAAATAAACAATATCTACACTCCATCATATTATTATAATAATCAATTTTGAAACAAACTGCCTGGGGAACTTAGTATATGGTGAAGGACTCTCTAAAACGTTATTTTTCTCTCTCTCTCCTAAGTACCGTAAATGAAGCCCAGAGCGAAGAAGTTATTGAAAAATATTTGATATATTTTATGTATTTGATTTTTCTTTTATTTTTATTTTTCTTTATTTTTTATCCTGGTATAGAACAGGTTCGGCCCTACATGGACACTTCGCGTATAAGCTATATACAAACACGTAAAAAGTGTGTATATATATATATTTATTTTTCTATGTGAATGAGGGAACCCAAAGGCATAACTGCCTGCAGCGAGCGCCTCCCCCAGATTTCAAAGAGTGACAGGGCCAAAATCAAGGGACGTTCGAGCTAAAATGCCTGGACACACGGAGTTTGAAGCAATTTAACTCATAGGAAGAGGGAAAGACTGATTCTGGAAGAGAGTTCCAGAGCTCAGCAGTTGAATAGAAGAAAGTCTGAGAAAAACGTTTCACTCTTGGGTTGGAGAGTTGCACAGAGTAGGGGTGGGATTGTGTTGTAAGGCAGGTACTACGTACCCTACTTAGAGGAGGTGGTATACACTTGGAAAGCTCCGAGGAACACTGATTATTGTAGTAGCGATAGAATAGCGAGAGAAATGCAACATTGCGGCGAAGAGAGAGAGATTGTAGAGAGTTGGTGAGTGCACGGGAGTTAATGATACGAAAGGCTTTCCTTTCTACTTTATCTAGGAGTGCGGTGTGAGAGGATCTTCCCCACACATGTGAACAATACTCAATACAAGGACGCACTGTGCCCCTGTACAGAGCAAGAAGCTGCACAGGGGTAAATAACCCCTTGAGGCGGTTGAGCACACCCAGCTTCTGGGAAGCTGCCTTAGCGAGACTGGTAATATGGTCTTTCCAAGTGAGAGCAGAAGAAAAAGAGACACCGAGAACATTGAGGGAAGATGAAGGGTTGATTTTTGTATTGTTATATCTATCTATATCTATTAATTGCACGTGGAAGAAAGAAAATGGTACCGGTATTTTATATGTAACCGACCCTCGCATTTACTTTTTACAGCACGAATTTGAGAAATATTCGATTGAAAAATATATTCAGCAAATTGATGGTGTATACAGCTAATAGCTACCAACAAATATAATAATATTTAGGTTAAAAAAGTTTACAAATAAATGCCACCGAATATAAATAAGGCTTTATCAATAGTGCTCTTAGTTTAATGACGTGTTGCATAGGAAACCAAAAACTTTACCGGTACTCTTATTGTTGGACAAGACGATAATCAAACGCAAAACATTTCCGCTGCGTTTTTAACAATACCTCTACCACTCCAGTGTAAATCTAATATCTTTGGAGGACAGCCTAATTGTATTATAATTACAATAAATAATAATGCAATGTTTTATTGTATGATCTGTTTGACTAAATAGCAATTATGTTGAAACACCTATTATATAATTGGACATTACACATTTAAAGTAATAAAGGGACAAGAATAATATTATTTACATTAGGTGAATTCCCACTTTTTCAGTATTTACAAGATTCCTTAACCATTACATTTATATCCTACTTCATGAATCATTAAGTTGTTGGTTTTTTGTATTAGTCTCTTTGGTTGGTGTTTTATTATAATGGTATGGGCAGGAATCTCCCCATCCAATTAACGCTACGATTATGAAGTTTGACTCATTCAGCACCGGTGATGTTGTTTTCATCATAATATTATTGTGGCAAATATTAGACGATTGTATTAAGCTAAAGAAGGGCGTCTACTATTTGAAATGCTACATATTATCGCAAATAACACCATAGCTACCAAAGCCCCTTTCTTATCTACATATAATAGGCTGAATATAGCCATAGTGAATTATATATGAGATGTCCCCGGTACCAAAAGGGTTACTAAAATGTCTCTATTTATGGCCTAGCTAAGATTCACCAAGGTCCTCTGCTCTATGATATAGAAATTCACCTGTAACGGAACGATATCCCTTAAGCTACTTCACACGTGATTAATATAGCTATATAAATATTAGTTCTATACATTTGTCATGTTTAAGGAAATGTAGTCCGTTTTGTCTTACAAATTTCCACCGTCTTCTGTTCGACTTAGTAATTCGTGTCAACTGCCATATTTAATATACACAAAGATTTTACCATATATTGGCATTTTGCCTCAACGTTATGATGAAACAGAGTCGACATTAATTTGGTGTAAATTTACATACATGCAATCCAATATTATATTTGACTGAACTGCACTTCTTTATTTGTTTATGTTAATCGAAGGGACAAGAAGAACCAGACCCACTCTCGTGGGTCCATCTATCCACTCGGAAGGAGGGAGAACTGTAGCACTTCCTTCACCACTTACAGGTGTCCTCTCCTAACACTTTAATCTCACCCTCTCCAGTGAATGGAATATACAGTAGTTATTTATTAACATTATTATTCAGTAAAAGAAGGAAGTGTAACAGTTAAACGTCTTTATACCATCTCAATTAACCCTTCGTAATACTACAGAGCCTTCATTAGCTGCATACAATTGCTTAAATATAGCTAAATCAAAAATAAACGGAACCCTAGTATGGAAGGGGTTAATCTCGGAGGGAGCAGCGCTCGCTGAGGCAGTTGAAAGACGCCAAATCTCCTCAAGTAAGAAAATAACACGCAAGTTTGTGTACTGTGTAATGTTACATTAATGTGTGTGGCCGTGTGTTTGCGTTGACTAGTTACGAAATATGAATAGATTAGTGTGAGCTACTATAGTTAAGGGGGAGGTGGGTTGACAGGCGAATACTGTATTGAGAATACACACGTAACCATATATTTTTAACTTAATATTCAATGCATTGAATCAAGGTACCCATTTTATGTGTGGGTCAATTATCTTTTTTAATAGTATTGTTTTTATACTTTAACAGTAAAATACATGCTTACTCCAGATATTGGGATATATGGGCTTAATTAATCATAACTTAATTGAAATATGAGAATGTAAAAGTATATTCAAGTCTCAATTGTATCTGACTGACATAACATTATATTGTTAATACACTTACATATTCGAATGGATCATAAATCTTTATATTGAGCTAGGTTTATAATAATTGGCAAATATGAACATGAGCTACGTACCGGTAACCAATTATTGCTATTTTAACGATATGTTATTTCATTTTAGGAAGAAGATTTGGAAAGCATGCATAAAAATACATAGAACGATGATAGAGGGATAAATGAGAGAGAGGAAGGAGAGAGAGGTTATCGTGATATTTATCATCCTGTGGTTATAGTCATGGCCTTGGTTAAAGTCACAGTGGTGGAAACAATCCAGGGGGAGGGGCTTACAGACATGAAACAGGAAAGAAAGAAGAAGGGATGGTTTGGCTGAGAGAGGGTGGTAGAGTGGGAAAGGAGTGTGGGGGGGGGGGGGGGGGGGTATCAATGTTACCAACACAATTCGCGATTATCTGCCTGGCAGGTGTAGCAGGACTTATGTCCACAATAGTACATGCTCAAAACCATGTCTTTTCCTAGTGTCAAGGTAATGTACAATCACGCTAATAGGTGATGTCTCGGCACCAAGTATGTTTTGATCAATAATTGGTATCAGCAATATCTAAACTTCATTTCTTCATATCGAGTGAAATATACAAACATGTTCCTACACTTACCCACCCTATCGAACATCTGGCAGACATTAATATAGCACAGAGCAAGCCAAACGTAATGACAGCTGGGCCATGACTTATTAGCGAGACCGTGCAGTCACATACAATATAACCACTGAGACATATAACATGAGAGAGAGTGGACGAGTTTTAGTCTGAAAAAGTTGTTGAAAATTCATATTCTTTGTTCTCTTAGGTAATCATTCATACATGTGGCAGCAGTCACCCATCCATATTCGTGATTTTGGTTTGGCGACAAAACGTACCAATTTATGTGCGAAAACTGTGGTGCACTTATATAGCGGCATATCTGTTATGCTACAGACGCTGTTAACCCTCTCCGACATATAAAAACTGTGGTGCACTTATATAGCGGCATATCTGTTATGCCACAGACGCTGTTAACCCTCTCCGACATATAAAAACTGTGGTGCACTTATATAGCGGCATATCTGTTATGCCACAGACGCTGTTAACCCTCTCCGACATATAAAAACTGTGGTGCACTTATATAGTGGCATATCTGTTATGCCACAGACGCTGTTAACCCTCTCCGACATATGACGCAATTTTGAGCCTATTAGGGATACTTTAAAGCCTTTGTTACCATTAGGGGTATTTAGAAACCTTTAGTTTAGTTACTTCAACCTCTGCAGTTGTCTTTGAGTTAGCTGAGGGCAGAAAACTAATTTTGGAGAGGTAATTATAAGAGTGAACGAACTCTATTTCTTATTGCTAATCTGGGAACCTCGCGTCATATGAGCGTGAAAGGGTTAAGAGAGCTCAGACGGTATTGTGCAGCATAATTTACTGGTTCGGCTCAATGGTTTAAGGAGCGGGTTTAGTTTGCTCTCTAAACCTCTACCAAACTTAAGAAAAACACCCACAAGACCCCCCTTCGATATAAATTTGTACATTATTCGGTAGAAAATGTCCCTGTCAAAGGGCGTTTCTTCTTCAAATACAGGCTCGCTATCGCTCGCCAGGAAAAAAAGTTGACACCTAAATGGCACGAAAGGTCTTAATATTGGCAAAAAAATGGGTCAAAAGGTCTTAAAATTGCCAAACTAATGAGGCAAATGTCTTGAAATATCCTAATTAATTGGGCAAAACATGAGGGAGGAGGAGGACTCGAATAACCAAACTGCCTCCCCTTAAGGTACGTTCGATGTATAAAAAGACCTATACTGCGGGCAACATACCCGTACATGTTGGTATTACCGACTGAGTTGGTTGGACTAAAGCTGGTATCACACGAGCACATTTTCCCTCAACATTTACCCTCAACACTGGTCTGGCAACTTATTAGGTTAACATTTAAAATATCTCGGTTACCTAAGTTAATCTACCACGACTCTAGTTTCCGATACCAGTGCAAACTATTCCAGAAATGTTGTCAGAAAAATGTTGATCATTGAATGTTGACTATAAAAGCTCTCGTGTGATACCGGCTTAACCCGTCCTGTACCAGTGACGTCCTTTTCAGTTTGTTCTGGCTAAGATATGACGACTTTTTTCAGCTTAGGAAGGACGTCTACCCATTTATAATGATACCAACTATCTCAATTAATCCTGTTAGCTACCATATATCCTTCCGAAGGTTCATAAAATTGTCTAAAATTAGTTGAAATCAAAGGATATAGACGTCGCTGGTACATGAGGGATTAAACCACCCTGCTTGTTGCCAGATGCTTCCAGGAGCTTCCGAACTTGCCACTGATATTCATATCAGTCTGCTCCATGCATTAGTTGAGGGAGGGTGTCTGTTCAACAAGAGGCATTTTAGAAGCTGAAATGCAAGAAAACAGGGCTAATTCAACATTTATTTGTGACAAGTATATACCAGGTATGAATGTGAGCTTTATTTCATGTCATAGGCCATAACTCATACTGCCTAAGAAACACATTAGTTGATAAAATAACAGATTATTTCATCGAGTTAACAGAGCGTAAAATACAAAGATGGAAGAGAGATAGACGGTATTTATACGTTTAGTGACTGGCACTGAGCGAGGCCAATGAGAGGAAACTTGCTCTGCACATGTTCAAGGTCGCATGCATTGGAATGAATGAATCAAGACTTCTATGGGGAGAATTCGACCCAATCTTTTCATTGGAACTCGTTAGAATTTAGTCTAGGCTACGGATATGGCGCTAGTGCGACGTATATTGAGCTGAATTAGCCAGAAAATAGCCGGCACGGTACGCGCGTACTCTTTCCTATATAACCTCCTGCACCAAAAGGGTTCACCCATTCTGTACCGGTGATGTACTTTTCATTACATTCTGGTAACTATTAAGCGATTTTGTCCAGCTTAGGAAGGACGTCTATCCATTAAAAGGCTATCGACTATATCAAATAATCCTTCCTAAGCTTCATAAAATCGTCTAAGCGTAGCCAGAAAAAGTTGCGAAGACGACGCCGGTATAGAAGGGGTTAAGGGGAGACGGTCGTTTTTCTGGTCCCCTTTCTCCCTAGTGCTTAGTCCCATTAGCATTCAGATTTTTAGACTTTCGGCTCATTTGTTTGTCGATTTTAAGACATTTCGTCGTAATTTTTTTATAAATTTTAGACCTATTGTGCCATCTAGGTGTACATTTTTTCCTGGCGAGCGAAAGCGAGCCTGTAATTGTAAGAGGAACCGGCCTTCGGCCGGGAGATTTTTTCTACCAAAAAATTTACAAATTATCTTGAGGGGGGGTCTAGGGGATGTTTTTCTAAGTTTGAGGGATGTCTAGCGAAGAAACTAAGAATTTATGAATGAATTAATTTATAGGCCAAGGAAGTAGTCAGTGTCCCCTTAAGGAGCTGATCCTATTTAGCCTGATAAAGCACAGCCTGATGGAAGATTTAATATATATATACAGTATCTAAAATTGTCAAAGGCCAAGCTAGATTAGATGTTCACAATTAGGCGAGGTGTGGCGGAGTGGTCTTGCCACTGGACTGGTGATCCGGTGGACCCGGGTTCGAATCCCAGTATGTCAATGGGAAGATATTATTGGGATGGAATTTGTGCTGTACATTTGTGCTGTGCTGTCAGTGCATTACCACAGCACACCGAAATGCCAAAACAAATACCCTCATTGTTCCCTGATTAATAGCATTGTATGAATATTCCCATATTAAAAAATATGCTACAGGGGGCAATGCCTAGTGAGTTAATTGCTCAATAGGTGGCGTTCTGAGAGTGAGGGTCCGAGTGTGGGGAGTGAGACTGTGAAGCGCAGGGGCGAGGCGGCTTCAGAGATGGGATTGCTTTGAGCCGTGAAGCTTCGCATGTCTCACTCCCTAGACTGGAGCAAGACCTCACGGACCTCACCGTGTTCAGCGGTAGAGTGTAAAGGCTATCAGCCTATGCCCGAGAGGGTAAGTAGTTGGAATATATAAAAAAAAACACACAAAAAAGGCTACTGCATAGTTGACACCACAAGAGAAAATGTTTTTAAGATTGTAGGAAAACTATTCAAGTCAGATCAAGCTACATGTTTTTTCAACAGTGTCATAAATACTTAGAATATGCTACTACGAGATATTATATATTGGGAGAATGCACAGACTTTCAAATATGCTTAGGTAAATTCTATTCTATTCTATTCTATTCTATATACCCAGGCCCAATCCCCACTTTTCATATTTTTTCCCCTCTTTTCCCTTTTTTTTTATGGGGGTGGCCGACTCAAGACAGAGCCAGAATAGGGACAACAACACAGAAAGCAATGAACACACAAAAACAAAATACAATATCACACACATCTAGGTCATCCAGGAGAAGACCCAGAGACCAGGGTCACCAAGGTCCCTCCAGCACTCCCGCGGCCCCCGACCACCCGGAGAGGTTCCGATCTCGGCAGGCAGATATGCAGCAGAGCGAAACCACAAGCTCGCCTACCACCTTACGTAAAAATTAATAATGTAAAATAATCAACTAGTTAATTTCATTGATGAGTAAGTCAAGTGAAAGTAATCATACACATACTGAATATATATATAAACAAACAATCACTTTACGACTAGTTAGTTTGTGGATGTTTGCATTCCTGTGTATAATTCTTTGTATATAAGGATACAAACGGCTAAGTATCTTTGTATATAAGGATACAAACGGCTAAGTATCTTTGTATATAAGGATACAAACGGCTAAGTATCTTAGTATCTTTGTATATAAGGATACAAACGGCTAAGTATCTTTGTATATAAGGATACAAACGGCTAAGTATCTTTGTATATAAGGATACAAACGGCTAAGTATCTTTGTATATAAGGATACAAATGGCTAAGTATCTTTGTATATAAGGATACAAATGGCTAAGTATCTTTGTATATAAGGATACAAACGGCTAAGTATCTTTGTATATAAGGATACAAACGGCTAAGTATCTTTGTATATAAGGATACAAATGGCTAAGTATCTTTGTATATAAGGATACAAATGGCTAAGTATCTTTGTATATAAGGATACAAACGGCTAAGTATCTTTGTATATAAGGATACAAACGGCTAAGTATCTTTGTATATAAGGATACAAACGGCTAAGTATCTTTGTATATAAGGATACAAACGGCTAAGTATCTTTGTATATAAGGATACAAAATGGCTAAGTATCTTTGTATATAAGGATACAAACGGCTAAGTATCTTTGTATATAAGGATACAAACGGCTAATTATCTTTGTATATAAGGATACAAACGGCTAATTATCTTTGTATATAAGGATACAAACGGCTAAGTATCTTTGTATATAAGGATACAAACGGCTAAGTATCTTTGTATATAAGGATACAAACGGTTAAGTATCTTTGTATATAAGGATACAAACGGCTAAGTATCTTTGTATACAAGGATACAAACGGCTAAGTATCTTTGTATATAAGGATACAAACGGCTAAGTATCTTTGTATATAAGGATACAAACGGCTAAGTATCTTTGTATATAAGAATACAAACGGCTAAGTATCTTTGTATATAAGGATACAAACAGCTAAATATCTTTGTATATAAGGATACAAACGGCTAAGTATCTTTGTATATAAGGATACAAACAGCTAAGTATCTTTATATATAAGGATACAAACGGCTAACTATCTTTGTATATAAGGATACAAACGGCTAAGTATCTTTATATATAAGGATACAAACGGCTAAGTATCTTTGTATATAAGGATACAAACGGCTAAGTATCTTTGTATATAAGGATACAAACGGCTAAGTATCTTTGTATATAAGGATACAAACGGCTAAGTATCTTTGTATATAAGGATACAAACGGCTAAGTATCTTTGTATATAAGGATACAAACGGCTAAGTATCTTTGTATATAAGGATACAAACGGCTAAGTATCTTTGTATATAAGGATACAAACGGCTAAGTATCTTTGTATATAAGGATACAAACAGCTAAGTATCTTTGTATATAAGGATACAAACGGCTAAGTATCTTTGTATATAAGGATACAAACAGCTAAGTATCTTTATATATAAGGACACAAACGGCTAACTATCTTTGTATATAAGGATACAAACGGCTAAGTATCTTTATATATAAGGATACAAACGGCTAAGTATCTTTGTATATAAGGATACAAACAGCTAAGTATCATTGTATATAAGGATACAAACGGCTAAGTATCTTTATATATAAGGATACAAACGGCTAAGTATCTTTGTATATAAGCATACAAACGGCTAAGTATCTTTGTATATAATGATACAAACGGCTAAGTATCTTTGTATATAAGGATACAAACGGCTAAGTATCTTTGTATATAAGGATACAAACGGCTAAGTATCTTTGTATATAACGATACAAACGGCTAAGTATCTTTGTATATAAGGATACAAACGGCTAAGTATCATTGTATATAAGGATACAAACGGCTAAGTATCTTTGTATATAAGGATACAAACGGCTAAGTATCTTTGTATATAAGGATACAAACGGCTAAGTATCTTTGTATATAAGGATACAAACGGCTAAGTATCTTTGTATATAAGGATACAAACGGCTAAGTATCTTTGTAAATAAGGATACAAACGGCTAAGTATCTTTTGTGACGTTAACCACTCCGTTAGAACCGCATGGCTTGTCCTACGGTGACTCGCTAGGATCGCCAGGGCAGTGGATGTGGCTACAGTTGATGTATTATTGTGTGCTTTATTTCATATGAAAGCTCGTGTCATGGGCAGTCCAGAAAGGCTCTTTGTTTTCGCCCATGTCAAGGCTTTATATATTTAATTGCAAAGTATATGTTTTATCATTAAGTAGTAATGATAGGAATTGAGAGAGAGAGAGAGAGAGAGTAGAACAGAGTGTGAGGAGGCGCGCAGTGTTTTTTGCCATGCTCGATGATGTCATAGCTGGCTGGTCTCTTGGGGATTGGTTGGAGGAGTTTTTTACCATGCTTGGTGACGTCATGTTTGGCTGGCATCTTTGGCATTGGCTGGAGGACTTGTTACCACTTTGCTTACGCGGTGCGAGCTAGTGCTAGTATATATACAGCTTTCTTGCCACTCTCTCCCTCAGATGTGGTTTCTAGAACGCATCCCTCTTATCCCTTTGATATCTGTCCCCCTTTCTGCACCTGAGAACCTTTTCCTCTGCCTATCTCTCTCATTTTCCATATCTTTCACCACCTTTTATTAATATTATACCCCCTCTGGTTAACTCTGCATAATCAGCTTCATGCTGGCCAGTTGTATTGTGCGTTAAGGTCTTATATAACCCATGTATGTTAGTTGTTAAGATAAGTTGATCACGAAGCATTGGTTGGCATTCATATTGTTCAGTACCACTTCCTATAATTATTAGTGTTCTGCTGGATTAGATAATGCTAGACTAGGAGTCTGATACTATAAGGTATTGTTTCCGATGGGTGCTGGCTTTAGTTAAAAGCTGCACGACATACCTGAGAACTGGAGTTGATTGGGTAAATTCTAGTCTGTGTGCCATTGAGAGTAGAGCATGCACGAATGAGGGCTTTTTGCCTATACCATTCTGCACTGTTCTAAGCTCATTGTTTGTCTTTGAGGTACGCCAGGAGAACGCTTAATACTTCGGTATTAAGGTTTCTCAAGAGAGCTACCCTCCATTATAACGTAATATTTGACGCACAGACTTGAGATTTGCACTAGGCTAGGCGGCATGCCATGCGCACCAGTATCTTGTATCATTGACTCTAGCTAGACTTTATCAGTCATAGTAGACATTAAGTATATTAAACCAATTATTCTTATTATGCATACCCGTTTGTGATTACACAAGCATTTCGCAGCCTAGTTTGATGTATTGAGACACAAACGACTTAGGCTCTTTTTGTTGATAGGAATACTGCATTGTCGTGGCGATTATTATTATTGTTGTGGCGTTTAGGATATTCTTGGCTCCGACTGCATTATATCTCCTGCCTTTTTGTGTGCATAGCCTGCACGAGCATTGTTCCGCTGCCTGCCTTTTTGGGTTCCATTTCCGATTCGAGCATCTTGATAGCATCTAACATTTAAAGAAGATTCCTTGTTGGTGTTGAAGGACTTTAGTGCACTTTCTTTCATGCAGGAGTGCCTGACATTTATTGGTTAAAGTAACGTAAGCTGTAACTTCTCTTACCACCTTACTTTGCATACCATAACCAAGCACCTTCGGTTATAGGTAGTAATAGGCTGTTTTCACATAACATTAAGCCTAGAGTAGACGCACATTTATTGAGAGTTTAATAACCTATTATTGCATATAGAACTCTGGAGAGTATTTGTGTTCTTTGTTCACTGGGGATATACATCAGAGGTTGGATCTAGCGCTTTCCGTTGTAGCATTTATGCCATTACTAGTCCAATGAATAAGAGCCCTGATATATCTAAACCTCAGTCGTAACAAATGGCGACCTTACCTAGGATTTGGTGAACCTACATTTATTAGCAGGGAACATTTGTTGTTTTGGGGAATATTTTGCGGGGATCAGCAAGAATAATTTTGTTTGCAACATAGTATAGCCCTTGAGTATTTCCGAGAATTTTTGTGTGTATATTGAGGTATAAGAGTTTGGGGTGCTTCTTTTCTGAATATTGAGGTGGGAAATTTTTGTGAGCATCATGTCTTATACCGGATCAGAGGAGAATGGAGACACAGTACGTAATGTCGAAACTGAGGAACAGCAGTATGATGAAATGGTTAATCAGGTGAACTGTGAGGAGGATGCTAGGATATTTTTGCAATGGCCTGTTACTGCCGAGCGGTTGGAGGGTATGGATCGGTACGGTCTTCAATGCCTGGCCACAGCTATCGGTCATGCGGGTACTAGCAGCATGACCAGGGATAACTTGATAACATGTGTACTGGGCAGGGTGACTGGTGAGCGAGATGGGTTGAGTGCTCAGAGCCCTTCGGCCATGCTTCCCCTACACTCGACTCCCAGCCATCCCAGTGGTTTGCCGACCCCGAGTACGCTTCCACAGTTGGGTGGTGACTGGCAGGGTGGGTTGCCCCTGGGGGGACCACCAGTAATTTCAAACATTGTAGCACCTTCACCAGCTTTCGTAAAAAACGTTCCTGTTTAACAAACCTCTTAGACTTCTTCCACGATATCCTCAACCTCTACGATGAGAGTAAAGCTGTAGATATTATATACCTTGATTTTCAAAAGGCCTTTGACAAAGTTCCCCACAAACGTTTACTGCTAAAACTAAAAGTGCATGGAATACAAGATGGTGTGTTGAAATGGATAGAAAATTGGCTCAGCAACAGAAAGCAAAGGGTAGTCATAAACGGTAAGGCATCTAAATGGACCAATGTAAGTAGCGGGGTACCCCAGGGATTGGTACTAGGACCAATTCTCTTTCTAATTTACATCAACGACATAGATGAGGGTCTCACCTGTACAATCTCAAAATTTGCTGACGATACAAAAATTGCAAATAGCGTACTCTCAATAGAACAAGTTGACGATATGCAACACAATCTAGATAAATTGTCATGTTGGGCCCAAATTTGGCAAATGAGTTTCAATGCAGATAAATGTAAAGTACTACATGTCAGATACCTAAATGAGAAAGCAAACTATTCGATGAATGGCACTCAGCTTAAGAATGTAAACAGAGAAACCGATCTGGGAGTAACAATATCGAGTAACCTAAAACCGAGTCAACAATGTTCAGAAGTTGTTAAGAAGGCAAACAAAATAATTGGCTTTATAGGCAGGTCATTTGAGCATAAATCCAAAGAAGTTATCCTAACCCTTTACAATTCCTTAGTCCGCCCTCTTCTGGAATACTGCGTTCAATCCTGGTGCCCTTATTACCAAAAAGATATAAACAAGCTAGAACGAGTTCAACGTAGAGTTACCAAAATGATACCTAGCCTAAAGAACAAACCATACGAAGAGCGTCTTAGAGAATTAAATCTATTTCCTTTAACCCAGCGCAGATTAAGAGGTGACTTAATTCAAGTGTTCAGAATCATCAAAGGCATCGACAATATGAACTGTAGTAAGTACTTCACTATCGACCAATCTAATTACACGCGGGGAAACGGTTGCAAAATTATTGGTAAATCTTTTAACTCGCACGAATCTAAGAATTTCTTCTTCAATCGAGTTGTCAACTTGTGGAATGGGCTTCCCCGAAACGTTATAGACTGCATCACCGTTGATTCATTTAAACTCCGCCTAGACAAATATCTCTCATCAAACCCGCGACTGACTGCGTTTGTAAATGAATAACTTTATTTTATCCCCCCCTCAGTTACTAACCCATCTGTTCTCTACTAACTTCCTAATCCTGCCACGGACATTAGTTCCAGGGCAGTAATTCCCTTTCCAATGTTCCCTTACCCACTCTAAACCACTGTTTGGACACTTGATCCTCAGTGTTTTGGAGGACAAGCAACCTAGAAGGGTCACTAGACCTGTTGTTGCTTGATTTCCTTTGTACTCCTTTGTACCTCCTCAAGGGTTAACTCCAGAATTATTGCTTCAGCTCGAATTAGCTAAGATCCAGCAGCAAATAGAATCAGCTAAGATCGAAGAGAGAAAGGCTATCAGGGTATGTGAGCTTCAGCTTCAGAATCAGCAGCAAATAGAATTAGCCAAAATAGAAGAGAGAAAAACTATCAGTCAGCAGTCTCAGCACATAGAGCTAGCAAAAATCCAAGCTGATTTAGAGTCGACTAGGTACTGTGCCGACATGGACGTAGAGATGTCGCGAGTAGAGACAACGGGACAGCGACATGGGGCTGGTAACCGTGTCCATGATCAATCTCTCTCGCACTTATTGAAACTGGTTCCGGTGTTTGATGAGAGTGGGGTAACAGAATTTTTCGCACGCTTTGAGAAGAAGTGCCAGGAACACCAGTGGCCAGAGAATAAATGGGCAGCACTTGTATCCTCTAGATTAATAGGCAAGGGTCTTAAAGCCTACGATGCGTTACCTTTGGAGTCATGTATTGTGTATGAGGATCTCAAGGAGGCTGTCCTGAGGGCTTACGAACTGCAACCAGAAACGTACCGTTTGAAGTTCCGGGGTGTAACTAAGGGAAGAGATAGCACCTTTTTGGAACATGCCCGGGACTTGTCCGATGCTATGGGGAACTGGCTCCGATCTGAGAAGGTAACAACATTTGATGGAATTAAGCAGTTAATGATGTTGGAGCAGTTCTTTAAGAGCACGGGCGGTGATCTAACTTTGAACTTAAAGGAGAAAAACCCAAGAACTCTAGTCGAAGCAGCAGAAATGGCTGATCGACGGCTGTCGTTGATTCGGGGTTGCGGGTCCTCACAGAAGTACGATGCAAGTGCTAAGGACCGTTATCCTCCCCCTCCCCGTAGCAATGACACATTAAAACAAAAGAGCCATGAAACTAAAACTGAATCCAAACCTTACACCACACCGTATAAGAAAAGTCAGGGCCTTTTACATCACAGTATAAGCCGAAACCGAAATGTATGTGTTTTAGTTGCCACCAGGAGGGTCATAAAGCAAATGAGTGCCCTAGTCGACCTCCTCTGGCAGCCGTGTCTTTTGCTCATGGCATTGGAGTGTTCAAGAGGACATCGGAGTTTGTTAGAGGCAATTCTTCCGAGGTAAATACACTGCCAGTGCAGAAGGATCCGGAAGGCTTATTCCCTGTCCGTGATGCCTTTAGTGACCATAGGGGACTCGGTTGTGTGGAGTGGGGGGTAGAAGATATGAGGTGAGAATTTTGCGTGACACTGGGGCATCGCAAACAATGTTGAGGAATTTCACTGGTAAACCTGTCAATACGGCGCGGGTGGTTGTGGTTCAGGGAGTTAATGCAACAAGGTCATACCCACTTGTAAGAATGAAGATGGAAGTTGATGGTGTGACTCGTGACCTGGATGTAGGAATTGTGGAGAAGTTGCCTGTTGGGGGCGTCGACCTCCTTCTCGGCAACGACTTTGCGGGGCCTACTTCTGAGGCTCCACCCTTGGTCGTTGCCGAGAAGCCGGCCGACGTGAGTAGGGAGGAGCAGGAGTGGGTTGAGAAGTGTCAGGTGCAACTTATGGCGTGTGTTGTCACCCGATCTCTTGCATCCAGGGAGTCACATTCTGGTCAACAGTCTTTAGACAAGCGGAGGAAAGGTACCGAGAAGGGGTTGAAAGTTGATGCGGTTGAGAGTTTAGTATCAACGGACATTCTCGGGGACTCATTATTAGGACCAATTTTCGAGTCTGGAGAAGACCCATTAACTGTTACTAAGAAGGCAGAGGATGGGCTTAAAAAGACGAAGAGACAGCAACGATACACAGAGAGAGAGCAACGGGAGGCTAAATTCAATGTAGGAGGGGGCATGAGTTGTTTCGCAAACACTTAGATAAGCTTGCTCCTTCGGACATTCGTAAATTGCAATTAGAAGACCCGGAGGTTCTTGAATGTGGTACCGGTGCTGTCGAGTTGGAGGAGGACAGTGATGCACAGTCGGGAGATGTAGCAACAAGGTATCCTGACGCGTACCCTATGAGAAATGGGTCAGCGAAGACGGTGGTCCGAAGCTTGCTAGTGTATTTTTCCCGGTATGGTTACCCGCAGGGGATTCAGTCAGACCAAGGATCCAACTTCACTTCTAACCTCTTTGTTCAAGCAGTGCAGCAGCATGGGATTGTTACGGTTGTGTCATCTGCGTATCATCCGGAGAGCCAGGGTGTGTTAGAGCGATGGCACTCAGCCTTAAAATCTGTGCTTCGTTGTTGTTGCTTTGAGAGTGGGAAAGGTTGGGATCTTGGCCTGCCATATGTTTTATTTGCTGCACGGGAGGTACCTAGGGAAAGTTTGGGATTCAGCCCTAATGAGCTCGTCTTTGGACACCGTGTCAGAGGGCCTCTCCATATGGTTGAAGAAATATGGGAGGGCGCAGAAAAACCTTGTTCTATGCTCAAGTATGTCCTCGACAGTCGAGAACGGATGTTGCGCAGTCTGGAGTTGTCTGGCCGTAATTTGACTAGCTCTCAGGTTGAGAAGCTATCGGACCTGGATTACTTGGTGGCCACTCCAGACAGATGTAAGCGCAATCAGTTATGCCACGTTAATCTCATGAAGGAGTATGTGAGGCACCCCCCTGAGCCTCTCACTGTGCCTGTGATGACGTTTAGCAGTCAAGGTGGAGAAGGAGAACGGGACAGTCAAGCTCAGGTGGAGGATAACTAGAAGGATAAGAAAGTCAAATGGGCGCCTGAGTGTGAGAAAGCGTTTAGAGTAGTAAAACACCTGTTGTGCACTCACCCGATCCTCAGGGCCCCTGACTTTAGCCTACCTTTCCAACTAGCAACGGATGCTAGTGGTGTGGGGGCTGGTGCCGTCCTTATGAAAAAGGACGATAATGGGCTTGAACATCCTGTTAGTTTCTGCTCGGAGAAGTTCAATTCAGCCCAGGGAAGCTGCTCTGTTGTCGAGAGGGAGCTGCTGGCAGTTGTGCTTGCACTGAGGCATTTTGAGGTCTATGTTCCAGCCTATGGTCCGGTCGTTGTAGCTTACACAGATCATCACCCTCTCAAGTTCTTGGACCAGTTTCACAATCGGAATATGAGGCTGACCGGGTGGTCGCTGGTGTTACGGGAGTATAGCCTGGACATACGCCATATTGCCGGTTGTAACAACGTGGTTGCAGATTGTCTTTCAAGGGTATATGATCCTGGGTAGATTGACACACGGGTAGCCTCCTGCTTTAGTTTGAATAGTATTTTGCGCTTGGTGCTTGTTGGCTCGCGGTTGTAGCCCAGCGTATTGGGTCGTAAAGCAGGAGTTGAGCGTTTGGTATAGAAGAAAAACTAGGCTTGCCCCTATAGTGCAGCCGAAATAAACAAATTAAAAACATGAAAATCAAATAAAAACTCTTTCTCTGATAGTTGAATTTTTTCAGTATGTTATAGCAGTAATTTTGAGTTGCACTCCTCTCAGAATGCTGGGCTAGAGAAGCTCGCTCTTGAGGAGCATAACTACATATGATTTAACCTATTGTGTTGGGGAGGGTTATAATTTTGTAAAATGTTTTGTTGAGAACTGTGCCAGATATTTTACTGCCGCTGGGTGATGGGAAGTAGAGATGTAGCATGGGTTCTAACCATCAGATTTTTTTGAGCTTTGGGCCTCTGAGAAAAATCTTGGGGGCGGGGGGGGGGGGGGGGTGACGTTAACCACTCCGTTAGAACCTCATGGCTTGTCCTACGGGGACTCGCTAGGATCGCCAGGGCAGTGGATGTGGCTACAGTTGATGTATTATTGTGTGCTTTATTTCATATGAAAGCTCGTGTCATGGGCAGTCCAGAAAGGCTCTTTGTTTTCGCCCATGTCAAGGCTTTATATATTTAATTGCAAAGTATATGTTTTATCATTAAGTAGTAATGATAGGATTTGAGAGAGAGAGAGAGAGAGAGTAGAACAGAGTGTGAGGAGGCGCGCAGTGTTTTTGCCATGCTCGATGATGTCATAGCTGGCTGGTCTCTTGGGGATTGGTTGGAGGAGTTTTTTACCATGCTTGGTGACGTCATGTTTGGCTGGCTTCTTTGGCATTGGCTGGAGGACTTGTTACCGCTTTGCTTACGCGGTGCGAGCTAGTGCTAGTATATATACAGCTTTCTTGCCACTCTCTCCCTCAGATCTGGTTTCTAGAACGCATCCCTCTTATCCCTTTGATATCTGTACCCCTTCCTGCACCTGAGAACCTTTTCCTCTGCCTATCTCTCTCATTTTCCATATCTTTCACCACCTTTTATTAATATTATACCCCCTCTGGTTAACTCTGCATAATCAGCTTCATGCTGGCCAGTTGTATTGTGCGTTAAGGTCTTATATAACCCATGTATGTTAGTTGTTAAGATAAGTTGATCACGAAGCATTGGTTGGCATTCATATTGTTCAGTACCACTTCCTATAATATAATTAGTGTTCTGCTGCATTAGATAATGCTAGACTAGGAGTCTGATACTATAAGGTATTGTTTCCGATGGGTGCTGGCTTTAGTTAAAAGCTGCACGACATACCTGAGAACTGGAGTTGATTGGGTAAATTCTAGTCTGTGTGCCATTGAGAGTAGAGCATGCACGAATGAGGGCTTTTTGCCTATACCATTCTGCACTGTTCTAAGCTCGTTTGTCTTTGAGGTCAGGAGAGCCAGGAGAACGCTTAATACTTCGGTATTAAGGTTTCTCAAGAGAGCTACCCTTCATTATAACGTAATATTTGACGCACAGACTTGAGATTTGCACTAGGCTAGGCGGCATGCCATGCGCACCAGTATCTCGTATCATTGACTCTAGCTAGACTTTATCAGTCATAGTAGACATTAAGTATATTAAACCAATTATTCTTATTATGCATACCCGTTTATGATTACACAAGCATTTCGCAGCCTAGTTTGATGTATTGAGACACAAACGACTTAGGCTCTTTTTGTTGATAGGAATACTGCATTGTCGTGGCGATTATTATTATTGTTGTGGCGTTTAGGATATTCTTGGCTCCGACTGCATTATATCTCCTGCCTTTTTGTGTACATAGCCTGCACGAGCATTGTTCCGCTGCCTGCCTTTTTGGGTTCCATTTCCGATTCGAGCATCTTGATAGCATCTAACATTTAAAGAAGATTCCTTGTTGGTGTTGAAGGACTTTAGTGCACTTTCTTTCATGCAGGAGTGCCTGACATTTATTGATTAAAGTAACGTAAGCTGTAACTTCTCTTACCATCTTACTTTGCATACCATAACCAAGCACCTTCGGTTATAGGTAGTAATAGGCTGTTTTCACATAACATTAAGCCTAGAGTAGACGCACATTTATTGAGAGTTTAATAACCTATTATTGCATATAGAACTCTGGAGAGTATTTGTGTTCTTTGTTCACGGGATATACATCAGAGGTTGGATCTAGCACTTTCCGTTGTAGCATTTATGCCATTACTAGTCCAATGAATAAGAGCCCTGATATATCTAAACCTCAGTCGTAACAAATGGCGACCTTACCTAGGATTTGGTGAACCTACATTTATTAGCAGGGAACATTTGTTGTTTTGGGGAATATTTTGCGGGGATCAGCAAGAATAATTTTGTTTTGCAACATAGTATAGCCCTTGAGTATTTCCGAGAATTTTTGTGTGTATATTGAGGTATAAGAGTTTGGGGTGCTTCTTTTCTGAATATTGAGGTGGGAAATTTTTGTGAGCATCATGTCTTATACCGGATCAGAGGAGAATGGAGACACAGTACGTAATGTCGAAACTGAGGAACAGCAGTATGATGAAATGGTTAATCAGGTGAACTGTGAGGAGGATGCTAGGATATTTTTGCAATGGCCTGTTACTGCCGAGCGGTTGGAGGGTATGGATCGGTACGGTCTTCAATGCCTGGCCACAGCTATCGGTCATGCAGGTACTAGCAGCATGACCAGGGATAACTTGATAACAAGTGTACTGGGCAGGGTGACTGGTGAGCGAGATGGGTTGAGTGCTCAGAGCCCTTCGACCATGCTTCCCCTACACTCGACTCCCAGCCATCCCAGTGGTTTGCCGACCCCGAGTACGCTTCCACAGTTGGGTGGTGACTGGCAGGGTGGGTTGCCCCTGGGGGGACCACCGGTAATTTCAAACATTGTAGCACCTTCACCAGCTTTCGTAAAAAACGTTCCTGTTTAACAAACCTCTTAGACTTCTTCCACGATATCCTCAACCTCTACGATGAGAGTAAAGCTGTAGATATTATATACCTTGATTTTCAAAAGGCCTTTGACAAAGTTCCCCACAAACGTTTACTGCTAAAACTAAAAGCGCATGGAATACAAGACGGTGTGTTGAAATGGATAGAAAATTGGCTCAGCAACAGAAAGCAAAGGGTAGTCATAAACGGTAAGGCATCTAAATGGACCAATGTAAGTAGCGGGGTACCCCAGGGATCGGTACTAGGACCAATTCTCTTTCTAATTTACATCAACGACATAGATGAGGGTCTCACCTGTACAATCTCAAAATTTGCTGACGATACAAAAATTGCAAATAGCGTACTCTCAAAAGAACAAGTTGACGATATGCAACACAATCTAGATAAATTGTCATGTTGGGCCCAAATTTGACAAATGAGTTTCAATGCGGATAAATGTAAAGTACTACATGTCGGATACCTAAATGAGAAAGCAAACTATTCGATGAATGGCACTCAGCTTAAGAATGTAAACAGAGAAACCGATCTGGGAGTAACAATATCGAGTAACCTAAAACCGAGTCAACAATGTTCAGAAGTTGTTAAGAAGGCAAACAAAATAATTGGCTTTATAGGCAGGTCATTTGAGCATAAATCCAAAGAAGTTATCCTAACCCTTTACAATTCCTTAGTCCGCCCTCTTCTGGAATACTGCGTTCAATCCTGGTGCCCTTATTACCAAAAAGATATAAACAAGCTAGAACGAGTTCAACGTAGAGTTACCAAAATGATACCTAGCCTAAAGAACAAACCATACGAAGAGCGTCTTAGAGAATTAAATCTATTTCCTTTAACCCAGCGCAGATTAAGAGGTGACTTAATTCAAGTGTTCAGAATCATCAAAGGCATCGACAATATGAACTGTAGTAAGTACTTCACTATCGACCAATCTAATTACACGCGGGGAAACGGTTGCAAAATTATTGGTAAATCTTTTAACTCGCACGAATCTAAGAATTTCTTCTTCAATCGAATTGTCAACTTGTGGAATGGGCTTCCCCGAAACGTTATAGACTGCATCACCGTTGATTCATTTAAACTCCGCCTAGACAAATATCTCTCATCAAACCCGCGACTGACTGCGTTTGTAAATGAATAACTTTATTTTATCCCCCCCTCAGTTACTAACCCATCTGTCCTCTACTAACTTCCTAATCCTGCCACGGACATTAGTTCCAGGGCAGTAATTCCCTTTCCAATGTTCCCTTACCCACTCTAAACCACTGTTTGGACACTTGATCCTCAGTGTTTTGGAGGACAAGCAACCTAGAAGGGTCACTAGATCTGTTGTTGCTTGATTTCCTTTGTACTCCTTTGTACTCCTTTTTACCTCCTCAAGGGTTAACTCCAGAATTATTGCTTCAGCTCGAATTAGCTAAGATCCAGAAGCAAATAGAATCAGCTAAGATCGAAGAGAGAAATGCTATCAGGGTATTTGAGCTTCAGCTTCAGAATCAGCAGCAAATAGAATTAGCCAAAATAGAAGAGAGAAAAACTATCAGTCAGCAGTCTCAGCACATAGAGCTAGCAAAAATCCAAGCTGATTTAGAGTCGACTAGGTACTGTGCCGACATGGACGTAGAGAAGTCGCGAGTAGAGACAACGGGACAGCGACTTGGGGCTGGTAACCGTGTCCATGATCAATCTCTCTCGCACTTATTGAAACTGGTTCCGGTGTTTGACGAGAGTGGGGTAACAGAATGTTTCGCACGCTTTGAGAAGAAGTGCCAGGAACACCAGTGGCCAGAGAATAAATGGGCAGCACTTGTATCCTCTAGATTAATAGGCAAGGGTCTTAAAGCCTACGATGCGTTACCTTTGGAGTCATGTATTGTGTATGAGGATCTCAAGGAGGCTGTCCTGAGGGCTTACGAACTGCAACCAGAAACGTACCGTTTGAAGTTCCGGGGTGTAACTAAGGGAAGAGATAGCACCTTTTTGGAACATGCCCGGGACTTGTCCGATGCTATGGGGAACTGGCTCCGATCTGAGAAGGTAACAACATTTGATGGAATTAAGCAGTTAATGATGTTGGAGCAGTTCTTTAAGAGCACGGGCGGTGATCTAACTTTGAACTTAAAGGAGAAAAACCCAAGAACTCTAGTCGAAGCAGCAGAAATGGCTGATCGACGGCTGTCGTTGATTCGGGGTTGCGGGTCCTCACAGAAGTACGATGCAAGTGCTAAGGACCGTTATCCTCCTCCTCCCCGTAGCAATGACACATTAAAACAAAAGAGCCATGAAACTAAAACTGAATCCAAACCTTACACCACACCGTATAAGAAAAGTCAGGGCCTTTTACATCACAGTATAAGCCGAAACCGAAATTTATGTGTTTTAGTTGCCACCAGGAGGGTCATAAAGCAAATGAGTGCCCTAGTCGACCTCCTCTGGCAGCCGTGTCTTTTGCTCACGGCATTGGAGTGTTCAAGAGGACATCGGAGTTTGTTAGAGGCAATTCTTCCGAGGTAAATACACTGCCAGTGCAGAAGGATCCGGAAGGCTTATTCCCTGTCCGTGATGCCTTTAGTGACCATAGGGAACTCGGTTGTGTGGAGTGGGGGGTAGAAGATATGAGGTGAGAATTTTGCGTGACACTGGGGCATCGCAAACACTGTTGAGGAATTTCACTGGTAAACCTGTCAATACGGCGCGGGTGGTTGTGGTTCAGGGAGTTAATGCAACAAGGTCATACCCGCTTGTAAGAATGAAGATGGAAATTGATGGTGTGACTCGTGACCTGGATGTAGGAATTGTGGAGAAGTTGCCTGTTGGGGGCGTCGACCTCCTTCTCGGCAACGACTTTGCGGGGCCTACTTCTGAGGCTCCACCCTTGGTCGTTGCCGAGAAGCCGGCCGACGTGAGTAGGGAGGAGGAGGAGTGGGTTGAGAAGTGTCAGGTGCAACCTATGGCGTGTGTTGTCACCCGATCTCTTGCATCCAGGGAGTCACATTCTGGTCAACAGTCTTTAGACAAGCGGAGGAAAGGTACCGAGAAGGGGTTGAAAGTTGATGCGGTTGAGAGTTTAGTATCAACGGACATTCTCGGGGACTCATTATTAGGACCAATTTTCGAGTCTGGAGAAGACCCATTAACTGTTACTAAGAAGGCAGAGGATGGGCTTAAAAAGACGAACAGACAGCAACGATACACAGAGAGAGAGCAACGGGAGGCTAAATTCAATGTAGGAGGGGGCATGAGTTGTTTCGCAAACACTTAGATAAGCTTGCTCCTTCGGACATTCGTAAATTGCAATTAGAAGACCCGGAGGTTCTTGAATGTGGTACCGGTGCTGTCGAGTTGGAGGAGGACAGTGATGCACAGTCGGGAGATGTAGCAACAAGGTATCCTGACGCGTACCCTATGAGAAATGGGTCAGCGAAGACGGTGGTCCGAAGCTTGCTAGTGTATTTTTCCCGGTATGGTTACCCGCAGGGGATTCAGTCAGACCAAGGATCCAACTTCACTTCTAACCTCTTTGTTCAAGCAGTGCAGCAGCATGGGATTGTTACGGTTGTGTCATCTGCGTATCATCCGGAGAGCCAGGGTGTGTTAGAGCGATGGCACTCAGCCTTAAAATCTGTGCTTCGTTGTTGTTGCTTTGAGAGTGGGAAAGGTTGGGATCTTGGCCTGCCATATGTTTTATTTGCTGCACGGGAGGTACCTAGGGAAAGTTTGGGATTCAGCCCTAATGAGCTCGTCTTTGGACACCGTGTCAGAGGGCCTCTCCATATGGTTGAAGAAATATGGGAGGGCGCAGAAAAACCTTGTTCTATGCTCAAGTATGTCCTCGACAGTCGAGAACGGATGTTGCGCAGTCTGGAGTTGGCTGGCCGTAATTTGACTAGCTCTCAGGTTGAGAAGCTATCGGACCTGGATTACTTGGTGGCCACTCCAGACAGATGTAAGCGCAATCAGTTATGCCACGTTAATCTCATGAAGGAGTATGTGAGGCACCCCCCTGAGCCTCTCACTGTGCCTGTGATGACGTTTAGCAGTCAAGGTGGAGAAGGAGAACGGGACAGTCAAGCTCAGGTGGAGGATAACTAGAAGGATAAGAAAGTCAAATGGGCGCCTGAGTGTGAGAAGGCGTTTAGAGTAGTAAAACACCTGTTGTGCACTCACCCGATCCTCAGGGCCCCTGACTTTAGCCTACCTTTCCAACTAGCAACGGATGCTAGTGGTGTGGGGGCTGGTGCCGTCCTTATGAAAAAGGACGATGATGGGCTTGAACATCCTGTTAGTTTCTGCTCGGAGAAGTTCAATTCAGCCCAGGGAAGCTGCTCTGTTGTCGAGAGGGAGCTGCTGGCAGTTGTGCTTGCACTGAGGCATTTTGAGGTCTATGTTCCAGCCTATGGTCCGGTCGTTGTAGTTTACACAGATCATCACCCTCTCAAGTTCTTGGACCAGTTTCACAATCGGAATATGAGGCTGACCGGGTGGTCGCTGGTGTTACGGGAGTATAGCCTGGACATACGCCATATTGCCGGTTGTAACAACGTGGTTGCAGATTGTCTTTCAAGGGTATATGATCCTGGGTAGATTGACACACGGGTAGCCTCCTGCTTTAGTTTGAATAGTATTTTGCGCTTGGTGCTTGTTGGCTCGCGGTTGTAGCCCAGCGTATTGGGTCGTAAAGCAGGAGTTGAGCGTTTGGTATAGAAGAAAAACTAGGCTTGCCCCTATAGTGCAGCCGAAATAAACAAATTAAAAACATGAATATCAAATAAAAACTCTTTCTTTGATAGTTGAATTTTTTCAGTATGTTATAGCAGTAATTTTGAGTTGCACTCCTCTCAGAATGCTGGGCTAGAGAAGCTCGCTCTTGAGGAGCATAACTACATATGATTTAACCTATTGTGTTGGGGAGGGTTATAATTTTGTAAAATGTTTTGTCGAGAACTGTGCCAGATATTTTACTGCCGCTGGGTGATGGGAAGTAGAGATGTAGCATGGGTTCTAACCATCAGATTTTTTTTGAGCTTTGGGCCTCTGAGAAAAATCTTGGGGGCGGGGGGGTGTGACGTTAACCACTCCGTTAGAACCGCATGGCTTGTCCTACGGGGACTCGCTAGGATCGCCAGGGCAGTGGATGTGGCTACAGTTGATGTATTATTGTGTGCTTTATTTCATATGAAAGCTCGTGTCATGGGCAGTCCAGAAAGGCTCTTTGTTTTCGCCCATGTCAAGGCTTTATATATTTAATTGCAAAGTATATGTTTTATCATTAAGTAGTAATGATAGGATTTGAGAGAGAGAGAGAGAGAGTAGAACAGAGTGTGAGGAGGCGCGCAGTGTTTTTTGCCATGCTCGATGACGTCATAGCTGGCTGGTCTCTTGGGGATTGGTTGGAGGAGTTTTTTACCATGCTTGGTGACGTCATGTTTGGCTGGCTTCTTTGGGATTGGCTGGAGGACTTGTTACCGCTTTGCTTACGCGGTGCGAGCTAGTGCTAGTATATATACAGCTTTCTTGCCACTCTCTCCCTCAGATCTGGTTTCTAGAACGCATCCCTCTTATCCCTTTGATATCTGTACCCCTTCCTGCACCTGAGAACCTTTTCCTCTGCCTATCTCTCTCATTTTCCATATCTTTCACCACCTTTTATTAATATTATACCCCCTCTGGTTAACTCTGCATAATCAGCTTCATGCTGGCCAGTTGTATTGTGCGTTAAGGTCTTATATAACCCATGTATGTTAGTTGTTAAGATAAGTTGATCACGAAGCATTGGTTGGCATTCATATTGTTCAGTACCACTTCCTATAATATAATTAGTGTTCTGCTGGATTAGATAATGCTAGACTAGGAGTCTGATACTATAAGGTATTGTTTCCGATGGGTGCTGGCTTTAGTTAAAAGCTGCACGACATACCTGAGAACTGGAGTTGATTGGGTAAATTCTAGTCTGTGTGCCATTGAGAGTAGAGCATGCACGAATGAGGGCTTTCTGCCTATACCATTCTGCACTGTTCTAAGCTCGTTTGTCTTTGAGGTCAGGAGAGCCAGGAGAACGCTTAATACTTCGGTATTAAGGTTTCTCAAGAGAGCTACCCTTCATTATAACGTAATATTGGACGCACAGACTTGAGATTTGCACTAGGCTAGGCGGCATGCCATGCGCACCAGTATCTCGTATCATTGACTCTAGCTAGACTTTATCAGTCATAGTAGACATTAAGTATATTAAACCAATTATTCTTATTATGCATACCCGTTTATGATTACACAAGCATTTCGCAGCCTAGTTTGATGTATTGAGACACAAACGACTTAGGCTCTTTTTGTTGATAGGAATACTGCATTGTCGTGGCGATTATTATTATTGTTGTGGCGTTTAGGATATTCTTGGCTCCGACTGCATTATATCTCCTGCCTTTTTGTGTGCATAGCCTGCACGAGCATTGTTCCGCTGCCTGCCTTTTTGGGTTCCATTTCCGATTCGAGCATCTTGATAGCATCTAACATTTAAAGAAGATTCCTTGTTGGTGTTGAAGGACTTTAGTGCACTTTCTTTCATGCAGGAGTGCCTGACATTTATTGATTAAAGTAACGTAAGCTGTAACCTCTCTTACCACCTTACTTTGCATACCATAACCAAGCACCTTCGGTTATAGGTAGTAATAGGCTGTTTTCACATAACATTAAGCCTAGAGTAGACGCACATTTATTGAGAGTTTAATAACCTATTATTGCATATAGAACTCTGGAGAGTATTTGTGTTCTTTGTTCACTGGGGATATACATCAGAGGTTGGATCTAGCACTTTCCGTTGTAGCATTTATGCCATTACTAGTCCAATGAATAAGAGCCCTGATATATCTAAACCTCAGTCGTAACACTTTGTATATAAGGATACAAACGGCTAAGTATCTTTGTATATAAGGATACAAATGGCTAAGTATCTTTGTATATAAGGATACAAACGGCTAAGTATCTTTATATATAAGGATACAAACGGCTAAGTATCTTTGTATATAATGATACAAATGGCTAAGTATCTTTGTATATAAGGATACAAACGGCTAAGTATCTTTGTATATAAGGATACAAACGGCTAAGTATCTTTGTATATAAGGATACAAACGGCTAAATATCTTTGTATATAAGGATACAAACGGCTAAGTATCTTTGTATATAAGGATACAAACGGCTAAGTATCTTTGTATATAAGGATACAAATGGCTAAGTATCTTTGTATATAAGGATACAAATGGCTAAGTATCTTTGTATATAAGGATACAAACGGCTAAGTATCTTTATATATAAGGATACAAACGGCTAAGTATCTTTGTATATAATGATACAAACGGCTAAGTATCTTTGTATATAAGGATACAAACGGCTAAGTATCTTTGTATATAAGGATACAAACGGCTAAGTATCTTTGTATATAAGGATACAAACGGCTAAGTATCTTTGTATATAAGGATACAAACGGCTAAGTATCTTTGTATATAAGGATACAAATGGCTAAGTATCTTTGTATATAAGGATACAAATGGCTAAGTATCTTTGTATATAAGGATACAAACGGCTAAGTATCTTTATATATAAGGATACAAACGGCTAAGTATCTTTGTATATAAGGATACAAACGGCTAAGTATCTTTGTATATAATGATACAAACGGCTAAGTATCTTTGTATATAAGGATACAAACGGCTAAGTATCTTTGTATATAAGGATACAAACGGCTAAGTATCTTTGTATATAAGGATACAAACGGCTAAATATCTTTGTATATAAGGATACAAACGGCTAAGTATCTTTGTATATAAGGATACAAACGGCTAAGTATCTTTGTATATAAGGATACAAACGGCTAAGTATCTTTGTATATAAGGATACAAACGCCTAAGTATCTTTTAAGGGGACACTGACTGCTTTTTTGGCCTATAAATTCATTCATTCATAAATTCTTAGTTTCCCCGCTAGACATCCCTCAAACTTAGAAACACATCCCCTGGACCCCCCCCCCCCCCTCCCCCCCTCAAGATCATTTTGTAAATTTTTCGGTAGAAAAATGTCCCTGTCAAAGGCCGGTTCCTCTTACAATTACAGGCTCGCTATCGCTCGCCAGGAGAAAAATCGACATCTAAATGACACAAAAAGTCTTAATATCGACAAGGAAATGGGACGAAAGTGGTAAAATAGCCAAACTCATGGTCGGCATGCCTACAAATGTCAAAACTAATGGGGCTAAACATGAGGGAGAAGGAGGTCGAGAATAACCCTCTGCCTCCTCTTTAAGGGGAGATCTCCACTTGAGGGATTTTTTTCTTGACCCCTGTCTCCCTCATGTTTAGCCCAATTGCTATTGATACTATAAAACGTTTGCCCCATTAGTTTAGCAATTTTAAGAACTTTCACCCCATATTAAGACCTTTCATGCCATTCAGGTGTCGATTTTATCCTGGCGAGCGATAGCGAGCCTGTAGTTTAAGAGGAACCGGCCTTCGGCCGGGAAATTTTTCTACCGAAAAATGTACAAATTTATCTTGAAAGGGACTCAAGGGGGTGTAATTTTAAGCTTGATGGAGGTCTAGGGAACAAACTAAATACCTCCCTTTAAGGATGCAGCAAACGGCTAAGTATCTTTTAATAGGAAGGTGGTAAGTAAATGTTTTCAGACTGAACTTGTTTGTTCGCCGAACATTTGTTTAATTATAATATTATGTGTTAAATGTAAAACTCTATGTTCATACCCCATTAACCCGTTCAGTACCGGTGACATCCTTTTAATTACGTGCTGGCAATGATTAGACGTTTATATTCAGCTTAGGAAGGATCTCTAGCAACAAATATGGCTTCAAACTATCTCAACCAATCCTTTTAACCACTACAGATCCTTCCTTAGCTGCATAATATCGTCTACATATTATAGCAACAATATAATATAACACACGTCGCTGGTACTCAAATGGTTAAGAGTGCTAATCACGGGATATTAGAAACACGTTTAATTGTCAAGCAAACTACAAATTACGCAGTTCATGAGTAAAGCCGGAGTCACACGAGCCGGTTTTCGAGCAATTTTTACGGGCAATTATGGTCTGACAGCTTCAAATATTACACTTAATCAGAATTCAACCGGCTAACATACTCTACCTTCAATCTAGTTACCGATACCAGTGCAAAAAAGTACCTAAATATAACGAGAAAAAACTTGCTCATGGAAAATTGACGAAAAAATCGCTCGTGTGACAGCGGCTTAAGGGGAGATCCTTCACTTTTTGTCAATTTTTGTATTTCTTACAGGCTCCCTATCGCTCGCCAGGAAAAAATCGAAACCTAATTGACAGGAAAGGTCTTAAACTTGACAGAAATGGGGCGAAAGTTCATAAAATCGCCAAACTAATAGGTCTAAAGATGAGGGAGAAGGTGGTCTATAAATGGTACTCGTCTCCCCTTAACATTGTTGGTAGGCTAATGATTGAGAATACATTATCTAAATAATGAATATTAACCCATTATGTACCGGCGAAGTCTATAACACTTTACTCTGCCTACTATTAAACGACAATATTCAGTTTAATTAACTGAATTAATTAGCAATTAACAGGCTTCGAACTATCTCCCTTAACCATTTTTACTACCATAGATCCTTCTTAAACTGTACAGAATAGTCTAAATATAGCTAGAATAAACTTAAAAAGACGTCGCTGGTACAGAAGGGGTTAACATTCCTCTTGAATACATATCGTATATTTTATAAAGCTAAGCAAAAATGTAACCAATTTAAAACTTAAGGGGAGACGAGCCGTTTGTTTGGTCATTCATTCCTGTATTTCTTAGTTTCCTCACTAGACCTCCATCAAGCTTAAACAAAAACCTTAGACCCCCTTTCAAGATAAATTTGTACATTTTTCGATAGAAAAATGTTCCGGCCGAAGGCCGGTTCCTCTTAAAATTTCAGGCTCGCTATCGCTCGCCAGGAAAAGATCGAAACCTAAATGGTACGAAAGGTCATAAAATTGACAAAGAAAGGGGGCGAAAGGTGTTAAAATCGCCAAACTAATGGGCCAAACGTCTTTTAATCTCAAAACAAATGGGGCTTAACACGAGGGAGAAAGGGGACCAGAGAAACGACTCGTCTCCCCTTAACCCGTACAGCCCCAGCGACGCGCCTGACGCGTCGGCGATGTATGTAACGCACAGCCCCAGAGACGCGCCTGGCGCGTCGCCCCAATTGCGCCGACCGTGACCTCAGGTGTAGCCACTCAAGAGGGCTCAGATTTGTATGGGAACTGTGTACGTATCCCACGCAACCGTGCCGATGGTTGAAAACTCTCAAAGTCCACGTGCGTGCGCGCGAGCGCGCAATAACCTGTTTTTTTGGGATAATTGCCTTCAATTTTTTACTCTTATAAAATCCGTTTTCGGGGGCTCTGTAGGACCATTTTTTAAGCTTTTTGAGCGGTTTTTCGTGGTTTTTCCTTCATTCCTAACCCATTCGCTATTGTTTCTGGAATAAAACCATTTTTTGAAAACCGGCCGGGTTCTGGTGCGCAAACATTACAAAACTAGCCGGGGCTCCACGGGTTAACTCACAGTCACAACAAATATAATCCCAACTGACATTCATAGACGGATCTTTCATAATTTTAGTTAGTCAAGTATATTTACGGAAACTGATTAAGGGGAGACGGGCCGTTTTTCTGGTCCCCTTTCTCCCTCGTGTTAAGCCCCATTTGTTTTGAGATTATAAGGCGTTTGGCCCATTTGTTTGGCGATTTTAACACCTTTCGCCCAATTTCGTTATCAATTATAAGACCTTTTGTGCCATCTAGGTATTGATCTTTTCCTGGCGAGCGAAAGCGAGCCTGCAATTTTAAGAGGAATTGGCCTTTGGCCGGGAAATTTTTCTACCGAAAAATGTAAAAAATTATCTTGAAGGGGGGTCTAGGGGGTGTTTTTCTAAGCTTGATAGAGGTATAGCGAGGTAACTAAATAAAAGAATAATTGAATTAGTAGACCAAAAAAAGGGCCCATCTCCCCTTAACTCATAAGCTGCGCAGCTATAATATTTGAAAGTGCCCTGCGAAGGTATTTGGTACTTTCCTTACAAAAATCGTCAATTTACCATATATATATATATAATTAATACTTATCCATATGCGCTTATTTTACTTTTAATATGAACTTATTAACATTGGAAAGCATTAAAACAAGTGGTAACTGCAATTGGCTGGTGAAAATTGTATAATGACTTTCCTTCTTTGCTGGAAGTTTGCTCTCATTCAACCTGCCCCAAAGAAGGGTGACCGCTCTTAACCCTCCAACTATCGTCCAATTGCTCTCATTTTTTGCATCTCTAACATTTTAAAACTATTCTTCATTCAAAATGTCCTTAGCATTTATATTCTCATAGTCTACTTTCAGATTGCCAGTATGGTTTCCTTAACCCCTTCTGAAATAAAATACAACAGACGTCGCGTCTGTTGTATTTTATTTCAGCTACATTTAGACAATTTATGCAGCTTAGGAAGTATGTATGGCAGCTAAATTGATGAATTGTGATAGTCTGTTGCCTTTCAATGGGTAGACGTCCTTTCTAAAGTTAATAAAATCGTCTAATGGTTGCCAGAATATAATGAAAAGGACGTCACCGGTACAGAAAGGGTTAAGGGTTATTCTACTGGTAATATTCATTTTTATCTTACTAACTCTTGGTCGTCCTGCCTTCGGGACTTCGGCGAGACTTTTCTATTGCGCTAGACATAACGGAAGCCTTCGGTAGAGTCTGGCACAAATCTCTAATGTCCAAACTACCCTCCTTCGGTTTCTATCCCGCTATATGTGCCTTTGTCTCTAATTTCCTCTCTAACCATTCCATGGCTGCAGGTGTAGATGGCCATCACTCTCTTCCTCAACTTCCGGTGTTTCTCAGGGTTCTGCCCTGTCTCCAATTCTCTTTCTGATATTCATTAATGGTCTCTTCAACTGTACCTCTAGTTTTAAACACTGATATGCTGATGACTCTACCTTATATTATTCAACTATTTTTCACAACAACCCAGCATGCAATCACTCCAAAACTCACGCAACGGGGCCTATCTTCAGATCTATCAATTATTTTTGATTGGGGCAGAAAAAGTCTTTTTACTTTCAGTGCCTTCAAAGCCCAATTTATTTTCTATCTGTCGGTTGCAATCTTCCACAAGACTACTTACTCTTCAACAAGACACAAATCAACCCTTCATTTTTCTCAATATGCTTGCGTGTATCTTTTTCATCCGACCTTTCTTGGAAAGATCATATTACCATTCTTCCCAGAAGTTAGGTGTGTTTAACCGTCTCTTTGGGTTCTTCACCTCCCTACAGCTTCTTACTCTGTTTAAAAGGGGAGGCTGAACCTTTGACCCCCAATCAGCTTGTATAAGAGACTGTGTTTCTGGCATTATACCATCTTAATATGAATGGAAATACTAAGACTCGATGAGAAAAGCAGCTCTCTATGTGCGCGCGCGCGTGAGAGCAGAATTTCATTGCAATAGTTGTAAAATCATCTAGTCACTGAAAATTTTTCATATTTCCCGCAATTTTTGCATGGCGTATCCTACAAGCATACCCTACAATGTAGCGTTTTCGTTTACCCATATTGAATAATAGAAGGTGCTGAAAAAAATATATTATATCATTATTAGTGGGGTAGAGCTTCGTTTTGACACTGAAATTGGTAAAAACTCGGATTTTTTCGGCAAAATGGCCACTATCTAAACGTACAGGCGTTCCTATATACCCCTATTTATAGTGTTTAGAAGGGGAATGCATTTGAGCAATACAACAAAAATAGATACACTCGAAAGTGCCAAAATGTGATCGCTGGCCAGCGAAAATCTAAAATTTCCATCCACAAAAGTACATTTTGGGGAAAATAGAAGAGATACCCCTCCTAACCAAACGTTTTCTTTAATGCCGCACACATAGAAAATTAAGTTTTTATGGCAAACTAAATTAAAAGTTCGTTTCTATAGAGATGTAGGAATTATTTTGAGATAAATTTTTAGCAAAAACCATGATATTTGGGCCCCCAGAGGGGGGTGCTAGGAATGTCATATGGGTGTTTATGCCCTCATATGATGATTTTTATTGCTTACAGAAGCCCTTTAGACAAAAGACACAAATAAATTTTTTTGGTGGCTGAATACTAAAAAAAAAATTTTGGGGGGGTCGTGGGCGAACCCCCGCCCCGGGGGGTTATGGATGCGATATGTTTTTTTGTTCCCTCCTATGCTATTCTCCTATGTTGAAAGAAGCATTATAGAACAAGAACAAAAAATATTGAAATTTTGATTTCTGGGCTCAGGCAAGGTGCAGCCTCGGTCACAATACGCCCATGTATCGAGAATTGTCCGCATGCCATTGTGTGGGGAGGTTTCACCCATACCACACTTCTCAAAAGAGTAGAGTCAAAATAATTTGGCCTCATCAACTCACTTCCTCTTACTGTTTTTCTACAATCTCTTACTATACGCCGCAATGTTGCATCTCTTTCACTCTTCTATCACTATTTCAACAATCAATAATTTTCAGAGCTCTTTTAGTGCATATCCACACACTGCGGCGAGTGCGAGGAACCCGCTTCTCAACACAGTCCCATTCATATTTTGTCCAGCTCTCCTAGTCAATAAGTGAACTCTGGAAATCTCTCCCTCAATCAATGTTTTAGTCTAGTTGCCGCCCCTATACTTCCTATAGTAAACCCTGCAATGTTAATTACTGTAAACTTTTTTTGTGGAAATGTATTATACAGGGTGTTTTAAAACAACACTGCCAGAGTATGACGACCACATTGATAAAAATATATAATATACATATTTCTATTCTATTTTTACCAAAAATATATTGTAACGGAGATAAATGGTTATTAGAAATGTAGCAAAACAGGGTTCTGAGCTCAGCACAAAACATATGATACATAATATGAATGATTACCAAGTAAAAAAGGTAAAGAGGAGATATCTAATGACCTAATCACATATGAATAATTACAAAATCAAAGTAACATAAAATTGGTAATGATATTTTGCAATTAGAAGAAAACTGCTAAGTATTATAATCCAAGTAGCGTAAAAAGATATGCACCATTTGTAACGATGACCAAGAGGTAAAATAATGAATCTCAAGTCTGGGTCAGGTATCCGAACACTGCTATAGGTAATTTAATCGTTCGTGAAACTGTTTGAATGGAAAAACATTGTTCCTGCGCAATTTACTGTTTCAATACAAATACCTCATTACGTTACTATTATCACAGAGTACTAACGAAATATGTCTATCAGTTTTATGGTTGAAGTTTGACGATTTTACGTAGCTGTAGACATACAAGTATACGGTGTTCACTAATGAATACTTAAAATCATCTAATGGTACCCAAAACAAACAATTTACGTCACTTGGACTTAACGAGTATAAAATAACAAAGGCAGAGACACACCTAAATAACGACAATCCATATGTATGTGATATTATAAGGTAAATAAAATCACTATGACAGAAGAAGATAGCACCATGGCCGAGCAGATGATTAAACACATGAGAAGATTCATTATGACTCCAAAGCTTCGAAGAAAAACTCGAACTAGGATGGGAGGCAAGAGGTAGGCTATTTGGGGGGGAGGGGGGACACTGGCCCGTGTTCGGATTATAGCTCATACCTGGGTGTCACTAATTATTTTACTCTATGCGGTTTAAATCATTAATGGTATATTATTTTGCATTTTGTCCTTAGATAATCTTCTTCGTTATTGTATTTACTAATTAGCAGATGAGGTCTGGCAGTGTTGTTTTAAAACACCCTGTATATGGTTAGGAGAGCAAAATTAGCTTGGTTGCTACTTGTGCAACCTTTATCATTTCTCAGAATTCAAGATGGCACCCTCCGACATCTTGAATTTTGGCCAATTTTCAACTTTTGATCTTGATGACATAGAGGGTCGTGTAATACCTCTTTTTAGGGGTTTTCCAGGACGGGGAGTCCATTTCTGGGGTTAATTTGTGGATATAGGGTGAGTATCAAGGTCAAACCAGAGGTCAAAGATCAAATTTTGCCTAAAACCTGGAAAAATCACATTTATGTGGTTTGAATATGAATTTATTTGTCAGCCACTACAATATGCAAATATATATATATATATATATAAAAGAAGTGAATCATATGTTTGTTTATTCATTATCCACATCTAGCTCCCCTTCTTTGTCTTCTATATCCATGTGCTTCCTGGTGAAAGGACTACAGCAAATGTCTCCTCCCTCGCACTTACAGTAGTCCGTGCATGAAAGGCCTGCACTGCTGCAGCTGCATTGTGTGCCACTGCAAGCCTTGCCCTCTGCAGTGCAGCTACAGCTAACTACATCCAGGAGTGCTTTGGGAGCAACTGGCGCTGTTGAGACGGCCGGTGTGATGGTGGAGCTTTTGATGTTCCAACCAAAGTTGGCAATATTTCTAGCTTCTACAGGTGGATCACGTTGGTTCGCTGCCTTCCATAGTAGCATCTGAAGATGAGCTCGGAGCACGTGCAGCTGCAGGTTCGCATCAGTCGGTGGCAGTTTCTTCAGTGCTGCAGGCTTCTTACGGGCACGGTAGAAGTGAGCACGTGTGTCATTCATTGTTGTACAACTCTTCTGTCCGTAGAGTGGTAAGAAGAAGGTGCATGCTGTCTCCTGCAACTGAGTGTGGGTCACGCTTGGCTGTCCGAGCACTTCATCGAGACCTGGTATATCTATCTCTAGAAGTTTGAGTGCTGACAGCTTTCCCTTTCCAAAGGGGTATGATACTGTATCGCAGCCTGACAGTGCATGGACACCAAGAAGTTGGCTGCACTTTCTCGGGCCTAACCGCCAAACAGTTTCGTTGATGTCCAAGGCATCCCCCTTCCATTTTTCCATTTCAATCTTGGCGGAAACTTGCATCCTCGATGTCCAGTCCACCAAGAGAACAAAGACATCAGTGTCATCACTGAGGATGCGGATGGTCTCGGCGCCTTCTTCCACTGCTTTCAGCATGTAGCTGCAGAGGGTTATGTCTGCCTCGTCATGGGTAACAACACATTCCAGCTTGTTGATGAGTTAAATATTGTGTGGAAGTTGACAGCCGCAGAGAATGTTGTTGAGCAGATTCTTGTTCTTGGAATTGTGAAGAATAGCTTCTCGACATGGAAGGGGAGTATTTGCGGTTAGCTGAACTTCCTTGGCTCTTCCTCTTCTTGTTCGCTCGTGGTCCTTTGCACTGGGAGCTTCTTGGTCATATCTGTCGAATAGAACTATTTTCTTGGAGACAGGAGAGTAGTGGGCCAGTCTAGTGCCGAAACTTGCAGCCAGGTCTCCTGTAGTCCCGGAGACTGGCCATACAACGTGGTACAGAAGCTGACCGCCATCAACCAGCACCACATCTGGAGCAGATTGAGTCGTGACAAAGACGCCAAGAGATTTGATGAGCACTGCCTTGTCACCCTTCCTCAAGCAGCCGTACTCGTCGATAAGGGCTGGAGGGACCGGACTCAGTTCAAACTGGAAGACAGTGGCTATATCAATGCTGCGCTGCTGCCCCACGACTAACAGCCGACTGAACAGAGTTTCGATGTCGTAAACGGCCTTCCCTTTGATAGTGACTGCCTTCTTGAGAGACTCCATTGTTTTGACCTTCTTCTTTATTGTCTTGAGGAATTCACTGCTCAGCAAAGCAGAGAAGTGCCTGCTCTGCTCACTCCCGATGGCCAATGCGTTCTGAACATTCACTGTGTCTGTTGCCACTTGTCCATTGCATATGTTATAAAGACCTGGTTCCTGGTCATTGAAAGGGTGACTGTACTTCTCCAGCTCCACCGCGATCTTCCTCCGATCGTCCTCGTCCAGTCTCCTTCTTCTCTCTCCTTCCTCCTTGTGCTTACTCTTCTCTTCCCCATTTACTCCACCGTGTGGCTTCTGTTCCTCCTCAGATTCATCGTACATATGTTCCATGGCAATGTCAAGGTGGGCGCACACACTGAAACTATTCACCCACACAGCCACTTGCTCAGCGCTCGTTGAAATGCCCTTCATACCTCCAGAAGCCTTCCCTCATTTGATGTATGTCTGCTCTCCGAACTGATCTGCAGGCACTGCAGTTCCGCCATCTGAGTGCCGACACACGTGCGCACCTGCCAGTAGGTCCTCTTTGGCATGCTGGGGAAGGTTCTCCATCTGTCGCACATACCAGCTCAGATAGCGGGCATAGTTCTGATGACCTGCTGCGAAGAAGTATGGCAGCATCTCCTTGAGACAGTGCTGTTGGAGTAGGAATTCACCGTTCCTCTCTCCGCGCAGGAACATAAGCGACAACAATGTCGGTTTGACAAGGCAGTCCACCAATAGCCTCCCGGTCGGGTGTTGTCTGACTGACTCCAGGTAGACACTCTGCTCCTCATAAGTCTTGGCGCCATTCGAGAAGAAATTCTGCAGCAACACGGCAATGATGAGACGGTATGCCCGTAGAGCATTGGTCCAGGCCTTTCCGTTGACAATGCTGGTGATGCCAGCAAACGCTGCACTGATGAGAATGTCCACACCAGATGCCTTCATCAGTTTTCCTATACAGCCCAGGAAACTCATGAGAGTGTGCATCATACCTAGGTGAAGTATGACGCCGGTCCAGCGCAGAGGGTCGTTCCACTGAACTAGGCATGCAGTCTGATACAGTTGGAGGTCAACTGTGAGGTGAGTGTACTGCATCCCAAAACTATTGAGAGTCCTCTCAAGATACACAAGCGTAGTTATTACAGTGTCGGGGTGAGCAGGCGGTGAGTCGATCATCGGTCCGAACATGACCAGTGTCTTGGGCTTCTGGGCAGAACCTGCCACCAATCGGTCTTGCTGAGCATTGAAGCCTGCCCACTCAACTGGCTTATCGTTCCCGTGGACTTGTGACAACCATGCCGCATCTCGCTCCTGACTGAACATGACTGATGCGGACTGAACCTTCAACTCTTCAGCGGACAGAGCTTTCATCGGAAGCAGGGGTGGATTCACCTTGGAAGGCCCCTTATAGTGCTCCAGCTGTATACTCTGGTGGGTGAATCGCACAGAGGACATGTCATGTTTCTTGAGTCGAGGAATAGTCAGCTGCATCACGCCAATGTTTCCTGTGTTGATGATACCAGCAGGATGCTGGGTGAACTCCATGACCATGGCGTGGGTGCTCTTCATTCCATTTGGGCTCGCAATGTACAAATCGTAGTTGTCAGCCCAGCTGAAGATAGGGCCGATCTCTGTGCTTAAGCCAAGTTTCTTGTGGTATTCTGATTTGTTGTCCAACACGAACTTGGCCACTGACTTGCAGAAGCACAGCACTTCATCATATGTGCTTGTGGTACCATGCTCATTGAGAGTCTTGATGAGCTCTGAACTACCATGCTTGTGATGTAGTTTCACAGCGAGCCCGAGTGTAGTCTGGTTTCTGCCGGCACCGCAAATGTGCTGTTGAATGCACTGAGCTAGGGTCAGTGATGGCTTTGTGATGTTGCCTCCAGATACAAGGCTAGATACTAGTTTAAGAAGAGTAGCAGTGGTGTTTTCAATGATCTTGTGACGAACATAGTCACTGAGGTTGTAGTCTCCAGGCCTATGTGTCGCCCTGACCTCGCCACGAATCTTCCTCACCATCTTCTCCAGCTCGTCATCGTCGCTGCTGCTTTTCTTGGCAATTTTGATAAACTGTCCGAGGCTGGGTTTAAATCCAACTATGCTTTCACAACCCTCGATGTGGTGTACAAGCAGCTTGGCGCCGAAGTAATCTGTGATATTGGACACAAACTGTCTTCTTGTCACAGTGCCCTAAGCAGCGATGTACATGGAGTACAGCTCTGCTGTCGTCCACGTCTCTGTCATATTTTCAGCCATCGTCGTGACCACAGACCTCAGCGCCTCTTCCACAGGCGCCGTCATGGAGGGGCAGGACATTGGGACAACTCGAAATTTATCATAACAGCAGACATGGTTTTGTGCGTCAGAAGCATGCAGATCAATGACCCCACTGAGTCGAACAACTACCTCATTAGCCCACTGGTCCTGTCTCTCATCACAGATGTCCTCCAAGTGTTGCTTGAACGTGATATCACCACTTCTATCTACAATTTTACACTGTCTGACCTGCACCCAGCTGTGTGGGTTCTTGCTGTCTTTCGGCTTACACTCTTTCCCACACAGCAAACAGTCTCGCTTGAAAACACAGTCACTACATTGAGACTTCAACAATCTTTTGGAAACACCATTGTCAATTAGTGTAGACTTTCTCTTCAGCTGTTCATTGTTTCTACTTCTCGAAGTATAGCTACAGTAACATGACTTGTGAGCTAGAATATTACTTCCAGAGAGAGTTCTGTACAGTTCATCCTGCTTCACTTTGCTTGTAGCGATGATCTTCTGCACAGCGACGGTCTTGAATGTTTGCAGCGCTCCACTGGCATTACATGGACTAAACAGGCACTTCTCCCCTCCAGCAGACATGATGAGTGTGACAGCCTGGGGGTATCACTGCTGAATACACTGGTTTGTCACAATCTGAAATGAGAAGAAAAGTTGTTAAACCACTGATCGCACAGCGTGGGGAGTGCATGCATGGTGAATATTGGTGTTCAATGAACTCTGACCCATTGCTCAACCTGCTAAACAAAATTTTATACAAAATATATAATGATTCCCGGGATATACCTATATGTAGACATAGCAAACATATTATATCTACCTACCTACCCATCCTAGTAAAATGCTGGAATAGAAAGACAATGAACCACATACAATCGGTCAATATTGGTGATTTTCCAGATTTTAGGCAAAATTTGATCTCTGACCTCTGGTTTGACCTTGATACTCACCCTATATCCACAAATTAACCCCGGAAATGGACTCCCCGTCCTGGAAAACCCCTAAAAAGAGGTATTACACGACCCTCTATGTCATCAAGATCCAAAGGTGAAAACTGGCCAAAATTCAAGATGGCAGAGGGTGCCATCTTGAATTCTGAGAAATGCTAAAGGTTGCACAAGTAGCAACCAAGCTAATTTTGCTCTCCTAACCATATATAATACATTTCCTCAAAAAAAGTTTACAGTAATTAACATTGCAGGGTCAACATTTTGGCAACTTGACTATTTCCTTCTTCCTATGACTTATACTGCTTTAGACTTTGTGTGTCCAGGCATTTTAACCCCAACGTCCATTGAATATTGCTCTCTGTCAATCCTTTGACTGTGGTGGAGACACTCTTTACAGGCAGCCTGTTCTCTTTCATACACCTAGAAGAAAAAAGAAAAACATACCACAATCAACACCACCATCTTCACTACTACCATAATCACCATCATCACTACTACCATGTGTGTGTCTCTACGGGGCACACACACATACTCAGATCCTCACTACACAGGCACACTATCATCATCACTGTATGTGCCCCTACAGGACACACACACACAGAAAAACGGCACACACAGATACAAACAAACATTGAGATTACAATACTACGCCACCCATACAGGGGGTTACGTAACTACAAAAACAACAAAATTAGAAACAAGATAATTATACACACTGACTACTACCACATCACCAATACAAACACAAAATACAGTAAATGCATACCAAAGTACAAATAAATGCCGTGCTACAGCCACACTGCCCTCCTGTCGTATGTAATTTGTAATGTAATCTGAGGGCTTACATGGTGGGGGATGTTAATACGTTGGCAGAGAGAGAGAGAGAGAGAGAGCGTGCGTGAGTATGTATTTCATTGTGTGTGTGTGTGTGTGTGACTGTTATCTGTTACAAAGATCACCACGTGTAAGTGGCACTGATTAGCGTGGCACCCATCGGTAATTTGTTTAGAGTTTATTCCCCTAGATGGGTTGCCCGGCAAGGCTATCGAGTCCCATCCACCCGGAAACACCACTTTCAGATACCAGTGGGACTGCTAACAACAGAGAAAACTACCAAGCTAGAGTCTGGTAGGGACGAACAAACCCAAGCATACCAGAGACAACCCTATCACAGAGGGAGCGCCATCACACCATAGGGGAAGAGTGGAGGACGGGGATCACCCGAACTGTGTGTGTGTGTGTGTGTATGTGGCTAGACTGCGCATAAGATACAATGTGCATGGTATGTATATCACAGTGTGTATGTGTGTGAAACTATGCATGCCTGCGTGTCCTCTCATTCAAATTGCACGTTTTGTTGGCTATGCATGATTGTGCACAAAATATTCAGGAATTGGTGCGAGTGTGTAATCGAATATGTGTGCGCCTGTACGGAAAATATGTGTGTGGAGGTGGGAACATATGGCTGTTGGTCGATTATGTATTTGTAAATATTGTGTAAAATATGTGTGTGGAGGTGGGAACATATGGCTGTTGGTCGATTATGTATTTGCAAATATTGTGTAAAATATGTGTGTGGAGGTGGGAACATATGGCTGTTGGTCGAGTATGTATTTGTAAATATTGTGTAAAATATGTGTGTGGAGGTGGGAACATAAATTATAGCTGTTGGTCGATTATGTATTTGTAAATATTGTGTAAAATTGATTGTGTGCGTGTGCACATTACCTAGACTACTTAACTTTGACTTCGATAAATTTGATTGACCAAGGAAGTTTGACTCTTTATCAACTACAATGTATACTACAGAGAAAACAAGGCAATCGTTGATGACAAGACTTCACCCCCGCCGTGCTGTCGGAGACTGCCACTAAATATTTGGGGCTCTAAGACAATATCTACTACTATCACCATTATCAATACTACCATCACCATCATCACTGCTACTGTCACCATCATCACTGCTACTGTCACCATCATCACATTTACTAACACCATCAACACTGCTACTGTGACCATCATGACTGCTACTGTCACCATTATCACTGATACTGTGACCATCATCACTTTTACTATCACCATCACTGCTACTGTGACCATCATCACTGCTACTGTGACCATCATCACTGCTACTGTCACCATCATCACTGCTACTGTCACCATTATCACTTATACTGTCACCATCATCACTTTTACTATCACCATCACTGCTACTGTGACCATCATCACTGCTACTGTCACCATTATCACTGATACTGTGACCATCATCACATTTACTAACACCATCATCACTGCTACTGTCACCATCATCACTGCTACTGTCACCATCATCACTGCTACTGTCACCATTATTACTGATACTGTGACCATCACATTTACTAACACCATCATCACTGCTACTGTGACCATCATCACTGCTACTGTCACCATCATCACTGATACTGTCACCATCATCACTGATACTGTCACCATCATCACATTTACTAACACCATCATCACTGCTACTGTCACCATCATCACTGATACTGTCACCATCATCACATTTACTAACACCATCATCACTGCTACTGTCACCATTATCACTGATACTGTCACCATCATCACATTTACTAACACCATCATCACTGCTACTGTGACCATCATCACTGCTACTGTCACCATTATCACTGATACTGTCACCATCATCACTGCTACTGTCACCATTATCACTGATACTGTCACCATCATCACATTTACTAACACCATCATCACTGCTACTGTCACCATCATCACTGCTACTGTCACCATCATCACTGCTACTGTCACCATCATCACTGCTACTGTGACCATCATCACTGCTACTGTCACCATTATCACTGATACTGTCACCATCATCACTGCTACTGTCACCATTATCACTGATACTGTCACCATCATCACTGATACTGTCACCATCATCACTGCTACTGTCACCATTATCACTGCTACTGTGACCATCATCACTGCTACTGTCACCATTATCACTGATACTGTCACCATCATCACTGCTACTGTGACCATTATCACTGCTACTGTCACCATTATCACTGATACTGTCACCATCATCACTTTTACTATCACCATCATCACTGCTATTGTGACCATCATGACTGCTACTGTCACCATTATCACCGATACTGTGACCATCATCACTGCTACTGTCACCATTATCACTGATACTGTTACCATCATCACTGCTACTGTGACCATCATCACTGCTACTGTGACCATCATCACTGCTACTGTCACCATTATCACTGATACTGTCACCATCATCACTTTTACTATCACCATCACTGCTACTGTGACCATCATCACTGCTACTGTCACCATTATCACTGATACTGTCACCATCATCACTTTTACTAACACCATCATCACTGCTATTGTGACCATCATGACTGCTACTGTGACCATCATGACTGCTACTGTGACCATCATCACTGCTACTGTCACCATCATGACTGCTACTGTCACCATCATGACTGCTACTGTGACCATTATCACTGCTACTGTCACCATCATGACTGCTACTGTCACCATCATGACTGCTACTGTCACCATTATCACTGCTACTGTCACCATCATGACTGCTACTGTCACCATCATCACTTTTACTATCACCATCATCACTACCATCTACATAACCACTAATACTATCATCATCATCACTACTACTATCACCATCATCACTACTACTACCACCATCATCACTACAATCATCATCACTATGTTTAGTTTTTTTAAGATTCGAACTCCATTGGTTTTAAATTGAACAAATAGTATGCCTCCTTTAATAAACAGTGTTTTTAGACATTTCAAAAGCTTAAGGGAGACCACCTCGCTTTGTTTTCTCTTTCTCTCCCTCTCTCTTTGGCTTGTATCCATTCGGCCCCATTCAGTCTATTTTTTTAAGACGTTTACCCCAATCCAGGTGTCAATATTTTCCTGGCGAGCGGTAGCGAGCCAGCATATATATATTTTTGTATTGGCAGCAAGCTAAATTTGTACATTTTCGATAGACAAATTTCTCCGGCGAAGCCGGATTTCTCCATACAATGCTGGCGAGCGATATCGATACCTGGATGGGGATAAACGTCTTAAAACAGTTGGCTGAATGGGGCCACATGGATACAACCCAATGAAAGAGAGAAAAGGAGAAAAAGATATAAAAAAGCCGGTAACCCCCCGTAAGTCTTGAGGCTATTTCATCTTATTTAACTTTTACTGCCCCAAGATTTGAATTTGCCTACATAACGGCAGAAAAAAATATTGAATATTTGTTGAGCCATTTAGTACCTTAAATTCAATGCAAATTTATAAACAGTTATGATACTGGAACATTTTCTTTTGAAGTTTAACCCACTGAGCCCCAGCGACGCAAACAGTGCGTCGGTAATGTATGTAACGCTAAACCCCAGCGACGCAGACGTCTGCGTCAGTGTCACTCCGGTCCGAATTACTCCGGTCCTATGGCACCTAGAGGGCTCAGATTTGTATGGGAACTGTGTAAGTATCCCACGCACCCATGCCGATGGTTGAAAACTCTCAAAATCCAACCGCGTGCGCGTGAGCGCGCAAAAACATGTTTTTTGGGGGAAATTGCCTTACATTTTTTACTCTTGTACTCTTTACTCTCGGGGGCTCTGTAGGATAATTTTTTGAGCTTTTTGATCGGTTTTTCGTGATTTTTCCTTCATTCCTAACCCATTCGCTATTGTTTCTGGAAAAATAACAAAATTCAGAATCAGCCGGTCCTGTGTGGTACATTTATAAATATTTAGCTGGTACTCAGCGGGTTAAGGGGGCCCACCTCGCTTTTTTCTCTTTCTCTCTCTCTCTTTCTCTTTGGCTTGTATCCATTCGACCCCATTCAGCCTACTGTTTTAAGATGTTTACCCCCATCCAGGTGTCAATATTTTCCTGGCGAGCAGTAGCAAGCCAGCATATATATATTTTTGTGTTGACAGCAAGCTAAATTTGTACATTTTTCAATAGAACAAAATTTTCCGGCGAAGCCGGATTTCTCCATACAATGTTGGCTCGCTATCGCTCGCCAGGAAGAAATCGACACATGGATGGGGATAAACTTCTTAAAACAGTTGGCTGAATGGGGCCGATAGATACAAGCCAGAGAAAGCGAGAAAAGGAGAGAAAGATAAAAAAAAAAAAACGGTGACCCCCCTTAATCACAACAATGACAACATAAAATTATAGTGAAGTTCTTTATATAAGTGAGAGAGGTATCTCTGAGGCATAGTCATTACAAATTATTAATAATTGGTGAGACTTGTATATTATTTAGTATTGTTCGCATTTGTGGGGTGGTTCCCCTCACACAGCACTTCTAGACTAAGTAGAAAAGAAAGCCTTTCGTCTCTTTAACTCGCGTCCACTCATCGATTCTCTGCAATCTCTTTCTTTTCGCCGCAATGTTGCATCTTTTTCGCTATTCTACCGCTATTACAATAATCAATGTTCCTCAGAGCTCTCGTACCCGTCTTGCAACACAACAGTGGAGTTTCTAGCAAAAGTTTGAGCAAAAAGTTCAGCTTTGTCAGAGGAAGAAATTATGGTTGTGCCATCAGAGTGGAAAAGGGGAGGGAAAGACGAGGAAGAAAAATTGTTGGAGAGGTTTTTGGCTAGATGCCAGAAAGCTTGGGAAGAGCTAGAGTTGGATAGTGCAGTGCATTTATTATTGATGAAAGAGTGCTTGGCAAGTCGAAGAACAGATTTGGCTTGATTCCGGGTTGAAACATAGAAAGAATTAGATTCTTGAGTTTTAAGCCGTCGGTACCGTTTGAATGCTTCCTCCTTGTGGACAGCAGTAGACCAAGCGTGAGTAAACCAAGATTTGTTTGCATTAGACTGGGAGAAAGAAAATGGAATGTATGCTTCCATGCCCGACAAACTTTAATATATACAAATGTCAGATATTTAAAATAAGCTCCCATAACAATAAATATGGGTAATATATAAACGGAGAATGAGTAAATATTATATCACATATATAAGACCTAGGGGTAGTTATAACGAGCATGTATCTAAAAGCCAATGCATATTATCATAGCAAAAAGATAGTTTGGCCATTATATAAAATATATGTATTGTGAGGCAGTACCTGGAGTATACTTGCACTTCTGGTCTCCCTACCTAATAAATGACATAGATAAACTTGAATCTGTTGAGCGAACACCAACATAATTAATCCCATCCCATAGAAATATATCATACAACGAGAGACGAAAACAAAATCGATCTGTTTATGCATAATACAGAGAGAATATGAGGGTAGCTGGTAGTGTGTTTTAAGATTCTAAAAGCATTAAGTAACATACAAGCCAAAAATATATTTCAGATCGCCAAATACAGTTCCACAAGAGGAAATAAATGTAATGGTAATAGGCAGGAATGTGAACATATTATAATACAACGAAACATTTGTTCACCCATAGTACAACTAGTGAGTGGAATAAGCTCCCTAATAAAGCTATAGACAGTGGCTTTATAGACACCATAAGGGGGGTCACCTGCTTTTTTCTCTTTCTTGTATCCATTCAGCCTACTGTTTTAAACCTTCTTTAGCGGCGCGCAACATAAGTCGAGTTAAATAAGTTTGGACTATGTGGCGGCGCGCGACATAGGTCGTGTGGCAATTTCAGCACGTAATGTTGCTGAGAGAGAGAGACAAGTGGTGGCAGGAGAGTAGCGAGTGTATGACTGCTCCAGACCACCGCGGCGGGCCTACTGACACGAATCCCACCCTCCTCCACCCTCTCACACTCGCTACATACTGAAATGTATGGGGAAAGTACCGAATTACATGGTTTTTGCACTCGTGTTGCGCGGTTGTTGCACGAAAACTAGCGGTCATACAAGGATCATTGTGGTGTCATTGGAAAGCTCTGTTTATGCCCTTTCAGGGATAGATGCTTGTTTTACGCTCTGGGTCTTATTTAGGCATGAAAATGATCACGTAAACAGCCCTATTTTGGCTAAAAACACCCCGCTGGTGGCTACATATTATTTACCGCCTAGGCCGCTCGTTAGGTGTTAAAACTTTTATCCCCATCCAGGGTAAATTTTTTTCTGGCAAGCGATAGCGAGCTAGCATTTTATGGAGAAATCCGGCTTCGAGACATTTTTCTATCGAAAAATGTACAAATATAGCCAGCTGTCTAACTTATTATCCAAAATATGGTGGCTCGCTATCGCTCGCCAGGTACATATCGACACCTAGATGGGGATAAACGTCTTAAAACAGTAGGCTGAATGGGGCCGAATGGATATAACCCAGAGAGAGATAAAAAGCAGGTCACCCCCCTTAAAAGAATAAGCTTTGATTCATACTATAGAGAAGTTTGAATAAACACACCATGTGAGGAAGAGCACTTTATTGACAACTTTGCGCAACTACAATCTCACTACAATCCGACTACGAAAACAACCTGGCCAGAAATCGCAGCCTCAAACCGAAATTATTTCACTCATATATATACGAAACAAAAAAGCAAGCAGAACCCGGATAGGCCCACTAATAATCAACGACACCCTCACCGACTCACCCGAAGCAATGGCAGAATCCTTCGCCGAAGCCTTTTCCGGGGTATATGAAATAATCCTGCCAGTGAACCCCTTTCCCTACCAGATAGGAGTTGCCCCCCTCCCAACAGTCCCCATCAGGCACTCCGAAGTACTAAGCCTCCTAAAGTCCCTTAAACCTGACAGCACCATGGGGCCTGACCACATCCATCCCCGCCTCCTGAAGGAATGCGCTGCAGAACTTACCGTTCCCCTCACTGCACTCTTCACCCTCTCTCTAGTCACCGGGACAGTCCCACCAACCTGGAAGGAGTCCCATGTCTCTCCTATCTTCAAGAAAGGAAGCAAATCAAATCCTCTATACTACCGCCCCATAAGCCTAACCTCAGTTGTATGCAAAACCATGGAACGACTGATCACCAAATATCTCTACAGCTTTCTGGATGACCATCTCCTGCTCGACAACAACCAGTTTGGCTTCAGGCCCTCCAGATCCGTGGTCGACCAACTTCTACTGACCTACAACTACATCACTGCACAATATGACAAAGGTGAAACAGTAGACCTCATCCTTTTCGATTTTCAGAAAGCGTTTGATAAAGTCCACCACCAAACCCTGCTAAACAAACTGAGAGACATAGGAATATCGGGGAACCTCCTTAGCTGGATCAAGAGCTTCCTGCTTGACCGAAAAATGAAGGTGCGCATCAACGGAAAAACAAGCTCCGCAAGACCAGTACTCAGTGGGATCCCCCAAGGCTCCGTCCTAGGCCCACTGCTGTTCCTCATCTTCATTAATCACATAGGATCACAACTAAACTGCAAATACTTCATATTTGCTGACGACCTCTGAAAATATACTTCAGCTGCCCATCAACCTCAACTCGAGCACAAGGCGGTATGGCAACCCTCCAAGAAAGCATCGACCGGCTTCATAAAATTGCCTCCTCGTGGGGCTAAGGTTCGTCACTGAAAAATGTGCTATAATAATGTGCTCACATGCGCTTCTCCCGTCACAGAACAAATCAGCCCACACAACCCATCTACTTCCTCCAAAACTTGCCCATCCAGCCATCAAACCTGCAGAAGGACCTTGGGGTATCCATCCCAACAACCCTTAAATTTCACCAACATATTCGCCAGGCGGTCAACAAAGGTCGCCCAAAATCTACTCAAGAGCACTGTAAACCGCTCCCCCCAATCTACTCAAGAGCACTGTAAACCGCTCCCCCCAATCTACTCAAGAGCACTGTAAACCGCTCCCCCCAATTCATGTTATCCCTCCTGAAGGTCGACCTAAGGCCCATCCTAGACTTTGCGTCCCCTCTCTGGAACCAAAACTACCTGACTGACAGCAGACTCACAGAGTCTGTCCAGAGAAGAAGGACAAAGCAGATCTCCGGCCTTAGCGACTCCCCATACGACGAGCGCCTACAAAGACTTAAACTACACTCAGTTAGGGGCCGTCTGATCAAGTACGACCAAATCTACTGCTACAAGATCTTCCATGGCCTCTCATCTATCAACCCCACCGACTTCTTCACCATGGCCCCTAGGACTGGAACCAGAGGCCACAGATACAAAAATCCAAGTACAGCACTGCTCCACCGAAGCCAGAAGAAGATTTTTTTCCCAAAGATTTGTCAACAGGTGGAACTCACTATCAGAGGACACCATTACAGCACCTAATCATAGACTCTTCAAGCAACGCCTCCAAGCAGAAATACACAACACCCTCCACGAATATCACTAAACACCTAAAACACACATCTCAAACACCTAAACACACATCTCAAACACATAGACACAACTAATCTAGTCTCCAATGAGGGCACAAAATAAACTAACTATCTCTGTCAGACTCCCAGTGACTGCTACTAATCGTACATCTAGTTAGAGTGCCTGTATTCATGTCTTGGGCCCCCACTGAACACAGCCACTAGCTCTGTGGTCAGTGTGTGGCCCTACCTGGTAAGTAAACTTGGTAAGTGCGCATATAGCTTCATCAGGACAATGACATACACCAACAGATTTTTCAAGTCGACAATTTCTTTCGAGAAGGAAAAGGAGGAGGAGGAGGAGGAGGAGGAGGAGAAGAAAAGAGGCCATAGAGAAGTTGATCTGGCGTAGTTAGTGATTACTGATAAAACAATCTGGCAGAATTGTTTTCAGCTAAAGAGAGCATAGAACACAAATTAAATGTATGCATGACATTTCCTTTCCATTTCTAACTATTCTATAAATTACTTCTGGTGATTTCCAAGCCCTTCAAAGTTATTCACTTCAAACTGTTTTCATGTACGGTGAATTGCTGGAGGGTAGGGAGAGTGCATTAACACAAAGCCCACCGAAACGCCAAAAAATACCCCTCTGATTAAATAACATTGTATGAATATTCCCATATTCAAAATATGCTACATGGGGGCAATGCCTAGTGAGTTCATTGATTAATAGGAGTTGTTGTGAGAGTGAGGGTCCGAGTCTAGGTGGTGAGACAGTGAAGTACTGGAGCGAAGCAGCTTCAGAGATGTGGCTGCTTCGAGCCGTGGGTGGGCAACCGTGCATCTTGCGACGGCAAGCTATCTAGGGCTGGTTGTATCCCAAAGTGGTTCACATGTCTCACTCCCTAGACTGGAACGAGACTTCACGGGCTTCGCTGTTCAATGAACGGTTGAATGTACAGGCTCTCAGCCTATGCACGAGAGGAAGTAGTTGGAGTACAGAAAAAAAAAAAAAAAAAAAAAAAAAAAAAAATCTCTACTAGGATTAAATCCTGGCCACCTCGCTGGAATCGTAAGGTCTGTGTCGCCAGCCTCTCTGTCTCTATCTCTCTCACACACACACACACAGTAATGCACCCACCGCCTGTCTATTGTCCCCTGTGCTTGCATTGTTTACCTCCTGCTCAAGCAAACGCACAAACAAATGCAGGAGACAATAACTTTCCTGGAAATCCATTTTTTTTTTTACCTTACTCTCCTGTTCTCTCTTGCTCTGGCTTGTATCCATTCGGCCCCATTCAGCCAACTGTTTTAGGACGTTTATCCACATCCAGGTGTCGATTTCTTCCTGGCAAGCGATAGCTAACAAGCATTGTATGGAGAAATCCGGCTTCGCTGGAGACATTTTTCTATCGAAAAAATAAAAATTTAGCTTGCTGTCAAAAAAATACATATATGCTGGCTCGCTACCACTCGCCAGGAAAATATTGACACCTGGATGGGGGTAAACGTCTTAAAGCAGTAGGCTGAATGTGGCCAAATGAATACAAGCCAAAGAAAGAGGGAGATAAAGAGAAAAAAGCGAGGTGGTCCCCCTTAAGCTCGATTTGTTAGTAGATGTTGCACTTACGTTGTAGATGCATGTTGTGCATGTGTTTATTATATACTGATAGATGCTGCCTTACTTTATGTTCTATCGCTTTCGTTCTCGCTTTCAAACACACACACACACACACACACTCTCTCTCTCTCTTTCCCTCATTTTAACACAAATCTACATACACAGCACAGATATACAGTATGTTAACACCAATCTACATACACAGCACAGATATACAGTATGTTAACACCAATCTACATACACAGCACAGATATACAGTATGTTAACACCAATCTACATACACAGCACAGATATACAGTATGTTAACACCAATCTACATACACAACACAGATATACAGTATGTTAACACCAATCTACATACACAGCACATATATACAGTATGTTAACACCAATCTACATACACAGCACAGATATAAAGTATGTTAACACCAATCTACATACACAGCACATATATACAGTATGTTAACACCAATCTACATACACAGCACAGATATACAGTATGTTAACACCAATCTACATACACAGCACATATATACAGTATGTTAACACCAATCTACATACACAGCACAGATATACAGTATGTTAACACCAATCTACATACACAACACAGATATACAGTATGTTAACACCAATCTACATACACAGCACAGATATACAGTATGTTAACACCAATCTACATACACAGCACAGATATACAGTATGTTAACACCAATCTACATACACAACACAGATATACAGTATGTTACATAATTTAAAACTTAATATACTCTGTAATTCGATAAACAAATGTTTTATTTTTTACCACAACAGAACAGTCAAAATACACAGAAATGTACCCTAACATTCTAAGTTTTGAACCTAGGAATATTTAATTCCACGTCATTTATCTTCACCAATACACTTAACATACTTGCTGCCGAGACTTGACTTATTATCGCGACTGTACATCCTCACAACCATTCTCTACCTAGCTACCTCCCACAAGTAACCATATATATATATATATATATATATATACAGTATATATATATATATATATATATATATATATATATATATATATATATATATATATATATATATATATATATATATATATATATATAATGGAAGCAATTGATTCTCCTACTGGCAATCGAAGACGAATAAGGAATGTGAAGACCAAAGCGAGCAGGAACATATTTGTTTATTGGCAACGTTTCAACACTAATCTTGTGTCATTATCAAGCCTAAACAAAAAAGAGAAAGAATAAAACTTATCGTGAATATCATAAAATCATCACATGTTAAAATTGAAAATGTATTCAAAAGATAAAATTAACGAAAATATAGCTAAGGTTCATAACATTAAGACATTAAAAGTAGAGATATTTGATATTTCCCTTTGTCAAAGCCATCATATTCTGCTATCCGAAACCACAGCGAAACCTCAGATCATACTATAAATAGCCAGGATTTTACCATATTGTTCACTGCAACAGACGACATGACACGTATGACAGCTGAGTCCCTCCTCACCCACCACCTCCGCCCGTCTCTAGGCACCCACGAGACCTCCACGCCCCTCCTCTGCTTTTAGTGTCCTGTGCTGGTACGTGTAGGCATATGTTTAAATAGATATATGTGCCCATTTGTACTCCTGTTTCCTTATTTTAGTCGACCCCGCCCCTTTCACTCCTTGACTTTTAAATTCGCCACCCTCATCTATCTTTATTTTGCCTAACATTAATTATTATTGTTTACATTATTCTCACTCTTTTATTCCTTTTTCACTTATCAACTATCTCTACTTTTAATGTCTTAATGTTATGAACCTTAGCTATATTTTCGTTAATTTTATCTTTTGAATACATTTTAAATTTTAACATGTGATGATTTTATGATATTCACGATAAGTTTTATTCTTTCTCTTTTTTGTTTAGGCTTGATAATGACACAAGATTAGTGTTGAAACGTTGCCAATAAACAAATATGTTCCTGCTCGCTTTGGTCTTCATATTCCTTATATATATATATATATATATATATATATATATATATATATATATATATATATATATATATATATATATATATATATATATACAGTATATATATTCTGACATACGGAGCCCTGTATGTTAATTTAAGAGTTAGAATTAGAGTTCAAGGAGCCAAACTACCCAAGTGGTGAAGCAGACTAGCGAGCGAACGAGCGAGTGGGCAAACCATCTCGCCCCATACCAGCTCGCCCCATACCTCGATGACCGATGCTATGACGTATGATCGACGCCAGGAGCTGTGAGTGGACGACACACCTGTTATGTGATTCGAGGAGCTATGATTGGAGCGCGCACCATCACTCGCCTCCTGATTCGTTCCTACACCATCATTGTTTGGTATATAAGACCCGAGTTGTGGGCATTCAAATCAGTCTCATTTGGAGTTGGGGAAGGTGAACTTGCAGCTGGAGGAAGACGGGGTGAAGTATTATAATGGGATTGTGACTGTCAGTCAGATTATATAAATGTGTGTTAAGTGTGTTCGGTGTAAACACTTACGTTATGTTGGTTAGTGAGATATGTGATTGGGAATTAACGTGATGTGTTTAATGTGTGTAATGTGTTTAACTATTTAATTGGGAATTAACGTGATGTGTTTAATGTGTGTAATGTGTTTAACTATTTAATTGGGAATTAACGTGAACACTACTATTATGTGTTTAACTATTTGATTGCGAATTAACGTTAACGCTACTATTATGTGTTTAACTATTTGATTGCGAATTAACGTTAACGCTACTATTATGTGCTTAACTATTTTAGTTGCCTAACTTGTGGACTAAAGCAACTCTTTAAGTAATTGGGTTATGATGAAAGTAATACTATTGTTTTATATTAATACTTACGAGTTCTTTCATTTTCTTTGAATTAAGCTTACAGTGCTTAATGGTGCTTAGTACGGTGATGCTATTGTCTCTTATTAGTAATATCGCCTTCGACTAACATGGCTGTGTTAATATTACTTCTAGTGATTTCCTAAGCTGAAGAAAATTCTTTTGCTTCAAAATATTATATTTTGCTTTTCATATTATTTGAGTGAGACCTGAATCGAATCTATGAAACGATCCTGTAACTTTATTTACTCATAATCAAACCTCAATGTTACGTGGTTAAGAAATAAATTTAACTAATTATTAAATATATATCTAACTTTTTATGTGACTTTGATATTACTCCTGATGATAATAATAATATAATACTATTAACGTAAGACAAGAACCAAGAATAATTACATTAAATATAAATAAAAGGACATAGAAGAAAACTATCTATTCATTTCAAAAAGGGTAAGAGACAGAAATATTCTTACTTTAATATTTATCTTTCAAGACTTTTTATAAATTTAATAGTCCTTCTTTAGCTATAACTTATTCGGTTCATAACCATAGCCTACTAAGCTTCGGTTAAATAATAATTCTTTATAAATACTACATGACTTTAATTAGTTTCAGTATTTTTCATAATTAAAGAGTATCAGTCAATAAAGGATACCAAGTCCTAAGATCCAAAAGGAAAGGAAGCAACAACAGGAAATTATTTTATTAGATTTTACTTTTGTTTTGCCTTCAGCTGACTGATACCTTAATATATATCTCTGTGCTATCTAGATTCATCAAGTTAACCACTTGAGGATCAAGATACGTAACAGAAGAGTGGCGACCTCGCCAGGATTAGTTTCATACAGTTTCACTCAGTTTCATTAACGTTTCACTACTTAACAATCAAATATTAATCATGCCTCAACTAATTAATGAAGAAGATGCTAGAGTTTTCATAGAATCAGAACCCACATCCCCTGATATTGACTGTCTGTCAAAATATGAACTAAAAGTGCTTGCCTCATATCTCCAATTAACTGTCTCAAACATGTCTAAAGTAGAGGTGGCTCAGACCATAAAAACCCACCTGTTCCCTGTAGAAGGCGGGGAGGGAGACGGAGCAGTTGGTGGGATCCCTAGTAAACCTAGCCAACTTGATGAACAATTGCCACCTGGTTTGACCGGTGATCAGGTACTGGAACTAGCCAAACTAAAAATAGAACTAGCCAGAGTAAATGCCGAACAAGCCAGAGCAAATACCGAAGAAGCCAGCATAAAAGCCAGAGCAAATATCGAGGAAGCCAGAATAAAGACCGAACATTATCAATATCAATATCAAACGGCTCAACTAAATGTCAATACAAATGCTCCCGTAATTGCTCCCCCTCTGGGATTGACTATGACTAGTGTCATTCCACCTTTCACTGAGGATAATGTGCAGGATTTCTTTGTTTTGTTTGAGGAAGTTGCTGGAGGTATGAAGTGGACAAGAGATCAATGGCCTTTTATGTTACAAACTGTTTTGACAGGGCAGGCTCGAGCCACGTATTTGTCAGAAGTAGCCGAAGTTAGGCAGGATTATGACAATCTCAAAGAAGCTATCCTAAAAACCTATCAATTGCAGCCTGAGGCTTACAGGCAATCTTTCCGTAAAAACCAGAAGAAAGTAGAAGAAACCCATAAGGTATTTGCCAGGACCATGACTAAAACTTTCAATCATTGGGTCAAGAGTAAGAAAGTCACAAGCTACAACGATCTGAAGGAGTTGGTCCTGTTAGAAAATTTCCTATGGAAAATTGATTCTTCTGTATCCTATCATTTAAAGGGGAAAAAGGTAGATTGTCTTGCCGACGCCGCTGACATGGCTGACACATACGTGCTCAACAACAAATTTCGTGGAAAGAAGCCCTACGATAATTCTAGTTCTAATTTTAAGTATCCCAATCACAAATCTGACCGACCCAGTCACAAGCCTATAACGTCTTCCCCAGCTAGCCAAAATAGAAATGTTCCCCCAACTAAAAATGCGACTCAGGGCAATGGTAACAGAGGTGGGCCCCAAACTAATAGTAATGCTCAAAGAGGGAACTTTCCCGTATCCCCTAAAGTATGTACTTTTTGTGGCATGAGAGGCCACCTAGCTTATCAGTGCTGGGCCAAGGAAAAAACCGAGAGATCGGGGCAGACAGTTGCCGCCGTATCTCAAATTCCATGTGTGCCTTTAATTCAGGGCTCCCGACAGAAGGAGTACCTAGCACCAAATGTTCCTGTAATGCAGGACTCCCGACAGAAGGAGTACCTAGCACCAAAAGTTCCTTTAATGCAGGACTCTCGACAGAAGGAGTACCTAGCAGCTAACGTAAACCATCTAGACAGGGGTGTAGTAGCATGTGTGGTGCAACCCACAAGGGTTAAACCAATAATAATTTCACCATCAGTGCAGGACAGTTATCGTCCCTTTATTTCATCTGGCAACGTGAGATTAAATGGTTGCATACATGAGGTAAAAATTCTGAGAGACACCGGTTCTACTAGCACCCTCATGGTGAATCCTTACACTGAGTGCCCACCTGGCGAACCAGTTGTAATGAGAGGTGCTGGAGGCCAGTTTTATGCATACTTGGTAAAAGGCGAAATTGAATGTGAGTTACTACAGGGTGAGGCCACCATAGCTTTGTGTAGGTCCCAAGATATCCCTGTGCCTGGGGTAACTCTCCTTTTGGGGAATGATGTAGCAGGTGAGAAGGTCCGACCAGACTCCATCTTGTCACTTTCCCCTGTTAACGAGCCACTAACCGGTGAGCTCGACAAGGAGTTGCCAACTGTTTTCCCTGTGTGTGCTGACAAACGTTCAATGTCTCAAGTAGCAGTTCCCTCAGACAGAAATGTACCGAATGTAAGAGTTGATGAAAGGGATGATGAGAGTGTAAATGATGCTCCAACTGTGCCTGATGATGTGAATGAGGTGGATTTATCTGACACCTTTATGGCTCATCTTGACCCTAACGATGACCATGAAACCCTTCCAAATTGTCCTAGCGGCCTGGTAGAGCTACAGAGAGATGATAGTGAATGCAAGGAGTTAGCTGCCAGGTCCGTGAGTGAAGAGGAATGTGAGAAGGAGGGTGGTGAATGTTTCTACCTCAAAGGAGGAGTATTGTGGCGAAGATGGAGACCGCCACACAGACCAATCGATGACGGGGCTTGGGACGTCCATCAAGTAGTAGTCCCCAAACCTTGTCGTAGAGATATAATGGAAATGGCACATTGTATACCATTGGCAGGACACCTAGGTGTGAGAAAAACTCTAGACAGAATCAGATCCCACTTTTACTGGCCAGGAATGCGTGCAGATGTAGTAGAGTGTTGTAGAGTGTGTCACACTTGCCAGATGACAGGAAAACCCAATCAGAAGGTGCCTGTACATCCTCTGGTGCCCTTGCCCGTTTTCGAGAATCCTTTTACTCGGGTGGTAGTGGACATTGTAGGCCCATTGCCTAAGACTTCCCAAGGTAACATTTATTTATTAACTATCATGGACATGGCAACTCGCTACCCAGAGGCTATACCCTTAAGGACTACCTCTGCTCCAACTGTAATCAAGGAACTGCTCAAATTTTTCACCAGAATGGGTTTCCCCCATGAGGTGCAAAGTGATCAAGGAACTAATTTTACCTCTAACATTTTCCAGCAGTCCCTGAAGGAGTTGGGTATCGAGCATGTAAAGTCTAGCACCTACCACCCAGAGAGTCAAGGGGTTCTCGAACGATATCATCAGACATTAAAGGGAATGTTACGTAAGTATTGTACAGAGACCGGAGTTGAGTGGGATAAGGGGGTACCTTTTCTTTTATTTGCTACTCGTGAGGTTCCAACTGAATCCCTGGGTTTTTCCCCTAATGAGCTAGTTTTCGGTCACCAGGTAAGAGGTCCTTTGCAACTATTGCAGGATAGCCTAGTTGGCCAGGAGGGGAACCAAAACCTCTTCAAGTATGTTTCAGATTTCAAAACCCGGCTGAGATCCTCATGTGAGTTTGCCGCTCAAAACTTGACAGTGGCTAAAAGCTCCATGAAGAAATGGTATGACAGAAAAGCCCGTGAGAGGAAGTTTAAGCCCGGTGATGAGGTTTTGGTCCTGCTCCCCCTTTTTGGCCAACCATTATCTGCCAAGTTCAGGGGCCCATATAAGATCATTCGGAGGGTGAGCATTACCGATTATCTAGTAACTACCCCAGACAGGAGAAAGCCCACGCAAGTATTCCATATAAATATGTTGAAGCCCTACCATAGGTCCCCTGATTCCTCTCCTCCAGATTCTCCCACTGTGGCAGTGAATGTCAGGACCTGTGAGCAGCCTGGTGCGGACAAAGTCTTCAGTTCTCTTACTGACCCGCAACAGACTGTTCCAGAGCCTGAAGGTATCCATGCAGACTTTGACTTGTCATGTAGCCTATCCAACTTTCAGTATAATTCAGTGGCTTTGAGGGAATTACCATCTAAACTATGTCCTCTTCCCTCTGATCAAGCGAACCAACTAATCTCTGTTTTATCTCAGTCTCCCAATGTGTTCCGTGATACTCCAGGGCTCACTTCTTTGGCCGTGCACGACATCGACGTAGGGGATGCAACTCCCATTAAACTATCCCCCTACCGTGTCTCACCACAACGCAGGAGTATACTGCAGGTCGAGCTTGACTTAATTTTTTCAAACCAGCTGATCACAAGGGCCTTCAGCCAGTGGAGTAGTCCGGTCATACTTGTGCCGAAGCCAGACGGGAGCCATTGGTTTTGTAGGGGCTATAGGCAAGTCAATGCTGTCACAAAGAACGATACCTACCCACTGCCACGGATCAAAGATTGCATTTACCAGGTTGGCCTCATACAGCAGTAAGTTTAATTTAATGAGAGGATTTTGGCAATTAGCTCTCCCTTGTAGCGAGGTAAATATCATGCTTTTGTAGTGCACTTTCAAGCCTTCAGCTGTGAGAGATGCCTTGCAGTTCGAATAACGCTCCAGCTACGTTCCGGCTATGTTCTGATGTGGTACCTGGAGACGTTGCCTACTTTGGGTGATATCCTTCTTATATCCTCATTTATAATCTTGCTGTTGCCAATCTGGTGGTGAATCTATTTATGTATTATGTTTAATATTATGTACTATACTCCTTAAACTCTTTTCTAGGGGGGAGGTCTGACATACGGAGCCCTGTATGTTAATTTAAGAGTTAGAATTAGAGTTCAAGGAGCCAAACTACCCAAGTGGTGAAGCAGACTAGCGAGCGAACGAGCGAGTGGGCAAACCATCTCGCCCCATACCAGCTCGCCCCATACCTCGATGACCGATGCTATGACGTATGATCGACGCCAGGAGCTGTGAGTGGACGACACACCTGTTATGTGATTCGAGGAGCTATGATTGGAGCGCGCACCATCACTCGCCTCCTGATTCGTTCCTACACCATCATTGTTTGGTATATAAGACCCGAGTTGTGGGCATTCAAATCAGTCTCATTTGGAGTTGGGGAAGGTGAACTTGCAGCTGGAGGAAGACGGGGTGAAGTATTATAATGGGATTGTGACTGTCAGTCAGATTATATAAATGTGTGTTAAGTGTGTTCGGTGTAAACACTTACGTTATGTTGGTTAGTGAGATATGTGATTGGGAATTAACGTGATGTGTTTAATGTGTGTAATGTGTTTAACTATTTAATTGGGAATTAACGTGATGTGTTTAATGTGTGTAATGTGTTTAACTATTTAATTGGGAATTAACGTGAACACTACTATTATGTGTTTAACTATTTGATTGCGAATTAACGTTAACGCTACTATTATGTGTTTAACTATTTGATTGCGAATTAACGTTAACGCTACTATTATGTGCTTAACTATTTTAGTTGCCTAACTTGTGGACTAAAGCAACTCTTTAAGTAATTGGGTTATGATGAAAGTAATACTATTGTTTTATATTAATACTTACGAGTTCTTTCATTTTCTTTGAATTAAGCTTACAGTGCTTAATGGTGCTTAGTACGGTGATGCTATTGTCTCTTATTAGTAATATCGCCTTCGACTAACATGGCTGTGTTAATATTACTTCTAGTGATTTCCTAAGCTGAAGAAAATTCTTTTGCTTCAAAATATTATATTTTGCTTTTCATATTATTTGAGTGAGACCTGAATCGAATCTATGAAACGATCCTGTAACTTTATTTACTCATAATCAAACCTCAATGTTACGTGGTTAAGAAATAAATTTAACTAATTATTAAATATATATCTAACTTTTTATGTGACTTTGATATTACTCCTGATGATAATAATAATATAATACTATTAACGTAAGACAAGAACCAAGAATAATTACATTAAATATAAATAAAAGGACATAGAAGAAAACTATCTATTCATTTCAAAAAGGGTAAGAGACAGAAATATTCTTACTTTAATATTTATCTTTCAAGACTTTTTATAAATTTAATAGTCCTTCTTTAGCTATAACTTATTCGGTTCATAACCATAGCCTACTAAGCTTCGGTTAAATAATAATTCTTTATAAATACTACATGACTTTAATTAGTTTCAGTATTTTTCATAATTAAAGAGTATCAGTCAATAAAGGATACCAAGTCCTAAGATCCAAAAGGAAAGGAAGCAACAACAGGAAATTATTTTATTAGATTTTACTTTTGTTTTGCCTTCAGCTGACTGATACCTTAATATATATCTCTGTGCTATCTAGATTCATCAAGTTAACCACTTGAGGATCAAGATACGTAACAATATATATATATATATATATATATATATACAGTATATATATATATATATATATATATATATATATATATATATATATCTCAATCTGCGCTAAACACTATCTGGGGCGACGCTTATGGGGTTATTTAAGGGGAAACTGACTGCTTTTTTTGGCCTATAAATTCATTAATTCATAAATTCTTAGTTTCCTCGCTAGACATCCCTCAAACTTAGGAAATATCCCCGAGATCCTCCCCCCCCCCCCCCCCCTCAAGATAAATGTGTACATATTTCGGTAAAAAAAAATCCGGCCGAAGGCTGGTTCCTCTTACAATTACAGGCTCGCTAGCGCTCGCCATTAACCTGCCTTTTTTGTTTCTCTCCTGTTCTCTCTTTCCCTGGCTTGTATCCATTCGGCCCCATTCAGCCAACTGTTTTAAGACTTGTATCTCCATCCAGGTGTCGCTTTCTTCCTGGCGAGCGATAGCGAGCTAGCATTGTATGGAGAAATTCGGCTTCGCCGGAGAAATTTTTCTATAGAAAAATTAACAAATTTAGCTAGCTGTCAAAAATAAAAAAAAAGTATATATATGCTCGCTTGCTACCGCTCGCCAGGGAAATATTGACACCTGCATGGGGTTAAACGACTTAAAACAGTTGGCTGAATGGGGCCGAATGGATACAAGCCAAAGAGAGAGGGAGAGAAAGAGAAAAAAAAGCGAGGTGGGCCCCCTTAAGCACCACCAACCAACTAGAGCCATCACTACCTGGATTGTCGATGCCCCCGGCAATTGACCACTTGCGAGTTTCATGCTATAAGGAAGTTGGAGCCGTGAACAACGATAGTAAACAGAAATGCGATAATAATGTACGTTTCTGATGGATAAAAGGTATGTTGAATTGGGTTTTATGTATTTATGAATGTACTACGACCGTATTTTAGCTGGTAATTCTGCTGAATATTGATGGCCACAGCTCCAACTTCCTTATAGCCTGAAATTTGCAAGTGGTTCTATCATGCCCTTGGTGGACACACTGCTTTTAGTTTTCTCCTCTGCCCGATACACCGACGAAGAAGGGTATAAGTCTCCCAGGCAAAATCACAGTGTCTCCCAGCCAGCCAACAGAAAACAAGAGTTTCTGCTACCTGCCACACCTCGCACTTCTTTTCTCTTTCTCTCCCTCTCTCTTTGGTTTGTATCCATTCGACCCCATTCATACTACTGTTTTAAGACTTTTACCCCCATCCAGGTGTCAGTATTTTTTACCGCTCGCTGGCATATATATATTTTTGTTATGACAGCAAGCTAAATTTGTACATTTTGCGATAGAAACATTTCTCCCGCGAAGGATAATTTTTGTCATTCTTCGTTGTACTCTCTCCAAGAAACTATGCCCATTCTGTAATAAGGACTCCAAAATTGAACACCATAATCCATATGTCCCAAAGAAGGGTGACATCTCTCAACCCTCCAAATATCGCCCCATTGCTCTCATCTCTTGTATCTCTAAAGTTCTTGACACTATTCTTGCTTACAAATTTCTTAAGTATTTCTCTTCTCATAATCAACTCTCAGATTGCCAGTATGGCTTCCTTAACCCATAAACGGCGAGCGTCCTCATTTGAGTCTGAACCCTAGGATGGAGAGCGTCCTCATATGAGCCATGGCCTAAAAAAAGCCTTTCCAAACATCCCACTGTCACTCAAAACAAAGGAATGTGTAAATATGTGAGATAATTTCTCTCCATACATCGTATCACTCCTCAACATGTGTCCAAATAACCCCCCCCCCCCCTCAATTATCAACTATTTTTCTCTTATTCATGTGATTATCGGTTTATTTATGGCGCCAACACTCCCCACCCGGTTCCAAGGTGGAAAGGGAGGTGTGTGGAGGGAGGAGAGAGAGAGAGAGTTGCCCACACTACTTCCAGTCTCGCTCTAGAGCTCGTGGAGGGAGGGTGTACTCTCGCTCTCTGTGAACTATAATGAATTAACCGCTCAGCAATATTTCGTGTTTGTCACCCCCCAAATACTATTCCCACTTGTTTTATTGTTGTAACATGTAACTAAACATAAAATAGGCGCATATGAATAAGTAATAACGATATTTATCTGATAATGACGATTTTCGTCAGAAATTAATGCATTACCTTCGCCCCACAGGACGTTTAACGAATCGGAGTCTCGCCGCGGATAGGTTAAGGGTCGTTCTACTGGTGATCTTACCTGGTTATCTTACCTGGTGGGCTCAGCGATACATTCAGCCAAGGGAAAAAAGGGGGGGGGGGAAGCCACACTCTGCCGATGCGCCAGCTCACCAGTTTCAGATAGACTAGATGATATAGCTATTGCAAGGTTAACAAGCTGGATGGTGCATCATAAGCAGCAAGTTATAAGACTGATAGCAGCGATGGTGATTATGTAATGACGAGAACATTACTGCAGCAAAACCAAAAAGCTTAGTGGTACTGGTAATACATGTCGCCCAGAAATTCAGTCAGAGCTCTCTTAAATGAGGAAAGATTGGAGATTGAAACCACATAATCAGGAAGGGAATTCCACAGGGATATACCCTTTACGTTAAAGAATCTCTTCCTACACTCAAGTTCCGTCCTCTCATGTGCGTTCTTCAACCTATGTCCTCTTGTGGACGGGCATGGGGGAAAAGTAAAAAGATCACCGGGGGCAATTATGCAGCAGTCATGGAAGATTTGCCAATACTTAATAATATCATGTCTAATAAGTCTGCCCTTCATAGTATAAAGATTGAGAGCCCTCAAACGGTCTGCATAGCTCTGATCGCTCATTCTCCGGATGTTGCTTGTCCAACGCCTCTGCACCGATTCTATCATCTTTAAATCTCCTATATAATATTCTAAATGCCACAAAGAAGATGAGTATTCGAGAAGAGGGCGTATATGGGCAGTATATAAAGGCATCATAAAGGAAGCCTCACGATTCACCGTAGATTTAAGAATGTTGTGCATGACACCGCTAGCTTTGTTGACTGTATTTGATATATGCTGATGAAACTTTAAAGAAGTATCGATTGTGATTCCAAGATCGGCAGCGGAGTCTCTCAGGGGGATAGGAGAACCATCAAGGTAGTAAATACCACTGTGACCAACTGCTTCCCAATTCACTGGTTTTCTTGAGAACCTGAGATGTATACATTTAGAGGAATTCATCTTTAATCCCCAGGATTTTGATACCTGAAGGAGTATATTTATATCATTCTGGCAGGCATTCATGTTAGCAAGTGTGTTCTCATGGGAACCTGTACGAATCTTTACATATAGTTTTAAGTCATCAGCGAATATTTTAATAAATGATGATAAGTGGTGAATTAGGAAATTTACGTAAAAAAGAAAAAGCAAAGGTCCAAGTACCGACCCCTGGGGAACTCCACTAACTACATTTTCTTTCATGTCTTACTAACTCTTGGTCATCCTCCTTTCGGGACTTGGGTTAGACCTTTTCTATTGCACTTGACTTATCAAAGGTCTTCGATAGAGTCTGGCACATATCTTTAATTTCTAAACTACCTGTCGGGAATTTAGATAGAGAGGTTAAATTGCGTATCACTGGTACATGAAATAACCCAACAAATAGTTATAATATAATTACCAACGACGTAGTCGTTGGTAATTCAATTGCATGACATGTAGGAATGTTCACATAATACAATATCGATACAATGAACTTAGCTTAGAGGACTGGTGATGTAGGACTGTTGTTATAGATTAATAATTGTAGCACATGGTGAACTGTGGGTTGAGTCAGAGCCGGGGGGGGGGGGGGGGGCGGGGGGAGATGTTGGTTGTATGGTGTTGATTGAGAGACTAAAGGGCCGGCGTCCGATCGCTTCGCGAAATTACATATGGCTGCCGGCTCATAATAATTATAACCCATAAGTTGGTTTCATAATACATCTAGAGCTGATGTAGATATTTATACATTACAGTTAATATTTAACCTATACTTAAGAATAAACTACAATACAAAAAGAACCAGCCGAAATCGTACAAGCGATACGATACCGCCAAATTCAAATGTCCTGTTGGACCTAAAACTGTCGGGATCATTACCCTATTCCCGACATATTGCCCGCCACCAAAAATTATATACAGGAGCTATATACAGAGAACAAAATAAGGACATCGAAGTCAAAGATCACCTTGTTTGATCTTTGATCTCCAAAGATCCATGGAACTCATAGCCGCCCTCCTTTTGGGACGAGCGCCACCTGAAGCCTAAGGAGGATCATCCTTCTCATCATCAGCTGCCCCACCTTGAGGAGCACTGTCATCAGCACTCTCCCGCGGAGGGGTATCAGTAGAGACGCCAGGATCATCCGGCAGTTCTACATCCTGCTCCAAGGGATGTAACCTTACGACTGGGCGAGTAGTAACCCCAGTCGAAGTTCGTATTCTAGCAACCCTTATAAGACCATCAATGCCCTGGAACAAATCGATAATCCTCCCAAGCTTCCAAAATAACCTAGGACGCTCATCATGAATCAGGACGATATCCCCGATACGAGGCCATCGTTGATTCGTCCCTTTGATCTTATGATAGTGACGCTCGCAAAGAGACAGCAAATATTCTTGGGTCCACCGTTTCCATAGATCGTCGGACACCTTGTTTACATACTGGAAGCGACGACGTGTGGCGTCAGCATTGCCGAACGTAGGGTCATGCAGATCTTCGTCATTTACGGACGATCTAAGAAAGGTATTAAGGGTTCGTCCACGTGTTACCATAGAAGGCGAAATGGGTAAGAGGTCATCAACATCTGCCGAGGTATAGGTCAAGGGCCTGTCGTTGACTGACATCTCAATTTCTATTAAGATGGTTTGCAACTCCCGTCTGGTCACCAGTGCCCTTCCTAATACCTTCTGCATGGCAGATTTGACGATACCGATAGTTCTCTCCCAAATCGCCCCGAACCATGGTGCACGTGCTGGTATAAATCTCCACTGACAACCCTTTCCAGTGAGGGTAGCCACAACCTGCGGGTCATCCATTAAACTCTGGAGATATTTAGAGGCCCCGACAAAACAAGTTGCATTATCGCTCATAATAATTTGAGGGAAACCATTGCGGCCTGCAAAGCGTCTTAGAGTATGCAAAAACCCCTCACTGGATAGGTCGTCAATCAATTCAATATGAATCGCTCTGGTTACCGCACATGTGAATAGAACGGCATATACCTTTATGATATTACCGGGCGATTCTCTAACATGAATCGCTCCGGTGTAGTCTACCCCGGTTACCTGAAATGGTTCAGTCCTTTGTACCCTGAACTCAGGCAAGGGAGGTAGATCAACTGGGGAGTAAGACTTACCCTGTAATCTTTTACAGATAGTACAGCTATTGTGGATCCCTTTAATTGCTTGTCGCATCTTAGGGATCCACCAACGTTGTCGCATATACGCCAGAACATAATTTACGCCAAAATGTAGGCAGGTCCTATGGCATTGGCGAATCAACAGTTTGGTAATCAAATGAGAGGAGCTAAGGAGGACAGGATATTTCGCAGAATCAATAATGTCCGCCTTTTGTATCCTGCCTCTACACTTAATTATGCCTCCTTCCATATATAATCCTAGCTGCCTCATTAAGTTTGAGGGTTTGACCTTTGACTCCTTGCTCAGGATTTGATGTTCAGTAGGATAAGATTCCCTTTGTACTAAACATATTAGTTTTGCTTCTGCTGATCTCATTTCATGGAGTCTGATATGCTTCGAATCTTCACTAAGGAAAGACCCGTGAGCCCGACTTCTCATGTTGTTAATGAAACGGTATATCCATGCAAATACCCGTATTACTTGATCATAGCTGCCGTAACGTTCCCACTCTACCAACTTGTGATCCTGATGTGTAGTACTCACATTCGAACTACTTAATACATCATCTTGGGGCCGACTTGAAGGATCAGACATGCATTCCCTGAAATCCTGAGGCCATTCAGTTGGAGATGTAAGCCATGGAAGCCCATGCCACCAAATAGAGGACGACATAAACTGTTGCGTCGAGATCCCCCGGGAAATTATGTCACTGGGGTTATCCCTGGTGTTCACATAGCGAAATTTAGCTGTAGGAACTAAGTTATGTATCTCATCAGTGCGATTAGAAACATAAACAGGTAACACTTTCTGGCTGTGTACCCATGAAAGTGCTATTTGACTGTCGCTCCAGACATAGACGTTATTAATCTGTAGTATGTCTGCATAAGCATCCAGTGTAAACTTTATTAGACGAGCAGACAGAAGCAATGCAGTAAGTTCTAATTTAGGAACTGTAATCTTCTTTATAGGGGCTACTTTGGCCTTCGCTATAGCCAGTGTCGCTTCACTACCATTGCATATGTATATGGCAGTACCGTACGTACTATTACTAGCATCAGAAAAGGCATGTAGATCCACCTGTTGACCACTAATAACCTGACGATTAAGTTGGACCTTGCAACATGTGGAAAGGTCCGACCGAATCAACCGCCAAGTATCTTGTAACTCAGTCGGGAGGGGCGTGTCCCAATCTAGTTTTAGCCGCCACAGTTGCTGTAAAAACATACGAGCACGGATAGTTACAGGCAGCAAAAAACCTAGGGGATCAAACAACCTCGCTGACAAGCTCAAGCAGTTTCGCTTGGTCATAAGCTCACTGCCGCATGGGGTGTGACAGAAGGATATACAATCTGTGGTAGTGTCCCATTTGTGGCCTAAAAACTTCACCTCACTATTCTCAGTAGCTACACCGTCAGAAGCAAATTGACCTTTCAAAAGACCACTATTAGTGGCCCATTCTCTTAAATATAAATGAGCCTTGGCAAATATATTGCGGATCTCCCAGCATCTTTCGAGCAATAAATCTTCATCGTCTCCAGTGCCCTGAAGATTGTCCACATAGATCCCCTGCTTGATCTCATTCTTGAAGTCAGGATCTAGTCCAGCCTCCTCAAGATGACGCAAGATAGTAGCGTTGAGAAGGAACTGGGAACAGGTCGCCCCGAATAAGACGACTCTGAACCTGTAGACCAGATACTCTGAATCTAGATCCATTGGGTCCCGCGGCCATAAAAATCTTGTCGAGTCCCTGTCTTCACGATGGAGTTGAAGCATCAGGAAGGCCTTCTCAATATCGGCGACCCATGCAAACTTATGACATCTGAAGCGCAACATAATTTGCGCTAGATCAGAGACCAGGAACGGACCCGTGTACAGACAATCATTCAGGCTATAGGAGCGATCACTGGATTTAGCAGAGCAGTCATACATAATACGAACAGGAGTGGTGAAACTGTCCTTTTGAATCCCATGGTGAGCAAGGTAATGGATGTTATCCCCATATTCGCTGAGACCTACTCTCTCCACAAATCCACGTTGTACCTGCTCGGCTAAAACTGCCGCATAAGTCTCGCAATAACTTGGATCCTTGACAAACTGCTTCTGAAGGCCACGTAACCTACCAAGTGCTAGATGGAAGTTAGTAGGTAATTTACTCTTGTTATCATTCCAAGGGAGCCTTACCACATACTGACCTCTGCCAGAGTCATACGTTACAGTCTCTTCATACGAGCTTAACGCTAGCTTGGACTCACGATCAAGTTCATGTGGGTCAATTCCAATATTGTCCAAGTCCCATAGCTTATCTATATCAGTACATGTATTATCAGGCACCTTTGGCCTAATATATTTATCTATGGGGCTTACTGCTACCTTGAGGACCGTAACCACCTCCACCTGTGTGTCTTGAGAGGAAGTGGCATAGGATCCAGAAATGGCATACCCTTGGATCGTGGGGAGCATTATTAGCTTATCTACCCGCCGATATCCAGGGTGAACCAGGTCGTAGTAATAATCAGCTCCGACCAGTAGCATAATACCATTGTTAGCAGAGAGTTGATCATCAGCCAGTTTATAACCCTTGCTTCTGAGATATTTCAAATGTGGTTGAATCTCTGATGCTATATAGAAACTGGGTAGTGTGTCGACCACAACAGCCTTGATGGGACATACCTTTTTTCTATAAACATAGGAAATCTCCACTATATCATAGTCACTGGAATCTATTTCACCAGTGAAACCATGGAGACGCAATTCTCTTGACCCTTGCTGGTACACTTGAGCTGGGGTAATGATGACCGCAGAACGAATGACCTCTGTGAGCACTGGTCAAGTAAGGTGCGCGTCATTATAGTATTATTATTACTCCCCACTACTGGCAGCATCATAGTAGGAAGCAATTGACATTCTGGAGAAGCAATGGACATGGCAGATACTTTATCACCCTCGCTCTTACTTTTCTCATGTGACTCTTTGGGGGTTCTCCCCTTTTCTTTGCCGTCGTGCCGATCAGACTGGGTGCAAAGGGAAAACCAATGTTTCCCCTTGCAATACTTACAAGGTTTGATGTAGGAATTGGTGCAAGTACTGTTGAAGTGGTCTCTTGCCAGACAGCTGGTACATAACTTAAGCGATTTAGCCTTGCCAATCTTCTGTGTAGCCATAGGATACTTAGGACACTGATACCACAGATGACCGTGGACACTGCACAACTTACAACCTAATGATATTGGCCCTCTCTGTTTAGGAGAAGTCTGTACTGGGAAAGCTACAGTAGATGGCGACATCTCCACTTGTCGGTAGTGTCCAGTACTCTCCATATTGAAGACTTCAGTCTGGTACACCTGCACCAACGCTTCCAAGTTTAGTGGAGAGTCGCTTAGTTGTCATCTTAAGATTTCCCTTAGGGGAGAGGGTATCTTATTCAAGATATTCACACTAAATATCTCCTCCTTGGTGACGGCCATTGTCTCCATAGATCGGAGGAGGCTCTCAAAGGAGGCATAGTACTCCTTTAGGGCCGTCACATCATAGGATGGAGGATCTAGCGTGAAGAACTTAGTAATTAACGCGGTCTTGATGACTTCCACTCTCCCGTAAGTTCTCTTCAGCAACTCCACTGCAGACTCGTAGCTGGTAGCTTCTAGCTTGTACCCATCGACTAACTTCAATGCCTCCCCTTTCAATTGACCACGGAGATATGTGAACCTTTGGATGGATGTGAGTGTTTTATTCTGATGGACGGAACACTCAAAGATATCCCAAAATCCAGTCCAGGTAGCCGTATCCCCGGAAAAGGTAGGCAAAGTAAGCTTCGGCAGGTTAAAACCAGTCGCCTTTGGTGTACCGGTATCCTTAACAGAGGTTGATTCTTGGGTGGAAGATAGTCTGGCTAAGGCTGTATTAACATCCTCAAAGTACTCAAGATCTGCCGACATTTCTTCTTCCACATCGTCAGTAACTGTCAATAAACCATATACCTGCTGAGCATAACTATCATAAGTAGCTAGCGATTTAGTAACAGTAGCGAATTTACCCTTTATTTGATCAACCGTGGCACTTAATAAAAATTCATCAAGATCTCTTAAATATCTATTTAAACTTCCCTTCATCCCTCCCTTAAGCATCTTAAGTTTCTTTAAATCTGTCATCGTTAAGTCTATTAGGCTATTAACTCTCTAAACTGTAAAGCAAACTATTACACAAATTTATTTAAATTAAAAAATGTGGCAATAGCATTGCCACTCCCAATTTGGAAACGGTCATTAGGCTTCCAGCTGCAGTAGGAAGAATTAATTGAATAAGAATGACAAATAGCAGAAACAAACTAGGGCTAGAGAAAGAAGGGTAAATGAAAAGAACTGACGAGGCCTAATAATAAGTATTAGGCTTAGCCCAGCTGCCCATCCCACAATCATGAGGTCTGTTGGCTGTCAATCGCTTAGGAATCAATAGAGACCGAACCCCCTGACCATAATTAGGCAACTAGGCTATAAAATTTAATTAAATGAGTCACATGAGAACCCTCCCCACCGGCAAAATGTAATGAAATGAGTCTCATGATAAAACACAACGAACACCATAGGCACACCACCATAGCGAAATGAACAGCCACCACAGACACCTGCAGGCCTAGACTGCCTAGCCTAGCCTAGCCTATGAGCGTGAAATGGCGCCCGATGAAATCACCCTACCCCAATCTCCAGCCCAGCTAACCCACCAAAAAACGCCAAGGACCACACGCCCAAAAAAACCCTGGAAACTATCCCCCAAAAAGATAGGGACGGTGCCTAAATGGTAAAAAACACGAGGGAAGAAGCTGGGTCTAAACTAGGGAAACGGCAGTCGGCCAATAACGCGCGAGGCGGCAGCCATCTGTAAGCCCACAAGCGTCAAGGAAGCAAACAAAACGGTACTACGGTAAGGAAGCCTTAGGGCGCGAAGGACCATTATTTGTCGGGAATTTAGATAGAGAGGTTAAATTGTATATCACTGGTACATGAAATAACCCAACAAATAGTTATAATATAATTACCAACTACGTCGTTGGTAATTCAATTGCATGACATGTAGGAATGTTCACATAATACAATATCGATACAATGAACTTAGCTTAGAGGACTGGTGATGTAGGACTGTTGTTATAGATTAATAATTGTAGCACATGGTGAACTGTGGGTTGAGTCAGAGCCGGGGGGGGGGGGGGAGATGTTGGTTGTATGGTGTTGATTGAGAGACTAAAGGGCCGGCGTCCGATCGCTTCGCGAAATTACATATGGCTGCCGGCTCATAATAATTATAACCAATAACTTGGTTTCATAATACATCTAGAGCTGATGTAGATATTTATACATTACAGTTAATATTTAACCTATACTTAAGAATAAACTACAATACAAAAAGAACCAGCCGAAATCGTACAAGCGATACGATACCGCCAAATTCAAATGTCCTATTGGACCTAAAACTGTCGAGATCATTACCCTATTCCCGACATAACCCTCCTTCGGTGTCTATCCCTCCATCTGTGCCTTTGTCTCCAATTTCCTTTCCGGCTGTTCCATAGTTGCGGTTGTGGATGGCCATCGCTCACTTCCTCATCGTATCAACTCCTGTGTTCCTCAGGGCTCTGTCCTATCTCCCATTCTCTTTCTAAATGATCTTCTCAACTGTACCTCCAGTCCAACCCATTCATACGCAGACGACTCTACCTTACACTACTCAATTAGTTTTCCAGAACGCCCCAGTAAGCAATCCCAGATAAACAAACGTAATGACAACACTTATCTTTTGATCTAACTACTATTTCCAATGGGGGCAGAGAAAATCTTGTTGCCTTTAATGCTTCCAAAACCCAATTTCTCCATCTTACTAACCAACGGGAACTCCCGGAGGACTATCGCTTATACTTCAATAATACAAAAATCAATCCTTCATCTTCTCTCAATATTTTCGGTGTCTCTTTTTCTTCTGCTCTCTCTTGGAAGGACCATATTACCAGTTTTGCTAAGGCAGCCTCCCAGAAGCTGGGTGTGCTCAACCGCCTCAAGGGGTTATTTACCCCTTCACAGATTCTTGCTCTGTACAGGAGCACAGTGCGTCCTTGTATGGAGTATTGTTCACATGTTTGCAGAGGATCCTCTTACACTGCACTCCTAGACAAAGTAGAAAGGAAAGCCTTTCATATCATTAACTCCCGTCCACTCACCAACTCTCCGAAATCTCTCTCTCATCGCCGCAATGTTGCATCTCTCTTGCTATTCTATCGCTACTACAATAATCAGTGTTCCCCAGAGCTTTTCCAGTGGATACCACCTCCTCTACGTAGGGTACGTACTACCCGTTTTGCAACACAATCCCACCCCTACTCTGTGCAACTCTCCAACTCAAGAGTGGAACAATACTCTCAATCCTTTATCTATTCAATTGCTGAGCTCTGGAACTCTCTCCCTGAATCCATCTTTCACTCATCCTATGACTGGAATTGCTTCAAACTCTGTGTGTCCAGGCATTTTGGCTCGAATATTCCTTGAATTTGGCCCTGTCACTCTTGCACTACTGGAGGAGGCACTCGTCACAGGCAGTATTGCCTTTTGTCTCCCTCATCCACATAGAAAACAAATGTGGTCTCAATAACGCTATATAAAATATGAAAATTAATTTGGTGTCAAGGTTAAAGTAACGGCTGTATTCGTTTGTTACATAGAGGTAAGAATATACTATATACTGTATAACATCCATAATATCTTACTAACTTATTCAATAATTCTGTTCGCAGAGACTTCTGGTTAATGCAATGCTTCAACAGAGGATAAATCTAAAAGAGAGAAAGAGGAATTCTGGAACTTCTGGGTGAATGTTGAGGCGTGCCTGGATAAGGTTGGTAAGAGCGAAAGAATATTTCTGATTGGGGATATGAATGGGAATGTGGGTGATAGTAAAGTTGATGGGAGGGTGGGGTATACCGTCAGAGGTAGATGGGAATGGCAGCGCACTTGTGGACGTATGTGGGGAGGAGGTTGTTGATAGCCAACACCTTATTTTGACACAGAATTATACAGAGGTACACATGGAATGTGGGATGGAGGAGGGAGAGAGAGACAGTGGAACAAAAGGCACTGATTGATTATATATGTGTGGATGAACGTATGTAGAATTATGTGCTAGATGGTAGAGTAAATAGGGGTATTGGGAGGGGGGGAGGTTGTCTGACCATTATGTAGTAGTAGCTACAATTAGGATACAGAAGAAGTGGGAGAAGAGAGGTAGAGGCAGGCGGGAGGGAGGTCGAGTGGTGAAGAGGGTGGCGAGGTTACAGGAGGAGATCAGGGAAAAGTTCAGTAAAAACACGACTAGGTAGGTTCGACTTGTAGGGTATGGAAGAAGTGGAAGAGGTGAGCAAAGTGCTTAAGGAAGAGATGTGTGCAGCATGTGAGGAGGTATGTGGAGGGAGGAGAGCGAAAGGTACAGCATGGTGGGCTGAAGAGGTAAAACTAGCTGTTGAAAATAAGAAGAAAGCATATAGAGTGTGATTTGGTAGTAGAGGGAATGAAGATTTGGAGAGACAGAAAAGGGAGAGGTACTTGGAGAAAAAACAGAGTGGTGAAGATAGTAGTGAAGGAAAGTAAGAGAAGAGTAGATGAGGAATTTGGAAGGAATCTAAGTGTAAAATGGAGGGGGTGTAAGAAACTGTTCTGGAAAGAGGTCAAAACAGTTAGGGAGGGTAGAAAGGGAAGTAGTAAGGGTGTGGAAGATAAGAATGGGCGAGTGTTAGCCGAGAAGCAAGAAAGAGTGGAGAGATGGACGGAGTACTTCAACGAATTGTTGAACATAAGGAATGAAACGCCAGCAAACATAGTTGGAAGGGGTATGAGAGAAATAAAAAGAGAAGTAGTGGAGGAGGAGGTAGGGATCAGGAGGTCAGAAGTGTGTGAAGCCATGAAAAAAAGTGAAGATGGGAAAGCATAAGGAATAGATGGAGTGTGTGGGGAAATGCTGAGGTATAGTGGTGAGATAGTGATCGAATGGGTATTGAAAATGTGTAAACTAGCATGGGAGAAGGGAAGTGCATCTGATGACTGGAAGACTGGCATAATAGTCCCTGTGTATAATGGTAAAGGGGAAATAGGAGTGTGTGGTAATCACCGAGGGGATAGCCTATATGTCTTCTAAGCGTAGTAGGGTAGTGATCGAGAGAGTGAGAGCAGGAACAAAGAAATGGGACACATCCTTTGCCGGTCAGTCATCTAGCATCAGAAATTTCCCAAACCGAGTCCCGCAAGGATCCGTCCTGTCGCCCGCACTCTTCAATCTGTACATGCATGATATAAATACACCCAATACACCCCAAATAAACATTGTTTCCTATGCAGACGACATAACCCTCACATGCATACACCACGACCTAGACACAGCAACACGTCCCCTTCAACCCTATTTCAACACATTACATGACTGGTGCACTACAAACAGACTCAATTTAGCCCCAGCCAAATCCACCGCAACCCTCCACACAAGCTGGACAGGAGATCACAAATACACCCCGCAACTCACCATAAACAACACATCCCTAACACACACACACACTCACCCAAAATTCTAGGAGTAACATATGATACTCTAATGACATTCAAACAGCACACCACAAACATGAAAAAGAAACTGACACCCAGACTTAACGCCTTCAGGTCACTTGCCCACTCAAAATTTGGACACAACTAAGAAACCACCACCACAGTTTACAAACAATACATAAGATCAGTGATGGAATACGCAAGCCCGGCCTGGGCTTCTAACCTAGCTGAAACACATCATAAGATCTTACAGACTATTCAAAATAAAGCCCTAAAAATCATCACAGGCTGCACAGCTACTACACCTACAGATCACCTACATCAAGAAACCAAAGTCCTCAAAGTCAAAGACCATCTGGACATGAGAGGCACTCAATTCCTGGCAGCAGCCTCCACGAACCAACACCACCCACTACACTACATGGCAACACACCCACAGACACCATGACATATCAAAACAACACCCAGCACAGGGTATCACACACAAATACTGTCTTCTCTCCCTCCCTGCCCACCCCAAACCAGCTTCCAGAAGCACATCCATACTCATATATCTCGCCGTTCAATCCAATCACTCATAGACAACACGCAGCTGCAGGCACGACCTCCCGAAATCCATCCTTCTGAATCTTCCCTTCCCCGCGAGGACAGAGTCCACCTGGCCAGGCTGAGATGCGGACACCTTCCAGCTCTTCTGAGCTATCAGAAGAGACTGGATGACTTCGTTGTCGACACCTGCCCGGGTTGTAACACAGCACCCAATACTATTAAACACATCATAGAAGACTGCATTTCACATAACCACTTACGCCAACAACACAATCTACACTCCTTGAGAGCTCTATGGGAAAGCCTGACTGTGGCCATGGCCTTCCTTAGGGATTCGGGGCTGTTTGGCCAGGCAGCTTAGGGAACAACAACAACAAGAACAACAACAACAGATAAATGGGTATAGGTGACGAGCAGGGTGGGTTTAAAAAAGCTAATATGGGAAGTGAATGTGTAGACCAGATTTTTGCCTTGAAATGTGTTGTGGAGAAATATCTGGAAAAGGGACAAAAGTTGTATGCTGCCTTTATGGACTTGGTGAAGGCCTATGACAGAGTTGATAGAGAAGGTCTGTGGAAAGTACTGAGAATATAAGGAGTGGATGGCAAGTTGCTGAACGCAGTGAAGAACATACATGAGGGTGCAGAGGCGTCAGTACAAGTGGAGAATGAACAGAGCGAGTTCTTTGATCTGAATGTTGGGTTATGGGGAGACAGTCGTTTTTCTTGTCCCCTTTCTCCCTCGTGTTTAGTCCCATAATTTTTTAGATTTTTAGACGTTCGGCCCATTTGTTTGGCGATTTCAAGAGCTTTCGTCCCATTTCGTTATAAATTTTAAGACCTATCGTGCTATTTAGGTGTCGATTATTTTCTTGCGAGTGATAGCGAGCCTGTAATTGTATGAGGAATCGGCCTACGGCCTGGACATTTTTCTTCCAAAAAAATATAAAAATTTAACTTGAGGATGTCTAGGGGATGTTTTTCTAAGTTTGAGGGATGTCTAGCGAGGAAACAAAGCATTTATGAATGAATTAATTCATAGGCCAAAAAAGTAGTCAGTGTCCCCTTAACCCCTACAAAAACGGTGCCGTTTGTAACATCTACTACCTGCCAAGCGGGCATATTTACCCTAAATGAGCTTCATTCCATGCTCTTTATCATGCATAAAGAAGAACCAGAATGTAATACAATTATGTATCCGTGAAAGGGCGATAATAGAGCTTTCTAATGACACCTGAATTATCCTTGTACGACCTCGGGTTATGCTGTAGTGATCGAGCAACCGGAGGTGAAAAACCCTAAAATAAGGTAATTTCCTCAGTTTTTTCCTGGTCTCGCGAGGCCGAGTGTGTGGAATGTTGCAGTGGCGGGCTCAGTCGCGGCACTGTGGTCGTGCCGAATGGTCAGAGCCCGCCTATCATCCTCCCAACGCACATACTCTCTCTCAGAGCCCCTAATGTGCTCAGAATGCCCCCCGTCATATGACGGGTACCGCGGGATTGTCCATTTATCTCTCGCCTGTCATATGACGGGCACCGACAATTAGGTGTTAAAGCAAGGTTGTGTGATGTCCCTGCTTGTTCATTATATACAGTATATGAATGGAGTGATAAAAGACATACAAGGAAGAGCAGTGGATGTTGGTGTACTGCTGATAAGGGAAGGAAACAAGTGGAAGTTGCCTGTACTGCTGTTTGCCGACGATACAGTTCTGATCAGCGACAGTGAATGGGAGTTGCAGGGTCTGGTAAATATTTTTAACCCCTAACTATCGGCGCGCAACATAAGTCGAGTATAATAAATCTGGACTATCTGGCGGCGCTCGACATAGGTCGTGTGGCAATTTCAGCACGTAATGTTGCTGAGAGAGAGAGACAAGTGGTGGCAGGAGAGTAGCGAGCGTATGACTGCTCCAGACCACCGCGGCGAACCTACTGACACGAATCCCACCTCCTCCCTCCCTCTCTCACTCGCTATATACGGAATTGTATGGGGAAAGTGCCGAATTACATGCTTTTTGCACTCGTGTTGCGCGGTTGTTGCAAGAAAACTAGCCATCATAAAAGGATCGTTATGGTGTCATTGGAAAGCTCTGTTTATGCCCTTTCAGGGATAGATACTTGTTTTACACTCTGGGTCTTATTTAGGCATGAAAATTATCACGTAAACAGCCCTATTTTGGCTAAAAACACCCCGCTGGGCGGTACATATAAATAAACCGCCTAGCCCGCTAATAAGGTGTTAAAACAGTGTGTGAAAAACAGAATCTGAAGGAAATGCGGGGAAGAGTAAGGTTATGGTCTTTGAAAGGGGTGCAGCCACAGAGTGTGAGGTGAGGTTGAACGGTCAGGCTAAGGGGAATGTCAGCTCATTTAAGTATTTTTGTAGATTGTTGAGTAACGATGGGAGTATGGATGAAGAAGTGCGGGAGAGGGTGCAACATGGGAAGAGGGTTATATTATAGGAATGCTGAAAACAGTAACAAGAAATAGGGTAGCCAGCATGGAAGTACAGAAGTCCTTGCATGACAGTTTGGTAGTAATCCTGACATTGACTTAAGGGAGCGAAGCATGGACGGTGTTGGAGAGACACAAACCAAGAGTGAGAGGGGTGGAAATTAGTTACTTGAGAAGTGCGTGCAGAGTTTCATTGAGGGATAGTACGAGAACGGTATGGTGTGGATGAAGATGTGCTTGGAACACCTTGAGATGGTTCGGCCATGTGGATCGTATGGGAAGCGAGAGATTTACTAAGAGAGTGTACGAGAGTGAGGTGGAATGACAGAGAGGGAGAGGTAAACCGAGAGAGAGGTGGAAGGATGGAATTAAGAAGTATATACATGAAAGCGGTGTTGGTAAGGAGGAGGGGTGTCGACTGACTGGGAACAGAGGTGCATGGGGGCGTTTCGTTCGTATCCACACCTTCGAGTATCATGGCGTCCGGCAATAGATAGATAGATAGATTTTCGTAATAGAACATAATAACAGTATGCTACATAATTCATCTCTCTCTCTCTCTCTCTGCAAAGGATATACTGTGCCTGTGACTTAGGCCGAGCAAAGTTTGGAAGTCTTCAGCAAAGTTTGGCCCAGATCAAGCTTGGGGGTGACGAGGATAATGCCACTTGGTCCTCATTCAAAAACCACATTGCGAAATATCAAGCTGCAATCTATTTTTGTTTGTTTTTATTCTTAACCCCTTCTGTACCGCTGACGTTCTTTGTATTTTATTTTGGCTACTATTCGACGATTTTATTCAGTTTAAAAATGGTCTCCAGTAATTAACAGGCTTCTAAATATCTCTCTTAACCCTTTTTACTACCACAGATCCTTCTTAAACTGCACAACATCGTCGAATAGTAGCTAGAATAGTAGCTAGAATAGTAGCTAGAATAGTAGCTAGAATAGTAGCTAGAATAGTAGCTAGAATAGTAGCTAGAATAGTAGCTAGAATATAATAAAACGATGTCACCGGTAATGAAGGGGTTAAGGGGAGACTGACCGTTTGATTGGTCTATTCATTAATGTATTCATATATATATTTGTAGTTTCCTCCCTATACTTCCATCAAGCTTAGAAAAACACCCACTAGACCCCCCTTCAAGATAAATTTGTATATTTTTCGGTAGAAAAATGTCCTGGCCGAAGGCCGGTTCCTCTTAAAATTACAGACGCGCTATCGCTCGCCAGGAAATAATCGACACCTAAATGGCACAAAAGGTCTTACAATTGACAGCGAAATGGGGCGAAAGGTCATAAAATCCCCAAACTAATGGAACCAACGTCTTAAAATCTTAAAACTAGTCGGGCTAAACATTAGGGAGAAGGGGTACAGTAAAACGGTCTGCTTCCCCTAAACAATAAAAACAAACCCTTCTCATCTATAGTGACCCACTCTGGCTCATTTCATTCAAATTAGTTCACACAAATTAAAGCTTCGAGGATCTGAAGAAAATAATGTTACATACTGTATTGTCTCTGTATTTAGTAAGGTACACGGGGAACTGGATTATAATAAATTACTTTAGTGCAACTCCTTGTAACTTCTCATGCAGACTTAAGGGGACAGTGGCTGTTTGTTTGGTATATTAATTAATTTATTCATATATTGTTTTTAGTTTCCTCCCTAGACTTCCATCAAGTTTAGAAGAAAAAAACCCTAGACCCCCCTTCAAGATAGATTTGTAAATTTTTCGGTAGAAAAATGTCTCGGCCTAAGGCCGATTCCTCTTAAAATTACAGGCTCGCTATCGCTCGCCAGGAGAATATCAACACCTAAATGGCAATAAGGGTCCTAATATTGACAAAGAAATGGGGTGAAAGGTCATAAAATCACCAAACTAATAATAATAATAATAATAATCTTCTGGTTACTTATATAGCGCCCGTATCTCCTCCTTCCAGGATTCACAAACGCTTGCCTCTCTTTAGTCTACCAGAGACCATTACCCATCCCCCTTGCTTATGGGGAGATGGTAACCGCCGGCTGTATCCCAGAAACACTTTTCAATCTGAGCGGGGACTGAACGCGAGACCTTCAAGATGGGAATCAGGCACGCTACCAACTGAGCCAGCCGGACCAACGTCTTAAAATCTCAAAACTAGTGGGGCTAAACATTAGGGAGAAGGGGGTCCAGAAAATAACGGGCTGCCTCCCATTAAAACATTTATGATGCTTATTCTTCTGATCACCGAATCCTAAATGCCAACATCGTAATTCTGACGTCATTATTACTAAATAGCGAGTTTTGAACAAGACTTTAAGGGAGCCCACCACGCTTTTCTTCTCTTTCTCTTCTTCTTTCTTTGGCTTGTATCCATTCGGCCCCATTCATCCTACTGTTTTAAGACGTTTACCCCCATCCAGGTGTCAATATTTTCCTGGCGAGCGGTAGCGAACCAGCATGTATATATTTTTGTTTCGACAGCAAGCTAAATTTGTACATTTTTCGATGGAAAACATTTCTCCGGCGAAGCTGGATTTCTCCATACAATGCTGACTCGCTATCGCTCGCCAGAAAGAAATCGACACCTGGATGGGGATAAACGTCTTAAAACAGTTGGCTGAATGGGGCTGAATGGATACAAGCCAGGGAAAGAGAGAGAAGGAGAGAAAGTTAAAAAAAAAGCCGGTGACCCCCCTTGACTGGTGATAGTCTGGCTTAGCCTGAGTGTCAGCATGTTATGACGTTGTGAGCGTGGCATAAGCGGTTATGGGGAGGAAGTTGGTTTTTCGAGTCCTCCTCCTCCCTCATGTTTAGCCCTATTCTCTTTCTCTCCCTCTCTCTTTGGCTTGTATCCATTCGGCCCCATTCAGCCAACTGTTTTAACCCTTATTTAGCGGGTGGTAAGGTATTTTACACTGTACCGCTCAGCGGGCATAATCCCGAAATATTCGCTCAATTTCACTCGCCCTAGTGCCGTTACTATGGCTCCAATGCGAACGAAACGATCATTTTTGGAAAGAGCAACTCTTTGTCTCCCCATATAAGTCTATGAATGGATGTTATGAATGAGTCTGGAGGGTGGGAAGAGGTGAGGAAGAGGAGGTACTTTTTGGTCTATTTCCCGGGCGCGTTCGGTTGCGTTCGCTTTGGCCTGACTTCGGCCTCTCGCGCGTCTACTATTCCTTTGGTATTCGGTCTTATTTTTCTCTTATTTCTCCTTATTTCTGTATTCTCTCTCTCTCTCTCTCTCTCTCTCTCTCTTTCTTTCTTTCTCTCTCCCTTTCTCTCTTCCTCATCCGTATATGTATTTCTCATTATTATTTTCTCTAACTAATCCCTCTATTTCATTTATTTGCATGTAATATTTCTGTATTATTATATCTTTTTCATTCTTTCTTCAGTTCAGTTTCTGTATTCTCTCTATACGGTGGGAATGGTATTTCGTATGAGGGATGTGCAGCACAAATATTCAATCTTTCGTTGTTTGGTTGTTTGTATTACCGTAAGAAATTTACTGAACGCCTGCAAATAATACGCTATAAAATGCTTGCAATCAAACTCTCAAGCAATTTCAAGGTCACATGCAATTATAAATGTAGGCAATAGGTAAACCCAGAGAGGAAGAGACAAGAGAGAGAGAGAGTGTCGTGATAATATAACAATGTTACATAATTATGTATCATATATATATGAAAAAATAATATATACGGTAGGCCTACATCTGTTCCGCACAATCATATAATGCCAAGCACAAATATTCAATCTTTCATTGTTTGTATTACCATAAGAAATTTACTGAACGCCTGCAAATAATACGCTATAAAATGCTTGCAATCTCTCTATTTTCTCTAATCTCTCCCACTCCTCCTGTCTCTCTCTCTCTCTCTCTGGCTCTGTCGCTTTCCCTCTTCCTCATCCGTATTATGTATTTCTCATTATTATTTTCTCTAACTAATCCCTCTATTTCATTTATTTGCTTGTAATATTTCTGTATTATTATATCTTTTTCACTCTTTCTTCAGTTCAGTTTCTGCATTCTCTCTCTCTCTCTCTGTTTCGCTTGCTTTGCAGGAATTTTGTTTTTGTTTTATATATAATATATAATAATTTACTTATCATTACTTACTATATCGTATAAACAATAGTAGGTAGCCAACTTACCATAATACCGATACACCAAACCGATCCGCATGCGGGTTTGTTTATCACCTGTTTACTAAAGTGCCACCATTATCGATTTTCTTGGAGCCGACTCGAGCGGGAGGGTTACCAATTGAAGTTAAATCCGCTAGCATATATTGTTAGATGTAAGACATGATAAATACCACTAGAAATATGAATTGGCAAAATCCATATAATATCACTTCGAAATTGTTCTGAAATTTCAAAACAAAACCGCTAGTGTAAGTCATTGCTGCTAGATCGAAGTAAAGGTCTCTAGATCTAGCGGAAGTCGCTATACGTATTGGCAGTACTGCACACCCATTCATTTCATTCATTCATTTTCTATTGAGCTCGTCCTGGAATCTTTACGACTCTGAATCTTACGATTGCCGACGGCGATACGTTGTTGACATTGTTGTTGATGTTCCAGTGGAGGGATGAACAAAATATTTTCCTTGTCCAATAATAGCTATTTCATAGTCCCACAGGACTTATTTTGATATATTTATCAAATTTATTGAATGCCTGAAAATAATACGCTATAAAATGCTTGCAATCAAACTTTCAAGCAATTACAAGGTCACATGCAATTATAAAAAGGTATATTGTAGACCACAATCTACGCCAAGCTTCGTTGTTGCTTGTATTATCGTGAGAAATGTACCATACACCCTGGTTATCGTGAGAAATTTACCGAACGCCTGCAAATAATACGCTATAAAATGCTTGCAATCAAACTTTCAAGCAATTACAAGGTCACATGCAATTATAAAAAGGTATATTGTAGACCACAATCTTCGCCAAGCTTCGTTGTTTCTTGTATTATCGTGAGAAATGTACCATACACCCTGGTTATCGTGAGAAATTTACCGAACGCCTGCAAATAATACGCTATAAAATGCTTGCAATCAAACTCTCAAGCAATTTCAATGTCACATGCAGTATAGGTAGACCCAGAGATGAAGAGACAGACAGAGAGAGGGGATGTCAAAAGCATCTGCTAGGTGTGATTTCCCCTGGGAGGGAAGAGATTAGTTAGGGGCGTGCCCTGGCCTACATCAGACAAAGAGAGTACAAAAGAGTACAAACAAAGAGAGTGAGACAGAGAGAGAGAGAGAGAGAGTCGTGATAATATAAAAATGTTACACATGTATCATATATATGAAAACATAATATATACGGAAGGTCTACATCTGTTCTCCACAATCATATAATGCCAAGCACAAATATTCAATCTTTCGTTGTTTGTATTACCGTAAATTTACCGAACGCCTGCAAATAATACGCTATAAAATGCAAAGGAATTTTCTTGTAGAGTGCAATTTTGAGGACGTAATGTGCTCTGAGAGAGAGCGGAGCGGTGATTAGGAGCATATATTACCTCAGACCGCTCGCCACACAGGGAATTATATAAGGAAATTACCGTATTTTAGGGTTTTTCACTCGTGTTTTACGATCGTTGAAAGACAACCAGTGATCGTAAAAGGATGGTTCGGGTGTCATTGGAAAGCTCAATTTACGCACTTTCAGGATACATACTTGTATTACGCTCTGGGTCTTGTTTATGCATGAAAAAGAGCACGGAACAACCCCATTTAGGGTAAAAAAAAAAACCCGCTGGGCGGCACAGTGAAATATACTCCACCAGCCGCTCGTAAGGTGATAAAATGCTTGCAATCACATTTTCAAGCAATTATAAAATATAAATTGTACTTACCAACACCCACACCAGTATGTTCTTCGTCAGGAACGTCTCCAATTTGCTCAAGGGTCTGTACAATATCAACCACAACATCCACCCCACGCAAATTATGCTTGGGGTGAAAGCCTATGATCGGGTTATTTTCGTCTTCAGAGTCATCCACACTACCAAAACTCTCACCCAGACCTTCGACGGTTTCATCCAACAACTTATTAGAAAGTTATGAAGAGGTCAGCATGATATCTAGTTCCTGGGTGGTAAGCCGGGCGTGGTTAGTAGGGTGGCGCGACGCACTAGGGATGGCGGCCACCGAATCGAACACGGGCAAATCTTGACCTTCCATTATGGCTGCTTGAGGGTCACTTAGTCACGGTCACACAGTGGGGATGTGTGGGTGGGCCCTTGTAGTACACCGCCTGACCACCAAGTTTCGCTTTCCACCTAAATTAGGGCGGGAATACGCCCACGGACTTAAGTCCGACCCCGCCATTTAGTCCAATTTTCTCGTATCGGACTTAAGTCCGACCCCGCTAAATAAGGGTTAAGACGTTAATCCCCATCCAGGTGTTGATTTCTTTCTGGCGAGCGATAGCGAGCCAGCATTGTATGGAGAAATCTGGCTTTGCCGGAGATATTTGTCTATAAAAAAATATACAAATTTAGCTCGCTGTCAAAACAAAACGTAATGCAATTATGTATCAGTGAAAGGGCGATAATTGAGCTATCCAATGACACCTGAACCATCCTTGTACACCCACTGGTTGTCTTGCAACGATGTTGCAACGCGAGTACAAAAACCCTAAAATACGGTAATTTCCTTACATAATTCCCTGTCTAGGGAGGCAGTGGATGTGGATGAGTGTGGAGGCGGGATCAGTGGCGGTACGGGAGCCGTGCCGAACGGTCAGAGTAGACCTACGTTCCTCCCACCTCTCGGACTCTCTCTCAGAGCCGATTATATGCTCAATATCGCACTGGACTTAAGTCGGGCCCCGCTCTTTAGTCCTTGGTTCTCTTGACTGCCTTAAGTCGGTCGCCGCCAAAGAGGGGTTAGCTAATTGTTCCATTATTCTTACACTGTTAATTATTCCATTACTAACTTTCGTCCCTTTCAGTTGTGTTTCTTGTTTTATTTATTGATATATTTATTATTATTTTTTAGTGATACTTATCCTTATATTTTATTTTTCTCCCGGTCTCATTGTACATATTTAGTGTAAATTTGTTCAGTTTTCATTCCCAATTTCAGTGTCTCAGTGTAACTATTCAGTCTTAAGGGGGCCCACCTTGCTTTGTTTCTCTCTCTCTCCCTTTCTCTTTGGCTTGTATCCATTCGGCCCAATTCAGCCAACTGTTTTAAGACATTTACCCCCATCCAGGTGTCAATATTTTCCTAGCTAGCGGTAGCGAGCCAGCATATATATATATATTTTTACAGCAAGCTAAATTTTTAAATTTTTCGACAGGAAAATGTCTCCATCGAAGTCAGATTTCTCCAGAAAACGATGGCTCGCTACCGCTCGCCAGGAAGAAATCGACACCTGGATGGGGATAAACGTCATAAAACAGTTGGCTGAATGGAGCCGAATGGATATGAGCCAGAAAAAGAAAGAAAAGGAGAGAAAGAAAAAAAAAGCAGGTGACCCCCATTAAGTGAAACTACTCCTGAGTATGAGTTGAATTTGTCAGTGTTGTATTGCTCACAGCGCTGCGCTGCGCTGCAAGCGTTGTACAGCACACAGTGACTTCCTTAGTAATGTTTGCTTCTAGATAAAAGCATATTTAAACCAGCTCTTCTCAAGCTTTCTGGCATCTAGTCAAAAACCTCTCCAACTATTTTTCTTCCTCGTCTTTCCCTCCCCTTTTCCACTCTGATGGCAAAACCATCACTTCTTCCTCTGACAAAGCTGAACTCTTCGCACAAACTTTTGCTAGAAACTCCACCTTGGATGATTTCCGGTGCTATACCTCCTTCCCCACCCCATTTCTCCTACTTTTGCCTAATATCCTAATCTCTTCTAAAGATGTATTTTCTAACCCCTCTGGGTTTAATACTAAGAAGGCGTATGGTCCGGACGGTGTTCCTCCTGTTATACTAAAAAACTGTGCTTCCGTGCTGACTCCCTGCCTTCGCAAACTGTGCTTCCGTGCTGACTCCCTGCCTTCGCAAACTGTGCTTCCGTGCTGACTCCCTGCCTTCGCAAACTGTGCTTCCGTGCTGACTCCCTGCCTTCGCAAACTGTGCTTCCGTGCTGACTCCCTGCCTTCGCAAACTGTGCTTCCGTGCTGACTCCCTGCCTTCGCAAACTGTGCTTCCGTGCTGACTCCCTGCCTTCGCAAACTGTGCTTCCGTGCTGACTCCCTGCCTTCGCAAACTGTGCTTCCGTGCTGACTCCCTGCCTTCGCAAACTGTGCTTCCGTGCTGACTCCCTGCCTTCGCAAACTGTGCTTCCGTGCTGACTCCCTGCCTTCGCAAACTGTGCTTCCGTGCTGACTCCCTGCCTTCGCAAACTGTGCTTCCGTGCTGACTCCCTGCCTTCGCAAACTGTGCTTCCGTGCTGACTCCCTGCCTTCGCAAACTGTGCTTCCGTGCTGACTCCCTGCCTTCGCAAACTGTGCTTCCGTGCTGACTCCCTGCCTTCGCAAACTGTGCTTCCGTGCTGACTCCCTGCCTTCGCAAACTGTGCTTCCGTGCTGACTCCCTGCCTTCGCAAACTGTGCTTCCGTGCTGACTCCCTGCCTTCGCAAACTGTGCTTCCGTGCTGACTCCCTGCCTTCGCAAACTGTGCTTCCGTGCTGACTCCCTGCCTTCGCAAACTGTGCTTCCGTGCTGACTCCCTGCCTTCGCAAACTGTGCTTCCGTGCTGACTCCCTGCCTTCGCAAACTCTTTCGCTCTGTCTCTCCTCTATTGTCTTCCCTTCTTGCTGGAAGTTTACTTTCATTCAACCTTTCCCAAAGAAGGGTGACCGCTCTCAACCCTCCAACTATCATCCAATTGCTCTCATCTCCTGTATCTCTAAAGTGAAAAACTCTCCTTTTCGTTATTCAACTGGGTGTGTTCATTAAGTATTGTTATTGCTTTGTGATATGGGATTGTGAAGTGGTCATTGGGTAAGGGACCAGTGGGATAATAATCAGGATAGTATCTCAGTTATAGTAAATTAAATGTGTGTTAGGAAGTACTCAATTGTATATTGGACAGGATAAATGAACCTTATTGGTGTGGGTTTGGATATTAAAGGGTTTGGTGGTGGATTAAGTTTATAATAAATACAGTTTGTCTTTTAAGTATAGTTTTTACTTCTCCCTATTATTTATTGACTTAAAATAGAGTAACTTAAGAGATTGGTCTACTTTAATGCCATAGTGCCTTCACTGCCTGGTGCTGGACTTTCATTGATATTATGTTTATGTTAAGAGTTTGGTGTTCATAGCGCTGTGCGTCTACCGGGGTCTTAGCTGATTGGTGGTAATACCCTGGTGACGTAACAATATATATATATATTGATAGAGTGATGAAGATGAGCAGAACTAAAGGACTAGGGAGAGACAGGTTGGAAACGGTAGGTAGGAGCTCAACAGATTAGGGAAGAGTATAGTGGAAGATATTTGAAAAATGAAAGAATAGGATAACATGGAAAAGGTAGACAACGATTAACCCGGGTCTTCATTACCGGTGCCGTCCCTTTAACTATATTCAGGGTACTGCTAGACGATTGTATTCAGTTTAAAAAGGGCCTCCAGCAACCAACAAGCATCAACTATCTCACTTACCCTTTTTGCTACCACAGATCCTTCTTAAACTGCACAAAAAACGACTAAATTTAGCTAGAATATAATAAAGGAACGTCGCCAGTAAGGAAGAGGTTGATAAAACAGGAAAGGATCAAGTGGAAAAGGGAGGTAGGGACTTAAAGAGCAGAGGCGGATATAGTGGAAGAGATTGGAAGGGAAGGGATTGGAAGGTAGGTAGGGACTAAAAGAACGGAGGCAGGTATAGTGGAAGAGATTGGAAGGGAAGGGATTGGAAGGTAGGTAGGGACTAAAAGAACGGAGGCAGGTATAGTGGAAGAGATTGGAAGGGAAGGGATTGTAAGGTAGGTAAGGACTAAAAGAACGGAGGCAGGTATAGTGGAATGGATTGGAAGGTAGGTACGGACTAAAAGAACGGAGGCAGGTATAGTGGAAGAGATTGGAAGGGAATGGATTGGAAGGTAGGTAGAGACTAAAAGAACGGAGGCAGGTATAGTGGAAGCGAATGGAAGGGAAGGGATTGGAAGGTAGGTAGGGACTAAAAGAACGGAAGCAGGTATAGTGGAAGAGATTGGAAGGGAGTGGACCATCTCTAAGGGGACACTGACTGCTTTTTTGGCCTATACATTCATTAATTATTGTTTTTAGTTTCCCCGCTAGACATCCCTCAAACTTAGAAAAAACATCCCCTAGACCCCCTCAAGATAAATTTGTATTTTTTTCGGTAGATAAATGTCCCGGCCAGGTTCCTCTTACAAATAAAGGCTTGCTATCGCTCGCCCAGAAAAAATCGACACCTAAATGGCACGATAGGTCTTTTAATTTATAACGAATTGAGATGAAAGGTCTTAAAATCGTCAAACAAATGGGCCGAACCACTAAAAATATAAAAAATAATGGGACTAAACACGAAGGACAAAGGAGACCAGAAAAACTACTGCCTCCCCTTAACCTGCCACACAAACGGTTTTCTCCCTCACCTCCCCCAGCTGGTGCTCTGATAACTTCAATAACGATAAAGCTTCAAACATTTGCTGCGTGTGTGTGTACAAATATATCTCCACTATATATATATATACCCGGTATATATATATATATATATATATATACGGTATACATATCTTCAGGGGAGGTGTGGTGGAGTGGTCTTGCCACTGGACTGGTTATCCAATGGACCCGGGTTCAAATCCCGATAAGTCAAAAGGAAGATATTACTGGGATGGAATTTGTGTTGTAGCCTACCTATTATCAGTGCATTGCCACTAAGCCCACCAAAATGCCAAATTTATACATTCATTGATCCCTGATTAATTATCACTGTATGCATACTCGCATATTCAAAATATGCTAGAGGAGGCCAATGCCTAGTGAGTTCATTGCTCAATAGGTGGCGTTCTGAGAGTGAGGGTCCGAGTCAAGGAGGTGAATCAGTGAAGCACTGAAGCGAGGCAGCTTCAGAGATGGGGTTGCTTTGAGCTTTGAGTGGGCAACAAACCCCCTTGCATCCTGCAAGAGGGCAGGGGCTGGTTGCAGCTAAAAGTGCTTCACATGTCTCACACCCTAGACTGGAAATATATATATATATATATACAGTATATATATATATACATACATACAATGTTAAGACTGTGTGCTCCACACATACGTGCAGTTTCAGTCTCTTGTCCTAATGGCGGCGTTCCAGGCAACCCTGTTAAGGGCTGCTTCACTTGTCAAGTTTTTGGATTTGAGATCGGCACGTATAGTGCGATCCCAGGTCTTCCTCGGTCCACCCCTTGGTACAGCTCCCTCCACAATCACAGACCAGCATTTTTTCACCCAATTTTGTTCATCCATTCTCTCCACATGTCCATACCATCCCAGTCTACTTGTACGCATCACCTCGCTAATACTCTTTATACCTAAAGATCTCCTCAGCTCAACATTTGTTATTTTATCCTGCAGCCTGGCCCCATACATCCATCTCACCATTCTCATCTCATTACGTTCCATTCCGTTGACATCCACTACTTTAACGGCCCATGTTTCTGAGGAATACGTCATTGCACTTCTAACACATGAGGCATACACCTTTTCCTTCAGGGGGAGAGGCATTCTTTTCATGGTCAGAATTGGCAGAAGTTCTCTGAACTTCCCCCAGCCACATCAAATTCTAGCGACAGAGGCAGCCTCGGCCCCACCACCGGCAGAGATGGTGTCTCCTTGGTAACAAAACTTGTCCACCAGCTCCAATGACTCAGTTCCAAAATTCACAGCCACAGGATCATCACTTAACACAAGCTCGCCTTTGCACACTACGCACGTAAATTTCTCTATTTCTGACTTATCCTTTGGCAGGGTCCCTTATCTCTCTCTCTCTCTCTATATATATATATATATATATATATATATATATATATATATATATACTGTACATATATATATGTATATGCAGTATATATATATTATTATATATATGTATATGTAAATAGCCTATTTGTTGTTTTTGTTATTTTATGTGATTGAGGGAGACAAAAGGCAAAACTGCCTGTAACGAGTGCCTCCCCCAGAGTTGCAAGAGTGATAGGGCCAAAATCAATGAACAGCCGAGCCATAATGCCTGGAAGCACAGAGTTTGAAGCAATTTAAGTCATAGGATGAGGGAACGATGGGTTCAGGGAGGGAGTTCCAGAGCTCAGCTGTTGAATAGAAGAAAGATTGGGAGTATCGTTTCACTCTTAAGTTGGGAAGTTGCACATAGTAGCGGTGGGATTGTGTTGCCAGGCTGGTATTATGTACACTACGTAGAGGAGGTGGTTTACATTGAGAGTGCTCTAAGGTAATGTGATTATGTTAGTTGCGATAGAAAAGTGAGAGAGATGCAGCATTGCGGAGAAGAGAGAGAGAGATTGCAGCGAGTCGGTGAGTTGACGGGAGTTAATGATACGAAAAGCTTTCCTCTCTACTTTGTCTAGGAATGCGGTGTGAGAGGATCCTCCCCACACATGTGAACAATACTCAATACAAGGACACACAGTGCCTCTGTGCAGAGAAAGAAGCTGTGCAAGGGTAAAGAATCCCTTGAGGCGGTGGAATACTCCTAGCTTCTGGGAGGCTTCCTTAGCAAGACTGGTAATATGGTCCTTCTAAGAGAGAGCAGAATAGAAAGAGACACCGAAAATATTGAGAGAATATGAAGTGTTGTTTTTTGTATTGTTGAAGAATAAGGAATAGTCCTTTGGGAGTTCACGACAGATTATAGGTTTGACTCCTGTAAGGAGATAAAGAAAACCTAATATTTAGTAGTGGCCCCGTAATCATTGACGAACATGCCTATTACATAAGGCATCCTCTTCAAACACTAATCCGCTGTAGTTTGAATCTACCGCGCAGAGCATTTAAAATCTGAGGAGCCTTCATCATGAGCGCACGCAACCTCACTCATGGCTTCAGTCATTATGAATTGGGTTCTCACTACGAAAAAACTTCGTAAAAAATAAAAACAAAAAGAAAATAAGAATAACTATCCAATAAGCTTCCCATCATATCGTGGATGTACTTGTGTGGATCTTTGACCAGACGCTGATTCAGGCGTCATTCTTCCTTCACTGACATATCAAGTAAACCAAAATCCTTAATACATCAACGAATGGGAAGGGGATGGTCGGGAGGGCCCCAGTCGTCAATGATTACGGGGCCACTACTAAATATTAGGTTTTCTTTATCTCCTTACAGGAGTCAAACCTATAATTTATTTGTTAGTAGTCTTGGAAAATCCAACGTCAAGGCTATTAACCTAATTGCAATGACGACTTGTCTATTTTGACTGCTATGTCGTCATTCCAACCGCGGTTAAAAAGAAAACGTCTAGAGTCTACTCCTTATCTTGCTCTAGGAGACGTTGTACATTAACCAAAACTACCACCGAAGGTGAAAAAAGTATAGAAGAGAAGAAAAAGGGGTTTACCTTAGTTACCGCTCAAGGCCCATCCCGTGTTCCGTCATGCGCCGATCCCTGTCGAACGTGCGCATGAGCGACCCTCTCTTGTTATCATTTTTTCACGCGTCGCCATTGTTGAGTCCGCTTTTGTTGTGCTCCTTCAATTCACCCTGTTTTAGGTTCGTTTCGGCTTTTCTGGCCTTCTTTTTGTTAGACAGATGTTACGTGATCTAGGGCACACGTAAATGGGCTCCTCAGTGTGTTTAATGGAGACGCGTGTGGAAATAGCTACCGAAGGTACGGGGGCGCCTCGCGTTCCTCGTATGTGTTTTTCATTCCTTTCTCTTTTCATATTCTTTTTTCCTGTTAGTCTGGGCATAGTTTAGCTTATTTTAGCCTAGCTTGTTTCTCATTCAGGAATTGCTATGCCCTATGAGTTTTCATATTTTCATAGCCTAGGTGTACAGTTGGTTCACAATCTGAGATTTCGTGGTGGCGGTTCTGTTTGTAGGGTTTGTGTCGGCCGCATTATTAGCGTTATTCCCGAGTCCCCCCTTTCGAGCCTTCACTGTGTCTCAAGGGCCTGGGCACTTGGTGGTTCGTGATATCCAGGGGTACCCCACGGGGGCCTCTCCCTCACACCACAGGGTTTTTCGCCCCTGACACATTCTCTCCTCACGGCTAGGCCACCCTTTTTCTCGCCAGTTTCATTTACTGGTTTTTGTGTTCCCTTACTGTTTTCACCTCCATCCTTTCATTCCCTTTTGCCCAATCCTGGGGTACCCTACGGGGGCCCCTGTTTGTGCCAAACCACCCTTCCTGCCACTTCTCCTCATGGGCTTTGCTCTATCTCTGTGGGTGGGGTGGTTCCTGGGGGATGTGCCTCCTCTCCCCTGGTGTGTCTTCCTTGCCTCTCCCTTGACCGGTTGAGTCAGGATATTATCAAGGAAGACACTGCTCAGCTTGATGGCCATCGTCGCTTGGAGTCATAAGGAGTTGACGCTTTTTTCTGGGCCTGTGTTGGTATTCCCTAGACGCTCCTCTCGCTTTTTCGGCGCCGGACCATCTCGGCCGGTCCCGCAAATTTGCGGAGTGCTCGATTCGGTCCACGGACGTTTCGGCTCCCCGCAAATTTGCGGAGATCGCTGGGGGGTCTCGTGGTGAGGCGGGAGGGTTGTGTCGGTACGGTTATGCCTCCATTGGCCCGCAAATTTGCGGTTATAGTTGGCTTTCACGGTGACCCTTTTTTGTGTCATCTTGTTGCCTGGTACAATATTGGTGTATGCACTTTCCTGGTGTTATGGACCCTGCATGTGAGGTGTTGAGTGGTGGTTAACACTTTCTCCATCTTTGCAGGTTCTGCTTGTGCTCTTCCGCCTCACCCGCCCTCCTCACCTCCATCGGTGCTCCCGGTTTCGAGTGAGTACGACTTCCAGTTTGCATGTGTGTTCCTGTTTACCCATGCTCATTCCCTGGTTTTTATTGGACATTATCTTCACTTACTCCGTCAACGTGCTGCTTATGGTGTGTGTTCTTCCGTTGCAGGTGGGATGCCTTGCTTTCGCCAGGGCTGTGGCTCCCCGTGCTTGGAATGCCACAGGTCCTGCTTACGCCACTCTCAATGTGTGTCCTCTACGGCCTACCTCCCTGCTTTGTGTGGCCCGTGTATGGACCTGGTGGATGTGGTGGACCATCACCCTGGTTCCTCTGACGCGGCAGTGGCCTCTGCATCCCTTCAGTCTGTGTGGGCGGTGGTCTCCCACCACATTAGGACTGTGGGCCACCGTTCCCCGGCCTTTGTTGACGACCGGATCCGCGTCGCCCTGGGCATCCCTGACCCGTCTGGTGGCCGTTTACCTGGCCCTCTCCCTGCTCGGGCCCTCCTCCCTGAGTCCCGTGGTCGGTCGTCACATCGTCGGGTGGATCCCCAGCTCCGTCCACGCTCTCACTCTCCTCGTCGCTCGTCCTCTACTGCCCCTCCTCGTCCTCCTGCTCCCCTTGACTCCGCCGTTCACCCTCGTCATGGTTCTCGCCCTGAGGCCGGGGTTAGCGTCTCTGCCCCTGTATGCCCTCCCCTGGCCTCTCCGGATAGGGGCTCTACTACCTTCCGCCCGCTTCCCCTGCACAAAAGACGTCCTCTTCATTTGTCCTCTACGCGCGCGGATGTTCATGCTGTAGCTGGCCCTCTGCTCCCTCCTTCTACTCTGTCCAGGAGGGTCCGCCAGGATGTAGTTGCTTCTCCTCCTACTTCTCCTGCTTCGGTGCCTCTTCTTCCTTCTCGGTCTCGTCCCAAGGTGGAGGTTCCTCCCTCCTCCGCCTCGGTGTCGGGCCGCCCTGTTCTCTCAGCCCCGGGGATCCTTGCTCTGTTTCCCCCCGCGGCTCCTTCTGACCTCCTTTCACCCGGCCAGCCTTCCCCCTCCCATCATCCTGCTCCTCTTCCTTCTTCTATTCCTGATCTTCGCTTGCCGGCTCCCCGTGAGGGTACCCCGCCGCTTGACTCGGTAGAGTATAGCGAGGTTTCGGGGTCCCCTTTCTCGGGGGCTGACGTGTCGCTGGAAGAGGGGGATGGTGATGTTTCCCCCTCGGGCGTTAGTGATCGGGAACGAGACCCTCAGGACCGCCATGGCCGTCGTCGCTCGCCTTCTTTGGGCCGCGACGCTGCTGTTTCGTGTCGTGGGTCTCGCTCTCGCTCACGCTCGCCCCTGCGGGCCGAACTATCTTCGGGGGGGTCGCCTCTCTCGGATCGATTTTCGGCTATGCAGGGGTGGGTTGTGTCACACTTCGACGCGCGCGCTTGGAGGCGATGCAAGAATCCCTCTTATCGCGCTTCTTGGCGGTGACACAACCTCAGCACCTCACCCAACCTACCCCTGCTTTGGTCCCCCTCCCCTCTGCGGTGGACCACATTCCTTCTCGCCATGCTTCTCCGCCTGCCCGGTCGTCGGCTAGTACTGCTCCTGCCCTGGCTCAGGTGGTTGCCCCTGCTGTCTCACATGCGGGGGTCCTCCGTCTGCTAGGGCAGGGTCCGCGCTTGCCCCCCATCCAGAAGGCCAAGGTCCCGTCGCGGACTATGCCGCTCCTCTATGGCTCCTTGGCTGTTTGGAAGGGGGTGCAGGCCTCCCACCCGGAGCGTGCTACCGACTTCCCGTCAGGTGAGAGGGCCCTACCTTCGGACTGGTCGGTCCAAATTAATGATAAAATGCAGTTCAGGGCGATCAGGGTGGATGGTCAGGTGGCCGACGTGGAGGTGCGGGCGTACCCGACAAGGACTGACCTTCAGTACTTTTCGGTGAAGCCCAAGCCCCCGTCTGCTCCTCGAACTAAGCTCTGGTCAGACTTCAGCCGCCAGGACATCCTTCAGGATGTTCAGTCCCTGGCTGTGTTAACGGGACTGTCCTCCTATGGGACGGGTTTGTGCGACGACGGTAAGCCTGGCTTAGCCGTCGTGCTCGATAATCCTCTCCCATTGGAGGCCTGGTTTGCTGAGGCCTTAGACTTTGCCAACCGTTCCGTCGACAGATCTATTTCAGTCCCTCCCCCAGAGTCGTCACTGCTTTTGCCTCCTCTGGTATCTGTCGGCGGATTGGATGGCAAGTTCTGGTCCTGGATTAGCGCTCCCAAACTTGAAATTTGTGCTATTGCTAACCCGTTCTTCTCCCACCCAGATAAGTCCTCTGTCGACAGGGATTTTACCTTGCGGCAGAGGGTGGCGAACTTATTGTCTTGTCTTCTAGGTTCCCTCCAGACGTCTGTTCACCACCTGCGACTTATCGAGGCGACTGCACCTGGCGATCTTCGCGAGGGCTTGGACCAGGTTCGGCGGATCCACCTTCAGCTCGCGGTGTCTTTGGTTCCCGAGCTGAAGGCGGTTTTGTGCGAGGCAACTCGACAATGCCAGACGGTAAGGTCCTCGTTCTGCCAGAAGGCCCCTTTGGATATTCGTCAGGGTCTGTTATACTCTGAGCTATATACATCGGGGCTTTTTGCGCAGGATGCTTGGGAACGCTACGCTTCTCTGTCAGCGGACCCTGCTTACGACACGCAAAGACGCGCTGTGTCGCGACCAGGGTCTTCGCAGTCCCGTCCTTCTGCCGGTCCCCTTCGGGGTGCTGCCGCCACTGCTGCCGCCAAGAAAGGGCGCAGGAAAGGGAAGTTGCCGGCCAGAGCGTCGGTTCCGCCTCGCACTTCTGCTCCTGCTCCCTTTCATCCCCGCCGAGAAGGGGCTGGCCAGCCTTCCACTTCCGGCCGCACTTCGACGGGGTCAGACGCACGACGGACAGGGGATGGGGTGACCCGCCCTTTTCGGCGAAGTGGGGGGGGTAGGGGTGGTCAACGTGGCTCTTATGACCGCAGGGACCGTACCGGGGGACCCTCCACGTCAAAAAATGTGTAGGTTCTCCAGGTCGGTCTCCTCCTTGTTCTCCTTCTCGCCTCGCAGAAAGGGTCGCTCACCTCATCTCGGGGGCTCCCACAGGTTATTTTCGCCCTTGCGCCCTTCGGTGGCCACGAGGGACGTGGGGGCGGAAGATTGCACGGAGGGGTCTAACCTGGAGATGGAAGTCCAGACCCCCACTCAGCTCTTGTCAACGAAGCCGGCCTGTCTCTTCGGAGGTGGCCGACGTGATTACATCCATGCACGAGCAGGGAATCGTCAAGGAGGTGAAAGCCGGTCACCCGGTTTTCCTCTCCCGTGTTTTTCTGGTACCGAAGAAGGACTGCGACGCGATGCGACCGGTGGTGGATCTGTCGGCCCTCAACGGGCACATCGTGAACACACGGTTTCGGATGCTGACGGTGCACCAGGTACGACTGGCCCTGCGACCTCTGTCGTGGGTAGTGTCGCTGGACCTCAAGGATGCGTATTGGCACGTTCCTATCCATCCTCGTTTCCAGCGATTCTTGGCCGTTCAGACTTCCGATCGTGTGTTCATGTTCGACAGACTTCCCTTCGGTCTCAACATCGCGCCGCGGATCTTCTCGAAACTGGTAAAGCAGGCTCTGGATCCTCTCCTCAGGGGCGGCCTCCAGATCCTGTTTTACTTGGACGACTGGTTGATAGTTTCAGACACCCTAGAACAGTGCGTCCACGACACCCTCACAGTAGTTCAACACATCACACAGTTAGGGTTCAAAATCAATATTCCCAAGTCACGCCTGACCCCGTCGCGTGTCGTGACGTGGGTAGGTCTCGAATGGGATCTGACCAACGCTACAGTGACCCAGAGTCAGCCAAACGCGGTGAAACTTCGCAGGAAGGTCTTCGCCGTGTTGCACTCGGTCTCCCTCACGAGGAGGATCTGGGACTCGTTAGTGGGTTCACTGAATTGGGCCGCTCTGACCATTCCCTTAGGGAGGCTCAGGCTGCGCCGCCTAATACTCATGGGCAACAAGGTGTTTCCGTTGGCCCCTATGGATCGGCTCATGCCGATCCCGCGTACCGTTCACAGACACTTAGGACACTGGGTTGCTCGGGGCATGCTCTCTGCGGCTGTGCCCTGGACCGCCTCCCCGCCGACGATCTGGGTAGATACAGATGCGTCGAGCGAGGTAGGGTGGGGTTACCAATCCAACCTGGGACATCAACATCACGGCAGATGGGTGGGACACACACACCTACACATCAATGCCCTCGAACTGTTGGTTCCCTTGTTCTTCCTGAGGGACCACGCGCTGGCCCTTCGGGGAAAGTCGGTGGCCTTCAGGATGGACAATCAGACAGCTGTCCACTGTATCCAAAAGCAGGGGTCCTCCAGGTCTTTGACTCTGTTGGGGATCTCAGAGAAGTTGTTCTTCCTCGCGAACCGACACAACATCTCCCTGCACGCCTCCTACCTGCCCGGGACTGCCAACCTGTGGGCGGACGCCCTGTCGCGAGGACAGGGCGTTCTTGTAGAATGGGCAATGAAACAGACTGTATTCGACGACCTCGCAGCTTCCTGGGGTGTTCCGGAGGTCGACTTGTTCGCATCGAAGGAGACGCGCAAGTTGCCTCAGTACCTATCCCTCCGGACTCGCACTCCGGAGGGGGGTCCGGACGCTTTCATGGAAGACTGGAACAGGTGGCAGTCGATATACATATTTCCGCCACCAGACGCACTGTTGATGTGCAAAGTCCTCGCGAGGCTGCGGCTGTACCGCGGCAGAGTCTGGCTAATAGCGCCTCTGTGGCCAGCCCAGGCTTGGTACTCCCAGTTGAAGCGGTGGTGCCCGAGTCCGGTCCCTCTCCCTCTCTCAAACTTCCACTTGAGCCAGGTTGGCGACCTGCGGACCTCGTTGGCCTTCGCATCGTGGATGTTCGTGAGGCACGGTGGCTCCCAGTCCACGGACGGGACCTGACTGACTTCCTGAAGCGTTCATGGACGTCTTCGACTTGGGGGACTTACGAGTCCCACTGGAGGTCGTTTACTAGGTGGATACAGGACACTCGCCAGACTGTTAGCTCTCCTTCCCTCGTCCTACACTACTTGTTTCACCTCTTCCGTACACGTCGCTTTCAAGTAAACACTATACGTAACCACTTGTCTGCCATCCGGGAGGTCTTTGAGTCCGTCACTGGGCTGGTCGTTCCACCGAAGGAGCTGGATTCCTTCATGAAGGCTGCCTTCAGGGAGCGACCGCCTCCGCGCCAGATCCCTCCTCAGTGGGATCTGGGGCGTGCTCTGGACCTTCTGGCTTCACACACATATACACGGGATACTACACCGGTTCAGTTGCTGGAGCGTACACTCTTCCTTGTCGCTCTGGCCACTGGGGATAGGGTGTCTGAACTAGCTGCCATGTCGCGGTCCCAGGAATGCATGCGCTTCTCCCCGTCCTTGAATGTCGTCACGTTAGCCCCCTCCCCTCATTTTGTTGCCAAGAATGAGAGAGAGACCCACGTTTTCAAGCCTTTCACCATCCAGGCTTTAAAGCGTGGGCATACTCACCATGTGTTGTGCCCGGTGCAGGCCTTGCACTCCTATGTTGAGTCTGTGGCTCCGACTTCGGGTACTGCTGTGTGGGTGTCTCCTCGGACTGGTAGGAGGCTCTCGAAGGTACAGATAGGACGCCACATTTGTCGGGTCATTCGTGCCAGTAACCCTGCTTGTCGGGGTTCTGCGCACGATGTGCGATCCTTTGCTGCCTCCTTACGGTTCCTGCAGACTCGTTCGTTGCCTGACGTCGCCTCGGCGGGTTTGTGGTCTTCTGTCCATACCTTCGTCTCCTCCTACCTCTCCATGTCCATTGTTAGACCCCCTCGGCCTGTGATAGCTCTCGGGAGTTGTGTTTCCTAGGGCTCTCGCGAAGTTGCCTGGTCTTCCCCCCTAGTCACTCTTTCTTTTACTTTGTTTTCTTTAGAAAAGGGGGGGAGGGAAGTACGGGTTTGCAACACTGGATTGCAAGTTTGGGATTATGTTATATGTATACAGTACATAAGTGTTTTTGCCTCATTGAAAATTGTGTTTTGTTTATGTGATCCATGTTTTTGTTCGTTTTGGAAGAAAAGGGATTTTGTGTACAGTACTTTTTGGTTTAAGACAAGTCTATGATTTTGCATTACTATGAATGACGGGCACATGTTAAAACTGCTCTTTTTAGCTACTCCTCAGTTTTTCACTCTTTTATTAAACTCTCTTGTTTAAATTGTGTTTCTTTGTCATTCATAATTTTGTCTTATGCATTGTTTTTTTTGGTATGTTGGGCTTGGATGTCCTCCTCCTATTTGTTATGCAGCCTTGACGTTGGATTTGCCAAGACTACTAACAAATTGGGAGGTTTGACGTACCTCCCAACCTACCAAATAGGAAAACCTACTATTTGGTAGTAGTCTTGGAAAATCCAACGTACATAATACCCTCCCTCACGCCGGACCCCTGCCCATCCGCGTTCTTCTGCTGACGTGAGATGTGATAACAAGAGAGGGTCGCTCATGCGCACGTTCGACAGGGATCGGCGCATGACGGAACACGGGATGGGCCTTGAGCGGTAACTAAGGTAAACCCCTTTTTCTTCTCTTCTATACTTTTTTCACCTTCGGTGGTAGTTTTGGTTAATGTACAACGTCTCCTAGAGCAAGATAAGGAGTAGACTCTAGACGTTTTCTTTTTAACCGCGGTTGGAATGACGACATAGCAGTCAAAATAGACAAGTCGTCATTGCAATTAGGTTAATAGCCTTGACGTTGGATTTTCCAAGACTACTACCAAATAGTAGGTTTTTCTATTTGGTAGGTTGGGAGGTACGTCAAACCTCCCAATTAGTGGCCCCTCCATCATTGACGAACATGCCTGATTTCTAAGACTGGAGGGGGACATTCGTAATCATATCATAACTCTAGAAAAGCAGATAATCAAACAACCACATGGTATTCTTACTTTTGTAAAAAAGATATATTCGGGTGCATAAACTTTATACAGCCTAAATCTTCAAAAAGGGGTACAAGCAGGAGCGTGCTTCAAAGAAGCCTGCTTGAAAAAGGGTTAACTCTGAGTCTCTGTACACAGATCTGCTAGTTAAGAAGGCACCCCACTTAAAGTAAGTGGTGAAAACTAAAAACTTATAAGTTTACATGTGCACATATAAACCCCATTAACTAGTGGATATATTCAAACACAAATGAATTCTTGTACTTTCGTAGAAGTACTGAACTCGTGTACTTATGCAGAAGTAAATACTTCAAAAGTAAAAGTCGTAGTTGCAACTACCGAGATTTCTTAAAAATCTATTGCTTCACAGCCAAAACTACTTACAACAAGAATTGTTGTAACACTACTATTGGCCTTTAGCACAATTTCCTGCAATGAATACTACAGAGAAATTTTATAATACAATGCCTACAAACAGTATCACAGCTCGTATGTTCCGAACACATACTCCGGAGGGGTCTAGGGTGTCCTATGTCACATTGACTGCACCCTCCCCCCCTTTTTTCTTGAAATTAAACAAAATGTGACTAAAAGGGCCACCTAGACCCTCTGCCGTAAAGCTATACATGGCAAGGAAGGTTTGTCCAGAGCTACTGAAAGGTATCGAGTCAAAAACTCCTGATTAGAGGCCCACAACTGTGTGGACTTAATAACTTCCACCGAAAGATTATTAAGGAAACGTAAAGAGGCTGCCCCCTTGCGTAAATCGTGGGTCTTACCCACAACGCCGGAATTCTTCTCTTTAAAGTCCTCGACCAAGGGAGAAGCCAGTGTACGCTCCATCAAGCGTTCACCCGGACTTGCGACCCATAAAGCACCCTGGTGATTTAGAGGTGCCACTCTTAAATATTTGGTTAGAGCTTGCACTGGGCAAAAAAGATGGTGCACCTTTCCCCTTTTAAACGCCGGCACCGTGAACTCTGAAAACACGTGTTCACTGTGCTCATTCTTGGCTATGAATCCTGGGGAAGGTGCAATGTGAATACACACATGAAGCCTATCAAACCTGAGGCAATTAGGTGTGTTGCTCATCGCCACCAGCTCAGATACTCTGTTCCCGGTAGCCAAAGCCATAAGGAATACTGCCCTTTTTGTAAAATCTGCAGTCTTTGGTACATACGGGAACGAAAATAACGACAATGCTTTGTCCAGAGACCAGGTAGGCATGAGCTGACGGGGAGGTGGGCGGAGTTTAAAACCTGCCCACATAAATCACTTTCAGATAAATGTTTCTGCATGAACAGATAAATTAAATAATTAACAACCAACGCCACCGAGGGCACAGTTTGTTTTGTTCTAAGAATCCAAGACGTAAAAGCTTTCCAATGCGATTGAAACTGTCGCTTTGTAGACTGGGTATATTGATTCGTGAATATCTTGCTCACGTCGCTACCATATGGTGCTAGCCACTTGGCCTCCTGAATGTCCATAATGAACAAGTCCGCGAGGTTTCTAGGTTGCCAATTGTGTTCTAAGTGGAACAACCCGACCGGGAGTGACACTGGGTGCGGGCACCACGTGTTCCAATGCTGGTACCACACTGCGCCGGCCACAGGGGCGCGATTAGCGAGACTACGCCTCGCTAATCCTGTAGTTTGTTGACTACGTGGCACATTAGAGACGCGTCTGGCGGCGAAAAATAGATAAATGGAACTCAACCTGTTCCCGTCCGTCATCAGAGCGTCTGGTCCGCCTGCCGGCGTTATCGTCCGGCGGGTGAGGTACAGTGGGAGTTTGTGAGTCTTCTCAGACGCAAACAAATCCACTTGTGGATGGTAATGCTCCGCAATCGCAAGAGCGCCCATTCTACTGTTGTGCTTTGTCTCTGAGACAGAGCATCTGCCCAGACGTTTGCTACGCCTGGGAGATAAGATGCGTGAAGATGAATGTCCAGCCTGTTGGCTAGTATAAAAATCTTTTCTGACACGTTTAGCCACTTCCGAGATCTCATTGACCCTTGTTTCTGAATACAGTGAACCGCATTCAGATTGTCCATTCTGAAGGCCACCGACTTGCCCCGTAAAGCAGAGCCGTGAGCCTGAAGGACAGATAAGGGGACTTGTAAGTCTTTGACATTGATGTGGAAGATGTCTAAATGGGACCAAAACCTTTGACCCTGATGCCCGAGGTTAGACTAAAAGCCCCAACCTATCGTTCCTGACGCATCCATGTCCACCCATACCGACGGCGGAGGAGAGGTTCATGACATGACTGCGTGCAACATTTCTCTCGTCGCCCAAACCGCTAGTAAGTTGTGTAATAACGTTGGGATAGGCCATACTATCCCCGCCGGTAATAGTGGGAAAAATTTGTTGCCCTCCAAGATTAAACGTTAGACTTTCAACCGGCCCAACGTCACAGTTAGCTGAACCCAGTTGAGAGAACCGACTAGAGATTCCCAAAGTCTCCGTGTCGTAGTCAGACTGTGGAAAAACATAAACAGTTTTTGCGAAATCTGTTTCGAGTGTCCACACTCTTACTCAGAGTGAGAGAAGCTGTGTCCTCGACCAGCCCTATCCCCTGAAATACTCGTGAGGGAACAAGGGTTTGACTTTTACTAAGTTGACCTTGAATCCTAGAGATTTGAGATGGTTTAACGTAACGTAGACATGCATGATGCGTAACTTTAAAGACTTGGATGGAAGTCTGGAGAAGCAAGCGCCGGGAAAGTTCAATGGCTTTCTTGACTTCCGCGGCTTCTATTGCCTGAGAAGAGCGTAACAGAGACTTTGTTACTTTCTGGGAACCATATATTGCGAAAACAGTTTAAACGCTTTTCCTCTTAACCTAAACTCGCGGTCTAGGTAAGCTGGGGAAGGCGTGCTAAAGGGATATTATAATTCGCACAAATTGATTATTTGGGGGGTGGCGGCCAAGAAGTCAAACAAAGCAGAGGGGACTCCGCCGGCACTAAAAACCGGAAGAGAGAACCAAAAATGGTGTTCTGGAGGGATTTGGTGGGAAGATTAAGTCATGGTTATAATAACTTGGAATGGCCTTAATATGAACATCCAAAACATTTCCGTAACATTGCTACCCCTGACTCATCAGGCCCGTATAAAAGAGGCATAGCTCCTGTTTTTGACTGGCGCCTTGTCTAAAGGAGGGGGAGATATGTCTGATATGACTCGCACATTGGAAGTAGTGAGAGCTGCTGTGCCTGGCACATTGGAAATTGGATCTGACACAAGAGGATGGTTAGGTATTTTAGCTAAAGCAAAGGATGTAGCCAGAGGTCGCACATTCGTCGACATCGCGGGATCTCCCGTATCAACTGTAGGAGTTTCCGGCGTAGGGCCAAAGAACCTATTAAGTGCATTCAATAGTAGTCCATCAATCTCTTCCGCCGGTACATACCTAGCCGATGACGAACTCCGTGGAGATTCGACAGTACCCTGAGAGTCGCCTAGAAGGTGACTGAACTCTTCAACCTCCATCTCTGAGACCAGAGATCGTTGTTCTTCATCCGTTAAGTCTGGCTTATCATGGGAAGATCCCGCCGAAGCCGGGACCTCCACATGTTGCCATGTTAAAACTGGGATAGAAGATGGTACATCGGCATCCCGGTGGACGTCAGCACTAGTTGAGTCACAAAGGGATGTGTTCTGTCCTGCCAGGACTGTGAGTATCACCATACACCTTGGCTGTGGCTGTCCCTCGCTTGCGAGCTTGGTATACTCTCGGAATGGGAGCCCTCATCCGAGTCCCGTAAAGGTTTATGATAATTAAAAGCTCCCATAGCTCATTAACACATTTAAAGCAGAGCTGGTGAGCAAAATCATAAAGTATACTAATTAATTTAATTTATATTAATTGTATTAAAATAAATTACTATAAATAAACACAATATTATCATAATATAATCATAGAAAATATATATGTTTATTATTATTCAGTGATTAAATTATTTCATTAACAAATAAAAATAATATAGGGATACCTGAGCTTAACGGCGTTGAACATACAGCAATGAGAGGTTCAAGTGCCGACATGACAGAGACTGGGGGAAAACTACCCCGCCCCCGGGAACTACCTGGTCACCTGGTGCAACACCGGTACTCCGCCCTGGAAAGAGAAATTTCCGGGGATTAAAGCTCATAGGGTTACACCCAAAAAATGGTACAAAATATGTGCCACAAAACCGCCGGTCAACGAACCGTAGCACTCCACCACTACTTTTCGTTTTCCTTTAGTTTCATATTAAAGATTTCAGCATATCTTTACCTGTCCAGAAGATTTAAGCATATCTTCTGAATCCTCATAAAGATGAAGCATATCTTTATTAAAGATGAAGTCTTTCAAGTATCCCTTTACACTTGAAACACTAGTAAGATTCCGGCATCTTTTTATCCCATAAAAAGTCTAAGCCTATCTTAATCTCTAATCCGGCTTCTCCCAGAAGCCCTCATAGATCGCCGTCTTGAAGGCCGTGATACCCTATTGTATCAATCAATTGTTTGGCAAATTATCGCGAATTGCAAATCAGTTAATATAACCACCCGAAGGTACAACCGCCGGGTTTTATATGCAATGTCAAACCAATTGTACCTGTCCCAAACCTCTTTGTAAAAAGGTCGCCGGGAGGGAAAGACCAAACAAACAAACAGCATTGTTTCAATGGCTTATTAAAGATTTCAGCATATCTTTACCTGTCCAAAAGAATTAAGCATATCTTCTGAATCCTCATAAAGATGAAGCATATCTTTATTAAAGATGAAGTCTTTCAAGTATTCCTTTACACTTGAAACACTAGTAAGATTCAGGCATCTATTTATCCCATAAAAAGTCTAAGCCTATCTTAATCTCTAATCCGGCTTCTCCCAGAAGCCCTCATAGATCGCCGTCTTGAAGGCCGTGATATCCTATTGTATCAATCAATTGTTTGGCAAATTATCGCGAATCGCAAATCCGTTAATATAACCACCCGAAGGTACAACCGCCGGGTTTTATATGCAATGTCAAACCAATTATACCTGCCCCAGACCTCTTTGTAAAAAGGTCGCTGGGAGGGAAAGACCAAACAAACAGACAGCATTGTTTCAATGACTTTGAAAAGCCGAGAAAACCATATCCAACAGGTGTCAGCATGATCACCTAGATAACTGTGTGGAGCCCCCCTCGCCGGGAATAACACAGGAAGCCTGATCCCAGGCTCGACCACAGAAAACGCAGTTTCTGATGAGCCCTCAAGCTAACAAACTCGTCGGGGTAACTTACCTATTTTGAGCCATCCTGACTAAAACTCGGTAAACAAAAACGGTGTTCTCGGAGCAACGAGAAAAACGCCGGAAAGGTAACCCACACCAAACGAGACATTTTAACACATTTTATACAAAGGGTGTGCGCAAAAATAGGGATACCTGAACAGGAGGGCGTAATGCATAAAGCAAAAACCGGGGCAAAGGTAGCCATGACAGAGACTGGTGGGAAACTTACTCCAGGTTCTGTATAGACCCGCCAGGACCCAGCTCTGGAAAAAAAGAAAATTTCCAGGAATTAATGCTCATAAGGTTAACCCAATCATGTTCGCACACAAGTGTTAAATAACCCGCCGGGTAACGAGACGTAATACTCAACGACTACAGCTCGCTACGCGGTGGGGTTTCCTAAGTAAAAGATTTCAGAATATCTTAATTTGTCCAAAAGATTTATGAATACCCTCTGACATAATATATGAAGACCAGCATGGCGTTTATAACTGATTAAGTCTTTCCGGTGGTGTTTGTTTCAAGATTAAATTTTGGAAAAAAAAACCTAAAAAAGACGCCGGCCCACGAATGATCTCGTAGATAAAAAACTGGGAAGCCTGACAAATATACGAGATCTAACTTCTCCCGAAGTATCTTTTTAGATTGCCGTATGTTGAAGGCGGCGATACTAACTGAAATATCTTAATTTGTCCAAAAGATTTATGAATACTCTCTGACATAATATTTAAAGACCGGCATGGCGTTTATAACTGATTAAGTCTTTCCGGTGGTGTTTGTTTCAAGATTCAATTTTGGAAAAAAAAAACTAAAAAAGACGCCGGCCCCCGAATTATCTCGTAGATAAAAAACTGGGAAGCCTGACAAATATACGAGATCTAACTTCTCCCGAAGTATCTTTTTAGATCGCCGTATGTTGAAGGCGGCGATACAAAACGTATCCCTCAATTGTCTGGTTAACTAACTGAATTGTAAATTCGTTATTCCCACCCTTCCAAGGAGCACCCGCCGGGTGTGAATATTAGTTTAAAAAACGTTAACCCCAATTGTGCCCTAAAGCGCCGTATGTTGAAGGAGGCGATACACAATGCATCCCTCAATTGTCTGGTCAACTAAACTGAATTTTCGCAAATTCGGACATCCCACCCTTCCAGGTTGCACCCGCCGGGTGATTTAAAGTTTAAAAGTTAACCCCAATTGTTCCTATCCCCACTTCTTTGTAAAAGATCGCCGGGGAGGAAATACAACAAAAGCTTAGTTTTATATTGGCTTTGCAAAACCGAAAAAACTACAAACAACACGTGTCCGTATGAACACTGTTAGATGGGTACAGCCATCCCGCCGGGATTCATAAGGAGCCTGAAACAGGCACCACAGAGACGCAGTTCTGGGGAGAAACACAGACACCCACTCGCCGGGGAAACAAGCCTGTTTTAAACCACGCGTGGCCAAAACTCGGCAACCAGCCGGGTTTATCATGGTGAAACCGAGAAAAACTCGCCGGAAAAAACTCACCCCATCCAGATACCATCTGAACGCAACACCGGACCGAGGCGTAGCCAAAACACAACTAACGCCGGGCCCAACATAGTCCGTGGAATTAGCCAATACACAACTAACCCAGGACACATAAATAGTCCGTGGAATTAGCCAATACACAACTAAACCAGGACACACATGACACAGTAGTACATATTTAGAAAATAAATCAATAACACTTGTATATGTGGTAAAGCTACGAGAGGCTGGCTAGGCCTAGGCAGACGGATAACAGTAACATGTCGGAATATAAACAAAAAGCACTGAATTATATCACAACAGGAACCACCGCCAACACACCACTGTAGCAAACACTTCCGGCAAATGGAAGAACTGACTCGGGACCCAGAAAAAACTTCACTAAGTGAAGAAAAATACGCTGGGAACGTCAGCAAAAATATGCTACCTCATCAGAAAGATAAGAGGAAGCAATAACGCGTAATGAAAGCCGCCTGCATCACAAAGCTAGCTAACTGTGAAAAAGTTCACATGTCCACAACAGGACCACGAGGGTACATCCGAAATAGATGCCCCAAACACACGACCCAAAATACACTGCACTGCGGGCAACCAGCCCAGGACACTCCTGCTACGCATATCCTAACCTTACTCGATACATCCCGGAGTAAACAAATGAGAAAAAACTCACTAGGGACGCAACAAATGCGGAACCCACGGAGCGTGGGGAGACACGTCCGGGCAGGCTGAGCGCAGAGCAGAGAAGGAAGAATGACGCCTAAATCAGCTTCTGGTCAAAGATCCACACAAGTACATCCACGATATGATGGGAAGCTTATTGGATAGTTATTCTTATTTTCTTTTTGTTTTTAGTTTTTACAAAGTTTTTTCGTAGTGAGAACCCAATTCATAATGACTGAAGCCATGAGTGAGGTCGCGTGCGCTCATGATGAAGGCTCCTCAGATTTTAAATGCTCTGCGCGGTAGATTCAAACTACGGCGGATTAGTGTTTGAAGAGGATGCCTTATGTAATAGGCATGTTCGTCAATGATGGAGGGGCCATTAATAAATAGATAGATGAAGAAATGGGGTTTTGGAAGCATTAAAGGCAACAAGGTTTTCTCTGCCCCAATTGGAAATGGTAGTTAGATCAGAAGATAAGTGTTCTATGGCTTCATTACGTTTGTCTTTGAGGGATTGCTGGCTGGGGCGTTCTGGAAAACTAATTGAATAGTGTAAAGTGGAGTCGTCTGCATATGAATGGATAGGACTGGAGTCTGCATATGAATGGATAGGACTGGAGTCTGCATATGAATGGATAGGACTGGAGTTACAGTTGAGAAGATAATTTATGAAAATTAAATATAGAATGGGAGATAGGACAGAGGAACACGGGAGTTGATAGGATGAGGAAGTGAACGATGGCCATCCACAACCGCAGCTATGGAACGACCGGAAAGGTAATAAGTGACAAAGGCACAGATGGAGGGACAGAAACCGAAGGAGAGTAGTTTAGAAATTAGAGATTTGTGCCAGACTCTGACGAAGTCCTTCGATATGTCTAGTGCGATAGAAAAGGTCTCACTGAAGTCCCGAAAAGAGGATGACCAAGAGTTAGTAAGATATGAAAGAAGATCACCAGTAGAGCGACCCTTAAGGAAATCATACTGGCGATCTGAGAGTAGATTATGAGAAGAGAAATGCTTAAGAAATTTGGAAGCAAGAATAGTTTCAAAAACTTTAGAGATACAAGAAATGAGAGCAATAATTGGACGATAGTTGGAGGGTTGAGAGCAATCAACCTTCTTTGGGACAGGTTGAATGAGAGGAAGCTTCCAGCAAGAAGGGAAGACGTTAGAGGAGAGACAGAGACGAAAGAGTTTGCCCAGGCAAGGGATCAGCACGGAAGCACAGTTTTTGAGTACAACATGGGGAACACCATCCGGACCGTACACCTTCTTAGTATTAAGCCCAAAGAGGGCAAAAAATACATCTTTAGAAGAGATTAGGATATTAGGCATAAGGAGGAGAGAGGGGAGAGGAGAGGGAGGAATTGCACCAGAATAATCCAAGGTGGAGTTTCTAGCGAATGTTTGAGCGAAGAGTTGAGCTTTGTCAGAGGAAAAAGTGATGGTTGTGCCATCAGAGTGGAAAACGGGAGAGAAAGACAAGGAAGAAACAGTGTTGGCGAGGCTTTTGGCTAGATGCCAGAAAGCTTGGGAAGAGCTAGAGTTGGATAGTTCAGTGCATTTGTTATTGATAAAAGAGTGTTTATCAAGTCGAAGGACAGATTTGGCTTGATTCCGGGCAGAAAAATAGGAATAATAAAATTCATGAGTTTGAAGGCGATGGTACCGTTTGAATGCTTCCTCCTTATTGCGGACAGCAGTAGAACAAGCGTGAGTAAACCAAGATTTTTGGCATTAGTCTGAGAGAAAGAAAATGGAATGTATGCCTCCATGCCCGAGAGAATTACCTCGGTAATGCATTCAGCACTTTCTGAGGGTCCCCGGCCACTTAAGCAAAAATCAGCCCATGAGAAATCAAAGAAGTACTGCCGGAGAGCTTCCCAGTTGGCAGCACCAAAGTGCCACAAGCGCCGCCAGCTGGGAGTATTGGGTGGCCGTACCGGAGAGATAGGACAGATGACAGAGATAAGTTCATGGTCGGAGGAGCCCAAAGGAGAGAAAAGATCGACAGTATAAGAAGAAGGGTTAGACGTTAGAAATAAGTCAAGAATGTTGGGCCGATCTCCGAAGCGATCCGGGATACGGGTGGGTTGCTGGACTAACTGCTCTAGGTCATTTAGAATAGAAAAGTTTTAGGCTCGTTCACCAGGTTGGTCAGTGGAAACAGAGGAGAGCCATTTGGCGGTGGTGAACATTAAAATCTCCTAGGATGGAGATTTCTGCGAAAGGAGAGATAGATAGAGTGTGTTCCACTTTAGAAGTTAGATAGTCAAATAATGTTTGGATAGTCAGTAGAATTAGGGGAGAGATAAACAGCACAGAAATATTTAGTTTGAGAGTGGCAAGAAAGCTTTAGCCAGAGAGTTGTGAATTCAGAAGAGTCAAAGTTGGGAACACGAGAGAAAGCGAGATTGTTGCGCACATATGCGCAACATTCACCTTTGGCTTGAAACTGAGGATAGATATAGTAGGAGGATACAGAGAAGGGCTTGCTGTCAGTAGTCCGAGACACCTGAGTTTCGGTGAGTGTCAAGAGAATGAGTTAATTCTACATATATATTTCTTTATGTTCAATCTTTTGATTTGTTTCATAGTATATAGAAACTGAAGTAACTCCGTAAAATAATTTGTTTCATATAGTTACGGACAAAGTTTATTTATTGTTAACATTAGTTTTATTGATTCATATTGATTAAAGATACTAAAGTATGTTCCGTATTAGGACTTGTTTCATTACGATACTGACAACAATTAGTATTAGTTCAAATATGGTTGATCAGATATTTTGTATGAATAAGGGACAGTTTCAATAAGATTGGCATTTGTTGTACAGTGTTAATACTTTAGATCATCGATCTTTACCTTGTGTTTGTTTATATCAACTTCCATAATATGTAAGGAGTTTGAAGCAGTTCTTTAACAGTATAATGGATTATATTAGTTTTGTTTGTGATGTGATTACATTTTAGGAACTATTGAACTGCTTAAAAAAAAACCCAACCAATATAGATATGTTTTGTTAATGCCCTCGTCTCATTTTACTGTTAGTGTATAACAATAGGCCTACCGAAATTAATTATTAATATTGATTATAACTAGACATTTAGGGCACATGTTTCTTGTTCTAACCCATCCATTAGAAGTCATATATGTTCACTGTCGTATAAAATAGCCACATACTGTATGTATATACTTGTTTATTATAACCTGCAATTATCAACAACGAATAAGATACAGGAGTAGTATACTTTATTGTGCACATTTGTTTGAAAACAATGATTGGAATAATATATGTTCACCAAACACTAACACCATTAATTCGGAAACGTTTTTACAGTAGATGTATCAGCAGGAGTAAGTGTTTTTGTATTACAAAGTGGTTAACTCCTTCAGGATCCATGCCGCATTTGTGTTATGTTGTCTGGCTATTATAATGAGATTTTAGTCAGAATATGGAATATGGAAGTCAGATGGATAATTGATGGATAATAAATTACCATGCCTTTACCTCCTCAAACAACCTTTCGTTTCCCACCCCCATTCCCCCCTCCCCTCCTACCTTAGCCACAACCTCTCGTTTCCCACCCCCATTCCTCCCTCCCCTCCTACCTTAGCCACAACCTCTCGTTTCCACCCTCCCCTACCATCGTTCGCCACTCTCTCTCCCCCCCCATCCCTTACCTGCTACCCACCCTTCACCACTGTTACCAGATAATTTATAAATACTATTTGTGCTGCCACCTATTGCGTGTCCTGCGCGGAACTGTCCGGAACTGTACATACTACTAAGGGTGATGGGTTGGATGATTCCAATTAACCCCAAAAGTTACATGCTGCTAAGGCGAAGGGTTGCATGATTTTTTTAATTTCTTTTTTGTTTTCCCTTTCTTTTTTTCCAATCTTTCCTGTAAATTCCTTCTGGGGATTTCGAAACCCAGCAAGGTTAATCACTTCCAACTTTTTCATGTACGGCAATTGCCGGAGGGAACGGAGGGTGGGGAGAGAGCCTTCTTCTTTTCTATCCTTTCCTTCAACTTTCCTTTTCTATCGGATATGCCATCTCTACTAGAATTAAGTCCTGACCACCTCGTTTGGATCGTAAGGTATGTGTGGCCAGTGTATCTATGTAAATATATGTAAATCTCTCTCTCTCTTAACTCAGCTACATCTAATAGTAACATATTTGCCTATACTTTAATTTTGCTCTCTATTGCGTTAGCTGCAGCATTGTCATATATTTATTTATCTCTTGCTTTTCTTTCCATAACCATAGTTACTCTATCTTCCTTTATATATATATATATATATATATATATATATAAATACTGTATATATATACTGTACAGTATATATAAATATACTGTATATACCGGTATATATATTTATATATATATATATATATATATATATATATATATAGGGGAGGTGTGGCGGAGTGGTCTTGCCACTGGACTGGTAATCTAATGGACCCGGGTTCGAATCCCAATATGTCAATGGGAAGATATTATTGGGATGGAGTTTGTGCTGTACCTAATATCAGTGCATTACCACAGCACACCGAAATGCCAAATAAATACCCTCATTGTTCCCTGATTAAATAGCATTGTATGAATATTCCTATATTCAAAAATATGCTACAGGGGGGCAATGCCTAGTGAGTTAATTGTTCAATAGGTGGCGTTCTGAGAGTGAGGGTCCGAGCCTGGGGAATGAGACTGTGAAGCACAGAGGCGGAGCAGCTTCAGAGTTGGAGTTGCTTCGAGCCGTGAAGCTTGAAATGTCTCACTCCCTAGAGTGGAACAAGACCTCACAGGCCTCACCATGTTCAGCGGTAGAGTGTAAAGGTTATCAGCCTATGTCCGAGAGGGAGTAGTTGGAATATAGGAAAAAAAAAAAAATATATATATATACTATATATATATATACAGGTATATATATATATATACTGTAGAAAAGTGTATATATATATATATAAATATATATATATATATATATATATATATATATATATATATATATGTTAGTATAGCCAGGTAATAGATTCTCTTTTAAACAGACGAGGTTAAAGGCAATAGCAGTTTCAGCATTCAGGATTTTATTGTTACAGCTTTCAATAGTTCTAACAATTTTCCTCTGGGGTTCAGAGATGAGGTACAACAGGTTAGCAAAATTCATGGTGGATCCAACGTTTCACAAGTAAACATCTTGCATCTTCAGGGAATGGAGAGGTAATGATTAGAATAGGGACAAAGCATCATATTTATACAAAATTCGAGGATCAAGAAAAGGAAGGTGGGCGGAGCTACTGGGTGTGTGGTGGCTGTTCATTGGTGGAAGGCAGTCTGTTCGCGAGACGGGCACTAAATCTCATCGGTGGTTGGTTGTTGGCTGTGGGTGGCTGTGATTGGTTGGTGTTGTCAGTTGTGTGCTGAGCGCGGAAGCGTAAGGGAGGGGGGCACAGGGCGAGAGGAAGGGGGCAACATGCCTGTAGCGCTTGCCTGAAGGAAGAATTTGAAGGTCTTGTGTTTGGTTGTTGATGCTGGGGTTGAGTGTTTGGATGTATAGAGCTTCTAAAATAGCTAGTCTTCTGGGGTCTGATTCTTTGTCGAGTATGGTGGTTTGTTTGTCTAGGTCGGCGCGAGTTAGGGCAAGATGGTGGGGGCTTGATAGTGATATTTTATAGCGCCAGATTCGACCCCAGCATCAACAACCAAACACAAGACCTTCAAATTCTTCCTTCAGGCAAGCGCTACAGGCATGTTGCCAGTCGACGCCCCTCCCCCCAACCAGCACCGCCTTCGTTCATGTAGTTCCTCACTTCATGAACGATTGAATTACCTTCTGCTGCGTTCGGATACCTGACCCAGACTTGGGCATCAGCATTATACCCCATGACCTGAGTTTACAAATGTTACATATTTGTTTACACTAATCTGTTTCTAAAAAAAAATGTATTTTTCTGCTAAGCCCATAATATCATTACTATATTCTAAGATACTTTGATTTTGTAATTACTAAATGTGTGAAAAGGTAAACCTATGTTTTTCCTTTAGTTAAGTCCATACTAAACATGCTTATCACATATCAATTACCCTGTTTTGGTACATTTTTAAATAACTGCTCTAGGTCGTTTAGGATAGAAAAGATGAAGGCTTGTTCACCAGGTTGGTCAGTGGAAACAGAGGAGAGCCATTGGCGGTGGTGAACGTTGAAATATCCTAGGATGGAGATTTCTGCGAAAGGAGAGATAGATAGAATGTGTTCCACTTTAGAAGTTAGATAGTCGAAGAGTTTTGGAAAGTTAGTAGAATTAGGGGAGAGAAAAACAGCACATAAATATTTAGTTTGAGAGTGACAAGAAAACTTTTGTCAGAGATTGAGAATTCAGAAGAATATAAGTTGGGAACACGAGATATAGCAAGATTGTTGCGTACATAGGCGCAACATCCACCTATGGCTTGAAACAGAGGATAGAGATAGTAGGAGGATACAGAGAAGGGTTTGCTGTCAGTAGTCCCAGACAACTGTGTCTGGGTGAGAAAGAGAATATCAGGGTTGGCAGAGGAGAGGTGGTGTTCCACAGAGTGGAAGTTAGAGGAGAGGCCACGAATGTTGCAGAAGTTAATAGTAAGAGTAGAAGGTAGTGGTCCAGGGCATTTTGTGGAGTCGTAGACAGGGGACAGTTGAATGAAGGCATTTCTAGTCCTTCCCCCCCCCCCCCCACACTTTGGACTCCAAGGCTGGTCGTAATGTCGTCATCATTTTTGGCAGAGATATAGTGAGGTATGTATGGTGTTTGTAGTATAGTGTGTTGATAGTAGGAGAAGGTGTATTGAAGGGCAGGCTGGGGTTGCCCTCAGTATTGATGAGGCACAGGACGGATCAGCTAGGGAGGCCAGGTGGTGAAACAGGAGCTCCAGCTGTCCATATCAACAACCTAGCACTCCCCGGGAGTACCGTCCTGTTCGGCTGGTGCCTATATCCTCCTCCAAACAATTCTGGAGGTGAGATTCCCAGTCCCAACCTCTAGGAGCAGCTGACTGTGCCACATATATATATATATATATATATATATATATATATATATATATATATATATATATATATATATATATATATATATATATACAGTATATATATACCGGGATATATATATATATATATATATATATATATATATATATATATATATATATATATACACATATATATAATTATATATATATATATATATATATATATATATATATATATGTATATATATAAATATTTAATGCAATTATTTTAATGGTACTTAACCCTTCTTGCCTGGGCTCGCCTTCCTAAGGACAGCATTCAGATCCGGGCGATCTGGCCAAATACGTCGTAATAGGCCTAGCCTTATCTCTGTTATTTTAACTGCTAGAGAATTCACATACATCTCAAAACATAGCCCTGTTTCGTATCTGTAGACTGGAGTTAAGTAGAGCTCTCTAGTTCAACTGGTTCAGTTGTGATGACGATTTCCGTGGAGCGCATTTTGCCGCGATTTTTGCAATATCAGACAATAACAAGAACGAATCTTGTTCTACAAAACAATAACAACAAGAGTCCGACGTCTCCTTCTTGTTTTCGAAGGTGCGCGTTGCTCCGACCGGCTTTGTTTACATACGGTTCGATGCACGGCTTTCAAACCAAGCTTAATAGGCTTTCAAGCTTACGGATTTTAGAATGACACCCGGGCTCCTACCGTGGTGTCATTTTAAAATGCTGCCCGGGCGGGAAGGGTTAACCCGAGATAGGCGCCAGGACTTTTAACCCGGGAAAGACGCCAGGACTCTTAAGAGGTTTTACTGGGCGAAGGCGTCGGGATTCTTAAGAGTTTATAGGCATAAAAAATGCCTTCAGAACATCCCACTGGCACTCTAAACAAAGCAATATGTGATTGAGTGAGATAACTCCCTTTCATACCTCCTATCACTCCTCCATGTGTGTTCCAATCCCCCCCCCGCCCCCCTCCTCAATTACCTGGTATTTTCCCTATTATTCCCGATATTTATAGAGTATTTTCGTTCGAGTACAACTGGGAGAGAGGTGGGAGGATGGGGGAGTGTATCTCCAACCCTCTAAGCTAGTCTCAGACCTCCCCTTGTCTCGCAGTACCATGCAAGACATGAGAGAGAGAGGGTGTGTCTGTCTCACCATTCTGGGTCAGAGTACGACCGCAGGGCTAAAATATACAATTTTCACCAGCCAATTGCTATGACCACTTGTTTTATTTCTTTTCAATGTTCATATGTTATATTAAAAGTAAAATAGGCGCATATGGATAAATAATTATTATATATATGTTAAATATGACTGTTTTCGTCAGGAATGAAGCAAATACCTTCGCCTGGCGGGCACTTTGAGATAACATAGCTTCACTGTTCTTGGGTTAAGAGGTTTCACTGGGGGAAGGCGCCTGATGGACTCTTAACCCATCCAATCCCAGCGACAGCTACCAGCCATCAGTAAATAAGTCTCTCCCCAGTCCCAGCGACAGCTGGGAGCCGTCAGTAATGTACTTTCCTTGTAACTGCCTGTATCAGGCTGTGCCTGGTACCACAACCGTTTGAGCACTGCTCTCGATATGGCAACACTTCTCAGCTTATATCCAACCCTCTGAAGGCTGAGAGAGCCAGTCTTCCTTTATCTCTAGAGGTAGAAAGTTGTTCTATCTTGCCATCTTGGCCACATTGCTTGGGACTGGAGGGGGGGGACTTTTATTACTGTATCCTAAGGTACAGTAGGGGTTAAGAGTCAAGGTATAACAAAAGAATCTTTCAAAACACCCCAATGACACTCAAAACAAAGCAATATGTGATTAAGTGAGATTAGTCCCCTCCATACCTTCTATCACTCCTCCACATGTGTCCCAAACCCCCTTCCCCCCACCCCCTTTACCCCCCTCCTGAATTATCCGGTATTTTCCCGATTATTCCTGATATTTATCAAATATTTTCGCATAAGGACGGCTGGGAGAGAGAAGGGAGAATGGGGGAGTCTTTCTTCAACCCTCTAACCAGTCTCAGAGATTTTCTAGTCTCTCAGCACCTTGCAAGACATGGGAGAGGGAGGATGTGTGTCTCTCACCGGTCTGGGTCAGTTTACGACCGTGGGGCTAAAATATACGAATTTCACCAGCCAATTGCTGTTACCACTTGTTTTATTGTATTTCAATGTTCATATGTTCATATTAAAAGTAAAATAGGCACATATGGATAAATTATTATGATATATATGGTAAATATGACAATTTTCGTCAGGAATTAACTAAAATACCTACACTTGGCAGGACATTTCAAATACCATTGCTTCGCCTTTTAAAGGTTAACTGGATAAAAGAAACAAAGAGAAACATAATACTGCACTGTACATACAACTAGTTTATCCTATTTATCGTAAGGTAAAGGGTTATACAAAATACAAAATAGATTAAACACAGCGACAATATACAATATCACAACTCTAAGTCATATCATATTCCTGTGTGTTCAGACATTTTGATTTTAATGTACTTTGAATTTCGATCTCTATCACTCTTTCAATTTTGAGGGGGACACCTGTGACAGGCAGCTTTGCCTGTATGTGTATGAGAAGGTGTAGACGCAGCCTTGGCACCCAGAGTGAAAGGACGAGGTGGGGGTTCAGGTAATAGGGAAGGGGTTTCAGATAGCTAGCTTGTCTCTTTAAGGGGGGTCACCGGCCTTTTTTATCTTGCTCTCGTTTTCTCTCTTTCCCTGGCTTGTATCCATTCGACCCCATTCAGCCAACTGTTTTAAGACGTTTATCCACATCCAGGTGTCGATTTCTTCCTGGCAAGCGATAGCGAGCCAGCATTGTATGGAGAAATCCGGCTTCGCCGGAGAAATGTTTCTATCGAAAAATGTACAAATTTAGCTTGCTGTCAAAACAAAAATATATATATGATGGCTCGCTACTGCTCGCCAGGAAAATATTGACACCTGGATGGGGGTAAACATCTTAAAACAGTAGGCTGAATGGGGCCAAATGGATACAAGCCAAAGAGAAAGGGAGAGAAAGAGAAAAAAAGCGAGGTGGGCTCCCTTAAATGGTATCACGGATATGTCGTTATAATGACCAATAAAGTAGCAAGGTATCTAAATATACTCTTAGATGTAAGCGGTTAAAGGCACTTGGGATATCATTTTAATACTCTGTTGCATGTAAGGAAAAGACTGAATACGAGTCTTGCCAATACCAGGGCCAACAGGAACACAAGAACGTAAATCACAACATAATATTAAACAGGTCAATACACATAATACGAGTCTTGCCAATACCAGGGCCAACAGGAACACAAGAACGTAAATCACAACATAATAAACAGGTCAATACACATACAGTATATATACACCGTTAACTATATAGGCCTTCATACAGTATATCCATGCATATTGGTCACTGTTAGACTTGAATAACATGATTACAATATATATAGGACACCTGATCAGCTTCCCTCATTTGGAAACACTGGCACTCCTTATTTGATATAACCTCTGAAATCAATTAAGGTCCAAGTATCACTATTTCTACTCTTAAATCTATCGCACTATCGTTAGTGAGTGCTGTACTGTATTTTATATATTATTTTGTAATAGTATAGATATCCTATCAATATTTGTATTTTGTACTATTTTAATGTCTTGTCATGTTGCAAATTTGATTTTAAATAATATTTTGACATTTAACATATAGTTTCTTTATTCATGCAGAGTTTAGTAAAATTTGCCAGAACGTCCCGGACTTCCCAAACTTGACTACTTCCTTTAACGTGACGATAGTGCGTTGTTATATGTGCGATTAGTTTGCTTGGGAAACAGATTAACTTGCTCATGTAGTAATGTACACCCTATGTGGTGGATTGTGTTCTTTTATTTAATAATTTTCATTTTAGTAAACGTTGTTTCCACATAGCGATTTTGATAATTTAATTTGACTTTATATTGTCCTTGTCCCAATTTTGGTTTGTTTAGTTTGCAAGTTTTACATTTTAATTTACTGAACAAGGAATTGCTCTTCTTTCCAAATCTATGATATGTTATTTATTATAGTTATGCTGAAGTATACGAAGGGGGGAATATTCATCAACGTAATTATCACTTAAACAGGAACACACTATATACAAATACAAGACCCACACTTATGAATAGAATATATCCCTGGTTACACTGACTGTATCAAGTATTACATTAATAACCCCTTGAGGATAATGACGCATTTTGAAAGTATACAGCTTTGAAAGGATCTACTATTGTTACGTACAGCCCCAGCGTCCGCCATTGTACGTTGGGTATTGTTGAAGAATAATTGATAGTCTTGTGAAAGCTTGCAACGGGTATTTAAATGAAGAAATAGGGTCTTGGAGGCATTGAAAGTAACAAGATTTTCTCTGCTCCAATCAGAAACAAATTGATAAATCAAAAGATAGGCTCTCTATGGCCTTGTTATGTGACTTTTGGAGTTATTGCATGCTGGGTTGATGTGAAATATTAGTTGAATAGTGTAGGGTAGAATCGTCAGCATATGAGTAGATGGGTCTAGAGGTACAGTTGAGAAGATCATCAATGAATATTATAAAAATAACTGGAGACAGGACAGAACCCTGAGGAACACCGTAATTGATAAGTTGAGGAAGTGAGTTAGCGATGGCCGTCCACAACTGCAGCTACGGAATGGTCAGAAAGGAAATTAGAGACAAAGGTACAGATAGAGGGACAGAAACAGAAAGAGGTTAGTTTGGAAATTAGATTTTTTTTCTGCCAGACTCTATCGAAGGCTTTTAATATGTCTAGCGCAATAGAAAAAGACTCACCGAAGTCTCGAAGGGAGGATGGCCAACAGTTAGTAAGAAAAGTAAGGATATCACCAGTAGAGCAACCCTTAAGGACACCAAAATGGCGATCTGAAAGAAGGTTATGGGAAAATATATGCTTAAGAAATTTTGAATTAAGAATAATTTCTAAAACTTTAGAGATGCAAGAAATGAGAGCAATTGGGCGATATATGGAGGGTTGAAATCGGCCACCCTTCTTTGGGACAGGTTGAATGAGAGCAACTTCCAGCAAGAAGGTATGGAACAAGTACTTAGAATAGTCACAGGAAACTACTCTGTAGCTTTCTTTATCTTTTCGTGGTGATGCAGTGAATATTATGTTTATGGAATCCCAACATGGCTTCAAGCGACACCGATCATGTAATACCAACTTGCTGGAATTTGTCATTGAAAAGTTGAGTGAGTATGACAGAAGTAAAGTCATAGATATCCTTTACCTAGATTTTCCAAAAGTGTTTAAAACAAATCCTTATTCTTGGCTAATATCAAAATTGAGTGCACTAGGCATCATTACAGAGGTAACACACTAGATAGAAAGTTGGCTAACATGATACAGCAGCGAGTTGTCATCAATGGTATTTCTTTAGACTGGACAGTCACTTCGGGAGTTCTGCAGGGATCTGCAATCACACAGGACCTTCCTACATTATCCATACAAAGAAACGTTGCATCCCTTGCATTATTCTACAGATATTTTCACAGCAATTGTTTCGAGGAACTTGCTTCAATTGTGCCGCCTCTCCACATCTTTCCCCGTAGAACTAGGGCAGCTGAGAGTGCCCATGAATTTACACTTTCTCCTCCACAATGCAGAACTTCTGCTTATCAGAATTCATTTATCCCCAGAGCTACTACTCTTTGGAATTCACTTCCCTCGAATTGCTTTCCACAAACTTACAATCTACAAATGTTTAAATCCAGTTGTTACAAACATTTTATGAATGGAGGATGCCTTTAGGCACATGGACCTTTTTGTTTTATCTGTGTTTTTCCTTCCTCCGTTCATTGTCTCAAAAAAAAAAAAAAAAAAAAAAAAAAAAAATCTGTCCTTGGCCCATTACTGTTTATCATATGTAATAATGGCATCGATTTTGATCTGTAGAGTGTGATATCTACGTTTGCTGATTATACTAATATTGAAGTTAATGTTAACATTCCTAAAGAGGTTGAACAACTCGGCAAGGATGTTAACAAACTGGGTGAATGGTCTAAGACATGGCAGATGCCTATAAACTTGGAGAATTTGCAAGGTGGTGTATATTGACCAGACAAATTAGAATTCAGATAATTCATTATTGTGAAAGACTGGAAGTAACTGATTTAGAAGAACAAAAATTGTATTTTGATTAACAGTGACCTAAAGTTTACCAAGCAAGTGCATTGAAGTAAATTGAAGTAATTGAGAGTAAAATAAGAGACAATTCTAATATAGAAATAAGGATAATGTCCTTACACTACAATGCCTTGATACAGTCTCTCATAAGATAATCTTCAGTTCTGGCCTCCAACACTCAAGAAAGATATAGAGCGACTAGAAAGAGTCCAAGCTAGAGCTACAAAGTTTATTCCATCGATTAGAATAATGAACTATGAGGAGCGGTTTAGAGCTTTTGGTATATTTTAATTGGAAACGTATAGACTACGAGATCAACTCATTGAAGTATTTAACATACTTAATAACAAAATGTTTACCCTCAATAGGAATATAACACGCAACCATGGCTGAAAGTTAGAATTGAAGAGGTTCAGTTCTAATGCATGTTAACACTCTTTCACATATAAGATATGTTTAAACTGGAAGAAACTTCCCTCAGAAATTGTAAATAGTTCTTGAGTAGAGTAGGTCACTCTGCAGTGAGTGCAGTGCTTTTCACAATAGCTCCCTTTCCATCCGAATATCTCCCGGGATTTGAACCGCAAGGTCTTCGAGATACTAACTATTCCTTGTAACTCCTTATATTTATGATTATCTCTCTCTCTCTTTCTCACACACACAGTCTCTCTCTCTTCCTCTCACACTCATTGCTAAATATAAATAACGAAATAAATAAGATGTGGGAACAGTTTAGGAACATATTGATGATGGCACAGAACAAATATGTAATACATGTATGTACCAAACAAAGTGAAACGAACGAGTGAAATTAAAAAGCCACCATGTGTCAACAGTGAAATTCGTAATGCAATATAAAATGGAAAAGTTAAAAAGAATGACCAAGTAAAGGAATTATACAACCTTGCTAGAAGAAAGGTTAAGAAACTGATTAGATCCGCTTAACGTGATTATGAAGTAGCCATAGCCAAGAAGAGCACCGACAAACCAAAACATTTGTATAGTTACGTAAACAACAACAGATAAATGCAAAGCGGAATAGGCCCAATAAAGCCGCTCTCACACTAGCACTTTTTCCGTAAATTTTCCATGAGCAAGTTTGTTCTCGTATTATATAGGGACTTTTTCGCTCTGGTATCGGTAACTAGACTAAAGGTAGATTATGTTAGGCGGCTGAATTCTGATAGAACGTAATTTTTGAAGCTTCCAGATCATAATTGCCAGTCAAAATTGCTCAAAAAAGTGCTCGTGTGACTCCGGCTTAACTAGAGATGATCAAATGGTGACAGCCGTCATATATATTGCAAATACACTTAATAAATCCTGATTTTTGGCGAGACGGTAATCCCATCAGCGACCGGGTTACAGCAGGGAGATCCAGGTGGTCCTGCTCTTTTCTCAATAGGGGTGGATGCAGCAGCTAACAAAGTAAGGTCAGAACTGAATGTATGGTACCTGGACGATGCAACCTTGGGTGGGTCAGTAGAGAACGTTCTAACCGACCTAAATAACATCGTAACTGACCTCGGCCAGGCTGGGCTAGTGATAAATGACACCAAATGTGAACTTGTCCTCCTCAACCACACACGTGAACAAGGAGAAGAGACTCAGGCCCTGTTTCGAGGCATATTGCCAGATGTAAAGATCCTTCAGGAGCACCAGCAAACCCTATTAGGTTCCCCACTAACTCTGGCAGCAATCCCACCAGCACTTCAAGTTAAAAAGGAGGAGCTTCAACATCTCGTGAGTCGCCTGATACACATCGATGCCCACTCAGCTCTGGCCCTGCTCAAGAACTGTTTCTCCATCCCAAAACTCCAATACCTCCTGCGCACATCCATGACTTACACGAACAATGGTGGCCTCCAAGAATTAGACAGCATAATCCGAGAAGCAGTGACCAGCATCACCAACGTGGAATTTAAAGAACGGGCCTGGACACAAGCCACCCTTCCTGTCCGCCTCGGGGGCTTGGGCATACGGAGAGCCTCGGATATTGCCTCCCCAGCCTTTATCTCTTCCCTCATCGCGACCAACGACCTTGTAGTGTCCATCCTTTCTTCTCAACCCGGAATGACACTTAATGGGGACGTAACAGCAGCGATTAACACCTGGAAGGGAAGTACAGGAGTAGAGGAGGAGCCTCATGGTACCTCCAGGAGCAAGCAGAAAGCGTGGGATACCATCTCGGCGAAGAAAACTCAAGAAAATCTCCTAACCAATGCAGACCAGGTTGCAAAAGCACGCCTCCAGGCAGCCGCCCGTTCGGAGAGTGGCTTGTGGTTACACGCCATCCCCATCCCACCTCTTGGAACTCACTTGGATGCTGAAGCGCTCCGGGTTGCCATCGCGCTCAGAGTGGGTGCGGCAGTTTGTCACCCACACACTTGCAAGTGTGGTGGGGGAATGGATGCTCAAGGTCACCATGCCTTGTCATGTAATTACAACGCAGGCCACCTGCCAAGACACTCTGCACTAAATGTCATAAAACGGGCCCTGCAGAGTGCTAACCGTGCATCAATCCTCGAACCACATGGACTTCACAGAGAAGACGGCAAACGGCCAGATGGGATGACCACTTTCCCTTACAAGAATGGCCAGTGCCTCGTGTGGGATGCCACATGTGTTGACACTTTCTCCACAACCAACATCGCCAGAAACGCCGACGAAGCAGGTGAAGCCGCCCGGATAGCAGAAAATAAAAAGCGAGAAAAATATCAAGCCATCGCCAGAAATCATCAGTTCGAGCCCCTGGCATTCGAAACTTCAGGAGTCTTCGGCCCTACCACCCTTAAGATGGTGAATGAAATAGGCCGTAAAATCAGAGAAGTTTCAGGAGAACCCCGGGAAACCCTCTGGCTCAAGCAAAGACTAGGGATGGCTATCCTCCGGGGCAATGCCACCAGCGTCATGAGCTCAGTTCGACAGGACTGGGTCATGCCACTGTGTGAGGCCCGGGCAGGAGTGGTGTATCCGTAGTCTTTCCACAGTAGGGTAAAACAAAACATAAACTTTATTTGTATGTAACATGTGTGATGCACATAAATAAAAGGGGATGTGTCGGATGGTTGAAAGCCACAGTTGCTCGCGCGTTTGGGGCTAGCAACACGTATTATGAAAAACATGTATCCTCCTTCATTCACTATCCCCCCCTTCACTCACTCAACCCCACAATTTGCCGGAGGATAACAGGCTTTTCACAATACGTAGACGGAGGTCTTTTTAAAAAATAAAAAACTTAATAAATAGTTTTGTTCTGTTTTTATAAATGAAGTAAAGAATAATACAAAGCATTATTACTTAATCTTAGAATGCATAATATTGGTGAATGTATCTATATGTTCATATATACATGTACTGTATCTATACACACACCAGTTTGTATACAATCATGTAGGTATATTGTCTATCTCTCTCTCTCTCTCTCTCTCTCTCTCTCTCTCTCACCTGGTATCATCTTTAACATACACCAGTTTGTATACAATCATGTAGGTATATTCTCTCTCTCTCTCTCTCTCTCTTTCACTCACCTGGTATCATCTTTAACATACACCAGTTTGTATACAATCATGTAGGTATATTGTCTCCTGCAGGTACAGTAGGTATATTTCCTCTCCAGGAAGGAAAACGTGGGATTCGTCGACACCTGGGACAATTTCTACTACGATGACTATTTGTTTTCGGACGATGGAGTTCATTTGAACCAGGTGGGAGCAGCACGTTTTGGGCGTCTTCTCAACGATGTGGTGAAGGCTTTTCGGAGAAGAAATCGACTCAGCACAGGACAACCAGGAAGGAGGACCGAAGACAGCGAGGACGGCAACCTGCGAAGGAATTAAATGCTAATCCGTCAAGAACCGCGAATTTGGATAAAACTCCACCAACACGACCCAAATTCAAAACCACCAGGGATAACGACCGAGGACCGAGGACAGCCATGAATGTAAATGTAGATCCGACCAGAACCAAAAATTTGATTAAAGAACGTTCTGTGAGTTCTAAAACCACAACTTTAAAGGTTTTCTATGCAAACGCTCGTAGCATACGCAATACATTTTCAGATTTAGAGGAACTAGTGTTTACAGAAAATTATGATGTGATTGGTATAACAGAATCTTGGCTCAATACAGAGGATAGAGACTATTTAGCAGAGTATTCACTTCCCTGTTATGTAATGTTTGAGAAAAGCCGAATAAATAAAAATGGAGGTGGCGTTTTATTTTATATCAAAGAAAGTCTTAGCCCGACCCTCTTGTCAAAACCTCAAATTGTGAACGTCGACACATCTTTTGTGCTAATAAAGAATAATAAAGGTACAAAAATAACACTTGCATTAATATACAGACCTCCAGCTCAATCAGTGCAAACTGACCGAGAAATTTATGAACAAATTGCAGATGTAAGTAACTCCCAAGATACCGTATTTTTTGGCGACTTTAATTTACCTGTGACCAAGTGGGGCGATACTCTTACTTCACACTCCGGACATGACTTGTATGCGAACTTGCAAGAGAGTTCACTCTATCAATTTGTTCGAACACCGACCCGTGGTAATAATGTTCTTGACCTTGTACTTGCAACAAAAGAAGAATTAATAGAGAATTTGAATGTTGGTGATGAATTGAGTAACAGCGACCATCGTACAATAACTTTCACTTTAAAGTTTACTAGTAACGAACCAAATAGCAGCATCTAAAAAGTCCCTAATTTCAAGAAAGCAAACTTTCATAAACTTAAAGCTATGTTTAAAGAAACTGACTGATAGTGCTGTGACAGGGCTTCATTGTACTTGCTCCAAGTTGCCTAATGGCGGCACACTGGCAGTGGGTGTCGCTCCCTCTGGACGCGGCCCTGGCGCCCTGGGCCCAACCTGGACGAAATAGATCCAGAGGGTACAGTACATAGTGTTTCCCCGGACTGGCACTTTCCGCCCAATAGTATAGGGGCCCGAACCTGGTGGTTGCGCTCCAGGAGGCTGCCCTGTCATTTGGCGAAAAATATCAGGCCAGTCGTAGTGCCGTGTACGCGCACGGGGTGCGTCCCTGCGGCTGGTTCTGGTGGGGCGTACCGAGGCCACTGGATCCTACCCCCTTGTAATCACTTGGGGGATGGTGCTGGGAATGGTCCCGGGGTAGACTGGAGCCGGAGTTCTGGGGGGGGTGATGCCCATCTGCCAGCCAAACCTACCTAATTATGACTAAAATCAAAGAAAATAAACGTAAGTCCGATGAAACAAAACCGCACAGGACAATGACAAATGCCCCCCACAAACTCAGACTTGATAGTGTGAATGTTGGTAGTTTGAATCTGCGTGCGAATGAAGTGGCTGAGATGTGTGAGAGGAGGCGAGTGGACGTCTGCTGTACCCAGGAAACACTCTGGAAGAGGCATGGGGTACAGTGGATTGTTGGAAGGAGGAAAAGATATAGGATATACTGGATGGGTGTGGAGACTGATAAAGCGAAAGGAGGAGTGGGTGTTCTGGTGGCTGAAGAGCTGGCGGAAAGTGTGCTTCAGATTACGAGAGTTAGTGAAAGGCTGATTGTTTTGAAGTTGAAAGTTGGTGAAAGAATTCTGAATGTGATATCTGCATATGCCCCACAGGCTGGTTTACAGAAAGAGATAAAAGAGGACTTCTGGAATGACACCGTCAGTGTCATTTCAGGCCTCTCGGAGAACGAAATAACTATCGTGGGGGGGGACCTCAATGGTCACGTGGGAGCATCTGCAGATGGATACAAGGGGATACATGGAGGAATTGGTTACGGAAGGAGAAATCTAGAAGGCGAATATATATTGGAGTCCTGCGTTGCACTCAACATGGTTGTGTGTAACACAAAGTTCAAGAAAAGACAGAGCCACCTGATCACATATAACTCTGGGGTCTCCAGTAGCCAGATAGATTACTTCTTGGTTAACAGGAAAGACTGGAAACTAGTTCGAGATGTAAAGGTCATCCCGAGCGAAGAATGTATCCCCCAGCATAAGCTACTTGTGTGCGACATGAGCTTATACAGAGATCCTAAGCGCAAGAAGGTTTACATACCCAAAAGGAAAGTGTGGCTGCTGAAGGACAAGGAAGTTAGGGATAGGTTTCATAATGAACTGGAGGAAATTAATAGAAATAAGGAAGCTAGGCCTAACGATGTAAATAGCCAATGGAACTTTCTTAAGCATAGCCTTCTCGCTGCCACTGACAAAGTCTGTGGGAAAACAAAGGGTCAACCCAGGAATAAGACCTCTTGGTGGTGGAACGATGAGGTAGAACATGCTGTGAAAGAGAAAAGGAGATGCTTCAAAGCATGGAAGAAAGGAGGCAGCAGGGAGGAATACCAGGCAGCTAAACGAACTGCCAAAAGAGTTATTTACAATGCTAAAAATCGCATTAAGGACCTGGTCCTCCAACAAGTGTGTAACACTGACAATCCCAATGGGATCCTCAACCTAGCTAGGCGAGTTAAAAATGACAGTAGGGATATTATAGGTGAACAGTGTGTTAGAGATGATAATGGGAAGATTGTGTATGCAGAAAATGAAATCAGAGAAGCATGGAAGGTACACTATGAACGATTGCTAAATGTAGAGTTTGAATGGGATAAGGAACAGCTTAGTATCGAAAAACCAATATCTGGGCCCCCTCCTTTGATAGCACCAGCTGTAGTGAGCGACGCAATCAATAAAATGAAGGACGGTAAAGCTCCAGGTTGCTCCAGGTTGTTGGTTTACACCAATCTCCTCAGGGGAGATTGGTGTAAACTTAGTCACTGAGTTGATAAACACCATTATTAAAGATGAGAAAATCCCAGAGGATTGGCTCAAAAGTGTAATAGTAAATATATACAAAGGAAAAGGGGATGCACTAGATAGAGGAAATTATAGGGGCCTGAAAATGCTTGACCAAATTATGAAGGTCTGTGAGAGAGTCCTTGAGGGTTTGATCAGGCAAAGCATCTCTATTGATGATATGCAGTTTGGTTTTATGCCAGGACGTGGTACAACCGATGCTATCTTCATAGTCAGGCAGATACAGGAAAGATACTTACTAAAAGGCAGGGATCTTTACTTTGTGTTTGTGGACCTGGAGAAGGCCTTTGATAGGGTACCTAGAGATGTTGTGCAGTGGGCTATGAGGAAACTTGGTGTGGAAGAGTGGCTGGTGCGTGTGATACTGAAGATGTATGAGGATTCGCGATGTTCGGTGAGGGTGAAGGGTGTACTGAGTGATGAGTTCGCAGTCCGTGTTGGAGTCCATCAGGGTTCAGTGTTAAGCCCCCTCCTCTTTATTATGGTCTTGGAGGCGCTGTTAGAGTTTTTAGAGGCGGACTCCCGTTGGAACTGTTTTATGCAGACGATTTAGTCCTAATAGCTGACAGTATGCAGGATGCTGAGGCCAAATTCAGAGAGTGGAGAGAGGGCATGGCGAGCAAGGGTTTAAGAGTCAATATTAACAAAACCAAGGTTATGCATTGTAGTTTGAGACGAGGGAATGTGGAAAAGAGCGGTGCATACCCATGTGCAGTGTGTAGAAAGGGAGTGGGCGTTAACTCAATTCAAAGTAGCATCTGTCGATGTTGGGTACACCATGGGAGTAAGCGCTGTAGTAAAATAAAGGGGCCCCTGCCGAAGGATAAGTCAGAAATAGAGAAATTTGAGTGCGTAGTGTGCAAAGGCGAGCTTGTGTTAAGTGATGATTCTGTGGCTGTGAATTTTGGAAATGAGTCTTTGGAGCTGGTGAACAAGTTTTGTTACCTAGGAGATACCATCTCTGCCGGTGGTGGGGCCGAGGCTGCCACTGTTGCTAGAATTAGGTGTGGCTGGGGGAAGTTCAGAGAATTGATGCCAATCCTGACCATGAAAAGAATGCCTCTCCCCCTGAAGGGAAAGGTGTATGCCTCATGTGTTAGAAGTGCAATGACGTATGCCTCAGAAACATGGGCCGTTAAAGTAGAGGATGTCAACAGAATGGAGCGTAATGAGATGAGAATGGTGAGATGGATGTGTGGGGCCAGGCTACAGGATAGAATAACAAATGTTGAGCTGAGGAGATGTTTAGGTATAAAGAGTATTAGCGAGGTGATGCGTACAAGTAGACTGGGATGGTATGGACATGTGGAGAGAATGGATGAACAAAATTGGGTGAAAAAATGCAGGTCTGTGATTGTGGAGGGAGCTGCACCAAGGGGTGGACCGAGGAAGACCTGGGATCGGACTATACGCGCCGATCTCAAATCCAAGAACTTGACAAGTGAAGCAGCCCTTAACAGGGTTGCCTGGAATGCCGCCATTAGGACAAGAGACTGAAACTGCACTGATGTGTGGAACACTCAGTCTTAAAATTTTATGTATGTATGTATGTACTGGAGCTTTTTAATTAACAATAACGGCATAAATACATCTTGGGAATTATTCGAAACCACTTACCTAAAAGCAGTGCAGGACTGCATACCATCGAAAATATGGCGTGCAGGCCTTAATAATAAGCCCAAATGGTGGAATAAAGATATTTCAAATTGTCTGCTTGCTAAAAAGTTTGCTAATGATAGATTAAAATCCTTACAAAATTACGAAGAACGGGTGCAATTTGTAGAGCTACGACGCAAAGCCAAAAAGTTAATTAAGCAAAAGTAAAAAGACCCTGGAGTTACATGTTGCGAATCAAAGTAAAACAAACCCGAAAGAATTATATAGTTATATCAGAAAGAAAAAAGTAGTTACTTCAACTGTTGGACCGTTAGTCGATGAAAATGGAGAATACACCAAAGACGAAGTACAAATGAGTAATGCCCTCAATTCCTTCTTTGCATCAGTTTTTACAACGGAAGACCTCAGTGATATCCCTACACCATCGCCGATTCAGATTGATAATTCAGATGTTCTAAGCAATATCACCGTTACAGAGAGAGAAGTATTGAATTGTTTAGATAAACTCAAGGTAAATAAAACGCCTGGACCTGATAAAATCTCACCTAGAGTCCTAAAGGAAGCTAAGGATGAGCTCTCCAAACTATTGACATTGCTATTTAATAAATCCTTGCAGTCTGGAAATATGCCTGATCAGTGGAAGCTAGGCAACGTAACACCGATATTAAAAAAAGGCAGCAAATCCCTACCCAGTAACTATCGTCCAATTAGCTTAACCTCAGTTGTATGTAAAATGTTAGAAACACTCATAAGAGACAGACTCGTAAATCACTTAGAGGAAAATAACATACTTAAAGATACTCAACACGGCTTTCGTAAAAAACGTTCCTGTTTAACAAACCTCTTAGACTTCTTCTACGATATCCTCAACCTTTACGATGAGAGTAAAGCTGTAGATATTATATACCTTGATTTTCAAAAGGCCTTTGACAAAGTTCCCCACAAACGTTTACTGCTAAAACTAAAAGCGCATGGAATTCAAGATGGTGTGTTGAAATGGATAGAAAATTGGCTCAGCGACAGAAAGCAAAGATTATTCATAAACGGTAAGGCATCTAAATGGACCAATGTAAGTAGCGGGGTACCCCAGGGATCGGTACTAGGACCAATTCTCTTTCTAATTTACATCAACGACATAGATGAGGGTCTCACCTGTACATACTAAAAATTTGCTGACGATACAAAAATTGCAAATAGCGTACTCTCAAAAGAACAAGTTGACGATATTCAACACAATCTAGATAAGTTGTCATGTTGGGCCCAAATTTGGCAAATGAGTTTCAATGCGATAAATGTAAAGTACTACATATCGGATACCAAAATGAGAAAGCAAACTATTTGATGAATGGCACTCAGCTTAAGAATGCAAACAGAGAAACCGATCTGGGAGTAACAATATCGAGTAACCTAAAACCGAGTCAACAATGTTCAGAAGTTGTTAAGAAGGCAAACAAAATAATTGGCTTTATAGGCAGGTCATTTGAGCATAAATCAAAAGACGTTATCCTAACCCTTTACAATTCCTTAGTCCGCCCTCTTCTTGAATACTGCGTTCAATCCTGGTGCCCTTATTACCAAAAAGATATAGACAAGCTAGAACGAATTCAAGGTAGAGTTACCAAAATTATACCTAGCCTAAAGAACAAACCATACGAGGAGCGTCTTAGAGAATTAAATCTATTTCCTTTAACCCAGCGCAGATTAAGAGGCGACTTAATTCAAGTGTTCAAAATCATCAAAGGCATCAACAATATGAACTGTAGTAAGTACTTCACTATCGACCAATCTAATTACACGCGGGGAAACGGTTGCAAAATTATTGGTAAATCTTTTATCTCACACGAAGCTAAGAATTTCTTCTTCAATCGAGTTGTCAACTTATGGAATGGGCTTCCCCGAGATGTCATAGACTGCAGCACCGTTGATTCATTTAAACTTCGCCTAGACAAATATCTCGCATCAAACCCGCGACTGACTGCGTTTGTAAATGAATAACTTTATTTTATACTCCCCTCAGTTACTAACCCATCTGTCCCCTACTAACTTCCTAATCCTGCCACGGACATTAGTTCCAGGGCAGTAGTTCCCTTACCCACTCTAAACCACTGTTTGGACACTTGATCCTCAGTGTTTTGGAGGACAAGCAACCTAGAAGGGTCACTAGACCTGTTGTTGCTTGATTTCCTTTGTACTCCTTTGCACTCTCTCTCTCTCACTCACTCACTCACTAACTCTCTCTCTCTCACCTGGTATCATCTTTAACCCTTAAAAAGCGGCCCACCACTTAAGTCGAGTTAAATAAAGCTGGACTATGTGGCGGCGCTCGACATAACTCGAGTGGCAATTTCAGCACGTAATGTGGCTGAGAGAGAGAGACAAGTGGTGGCAGGAGACTAGCGAGCGTATGACTGCTCCAGACCACCGCGGCGAACCTACTGACACAAATCTCAGCTCCCTCCTCCCTCTCTCACTCGCTACATACTCAATTATGTACCGAAAGTACCGAATTACCTGCTTTTTGCACTCGCGTTGCACGGTTATTGCAAGAAAACTATCCATCATACAAGGATCGTTATGGTGTCATTCGAAAGCTCTGTTTATGCCCTTTCAGGGATAGGTACTTGTTTTACGTTCTGGGTCTTATTTAGGCATGAAAATGATCACGTAAACAGCCCTATTTTGGCTAAAAACACCCCGCTGTGCGGTACACATAAATAAACCGCATAGGCCGCTCGTAAGGTGTTAAGGCCGTAACCTAGCTGTCGCCCTCTCGTTACCCTTTCACTATCTCTCTCTCTCTCTCTCTCTTTGAATGAATGAATGAATGAATATGGGGTTAGAAAAGTGTGAAGGATATAAGACTTGTAGTAGAAGATATAGGTGGGGGAGATATGGAAGTAAAGTAGTAGGTAAAAGCTTGCAGGCGGTCTGCATTGCTTTTTTTTCATTTTAGTTGAGTGCGTTTTCACTGTAGAAGGTTTCTCTGGCGCAGACACTCTGAGAACTGTCTGTTGATCTCTTGTGAGGGGCATTTTCCTTCTGCCGCAGCTGCCTTGATCTTCTTGGTCAGCTCGGCGAAGGTCTTCTGGAGCTCGTCAGCAGTGGCCCCCAAGTCGACATCTCCATCATCTTCCTCGATCCCCTCGACGTCGATTTCTTCTCCGATGGTGGACTCGGTGTACTCCGTCGACGCAGGGGAGGAGGCTGCCACCGGATGGTCAGTGGTGGTTGGTGCTGGAGTGGAGGCTGCTGCAGGTCCTGCACAGTTGGTTGGTGATGGTGGTGGAGAGTCAGAAACTGCTGCAGCAGGAGGTGGTGGCGTGGGCTTCGAGAGAGGCTTCTGGAGATCCAGTCGCCTTCTCTGGTGGCTTCTTGGCCTCATAGCTTGAGTGGGAATGAGGCTGGGTGGTGAAGATGGTCCTGGAAGAGGTGGGATGATGATGGGAGGGAGGTTGTTTGCCTTCAGGAGTGTAGGTAGGTACTCCTGAAGCAGCTTGTGATCCCCTTTGCAGAGGGTCACTGCAGTTGTAACAACAACCTGGATCAAATCCGGTGTTGAACAACTGACTGCTGCTGTGGCTTGGTGGTAGTCCTCCCTCTTGCCTCTTCTACCGTGTCTTGAACCCTTCAGGATCTCTTCATCAGGGCCCATGACATTGATGGCCTCATCTCCTCTCCTTCTCCTCCTGATGGTGAATGATACCCTCTCATTGGTGGCAAGAGAGGGCACATGATGGAGAGGATTAGGTTTGAAGATGCCAGTGAAGTGAACAAAGATGTCCCCTCCACTATAGGTGATGAAACCATAGCCCTGTTTAACATTATACCACTTAACGTGGCCAGTGAGCTTGGAGGTGGCACTGGGAGAATCAGGCATGTTGATTGGCTGGCTGATCTCTGCTTGATGGCTGCTGGCTGAATGCTGGCTGAGAATCTCTCTCTCTCTCACCTGGTATCATCTTTAAGGCCGTAACCTAGCTGTCGCCCTCTCGTTACCCTTTCACTCTCTCTCTCTCTCTCTCTCTCACCTGGTATCATCTTTAAGGCCGTAACCTAGCTGTCGCCCTCTCGTTACCCTTTCACTCTTTCTCACTCGCACTTTACTAATGTATACAAGCCTCAGCCGCGGAGATGAGAGAGAGAGAGAAAATGTATCCACTTATTTATGTGTATGTGTGTGTATATAATTACTATGTAAGTATGTATGCATATATATAAAACGGTGCTTACTGATACACATGTAATGTATGTATTTAAGAATGGTTGTATCCATGTAGGTATGTATAATACATAACTATATATTCGATACATGCATATATAAATATTTTACTTAATCTTAGAATGCATAATATTGGTGAATGTATCTAGATGTGTGTAAATTTGTGTTTTTATCTGTGTTTGTTCGTTGTTTTATGTTGTTTTTGTGTTTTCCCTGTTTTTGCTCTGTCTTGAGTCGGCCAACCCCAAGAAAAAAGGAAAACAAAATAATAAAATAGAATAACATAGAAAATAAAATAAAAATAGTAAAAATGGGGATTGGGCCTGAGCAAATAGATAGATCGATAGATCTATGTATTCATATATACATATGCTGTATTTATACATACACCAGTTTATATACAATCATGTAGGTATATTGTTTACATGTATGTAGTATATGCATGCATGTAGGAATATGCATTGTATTGTACAGTATATGTATTTAACAACAAACCAATGTAACAGAAATTGGAAAACATAACATTGAAGGACAGAGGGAACATGTCAAGGAGAAGCAGAAACAGAGAATGAGGGATAATGAATATATATATATTTTTTTTTCTCACCACAACACCAAACACCTCCAATGAAATTAATGAAAGCATAATTATATGTGATCCACCAGGATTCGAACCCGGGTTATCACACACAGATTTTTAGACACCTTATCCATTACACCACCAAGACGGTTAAAGGTTTATGCACACGCCTACGACTTATTATCCATTCTCGAGTACTGGATATTAATCTAATCATGTTTATATTCCCACCGCACTATGGTAGCCTAGTAATGTTTAAGTGAGAGGAAAGAATATTCATGGGGCACAGACCATTAATTAGAACGGCCTCGGTACAATGAGACAATGAGGAAGGGAAAACACAAAGAATATATGAGAAAACTGTAATGCTACAATGGAGGTGTAAAGAAGGAAGAGTGAAAGAAGGAAGGAAGATTAAGATGGAAGGATGAATGAATTAAGCGGACCCAGACGGTATTGTGCAGCAGGAATTATTGGTTCGGCTCAATTATTTAATAAGGGGGTTTAGTTTGTTCTCTAAACCTCTATCAGGCTTTAAAAAACACCCACAAGACCCCCCTTCGATATATATTTGTACATTTTTCGGTAGAAAAATGTCCCGGACGAAGGCCGATTCCTCTTAAAATAAAGGGTCGCTTTCGCTCGCCAGGAAAAAAATTGACATCTAAATGGCACGAAAGGTCTTATTATTGGCAAATAAATGGGACAAAAGGTCTGAAAACGCCAAACTAATGGGGCGAACGTCTTAAAATCTCAAAACGAATAGGGATAAACATGAGGGAGAAAGAGGCCCCCAAAAAACAAGTGCCTCCCCTTAATATATGAATGGAAGAATTAATGAATAAATCAAGGAATAAACTAATTAATGGGAGGAAGGGAGGATGGAGTAATTAACCCCTTGAAGCTCTGACGCGTTTTAGCAGTATATTTTGGCTATCATTAGACGATTTTATGCAGTTTAGGAAGGATCTGACTTCCATATACCCTTCCTAATCTGAATAAAATCGTCTAATAATTACCAGAAAACAAAACAGAAATGCGTATTGGAGTTTGAAAAGGTTAATGTACGGATGAAAGGATGTATGAAGGAATGTCTGGATGCATGAACGGATGAATGGATGGTCGTGGAATGGATGAATGAAGGGATAGATGAATGAATGGATGAAAAATGGGATGGATGGATGGATAAATGGGATGGATAGATGGATGGATAAATGATGGATGGATGGATAAATGGGATGGATGGATGGATAAATGGGATGGATGGATGGATAAATGGAATGGATAGATGGATGGATAAATGATGGATGGATGGATAAATGGGATGGATGGATGGATAAATGGGATGGATGGATGGATAAATGGGATAGATGGATGGATAAATGGGATGGATGGATGGATGGATAAATGGGATAGATGGATGGATAAATGGGATGGATGGATGGATAAATGGGATGGATGGATGGATAAATGGGATGGATGGATGGATGGATAAATGAAGTAAAGTACATCAGACAGTAGAGACAGATAGCAAAAGGAAGTGAAGTACATCAGACAGTAGAGACAGATAGCAAAAGGAAGTGAAGTACATCAGACAGTAGAGACAGATAGCAAAAGGAAGTTAAGTACATCCGACAGTAGAGACAGATAGCAAAAGTGAAGTACATCAGACAGTAGAGACAGATAGCAAAAGGAAGTTAAGTACATCCGACAGTAGAGACAGATAGCAAAAGGAAGTGAAGTACATCAGACAGTAGAGACAGATAGCTAAAGGAAGTGAAGTACATCAGACAGTAGAGACAGATAGCAAAAGGAAGTGAAGTACATCAGACAGTAGAGACAGATAACAAAAGGAAGTGAAGTACATCAGACAGTAGAGACAGATAGCAAAAGGAAGTAAAGTACATCAGACAGTAGAGACAGATAGCAAAAGGAAGTGAAGTACATCAGACAGTAGAGACAGATAGCAAAAGGAACAAATGGTAGAACCGTAATGTGGAGGATTGAATGGCTGCGTGGCTGGATTCATTAATATTTGGATTGTTGGATGAATGAATGACCCGATGGATGGAAGAATTAATGCTTTGTTGAATGAATGAATGCATGATAAATGCAGAATAGTGATCCCATTAAGTACCAGGGACGTCCTTTTCATCATAATCTGGCAACTATTTGACGATTTTATTCAGCTTAGGAAGGATCTCTAGCAATAATATATGGCTTCAAGCTATCTCAGCCAACCCTTTTGACTATCACAGAGCCTGGTGATGGGCTGGTCTATCAGAGTGAGAACTGAGCGATCTCTGCCATACCCATAGCTTACTCTGACTGTTCCTTTTACTTATATATTTTCTAGATCTCGAGTGACGGCGTCTCTTCCGTGGATTGACCTCCCAATCTACCAAGATTGGAAGCCAAAGCGTCACATTTTTCCCTTGCCCCTCAACTTTCTCTTCATAATTGCTGAGGGGCACAGGGCCCTGGGTGGGGCTTTGGTTTCCCGGGCGTTTCCGCACCCTCCTCAGCTCCCCGCCATGGAGTGGCTTCGGTCACCCAGGCTTTATTGTGGTCGGCAGGGAGGGTTCTGTGGGGGCGCTCGGATATGGCCTTGGCCGTGCTAGGAGCCTTGGGGCTGTTCGGCCAGGCAGCTTGGGGAACAACTACAACAACAACAACTATCACAGATCTTTCCTAAGCTGCATAATATCGTCTAATATAGCTAGAATTTAATATAGGAGACGTCGCTGGTACTCAAAGGGTTAATGCTTTGTTGAATGAATGAATTGATGGATGAAGGAATGTATGATGAATTAATTGATGGATGAAGGAATGTATGATGAATTAATTGATGGATGAAGGAATGTATGATGAATGAAGGAATGTATGATGAATGCAGGATAGTTAAATAGGGAAGAAATACTAATTAATTAAAGTACATCGGAACTAAGAAAGTGGAGAAGGATAGCAAATGGAGTAAAGAATAGCGGAGAAATGTGAATGACAAAATATATATTAATTGTTATGAAGAGATAAAGCAAATAACACGCTTAAGGGGGGTCACCTGCTTTTTTATGTTTCTCCCCTTTTCTCTCTTTCCCTGGCTTGTATCCATTCGGCCCCATTCAGCCAACTGTTTTAAGACGTTTATCCCCATTCAAGTGTCGATTTCTTCCTGGCGAGCGATAGCGAGACAGCATTGAATTGAGAAATCCGGCTTCGCCGGAGACATTTTTCTATCGAAAAATGTACAAATTTAGATTGCTGTCAAAACAAAAAATATATATGCTGGCTCGCTACCGCTCGCCAGGAAAATGTTGACACCTGGATGGGGGTAAACGTCTTAAAACAGTAGGATGAATGGGGCCGAATGAATACAAGCCAAAGAGAGAGGGAGAGAAAGATAAAAAAATGCGAGGTGGGTTCCCTTAAGACGGAAGACAAATATATGTAGGAATAAAGTAATAAAGGAAAGGACGATAACACGAAATATGTAGATAAACAAACAAAGAAATACAGACGAATATTAAATTAATAAAAAAACGGAATTATGAAAAATGAACAATTGAATGAATTAAATATTGAAGTAAGGAGGGAAATGAGGGAGGGGGAGTTTGAGAGAGAACAAAATGAGGGAGGGGAGTTTGAGAGAGAACAAAATGAGGGAGGGGAGTTTGAGAGAGAACAAAATGAGGGAGGGGAGTTTGAGAGAGAACAAAATTAGGGAGGGGAGTTTGAGAGAGAACAATATGAGGGAGGGGAGTTTGAGAGAGAACAAAATTATGGAGGGGAGTTTGAGAGAGAACAAAATGAGGGAGGGGAGTTTGAGAGAGAACAAAATGAGAGAGGGGAGTTTGAGAGAGAACAAAATGAGGGAGGGGAGTTTGAGAGAGAAAAAAATTAGGGAGGGGAGTTTGAGAGAGAACAATATGAGGGAGGGGAGTTTGAGAGAGAACAAAATTATGGAGGGGAGTTTGAGAGAGAACAAAATGAGGGAGGGGAGTTTGAGAGAGAACAAAATGAGGGAGGGGAGTTTGAGAGAGAACAAAATGAGGGAGGGGAGTTTGAGAGAGAACAAAATTAGGGAGGGGAGTTTGAGAGAGAACAATATGAGGGAGGGGAGTTTGAGAGAGAACAAAATGAGGGAGGGGAGTTTGAGAGAGAACAAAATGAGGGAGGGGAGTTTGAGAGAGAACAAAATGAGGGAGGGGAGTTTGAGAGAGAACAAAATGAGGGAGGGGAGCTTGAGAGAGAACAAAATTAGGGAGGGGAGTTTGAGAGAGAACAATATGAGGGAGGGGAGTTTGAGAGAGAACAAAATGATGGAGGGGAGTTTGAGAGAGAACAAAATGAGGGAGGGGAGTTTAAGAGAGAACAAAATGAGGGAGGGGAGTTTGAGAGAGAACAAAATTAGGGAGGGGAGTTTGAGAGAGAACAATATGAGGGAGGGGAGTTTGAGAGAGAACAAAATGAGGGAGGGGAGTTTGAGAGAGAACAAAATGAGGGAGGGGAGTTTGAGAGAGAACAAAATGATGGAGGGGAGTTTGAGAGAGAACAAAATGAGGGAGGGGAGTTTGAGAAAGAACAAAATGAAAACAAAACAGAGAAACGTTATGGACGGAAGAGATGGAGAAGGAAGGGAGCAAGACAAATATTTCGGAAGAACAATAGAAAGAAACATTTGGAATTGAGAACAAAAGAAAGGCAGAGTGTGGCGATGGATGGGTGGGAAATCAAATGAATTAACCCCTACAGTACCGGTGACATCCTTTGCTTTATATTGTGGCAACTATTAGACAACTTTACTCAGATTAGGAAGGACCTGTAGCAATAATAAAGCTCCAAACTATCTCAACCAACCCTTTTAACTACCACAGATCCTTCCTAAGCTGCATAACATCGTCTAAATATAGATAGCATAAAATACAACACACGTCGCTGGCACTCAAAGGGTTAATGCTTAATCACATGTGAGAAAGAATCAAGAACGGAATACATAACAGAAGGAAAGGGATGCATATTGGAGAGAATCATGTACACAATGAAGAGAGGATGACAATAAAGACAGAGTGAACGGAATCTATTGGAGAGAATCATGTACACAATGAAGAGAGGATGACAATAAAGACAGAGTGAACGGAATCTATTGGAGAGAATCATGTACACAATGAAGAGAGGATGACAATAAAGACAGAGTGAACGGAATCTATTGGAGAGAATCATGTACACAATGAAGAGAGGATGACAATAAAGACAGATGAACGGAATCTATTGGAGAGAATCATGTACACAATGAAGAGAGGATGACAATAAAGACAGAGTGAACGGAATCTATTGGAGAGAATCATGTACACAATGAAGAGAGGATGACAATAAAGACAGGATGAACGGAATCTATTGGAGAGAATCATGTACACAATGAAGAGAGGATGACAATAAAGACAGAGTGAACGGAATCTATTGGAGAGAATCATGTACACAATGAAGAGAGGATGACAATAAAGACAGAGTGAACGGAATCTATTGGAGAGAATCATGTACACAATGAAGAGAGGATGACAATAAAGACAGGATGAACGGAATCTATTGGAGAGAATCATGTACACAATGAAGAGAGGATGACAATAAAGACAGAGTGAACGGAATCTATTGGAGAGAATCATGTACACAATGAAGAGAGGATGACAATAAAGACAGGATGAACGGAATCTATTGGAGAGAATCATGTACACAATGAAGAGAGGATGACAATAAAGACAGAGTGAACGGAATCTATTGGAGAGAATCATGTACACAATGAAGAGAGGATGACAATAAAGGCAGGGTGAACGGAATCTATTTACTGATGGATTCTATGTTGAAAATACAAGCAAACAATTATATGAGCCTACTGTTTTAAGACGTTTACCCCCATCCAGGTGTCAATATTTCCTGGCGAGCGGTAGCGAGCCAGCATATATATATTTTTGTTTTGACAGCAAGCTAAATTTGTACATTTTTCGATAGAAAAATTTCTCCGGCGAAGCCGGACTCCTCCATACAATGCTGGCTCGCTATCGTTCGCCAGGAAGACATTGATACCTGGATGGGGATAAACGTCTTAAAACAGTTGGCTGAATGGGGCCGAATGGATACAAGCCAGGGAAAGAGAGAAAAGGAGATAAAGATAAACAAAAGCCGGTGACCCCCCTTAAGAACCCCTGATATTATAGACAGAACAAAAGACAACAAACTTGTACATTATAATTAGGCTTAATGAATTCATGCATAAACACACACACACTCTCTCTCTCTCTCTCTTTTCCTTTCCTTATCCCGTACAATACCAGGGGCGTCTATTTCATCATATTGTGGCCACTATTAGACGATTTTATTCAGCTTTGGAAGGACCTCTAGCAATAATAAAACTTCAAACTGTCTCAACCAACACCTTTAAAGGCATAGCGCATGTTGTCAGCTATGATGAGCTATCCTCATTATCATAAATGTGAGTGTACAGTATACCTCTTATGTGCAATAATAGTAGTTCGAGAGTCTTATTAATGTAAATATAAATAAATTAGTGTTTTGGATGGTGGTGGCGAGAGGCATTTCCGAGCATATCGTGACGTGTGTGAAGTTATTGGGGTACCCATAGAATAACAAAATAGGTCAAAGAGTTTCATGGGTTAGGTCAATGGCCACCATTTTGATTCTCAGTATCTCTGTATAAGTACTCCATGCTGTGAAAGCAGTTACAAAGATGGACAGATATTTAATAGAGGGGTATGATAAATTGTATGAGCAGCATAAGCTTAATAGTGAAATGTAGAAATAATGGCAAGCTATCGAATAATACAGTACACTGTGAAAGTGAAAATCAAGATGGAATATTTTGATACGTTGGCCGTACGCTTTTGTGCTATAGTCATCCTCCTATGAAATGAGCTACACTTACACTTACACTTAGTTACACTTAGTTGTATTCCGTCCGTTAGTGACACAGTTGAGCTGGGGCTCCACTGCGACCAGGCAGCTCCCTTTCTTCCACTCTCCATTCCAGAAGTCGGTTGGAGTTGGTGCTGGGGTATCCTGGTGATGGTGGCCGGTCCGGTATTTTGGCCAGCCACATGTCCAAGTGTTTCTTGAAGGTGTCTGGAGACACCCCGGTTATGTTCCTGAGAGGGGCTGGTATACAGTTGAACAGTCTGGTTCCATTGTATGTAAAGCTGTGATGGATCAGGGATTTGAATTTTGTGTTGATCCCGGCGTAGTCCTCACATAGCACAGCCTCCCTCGCCTTTGGTGCTGAGTCTCTTGGATGTTTGGGTTTGGTACCTTTTTTTCCAAAATCTTCCAGACGTAGATGATGATGTATCTCTCCCTACGTCTTTGAAGTGAGTACAGCTGCAGCTCCTTAAGTCTCTCCCAGTAGTTAAAGTGTTGAAACCCATGGATTTTACTGGTGAATGTCCTCTGGGTGGCTTCAATTTCTGTTATTTCTCCTACTTTTTGGGGAGACCAGAGCTGGGAGCAGTACTCCAGTCGTGGTAGGACCAGTGACTTCCACAATGTTAGCATACACCTCTCATTTCTTGTGTGGAAGGTTCTCAGGATCCAGCCTGCTATTTGTTTTGCTGTTGTTGTGGCTTTGGTAATATGCTGGGAAAAAGTGGCGTCACTGCTCATATTTACTCCCAAGTCCTTCACTGTGTCCTTGGCGGTAATTTCTTGCTGTCCGCTTTTGTAGTTGGTGTCGTTTTGTAGTGCTCTCTTGTTCCCGTACCTTAGAAGCTCGAACTTGTCTCCGTTTAGGGCCATGTTGTTTTCTTCTGCCCACTTCAGGATTTTGTCCAAGTCTTGTTGTAGTAGCTGAGCATCATGTTGTGAGGTGATTTTCTTCATGAGTCTGGTGTCGTCTGCAAACGATGTGGCTGTTGAGTGTTCCAGGTCCCTGTCGATGTCTCCTATCATGATGAGGAATAGGAGAGGTCCCAGTACTGATCCTTGTGGTACTCCGCTGATGACCCCACCTGCTTCTGATAGGCTTCCTTGAACCGTGACTCTTTGTTTTCTGTTGGTGATGAAGCTATGGAGCCATCTTCCAAGGTCTCCCCCTATTCCCAGTGATTTGAGTTTATGTAGAAGGATCCCATGGTCCACCTTGTCAAAAGCTTTGGCGAAATCTAGATATATGACGTCTACATTTTCTCCGTCTTGAATATCCTGTAGGATTTTGTCGTAGTGTGATAGTAGTTGTGAGAGGCAGGAGCGGCCTTTTCTAAAGCCATGTTGCCCCTCGTTGAACGCCTCATTATCTTCCAGGAAGCTGACCATCTTAGCTCTTATTGTTCTTTCTATGATTTTAATAAGGTGTGACGTCAGCACCACTGGTCTGTAATTTTTGGCTATGCCTTTACTACCCCCTCTGTGTACCCTTTGAGCTACAAGGTGGTTTCCCTCGCCCTGTGCGGTGTTGTCAAATATTCAAAGCTTTAACAACAAATGTTAGTTTTTCAGGCTATTAACAAATTAATTTTAGTTTTTATGACTATATAATTATATTATATTGCAATTTTTAAAGGTTATGTGGTGTTAAGAAACATATAATTTTAAGGATATATAGAAGGAATTTATACAACATATGGCACGCTATTTAGAACATGCTGCCATTTTTCTGGGGACAGCTATAAATAGATTTAATGCGGTTCTGTTGGCTACGCACGCACTCACACACACCCCTACAGATACACACACAAACACACACATACACAATCTCCAAAATGCAATATAGCACAATGTAATCCCATCAAAAGAGAGAGAGAGAGAGAGCTGGATACGAGTAATTGCAACGCTTTAAATGGCCTCAAACTACGACAACAACATCACCCCGGTCAGACGGTCACTAACCCTCATTCATAGCGCGACCAACATGGAAGGAAAAACTTGCAAAAGTTACTCTCATCTTCATAGCCAGGCAAGGGAGATGCTGTACAATGTAAATAGGTATATACAAATATAGCCTACCTATTATTTCGTTTCTGTAACTTTTATACAAGAATACCAATAACCCTTCCAGACATAAAAACGTCTTGTACATTTATTTCAAGTTTCCCTTCTAAATGTGGTTTTCCTTGGTTTCCCGTTTTCTAAAAGGTTTGTTTTGGTAGAAATGTGGCAACACCCCACAGGGCGACCATGACCTCCTTGGAGCTCATTTCAGTTGAGTTTGACTATAGAGTATACCTGTGTATACCGTTAGGGCAAAACCTCCTCTACCTATTGGTGTTGCCATATGGATAGAGCTGCCAAACGTATTTTGTTTATGATTAACGAGACCAAACTATGAATAATTGCATTGATAGATACTTAAGGATAGACAAATTTTACACTCACGTGTTATATATATCAAATACTGCCTTCACATTACTTCATCTTGTATGAAATATATCAGTGTAGGGTAGCTAAAGGCAATATGAAAACATATTCGAAATTTGCGGGCTAATTCCGTTATCATTAACGCAAGAGAGAGGCGACAGGGGTTGCCATCAACTTTCTAAGCTTAAAATATCTTACATGGCTTTGTTTGCTATGTTCGATAAAAATGTGTGGTAAACCAAGACAACTGTGCAGTAAAAATCATTCTGTAACATGCTTTAGACAGTGATAAAATGGAATGGGATATTTCATGAGCTATGCCCTTTAACTACCACAGATCCTTCCTAAGCTGCACAACATCGTTTAAATATACTGTAACTATAATAAAATGTAACACACGTCGCTGGTAGTCAAAGGGTTACATTTATATTCTTTGCTCTATTATTTTCTCCTTTCTTCTCTTCTCTTCTCTTCTATTCCATCTCCCTTTCCTGTTTCTGTTCTGCTCCTATCTTCCAACTCCCCTTACTATTTGGACCCTGCAGGGGAGTCATTAGTAAGAACAGAAGGCCAAATGAAAGTGTCCTGCGGCTGACCGAGGTGGAGGCGGATGTCATTATATACTTCAAAGGTATGTAGTCCAAGGGCCAGATCTACACATTTCATGAATCGGTACCTTCAACGGGGGCGCGTTTCTATGGATCAAGGGGACAGTGGCCGTTTGTTTGGTCTATTAATTCATTTATTCATATATTTTTTTTTAGTTTCCTCCCTAGACCTCCATCAAGCTTAGAAAAACACTCCCTTCAAGATCGATTTGTAAATTTTTCGGTAGAAAATGTCCCGGCCAAAGGTTGGTTCCTCCTAAAATAACAGGCTCGCTTTCGCTCGCCAGGAAAAATTTGACACCTAAATGGCACGAAGAATCATAATATTGACAAAGAAATGGGGTGAAAGGTCATAAAATCCCCAAACTAATGGAACCAACGTCTTAAAATCTCAAAACTAGTGGGGCTAAACATTAGGGAGAAGGGGGTCCAGAAAAATGGTCTGTCTCCCCTTAAACAAACTGTTTTTATTACAAACAAAAAACAGAACGATTGGTTGCTTCTACAGGCTGTCCCCAAATATATGTGCCAAACTTCAGGATAAAATTGTATTGATAATTCTAGGCACAAAATATACTTTAAACAAAATAAGTCTCAACTGTTAAGGAGATATCGATTGTTTTATTTAGTTTCCTTCCCCGCAACCCAATAATGGGCTCTTCCATGTCAAGCGGTTTCTAACAGGTCTAGTCGAGCTAGAATGCCTCGAATACTTTTGTAGTTTACAAGACCCTTATATCTATATTATTTAAATACCGATAACCACTTAAGTAGTATTCATGAAATTTATCCTGTGTGAGCCAATGGTCCTTACATCAACTGAGAGACTATGACAAAAACAGAGTACACTAACTTGGTGTAAAAGGTTTAATTTACTAAGTTGCAAGATCACCGATAAAACAGGTTACATAGTGACAATTTGGACTATATAGGTGGTTACATACAAAGGTTATAAATGGTGACGAATCGTGTTTAAGTTTTATACACACATAGATATGGTAGAACCTGTGGAGAGAAAAACAGACAGACATAGTAATATATAAGAGGTTGATCAAAGATTTACCTGATTAATCCATACAGGGTGACCTGCGAGTTTTGTCAAATACTTCCAGAGATGAAAGATTAAGTAATTCTAAGTAAAAACTGTTATATACACATAGGCTTTTTGGGGCATTGTTTTGTAGTTATGGACCCTTAAAGTCGGCATTTTGGTGTTTTTTGTAATTTCTAACCCTGTTTTTCTTCAATAAGATGAGGATAGGAAAAAAATATATAAAGTGTATTATGAAGCATGATATCAATACTTCAAACTGACACCAAAAATGTATCTACATCGTACTTCATATTCCCTTGACATGGAGTTGAATATTACAAGAAACCAACAAAACTTAATTTTAAGCTCATCATCACGGAAAGAAGAAAGGAGCTACAGAGGATTTTTTGATGTGTTCATGAAGTATTGATACCATGCACCATCATACAGCATTTAACGTTATCGCTATTTATTTTCATTACTCGGAAAATGAGTTTAAACTGACAGAAAACACCAAAAAATCCTCTGTAGCTCCTTTCTTCTTTCCGCGATGATGAGCTTAAAATTAAGTTTTGTTAGTTTCTTGTAATAATTCAGTTTGAAGTATTGATATCATGCTTTATAATACACTTTATATTTTGTTTTCCTATCCTCATCTTATTGAAGAAAACCAGGGTTAGAAATTACAAAAAACACCAAAATGCAGACTTTAAGGGTCCATAACTACAAAACAATGCCCCAAAAAGCCTATGTGTAAATAACAGTTTTTACTTAAAATTACAAATTTTTTCATCTCTGGAAGTATTTGACAAAACTCGCGGGGCACCCTGTATATACAGTATATATATATATATATATATATATATATATATATATATATATATATATATATATATATATATATATATACAGTATATATATATATATATATATATATATATATATATATATATATATATATATATAAAACTCAGTTTTCTTAGACGATACTTGCCCATGTAACTTATTAAGTATAAATATATTCGGTTGAGACATGGCACCATGGGAGTAAGCGCTGTAGTAGAATAAAAGGACTCCTGCCGAAGGATAAGTCAGAAATAGAGAAATTTAAGTGCGTAGTGTGCAAAGGCAAGCTTGTGTTAAGTGATGATCCTGTGGCTGTGAATTTTGGAAATGAGTCATTGGAGCTGGTGGACAAGTTTTGATACCTAGGAGATACCATCTCTGCCGGTGGTGGGGCCGAGGTTGCCACTGTCGCTAGAATTTGATGTGGCGGGGGGAAGTTCAGAGAATTGCTGCCAATTCTGACCATGAAAAGAATGCCTCTCCCCCTGAAGGGAAAGGTGTATGCCTCATGTGTTAGAAGTGCAATGACGTATGCATCAGAAACATGGGCCGTTAAAGTAGAGGATGTCAACAGAATGGAGCATAACGAGATGAGAATGGTGAGATGGATGTGTGGGGCCAGGCTGCAGGATAGAATAACAAATGATGAGCTGAGGAGACGTTTAGGTATAAAGTGTATTAGCGAGGAGATGCGTACAAGTAGACTGGGATGGTATGGACATGTGGAGAGAATGGATGAACAAAATTGGGTTAAAAGATGCAGACCTGTGATTGTGGAGGAAGCTGCACCAAGGGGTGGACCGAGGAAGACCTGGGATCGGACTATACCTGCTGATCTCAAATCCAAAAAACTTGACAAGTGAAGCAGCCCTTAACAGGGTTGCCTGGAATGCCGCCATTAGGATAAGAGACTGAAACTGCACGTATGTGTGCAGCACTCAGTCTTAAAATGTTATGTATGTATGCATGTATGTATGGCAAAAGAGATAGTGTGTGTGTAATGTATAAATTACTTTTATATTAAAAAGGGATCTCTAAAGATGAGAACAGGATGATTAATTTTACCTTTACTTCTCTATTGAATTTAAGTGTTTTCGTCGGGGTCACCGGCAAAGGAGTGCCACATCTAATCTCTTTATTTGGGACGCTTCTCTTGTCGAAGTCGCATTGGGGTGCCGCCGCCTTCTGCTGCTGTTGGTACACTCAAGGCGTAGCGATGTGGGGACCTCATCGCCCGTCACCAGAAATACCCCCAATGGACTGACCCCTGGCAACGACTCCATAAAATACTCTGGACCATTACCTTCTAGTCTTACTATTCACTTCAGCAACATTAGTGGCCTTTCCTATAACTTCCACTCTGTGGAACACCACCTCTCCTCTGCCAACCCTGATCTCCTCTTTCTCACTGTCAAGGGAGCAAGTGCAACACAAGGAGGGTGATAGAAAACTTGGGTAAAATGAACAATTTATTTACACTATTTACATTATAGTAATATCTTTCACTTTCTTTAGCTTCTTTCCAGGGTCTCTGGTTCACAATGATGATCACTCCCAGGGTCTCTGGTTCACAATGATGATTACTCCCAGGGTCTCTGGTTCACAATGATGATCACTCCCAGGGTCTCTGGTTCACAATGATTATCACTCCCAGGGTCTCTGGTTCACATTGATCATCACTCCCAGGGTCTCTGGTTCACATTGATCATCACTCCCAGGGTCTCTGGTTCACAATGATGATCACTCCCAGGGTCTCTGGTTCACAATGATGATCACTCCCAGGGTCTCTGGTTCACACTGATAATCTCTCCCAGGGTCTCTGGTTCACAATGATGATCACTCCCAGGGTCTCTGGTTCACACTGATAATCTCTCCCAGGGTCTCTGGTTCACAATGATGATCACTCCCAGGGTCTCTGGTTCACAATGATGATCACTCCCAGGGTCTCTGGTTCACAATGATGATCACTCCCAGGGTCTCTGGTTCACAATGATGATCTCTCCCAGGGTCTCTGGTTCACACTGATAATCTCTCCCAGGGTCTCTGGTTCACAATGATGATCACTCCCAGGGTCTCTGGTTCACAATGATGATCACTCCCAGGGTCTCTGGTTCACAATGATGATCACTCCCAGGGTCTCTGGCTCACACTGATAATCTCTCCCAGGGTCTCTGGTTCACAATGATGATCACTCCCAGGGTCTCTGGTTCACAATGATGATCACTCCCAGGGTCTCTGGTTCACAATGATGATCACTCCCAGGGTCTCTGGTTCACACTGATAATCTCTCCCAGGGTCTCTGGTTCACAATGATGATCACTCCCAGGGTCTCTGGTTCACAATGATGATCACTCCCAGGGTCTCTGGTTCACACTGATAATCTCTCCCAGGGTCTCTGGTTCACAATGATGATCTCTCCCAGGGTCTCTGGTTCACAATGATGATCACTCCCAGGGTCTCTGGTTCACACTGATAATCTCTGCCAGAGTCTCTGGTTCACACTGATAATCTCTCCCAGGGTCTCTGGTTCACAATGATGATCCCTCCCAGGGTCTCTGGTTCACACTGATAATCTCTCCCAGGGTCTCTGGTTCACAATGATAATCTCTCCCAGGGTCTCTGGTTCACACTGATAATCTCTCCCAGGGTCTCTGGTTCACAATGATAATCTCTCCCAGGGTCTCTGGTTCACACTGATAATCTCTCCCAGGGTCTCTGGTTCACACTGATAATCTCTCCCAGGGTCTCTGGTTCACAATGATGATCACTCCCAGGGTCTCTGGTTCACACTGATAATCTCTCCCAGGGTCTCTGGTTCACAATGATAATCTCTCCCAGGGTCTCTGGTTCACACTGATAATCTCTCCCAGGGTCTCTGGTTCACACTGATAATCTCTCCCAGGGTCTCTGGTTCACAATGATGATCACTCCCAGGGTCTCTGGTTCACACTGATAATCTCTCCCAGGGTCTCTGGTGTGCACAAATTAACTGGTCTTCTCTTCCAGGGTCTCTGGTTCACACTGATAATCTTTCCCAGGGTCTCTGGTGTGCACAAATTAACTGGTCTTCTCTTCCAGGGTCTCTGGCGTCCTGCTGCCCTATTCATAGTAAGGGCCCTCTGCTACCGTACTCTCTGATAGCTGATTACCTTCTGCCTACCTCTCTCTATCCTCTCTCCTAAATCACCTTGGATTCATTAAAGAATTACGAAATGGACTAGAGTTGTCCATCATAGGTGAAATATTAACGTTCAAACAAACATACATAACATAACAAAGTATCACTCCTAATAAATAATGAAGCAAAACGACCAGTTCATGAAACGCTTCACATTAATTAATTCATAGGAGACAACCATATTTTCCCAAAACAAAGTCATGAATCCCGACTATGAAGCACTGACTAATATACTTTAAAGACCGATTGAAAACTATAACTTAATATAATTATATAAGCTATATATACAGATAGGGTGCAATGGGGTGCTTTCACCACGAAGTCGCTCCCGCCTTTGACCATATTTCTTCATTCTAGGTTTTTTAGTAATTAGTAGTGTATGATATCTAAGATAGGTAGTATATAGGAGTATACTTAGACTTAACTAATATATCTTTTATTGAAGAGGTTCCTTAATATTATTTCTTCGACTATAACCATATCGAACACAAATTACAAATGTAGGCCTAAGTCTCGATATTTGATACACAGGCGCTTATCTTCGACTTTACAATATTGCAACTGAATTCTATCATTTATATGTAATAATTAGAAGACTGTCATAATGGTAAGATTGATATTTATGACCTCAGAATTTGCTAGCATACACCTTTACACACTGATATAGGAAATTATCCTCTATGAAATCTACCCTTTTGATTGAATTAGCATTATTTCCGGTGACAATAATCCATTATATATTAGTGACATTATAATCGCCTAGAAGAATACATTTATCTGAAACAGCTTTATTTAGCATCTTGTTAAATCGTACATCTTCGCTTTCTTTGTAGCTAGGTGGTCTGTAAACCGTAGTAATATGAATCTTCGTTTTATTGATATTAGTTCGGGCACACACTATTTCTAGATTACTAGGGGGGAAGGTGATTTTTTCTGTCATCAAATTAGATGAGATAAACATCCCAACACCACCCCTTTCTTTCCATTTTTACGGTCTTTATGAATAACTTTGTAACCATTGCTATTGTATTCTGAGATTAGGTCTTTGTTATTTAAATCAAGACGAGTTTCGGTGATGCATATAATATCAGCTTGCTGAGTTAATAATAGATGCCGTAATTCATTGATCTTATGTCTAATAGAGCAGGCATTGAATAAAATTACCTTAATGGAATTTACATGCCTTTTTTGTTTACAAACTTGACCGGAAAGTGAGATGGTTCGGCCATGCGGGGAACGTATGGGAAGTCATATGTTTATATTTCCCAAGCAACTTCGAAGGTCGAAGGTCGAAGGTCACGGGGTCAGGAGGTCGTGCGTCCGCGGAAAATAGCTCGAAAATCCAGGATATAACTACAACTACGGAACATCTTGTTGAGTATAAAGTAGATTAGTTCACCTAGATTGTGCCTTGAGGTAAAATAAGCCGCTGGTTGGCAATTTGGCGAAATGGCATCGAAACGAACTGGGACTGGGAGAGCGGTGAGAGGAGACACGCTGGTAGAATGTTCCAAATGCGGGATGTGGCATCCACATGTTTTAATGGGCGTAGAGGGTATGACACAGAGACAGATCAAACAGAGGACTGTGCTGTGTAGGGATTGCATGGAGAGGGAAATAATGGAGTTGAATGGGGGCATGGAAGGTCTGATAGAGAAAAATGCAGAATTGAGTAGGAAACTGGAGGAAAAAACACGCGTGTGTACATGCGCACAAACGGCGGCGGCGGCGGGGGCGGCAGCTCCAGCCCCAGAGAACCAGCAAGCCCAGCAACCAAGTGCAAACAACTGCAGACCCAGACATACTACAGGGGAAAATAGGGAAGCTGCAGAAGAAAATGATAGTGTAAATGAAGATGAAAGAAACCGAATGGGAGCTAGCCCTATGGCCACCCCTGTGAGGACGGACCCCACAGACCAGGGCAGTGCACTTAGACAAGAAGTAAATCACAGGAGAACAGCAAGGGTAATAGTGGGGGACAGCATGATCGGTAAAGTAAGAAAACAGGTGAAGATGGAGGCGGAAGGAAGCAAGAACATGTGCCTGAAAGGGAAAGGTATAAAGGATATAATGGAAGAGGCGAAGGAATGCGGGAAACAGCTAGAGGAAGGAACCCTAATCATCCAGGGTGGTGGAAACGACCTCATGCAACAGGGAGCTGAGAACACCGTAAGAGAAGCTTAGTGATTGAGAGAATCAGGATAATTAAGACACACAAAAAGAATCTACGTGTAGGAGTTATGGGTATACTAAGACGACCCAGAGAAAACATGGCCTATGAATATACCCGAAAAAGAGTAAATAAGAAAATAGCAGAAGAGGTATACAAGATGAAAATGGAGCACATGAGGAATGAGGACATAGGAGTGAGCTTCCTAGATCTAAACCAGGAACTCACAGGCAATAGATTCGCAGGAGACCAAGTACATCTAAACAACGAGGGGATAAGACTCCTCGGAAACAGGATCCTGGAATGGTTCCTGGCTAGCGAAAGGTTACACAAGGGGCGCCTGAAAAAAAGGGCCCCCAGGGATGGGCAAGACCCGGACCATGAAGAAAATCGGGAGGGATCAACAAACGGTAACGAGGAAACGAGGAGAGAACCAGGAACAGAGGAGACCGATATAATGGTAGAAGCCGAAGAAGCAGTACCTGGAGAGGGAGGGGAGAATGAGCCGACGTGCAGGGACGAAACCAGGGAAGAACCTGCCCCTAGGGAAGGTCAAGAGGAAACAATCCCCGGGAACGAGGTAACTAACCCAACCGAGGCCCCAGCCGTGAGAGAGTACGGAGAGACCCCAGCCGAGAGAGAGGACAGGGGGACTCCTGACTCCGGCAATGAGAGTGAGAACCCCCGGGAAATGTGAACCAGGAATCAGCAGGATAGGAACTGCATTAGATTAGGGTGCCTAAATGTGAATGGATGGGGAGTGGTAAAAATGGAAGACATGAGTGAAGTACTGTATGAGGGGGGTATAGATGTGCTCGGTATAACAGAGACAAAGCTACGTGAAAGAGTGGTACTGTACACGGAAAACTACAGAATGACTGGGAAGGGGCGCAGTAAATGGAAGAAAAAGGGTGGAGGTATAGGCCTAATAGTGAGAAAGAACATGGATATAGAGGTTGAAGAGTTAAAAGTAGGCGAATGCGAGATGAGTGAAGATATGATGGCAGCTTACCTGAACTACAAGGCAAAAGGAAAGACTGAAAGGATCCTACTGATTATATAAGAACATAAGAACATAAGAAAATGGGAGTCTGCAGAAAGCCGATTGGCCTAAGCAAGGCAGATCCCTGTCCCACACAACCCCAATTCAATTACAAAGCCCAATTATAGGCTTCACACTCTAATACCCTGAGGATCATCTTACCAAAACGGTTAGAGATTAACGCAGGATTATGGGGGTCTGCAGAGCGCTGATTGGCCCAACCCGGCTGATCCCCCTTCACACCCAACCCTTCTCGTCCATATGCTTATCCAATTTTATCTTAAAGCTCCCTACAGTTTTAGATCCCACTATAGCACTTGGTAGTCCATTCCACCCATCTACAACTCTGTTACCAAACCAATATTTGCCTATATCTTTTCTGAAACGAAATTTATCTAATTTGAAACCATTGGTACGAGTTCTTTCGCTATCACTGAGCTTTAGTACATTTGTCATGTCCCCTTTGTTAATCCCACTAACCCACTTGAACACCTCTATCATATCCCCTCTAACTCTGCGTCTCTCTAACGAATGTAAACCTAATTTCTTCAACCTTTCTTCATACGAAAGATTTCTAATATTATGGATCATTTTTGTCATTCTACGCTGTACTCTCTCCAATGAATCTATGTCCATTCTGTAATAAGGACACCAAAATTGGACAGCATAATCCATATGGGGTCTCACTAATGACAAGTAAAGTTTTAAGATAACATCAGCAGTTCTGTTACTCACACTCCTAGAGATGAACCCGAGAATCCTGTTTGCCTTATTACGAACGCTTATACACTGTTTTCTAGGCTTCAAATCATTGCTAACAAACACACCTAGATCTTTCTCGCAATCTGAATTTTCTAATTCTAAATTAGCTAGTTTATATTTAAAATTTGTTTGCATCTTCCCTATCTTTAATACCTTGCATTTGTCAATGTTAAACTTCATCTGCCAATTTACTGACCATTCATGTAAGGTATCTAGATCCCTTTGGAGGCACTCTATATCGCTATCTGAATCAATTGATCTCCCTATTTTAGTATCGTCTGCGAATTTACTTATCCTACTAGTTATACCTAAATCTAGGTCATTTATGTATATAAGAAACAACAGTGGACCTAATACCGATCCCTGGGGGACACCACTTTTGACTGCTCCCCACTCTGACTTGGTACTATTTATGCTGACTCTCTGTTTCCTACCAATTAGCCATGACCTAATCCATCCCAACAACGCCCCACCTATTCCATGTGCCTCAACCTTTCTCATCAATCTCTCATGAGGGACTCTGTCGAAAGCTTTACTGAAATCTAAATATATAATATCGTATGCCTTGTCATTATCTACTGCTTCATATACCTCTGAGAAAAAACTAAGCAAATTAGTAAGGCAAGAACGTCCCTGTGTGAATCCATGCTGAGAAGAATTGATTAAGTTAAATGTTTCTAAGTGGTTTCTCATTTTCCTAGCAATAATTGACTCTAGTAGCTTTCCTATGATTGAAGTGAGACTAATGGGACGGTAATTGGATGCTATTGATTTATCACCTTTTTTGAAAATCGGAACTACATTTGCAAGCTTCCAAGCTTCTGGAACTATACCTGTTTCTAATGAATTGTTAAAAAGAAATGTTAATGGGTAACTTAACTCATCTCTGCATTCTTTTAATACTCTGGCATATACCTCATCGGGACCAGGCGATTTCTGAGGTTTCAGTCTGTCAATGGTTTCAGTCTGTCAAAGGTTTCAGTCTGTTTCAGTCTGTCTTCAGTCTGTCAATGCTACATGACGGTACAGGGACCGGATGCCAGACGTGATAATGAAAGGAAATATGACCTAATGAGAAGACTGGTAAACGAACATAGACGAGAACAGGTGATCGTAATGGGTGATATGAACGGACACATCGGAATCCTGGGTGAGGAAGTGAACACGAATGGACAACTGCTAAGGGATTTCACTGAGGAGCATGAACTGGAAATATTAAATGAAACCATCGCAGAGGGACGAGTGACATGGGCCGGAAGAGACAATGAATCTGCGATTGATTATATCTTGGTGAATGAGAATGCAAGGAAGAACGTGGAATACATGAGGATAGATGAAGAACGAGGAATGGATGTGACAAGTGACCACAATATGTTGTGGATACAGTATACCTGTGGGAGGGAGAGAAAGGAAGCTAGGAAACCAAAGGGTAAGAAATGGAAACTGAAACAAGCGGACTGGGTAAAATTCGGGGAAGAACTAGAGCGTGTGAACTGGAGGGATGACGGAGGGGTAGACAGAATTAATGAAGAATTCACCAAGACAGTGAAAGAAGTAGCTGAAAGAAGAGTCGGGAGGAAAAAGAAAGGAAATAATAGGAGACCCCAGAGGAGATGGTGGAACCAAGACATCGAATCCGCCAGAAAAAAAAGAAAAGAGAGCAACCGAAGGTGTAGAAGACTAAGGAGGTCCAAGGACAACGGTGAGAATGAACGGGTCGCATATGAGGAAGCATGGGAGGAATACAGGAAGCACAAAAGTATAACAGGAGGTTTAATAAGGAAAGCGAGAGTAAAAGCCAATAAAGATGTAGTAGATGAGCTGAAGGCAAGAGGCGGTGAGGTCAGTAGAGAATGGTATGACTTCCTAAGGGGAGAGCAAGAGAGTGAAAGAGTGAATGTGGAAGTGATAATGGTGAACGGAAGAGAGGTGAGAGGGAAACCGGAGAAAGCTAGGGCAGTAAAAGAATTCTGGGAAAACATAGGGGGTGTGAATGAGGTGGAGGATAGGGGCGAATCCAACCTGATAATAGGAAGAAAGATACCAGTAGATGAAAATATGGATTACGAGATCAGTAGGGAAGAGATAATGAAATGTGTCAAGAAACTGAAGACTGGTAAAGCCGCAGGAAACGACGAGATCCCATATGAATTCTACAAAGAGGGTGGGAATGGAGTAATTGAAGGCATGTATGGACTTTTTAAGAAAGTGTGGTCAGGAGAGAGGGTACCGTATAAATGGAACGAGAGCCGGGTGACCCTCCTGCACAAAGGGGGTCACAAGAGTAAGAAAGAGCTGAAAAACTACCGACCAATAACGCTAACGGACACAATTTCCAAGGTGTTCTGTGGGGTGCTGAATGACAGGCTGAAAGGGATCTTTGAAAGGAACAGAGTGATGGGAGAAGAACAGAATGGGTTTCGAGTGGACAGAAGAGGGGAAGACAACATGTTTGTAGTGAGAGAAGTGATAGGGAATACGAAAAAGTCCGGACGGAAGGGATACTTCGCCTTCCTAGACATAGAGAAAGCATATGACAGAGTGAACAGGTACAAGTTGTGTAGGCTGCTTGAAACAGTAGGTGTGAGTGAAAAGATAATAAATATCATAAGAAGTATGTATGAGAATACCAGGGCTAGATACAGTATGGAGGATATAGAGACAGACTGGGTCGAAAACAAGCGGGGAGTTAGACAGGGCTGTGGGCTATCCCCCCTCCTGTTTGGGATGTACACAGAGGAACTAGCTGCAAGAATGAAAGAAGCCGGCAGGGGAACACTAATTGGGAACGAACGTCTGGGTATCTTGCTATATGCAGATGATGTAGTGATCATGAGCGACAACTGAGAGGATCTGCAGAGGATGCTAGATGTGGTGTCCGAATATGGGAATGATCTGAATGTGAGCTTTAGCAGGGAGAAAAGTAAAGTACTAGTAGTGAATGGAGATGAAACGGATGTGGGTGCGACATGGCTACTTGGGAATAATATTATTACCCAAACAAATGAATACAAGTACCTGGGAATGACAGTGGATGCAAGAGGATGCGAGAAAACAAAAGATGAGAGACTAACAAAAGCGAGCCAGTGGGTGGGAAGACTTGGCAGTGCTGCAAGGTGTAGAGCGAACAAGTATGAAGTAGTGCGAGGAGTATGGAAAGGTATGGCGGTGCCGGGCCTGATGTATGGTCTGGAAACCATCCCGTGGACGGCGAATGACACGGCAAAGCTGGAAGTTGCCCAGAATAGGGTCGGAAGGCTCGCACTGGGAGCGAACAAGTACACTGCAGTAGAAGCCTTGAGAGGTGATGCGGGGTGGAGCTCCTTTGAAGAAAGAATAGACAAGGGAGTCCTACGGTACCGGGTCAGACTGGAAAAAATGAATGGTGATAGATGGGCACGAAAGGTGTTTGAATGGGCTAAGGAGAGCAGTAAGTGGAACAAGATGTGCGACAAAAAGATAGAGAAGTACGGAATGCGTGGTATCATGATGGGGGAAAGTATGGAAATGTGGAGCCATGAGAGATGGAAGAAAGAGATCGGCAAACGGGTACAAAGCGTAGCAAGGGACGAATGGGCAGGGAATATGAGAAACAAGAGTTCACTAGAATGGTACATGTGTAAGCAACAGCCAAGAAGGGAGCCATTCTACGATGGGAGCATCGGAGGTGAACTCCTCTTCAAGGCCCGAACTAAGTCACTTGAGCTGAACAGCAGAACATACAGATGGTCAAATGAAGGCAACAAGGCATGCAAGATGTGCGAGAGCGGGGAGGATGAGACTGTGGAGCATATCCTCCTAAAGTGCAGAAAATATGAAGGAGAAAGGCGGGTAATGTTAAGATCCATAGTGCAAGAGATTGGTGCGGAGGAATGGAATGCAGTGGTAGGAAGGTATGAATGGGGGCTCGACGGAATAGTGATCTACCTGCTTGGCCTGAACGACTTAAACATGTGGAATGAGACCACTGCACGGAGTGTTAAGGACTACCTAGAGGGAGTGTGGAGGAACAGATCAGCCTCACAATAGTGAGGCTGGGGTGAGAATGCCCACGGGGGAACAATCTTCTTTTATTCTCAACCTGTCCTTTTCCATTATAGTTTATAAGTTTATCCTAGGAGAGAGCGCCGATACTAAGGCCACACCTCGACCAGTCGAGCGTGACTCTCGCACCAAGACGAAGACCAAGACCAAGCGAGAAAATGACTAAGAGAGTGTACGAGAGTGAGGTGGAAGGGCAGAGAGGGAGACGTAAACCGAATGAGAGGTGGAAGGATGGAGTGCAGAAGTATATAAGTGAAGGCGGTGCTGGATGGGAGGAGGTACATCAACTGACTGGGGACAGAGATGCATTGGGCCGTTTTATTCGTGGCCACCCCTTCGGGGATCACGGCGTCCGGCAAGAGAAAAATAGACCTACTCAAATCAGACCAGCCAAATAAGAACTAATAAGATACTACCTTAGGACTCTACCTTACACTACTCAATTAGTTTTCCTGAACGCCCAAGCCAGCAATCCCTCAAAAACAAACGTAATGAAACCATGTGTGTGTGTGTGTATGTGTTTGTGTGTTTGTGTGTGTGTGTGTGTGTGTGTGTGTGCGTGTGCTTTGAGTACTGCACATTATACTGCTTTATTGTTATTATTATTTTTAACTATTGTCATTATTACTCTTCATATACAGTAGTAGGTTTATAATACAGTAGTATCTACATATTGTTCCGTTGTTAGCCCATAAAATAAAAATAAATATTTGTGCATACTGCTGTCTACTACCATTACCCATACCCCCCCCCCCCTACTCCTTCCACCTCCCTGTCCTACATACCTACCTCCCCCTATTCTCCGCCTCCCCCACCTGACATGACGGATACTTAGGCGTTCAAGGACCTAGCGTCTGTTAGTGACCTGAAGAAGCTATCTGCGAAACGTTGTCAATAAAGTGCTCCTCCTCATATGGTGTTTATATTCACTTATCTTCTGATCTAACTACTATTTCCAATAGGGGCAGACAAATCCTTGTTGCCTTTAATGCTTCCAAAAATCAATTTATTCATCTTACAACAATACAAAAATCAATCCTTCATCTTCTCTCAATATACTCGGTGTCTCTTTTTCTTCTGCTCTCACTTGGAAGGACCATATTATCAGTGTTGCTAAGGCAGCCTCCCAGAAGCTGGGTGTGCTCAACTGCCTCAAGGGGTTCTTTACCCCTGCACAGCTTCTTGCTCTGTACAGGGGCACAGTGCGTCCTTGTATTGAGTATTGTTCACATGTGTGGGGAGGATCCTCTCACACCGCACTCCTAGACAAAGTAGAGAGGAAGGCCTTTCGTATCATTAACTCCCGCCCACTCCAACTCACTGCAACCTCTCTCTGTTCACCACAATGTTGCATCTCTCTCACTATTTCATCGCTACTATAATAATCAATGTTCCTCAGAGCTTTCCCAGTGTATACTACCTCCTCTACGTAGTGTATGTAGTACCCATCTTGCAACACAATCCCACCCCTACTTTATGGAACTCTCCAACCCAAGAGTGAAACGTTATTCTCAGGCTTTCTTCTATTCAACTGCTGAGCTCTGGAACTCTCTCCCAGAATCAGTTTTTCCCTCTTCTTATGACTTAAATTGCTTCAAACTCCATGTGTCCAGGCATTTTGGCTCGAACGTCCCTTTTTTTGGCCCTGTCACTGTTTCAACTCTGGGGGAGGCATTCGATACAGGCAGTTCTAGCTTTTGTCTCCCTCACTCACATAGAAAACAAAATATATATACTGTATATTATGTATGATACGCTAATGTTTATAATTGCAATGAAAGTTCTGTAGTACTGTAATACTCATTGCAATTACTACAACTAGCATATCATACTGACTGACTCGGAATACGATACAACTATAATTTTTTTTTTTTTTTTTTTTTTTTTTTTTTAAAGAGACAATGAACGGAGGAAGGAAAAACACAGATAAAACAAAAAGGTCCATGTGCCTAAAGGCATCCTCCATTCATAAAATGTTTGTAACAACTGGATTTAAACTTTTGTAGATTGTAAGTTTGTGGAAAGCAACTCGAGGGAAGTGAATTCCAAAGAGTAGTAGTTCTAGGGATAAATGAATTTTGATAAGCAGAAGTTCTGCATTGTGGAGGAGAAAGTGTATATTCATGGGCGCTCTCAGCTGCCCTAGTTCTACGGGGAAAGATGTGGAGAGGCGGCACAATTGAAGCAAGTTCCTCGGAACAATTGCTGTGAAAATATCTGTAGAATAATGCAAGGGATGCAACGTTTCATCGTATGGATAATGTAGGAAGGTCCTGTGTGATTGCAGGGTTATTGATTAATCTAATAGCTATATTTTGAATTTTGTCCAACTGCCTCAATGCAACCACTCCACTTCCACTCCACAGAGGTGAACAGTAGATGTAGATGTAGATGTAAGTAACTCACAAGATACCGTATTTTTTGGCGACTTTAATTTACCTGTGACCAAGTGGGGCGATACTCTTACTTCACACTCCGGACATGACTTGTATACGAACTTGCAAGAGAGTTCGCTTTATCAATTTGTTCGAACACCGACCCGTGGTAATAACGTTCTTGACATTGTACTTGCAACAAAAGAAGAATTAATAGAGAATTTGAATGTTGGTGATGAATTCAGTAACAGCGACCATCGTACGATAACTTTCACTTTAAACTTTACTAGTAACGAACCAAATAGTAGCATCGAAAAAGTCCCTAATTTCAAGAAAGCAAACTTTCATAAACTTAGAGCTATGTTTAAAGAAACTGACTGGAGCTTTTTAATTAACAATAACAACATAAATACATCTTGGAAGTTATTCGAAACCACTTACCTAAAAGCAGTGCAAGACTGCATACCATTGAAAATACGGTGTCCAGACCATAATAATAAGCCCAAATGGTGGAATAAAGATATTTCAAACTGTCTGCTTGCTAAAAAATTTGCTAATGATAGATTAAAATCCTCACAAAATTACGAAGAACGGGTGAAATTTGTAGAGCTACGACGCAAAGCCAAAAAGTTAATTAAGCAAAGTAAAAAGACCCTAGAGTTACATATTGCGAATCAAAGTAAAACAAACCCGAAAGAATTCTATAGTTATATCAGAATGAAAAAAGTAGTTACTTCAACTGTTGGACCATTAGTCGATGAAAATGGAGAATACACCAAAGACGAAGTACAAATGAGTAATGCCCTCAATACCTTCTTTGCATCAGTTTTTACAACGGAAGACCTCAGTGATATCCCTACACCATCGCCGATTCAGATTGATAATTCAGATGTTCTAAGCAATATCACCGTTACAGAGAGAGAAGTATTGAATTGTTTAGATAAACTCAAGGTAAATAAAACGCCTGGATCTGATACAATCTCGCCTAGAGTTCTAATGGAAGCTAAGGATGAGCTCTCCAAACCACTGACATTACTATTCAATAAATCCTTGCAGTCTGGAACTATGCCTGATCAGTGGAAGATAGCCAACGTAACACCGATATTCAAAAAAGGCAGCAAATCCCTACCCAGTAACTATCGTCCAATTAGCTTAACCTCAGTTGTATGTAAAATGCTAGAAACGGTCATAAGAGACAGACTCGTAAATCACTTAGAGGAAAATTACATACTTAAAGATACTCAACACGGCTTTCGTAAAAACGTTCCTGTTTAACAAACCTCTTAGACTTCTTCCACGATATCCTCAACCTCTACGATGCGAGTAAAGCTGTAGATATTATATACCTTGATTTTCAAAAGGCCTTTGACAAAGTTCCCCACAAACGTTTACTGCTAAAACTAAAAGCGCATGGAATACAAGACGGTGTGTTGAAATGGATAGAAAATTGGCTCAGCGACAGAAAGCAAAGAGTAGTCATAAACGGTAAGGCATCTAAATGGACCAATGTAAGTAGCGGGGTACCCCAGGGATCGGTACTAGGACCAATTCTCTTTCTAATTTACATCAACGACATAGATGAGGGTCTCACCTGTACAATCTCAAAATTTGCTGACGATACAAAAATTGCAAATAGCGTACTCTCAAAAGATCAAGTTGACGATATGCAACACAATCTAGATAAATTGTCACATTGGGCCCAAATTTGGCAAATGAGTTTCAATGCGGATAAATGTAAAGTACTACATATCGGATACCTAAATGAGAAAGCAAACTATTCGATGAATGGCACTCAGCTTAAGAATGTAAACAGAGAAACCGATCTGGGAGTAACAATATCGAGTAACCTAAAACCGAGTCAACAATGTTCAGAAGTTGTTAAGAAGGCAAACAAAATAATTGGCTTTATAGGCAGGTCATTTGAGCATAAATCCAAAGATGTTATCCTAACCCTTTACAATTCCTTAGTCCGCCCTCTTCTGGAATACTGCGTTCAATGCTGGTGCCCTTATTACCAAAGAGACATAAACAAGCTAGAACGAGTTCAACGTAGAGTTACCAAAATGATACCTAGCCTAAAGAACAAACCATACGAAGAGCGTCTTCGAGAATTAAATCTATTTCCTTTAACCCAGCGCAGATTAAAAGGTGACTTAATTCAAGTGTTCAAAATCATCAAAGGCATCAACAATATGAACTGTACTTCACTATCGACCA